>CM067854.1:28998214-29678928 GCA_034642435.1 Megalocaria dilatata
GCCAAATCTTTCTTTCAATGAATCAATTGTTACGGTAGCAGCATGAGGTGTAGCACCATCTTGTTGAAACCAAAACACTTTTGGGTCGATACTATTCAAATTTTGAAACAAATAATCATTGATCATCGATCTGTAACGAGCACCATTCACTGTAACATTAGCTCCAGCATCGGTTTTAGAGAAAAATGGACCGATCATGACTCCAGTGTGTAAAGCACACCATACAGTGCATTTTTCAGGATGCAATGGAACCTGCAGAACTTCTTGAGGATTGTTTTCATTCCATATACGGCAATTTTTCTTATTTACATAGCCGTTCAACCAGAAATGAGCTTCATCACTAAATACAATTTTACGATAAAAAAGTGGATTAAATTCAAGCTTATCTAGAGCCCAATCATCAAACAAACGACGCTTATTATAGTCAAGTGGCTTTAGTTCTTGAAGCAGTTGGATCTTGTATGGGTGTAGACCAAGATCTTTACGCAAATTTTTCCATGTGGTGGATGCACAGAGTCTTACTTGCTGTGAACGTCGAAGAATAGACAAATCTGGATCATCATTAATATTATGACTCACAGCAGCGATATTTTCTTCTGTACGTATAGATCTTTGTCTTGTTGTTGTTGTTGCATCGAGTAGAGAAAATGTTGTCCGAAATCTATCGATAGTTCGACGAATAAGCTGCTCTGATAGACGATGATGTAAACCATAAATTTCCCGATGCGCTCTATAAGTTTGTCGAATAGAACACTGATTTTGAAAATTAATTTCAACAATTTGTAAACGTTGTTTCAGCGTGAGTCATTCCATGATAATTTGTCAATGCCTCCTGAACAGAAATGTCAAAACCACATGGCATCTACCTTCTATCAAATCACAGTTATCCCTAACGAAAGTTCTATCAGTCTAAAAAAAACACCCGATAGTTTTATGATAAAAGTAATTTTGTACGGGTTACACAAACATCTTTTTTTTTCAGTTATGAGTTATAAACAGAAAATAGAGTACAAATTATCAAAATTCCATATATCATTGAAGTTAAAAAATTTAAACAAAGGTAGTTTCTTTTTGCTCACTTCAGGTGCTATTTATGTATGCGGAATAATTAATATGTTCCTTTCCTTGAAAAGCCCGAATTTCACAGATATAACATTGAAGTATATGTTACACTATGATTAGGTGAATCATTAGATTGAATAAAAATACCAAAGTCGTAACTTTTAATAATATATTATACAAATATTAGTGAAACAAATATGTTATGAAAGATAAAGAACTCATCGATTTTCCGTGTAATCCTTGTAATTCTTGAACAGTTTTTTTTTAATTTCAGCAGTAATCTGCCATCATGTGGGTATACATATTCCTTTGGTGACCTATAGTGACGGTCCTCTATTGTTTTTATTTATTTTTGTTATTATTATTTCATTTATATCTGAAATCTTTCACCTCGTTCCTCGTTGATAAATCTTTTCCAGTTCTGATTTTGCCCAGAAAATTTTGTACAACTGCAACAAATAAGGTCCAAGCTTTTTGGTCAGATGCATTGATCGAGCATATGAAATCAGAATCCATAATGAGTCTTCTTATTTGTGCACCGTCAAATATTTTCGCTTATATATTTTCCAACTGAGGCATCTCTTCGTCTATGTATACAAAGCGTACTTCTCTCTTATCGAGAGTCTTCACAGGCTGCTTGATTAGGTCCAGCTCAATATGCAGAGAAGGCAGAATAATTTTCCTTCGTCAAACTAATAGCTCGTTAATGACATGTTCTCCAGCTACTATATTTTCTCTATAAGGCCTCTCCTTCATTCTGTCCCTGCCGTTTCACAGGCACAAGAAACCATGATATTCGGTACAGCCACTTTGCTGTCCAAGGAGAACACACAAATCATCCATCGGTGTTCATAAAACTTTATATTTCTCTAAGGCCAAAGCAACGTTGTCAAATTATTCTTTCATTTTTGGTGAGTATTTCTTTCTGTTAATGCGTGTCCAAAAATTGTATCCATATTCGTCATATAAAGTTGTATCACTACGATAATGGATGGAACGTAGCACAGTCACTTTGAGATCTCAAGGAACTTTTTGGCTGAGAAACAATTAGCAAAAAACAAAATCAGGAGCAGTTTGCACGTTTCAAATCAGGTAATATCAGCTTGAAGGAAAATCCAGGAACCCATATTTGTCAGATCTATCATTTGGGAAATCCTTATATCAAGACAGAAGAAAGCAACTCCAACGATCTGTTGAGCAGTGCACTAGCGCTCCGAAGCAATGCAGGCTGATGTAACGATTTATGTTTCGAAACGCAGAAACCAGCATCTATGAAGGAAATGAACGTTTCCCTTAATTTCTCTTTCTTTGATATACTGCATATAGAAAACCATGCGCATTGATTCTCTGATCGTCTTATATTATTTCGTGGATTTCTCAACGATTTCTGTCTTAACGTCCTCGTTTGGATGACTTGTACCAATTCAGTAAAAACATTCAAATTTCTCACCTTGAATATTTCATATGAAAATCCACGTAATTGAAAGATGTCGAGAATTCAACCTAGAAAGGAACCATCAGAGATGTGATTCAGTAATTTACTAATAGTTAAGATGTAATAAGTTGAAAAGTCATCAGTTCAAAGATGCTATATGAATTTCTAGGCAAATTCAATGGGGTAGACACAAGTGACAGGATCATTTAGGTCTAGATTTTCGAAAAGTAGGAAATTAGAATAACCGAGAAGGTATGACTATCCAAAAAAATAAATTATGGTTTGAACTTAGTTGTGAAGATAGAGAAACTCATAAACCCAGTGCCCTCTTGTGATTCAGGAAAATACACCAATAAATAAACGTTCAGGAAAAAGTTATTAAGAGAGAAGCGCGAAAGCATGGAATCTTCCAATATTGAAGCAATCCAAAAACTCCCTTCGAACTTTATCATTAAGAAATCAGAAATTATTTTGATTGAAAATGATAAATGCAGGTTCTGCAGGGGGAGGAAAAAATCTTTTGACAAAATGCCTTGCACTGGAAGCCAAAGTTATGTGTGCTCCACTATGGAATCATAAAAGACTCTAAAAAACTCCGACATTGGATGGGAAGAGCTGTCCAAGATATAATACACGGAAGTCAAGAAAGCCAAGCACTAAAAGTAATTCGCGATGTACCAATACTCTTTAACTTTTTCCATTGTTTTCAATCTGTGGCCGATTTTCGTTTCTAGATAATTCATATTTTATTGTATTACTACTGACTTCTGAAATAATTTAGTCGTTGCAGCCAAGCGTTTCGAACTTTTCTCCTTTGAAAGCCATAACTTAAGACCTCCAGACTCCACATGACCACATTAGAAATAAAATTATGACTAATTCTAAACGCGTCAGATGTAAACTCTAGAATATATTTTGCAAATTGTGACCTGAAACATCTAACGGGTGAAAGTTGGCAATAATTGGATGAGAATTTTAAGTGAGTTCTTACGACCCAAAAAGCAAGTAAAATTGTTGTAGCCATGAAATATAGCGCTCAAACCTGAACCTGAGAAACGTTTGAAGTCACAAATATTATCTCATATATAGTTGCATCACCTACCAGATGTAATTTTTTCTAAAAATATTCCTTGTAGTGGAGGAGCAAAAACCCAGCTTTTCTGGAAGTCGCGAAAAAATCTGAAATGCTTAGTCCATTTTGAAGCAATTTCAAAAGGCTTTTTTGGATCCCAGAAGCAATAATGTTCTAAATTTCGAATATAGCAAAACGTGCGTTCAAAGGTGTACCCAAAATGAGAAAAACAGAAAATGTCAGAAAATTATAAAATATGGATTTTTAGATTTCTACGAAAGTGAATAGACTTATAGAGACCGTAAGTCTGTATCTCTCTACCAAATTTCGGCTTGACAGCTTTTAAATTTCGAACCTCCAGTATGTCCACAACAAAGCGTTACAGACACACACAAGTTTCATCAAGGATCGATCCTAAATATACGCTATTTTTGGAGGAACATTTTTTTGTGGTACGAGAGGGAAATTCACGAAAAATCATTTTTAACTATTGTCTTTGAATGTCTTATAATAAACTATATTCAATTGTGGGTGTTCGGTCATGAAAAAATATTGAAATCCTCAAAATCATTTATTTGGCAGCCAAAAATTGATTTTGCGATCTTTATTGAAATCTAAAATCGATTCAGAAATAAATTAATTACAGAGAAATTTACATGGATGACTAAGTGAGTCATCTTGTGCTGCAATTTACACTGAAAATGTCTTCAGACATCGATGGCAATACGCTACCACATATACAAGGTGTGTTCGAAAAGTATCCGATCTGAGTTCATATCTTCCGTCAGTGCACTCGAGCGGCTCCTGCAAAGTATGAGCGTAACCAGTAGTCCCTCGCGAACTTTCTAAATGTTGTAGTTACCGGCCAGACGCTTTGGGTTCCGTGCAGCGTGTCATTATGCCCAACGTGTTTTTTCCTTTCGTCCCATCGGTTTATCGTTACGATCCTGAAACTAAGCTTTCAGACAAGTCATGAACGAAAGCACGTGAATGTTGGAGCCATGTCAAGTCAATGCTGATTATTTTTTTCGATTTTACTCCAAGACATCAGAAGATAAACAAGGAACATTACGTTGAAGTTCTGGTATGATGTTGTGAAAAGAGAAGGACCGCGTTTCTGGTCAAGCGGTGACTGGCTTTTTCATCATGATAACGCGCCAGTTCATTAATCGAGCCTTGTGTCATCAGTTAAATAACGGAAAAGATCTATTGTTTCACTAACATTGATAACATTAATTTCTTCACATTTATTTTTTATCGAAGGTGAAAGTGTATAGAATTTAATTGCAATATCATTTTCTCAATTAAGAAAGTATTAATTCCTTCGATACCCTCATAACAGCTTCTCCACGAAGGATTAAATTTTCTCTTGACACGTTGCGTCATAGAAGGTTGTTCGTAAAATAATTTCGTTTTTTCCCGACAGAAGATTCAATTGTATTTTTTCGAACCAACTTCACACTTAAGCCGCCTAATCATTATATGTTTTGAGAGCTGATATAGCAAGGCTTGTGTGTGAAAAAGTTCAATTAGTTCTACGCAGTAGTTTTTGGTTTGTGCCCTTTTAAATGTGGAGAGCAATAAGCAGAATTTTCGTCATATTTTACTTTTTACTATAGAAAAGTTGAAAATGCTGTTCAAGCCAGAAAGAAATTAATCCTGTGTATGGAGAAGATGTGTAGACAGTACGGCAGTGCCAGAACTGGTTTGCAAAATTTAGATCCGGCCATTTTGATGTCGAAGATGCACCACGTTCCGGAATGTCGGTTGAAGCTGATAAAGTCTTGGTAAATGTATTAGATGATGCAAATCGGCGAATAACAACACGTGAGATCAGTGAGTGGTTAAATTAATCTAAACTGTTTATGACCACTTGAAAGGTCTGGGTTTAACCTCGAAGCTCAATATATGGGTTCCCCATGTTCTCACGGAGGGAAATTTGTGTCATCGCGTTGACGTATGAGATTTGCTTCTCAAACGTCTTGTAAATGATCCATTTTTAAGAGGACATTTGGGGACGCAAAAGGGGTTGTATATAACAATGGCAAACGCAAGACATCATGAAGCAAAATAGATGAACCGATTCAAAGCATTTCGAAAGCCAATATCCATCAAGAAAGGTGATGCTGTCTGTTTGGCGGGATTTTAAAGGAATCATTATTTTTTTAGATTTTACCGGATAACACAACAATTCATTCTAAAGTCTACTGTCATCAGCTGTACAAACTGAATGATGCACTTCAACAGAAAAGGCCAGAATTAATCAACAGAAAAGGTGTAGTGTTCCACCAAGATAATGCGAGACCTCATAGGTTTGGTCAATCGCTGAAAGCTTTTACACCTTGAATGGGATAACACTGCCACATCCACCATATTCTCCAGATCTGGCGTCTTCGGATTATTTGTTCTGGTAATTGCTAAATTTTTTCGGACGGTAAAATCTTTACTGCAAATGAAGAGGTCAAAATTCACCTGGATCAGTTTTTTGCTAGCAAAGACCAAAAATTTTATGAGTGTGGAATCATGCTACTACCAGAAATATGGCAAAAGGTGTTGGACCAGAATGGTCAATATATAATTTAATAAAATATTTATTCATTATAGGAAAATTGTGTTTAGTTTTTCCAAAGAAAAACGAAAGGGCTGTAATGATACAGAGGTTAATTCAGTGGACAATGGAAACTTCTACACGAGGTTCAATCCCCCTGAATTAATTTGTTTATTCTAATCTCCAAACCAGTTAATGTTAACCTTAGGAAATTCTTTTACTCTGGCCTATGTATTATAATAACAAACTACAGATTTAAAAGTTCATAAGAGCTGATTGCACAAAACGTAAATAAATTCCTTCAGATGAGTTAATGAACGGTAAGTTTCAGAGAAAAACGCTGACGTAGAAATTAACACGTGTAGCTCGACAAGGAGTTGAGCTTTTGAGATGTGCTAAGTTGGAATGTTGAGTGGGTGTACAAACTAAAAATTTGGAAGGAGAAAACCGTCGCGTATAAGATATTTAAAGGGTCAAAAGAGAGTTTGTCGGGGACTCTTGACACGTCGGAAAAACTAGTAATATCGTCGAGAAAATATCGCGGTGCGAGGCTCGAACTGGTATCAGAATTTAGCATTATTATAATTATATTGAGTGATATTAGTAATTTTTTATTGAAGTTTAAGAATTGAGTCAGAAGAATTAGAGAAATTGAATATAGTGCTAAGTTCCGGGACCAAGTAATTAAAGAGTACCGATAGTTGTTCTTTATCGTTCATTATTCGTGTTAAATGGGCCGTTTCTTATAGAGTTAAGGATTGATAAAACTATTGTATTTTGGCACAGTTTATCATTATACTTATTAAAATCTATAATTGTGTTTCATTACCATTTTCATCCCCACAGAGAAAATTTATTAAAATAAAAAACCTTCCATTTTCGCAAAGGTCGTACCCTTCCTAGGACCGCTCGACTAGGATTGGTTCGCACTTCATTCGTAAATAAGTCAATCTAGTAATATTTTCCATCCAACCACCTCCCACAAAGAGGTGGCTTATTACAACAAAATTGTATATTTCATTAATGTAAAACGAATTCAATGATTAAAAGTTTAAAAAGTCTATGTAACATTTAGATTTATTACATGATAATTAAGGTAACAAAAAATATAACACTAATATATTCAGATTCATTTGGTAGTATGTCGTGCCCACATGGACCGCTGCACTTGTTGCATCAATTCACTTCTGTTCGGTACTTTCTCACTTGTACTCCTCTGAATAGGAGGACCGTTCATCCTAAAATCGTCCGTTAACCTCAAATTGGCGAGAAGACCTTCCGTCTCCTTATCTTTCTTAATACTGTTGGTGTTGGTAGATGGCACAGGAACTATAACCCTAACTTTACCCTCGGAGTCTGTTGTGGTAAGGGTACCCATTTGAGAAAGTGGTTTTATCAAGTTACTAGGCTTCAAGTGATCACTCCTCAATGTCTCATTTCGAAGAGGGGAATTTCTGGTATTTTGTATTGGCATAGAGGAATTTTGTGGATTTTGAAGTTGAGTAGAATGTCTCTCAAGGTTATTAGTTAATGGTTGCGCATAGTTTTGCATCTGGATCGAAGTGTTGGATTTGGCAAATGGAAGAGTGTTGGTCGTATGGTATTGGTAAGGAATTTGTCTAGGTTCACTGCTATGTCTCATGCCTTGTAATCTACTTTCTGTGAAAGAGTTCCTAGCGCTCATTGTAGGATTGGTAAAGTTTTGAGGAGACTGTGGCAAGTTATAATTATTATTTAACATATTAGTAGAGGGGAAATAAGAAGACTGGAAATATGGAAGAGTAGGATTGAAATTAAAGGGGTAAGGTGAAGGCGGTGTGTATCCGCTCAAAGCCTGTAATCGCTGTAGCAGCTGAGCATCTAGATTAGCTTGTTGAGCGTATGGAAAATTGAAAACACTGCCTGTCGAATTTAGAACGCTGAGGGGAGAAGGTGGCAAGCAAGACGTCACTGCTCTGTTCTCGTAGAAATCTTGGGGATTCACTCCCAGAGCCTGATGTAAGCTGTTGTCCAACGATGCTTCGCTCAAATCTGACATGTAACCCATCGACAAGCCCGATGGTTGCTGATGCTGCTGAAATTTAAAAATTATTAATTGAATAGCACTTACTGCATGGGGCAAAAAATAGTAAATGAATGATTGTTATAAATCAACTGTATATTCAACTGTTTATCCATATGGTATATTGAAGCATAAACGATAGTGATTCATTAGTACAAAGTGAGGTATAATGGACTTCCAAATTCACTGAAACAGGCTAGACCAGATAGAGGTATAGGGCAGATATCACAAGGTCGGGGAACTGAAGACGTCTTCAGAAGTAATAATGACATTCTAAGAAGAGATTCAGTTTAAAACATCACAGCAATGTTCCACACCTTGAAACTCTTCAGAAACGGATAATTTGTGTGGAGACGGTATTTATACTTCCTTAAATACCAGCCAGTCCAACTAAAACTGTAAAACTTCCGATGGTAAGAGTGTCTCAAGAATAGTCCCTAAAGAAACTCAAAACATACCGCTGTCAGGACAGTGATAAGAATTTTAGTTCCAGAACCTGAATCATACCGCTACAAGATAATGACTGCTCAATAATTAAGCCTGCAAGGTTACCCCGGAACGTACAGACGCTTTTAGTTTCATCCTGGCGCCATTATGTAAATTAGTGGTAAAGCGCATTTTCATCTTTGTAGTAGTAGTAGATTTTCGTTAGTGGTCAAGTGAAATCTCTCGTGAATTATGTTAAATACCTCTTTACAGCCCTAAAATAATAGTGCAGCGCGTTATGTCCTCTATTAACATCATTGGGTCCAATTTTTTTGGAAAAGAATACCCAACCTTTACCATAACTTCAAAGCATTATTGTATGGTGATGTTTTAATCCCCAATATGGACGAATGAAGGAGAAGTCTTCTGATTGGAATGGCTTATACTGACGTTTTACAGGAGATACCTGTCGCCCGGTTTCTTAACGAAGGGATATCCAATAGCACCCGCTGTCCGGATTTGACCCTATACGACTTTTATTTGTGAGATTATCTCCAAGCTGAGATTAACAAATTTGGACCTTGACATCCCTTAAGGAGGTTATTGACGTTATTGATATAATCATCATTACGATATTTGAGATTTGCCTTAAACTTTGTCGAATGACTTCATCTCTATATCCTCGATAAGAAATCATTCCGAAAAATTATGCCGAAAATAATATTTATAAGTGGATTTTTTCATGTTGAAGCTTTTCGTCACAATTCACCGCACGTTTGGGAAACTTCTATCTGACTTAGCTTGTAAAGAATGGAGATTTTAAAGTGGGATCTACACAATGGTGATACTTCTGACAAATAACAATATTATGAAGTACCAACTGAATCACTCTTGTTATACCGAAATATATACTACGCTCCATACATGTCTTAAATAATAAATGTTTAATTTTCAAAATTGAATTAATAAAGTACACCTACCTAATATCAAGCAGAATAAACATCCAACAGCACACAGTTATTTTTGTCCTTTCCATTCGGAAAGACCTGTTGCAAAAAGATCCAGCAATTTTTTTAGTTTCGATGGTTAATCAGCTCCTATATAAAACACATATTTACACTGAAACACTGCGGATGCAATATAATAACACCTGTATGTTGGTTTTGCGAACATGCAATACGAAATCAAAACGAGTACAATGAAGCAGTAAAAAAATAAAGTATGCAAGGCAGCCCAATGCAGCAAAATGAACGAAGTAGCTAAATGAATATTTTCGTTCCTGGAAACACAATATGTTCAGAATTGTTCTACACGTTTCAAGTTACTGAAAAATTAGATGTATAGATCCAGTTGGCAAAAATGTGGAAATTTCTGATTTATTGATAAACTATGAGCCAAAATGAAAATGACTTTTAACTAATCATTTGAGTACATCTCAATTTGTGTTCAACTTTCATTTCCATAAAATTTTCTATTATATTATTTTAGAGTGTCAAAAAAGTAGCGAAAATCGGCAAATGAAATATAAATGTATTATTCATCTGAATGTATTGTATAGTAGGCCCCTTCTGAAATAATATTCTTGAGCCAACGAATAACAAAATAATTTTTTAACATTTTTCAACTCATTTTCAGGAATTGACTTCAATACTCGCAACGAATTTTCTTTTACACCTTCTATTGACTAAAAAAGAGTGCGTCGAAGTTTTGGAAAGAGAAGATAGTCTACACGAACCATATCAGGGTTGTTCGATAAGATTTGTTGAGTTTTTTATTATAAATGCATTGACAATGAAAGCCTTTTGGCTCAGGTTCGCCTCTAAAAAAGAGGCAGTTCACAAAAAATGGTTTGAAATGGCACATACGTACAACTAATATACAAGTGGGATGAGGCCCAATTCTTTGATGACTATATGAAATTAATTCAATGGAGATATATTTGGTATTATTCTAATATTTGATAACGTTCTTGTGTTTCTATAACCTTAAACTTAATCGGAACTCGCACATAAATAAAATTATTACGAAAACTATAGCGGCGTTTTGGATATGCTACAAATTTATATTTGACATATACTATAGTGGTAGGACCTACGTATGCCTCTCTAGTCTAGTGTATCGAAACTAGGGAACGGACCAGCTTGCAGAAGCTGTACAAAGACTTGCTTGTGTAGGCATAACAGAGGCTGCATATACATAGCAGCAGTAGAGGTTATATTGGATCTCACCATGCTGCACAGATATGTGAAATGGGAAGGTCTGATAAGTGCCCTTAGAATGGAACATATGGGGTCTAGAAGGGGACATAGGATGATTTTGGAGTAACAAAGGACTGAACTGCTTTCGTTCTCGCTTTTTTGCAATTTCAGCATAACGTTGGTGCCAACTCTCAAGTGACCATAGAGAGTATGGTAAGGTACGTTCATATTCTATCCCATCTGGTATACTGATGAGTCCCTTAGAGAGCAAGGAGCAGACATAGGCCTATATGGTTCCAAGTATAGGGAATCATTGCCTCAAAGAAAGCCTATAACAAAGCTTCAAACTGAAACTTTGGCAATAGAGAGTTGTGTCTGTCTGTCCAGACAGTACAAGGGAACTAGAATTTGTATCTTCTCAGATAGTCAGATAGCACTGAAGTCACTGATGGTGCTATAAGTCAAGGACGATCTGGAGCTGTTAAAAACCCTCATATCACTGGCAAAAAGAAACAAACTAGTCTTAGTTTGAGTACCAGCTCGTCAGGGCATTGGGGAAAGCAGACACCCTTGCAAAAAGCAGATCAAACACTCCTTCCACCAGATCGGAACCCTCGTGTTGAGTTTACCAATAACCATTAGGAATCAAGTGGATGAATGGAAAAGGAAAGAGAAAAATTCTCACTGGATTAACACTCCAGGACAACCACAAGCCAATTCATTTGAAATTTTCTTTCTTTCAGATCCCTAATTCATAAGAAATAAATCAAGGATTGTCAAAATTCTGCACAACCCCTTATAAAGAATTTGAAATCTATACATAGGTTATGCAAATTCACGTAATAGTTGAAAATAAACATTCTAACATTTTCAATTTATCACGAGGTAATTGACGGTAACTTTGAAAGTAGTCCAAAAAACTTGTATGAACTACTCAGAAAGCCAAATGACGCATTGAATACTTCATTCACTGAATTTTGAGTAGTTACAAATCATGAATAGCTGTGTTCCGACGTTTTAATATGTTATAACTGAAGCGGAGGACTTGCCATTTTCTTTTACGAATTCTGGTATATTTACTGATTCTTCTGAAACCTGATCTTAATAGAACTTATTTTAAACGATTTGATTTATCACACAATTGTTGTGGTAATGAGATATTTTCAGCCTACAAGACAATGAAGGGAATGACGCTTGATTCACGAGTTAAATTAAATCCTCAAAACGCTAAGCAAATAAAATAAAAAGATTGGTCAAACTTGACTGGAGAAAACGTTTCTTACTTGCGGTAATGTAACATGTGGAGAATTTTGTTGTTGGCTTCCAACTCCAGTGGATTTGTCACTTCCTCCCTGCAAATGAGATACCAAAGCTGCGATATGATCCAGGAGTTCCCTATTATGTACTAATAGTTGGTGAGTTCTACTTTGAGCTTCCATTCTTGCAGTCTGAAATAATTTTGAAATGAAAAATTATTAAAAAGACACAGAATATCCTTCAATTCCCATAGAAATGTTAACGTATATACAGGTAACTAAAATAATTTTCGAAATATAGGATTCATCATACATTTACAAGAAAAGCTATCATTCCAGTCGCCCAGCACAAGAATAACAAGTACATTTTTCAAGAAAGAAATATTTTCATTTTGTCTTTCCATCATCGGTATCAACACTAGACGTGTTCAACGTGAATCTGAATGATGTTGTCGCGCCGGTGCGAAACGATGAATTCTCCCCCACTCTAGGCAGTCGGAAAGATTAGTAAAATATTCAAAGAGCAGTCCAAATGAATATTTGTCATCATTTATAACACACAGTGAAGTTATTCCTGTGTTGAGCGACTGGAACAATAGCTTCACTTGTTATTACATGGTAATTCCTATATATAATATTTTACAAAAAAACACTACGTTGTTATTTTAAAGTATGGTATTTTTTATAGTTTTTATGTTTCATTTTTCATTCGTTTTTATTGGTATTCTGCATTTTTTAGATCAATGATAGTCAAGCATTTTTTTGTCTTATTGTCTTAACCATAAAGTGAGTTATATTTTCTATCAGTTCCTATGTTCAATAGATTTTCCTTATAATTTGTTCCAATTTTTTTAAATTATAGTACTTAAATGGGAGTTTACCTGCTCTGCTGCTAATTGCTCTTTTGCCAATTGCAACTGAGCCAAAGCAGCTTGTGTCTGCTGGCTTTGTTGTTCCAATTGCTCTCTAAGCAGTTGAATTTCGTGATGTGCAGAAAGTGAGCTTCCAGTAGCTGGAAGCGAACTCGTGAAAACGGCACTCTCTGTCGTGAATACGTCACTATGTGGTGCAGAATAAGTTTCTGTGTTCATCTGAAGAAGACATAATGAATCAGGATGAAATAAATGACATAAGGTATATTTCTCTTGCTAAAAAAGTTCTCTCGCAAGAATATTATGACAAACAGAAAGACCTTCACATTTGTTTCGTTGATTTCGAGAAACCGTTTGACCGAGTAAATCATAACAAACTTTTTGGGTTCTTCCAGATTGGACTGGATGGTAAAGATCTAAGACTTCTGATGAATTTTTTCTGGCAACAGTCTACTAAAATTCAATCAGATGTCATCGAAAAATGTCAATATCTGCAGGGGTGTGTGTTGTCCCCTACACTTTTTAAAGTATACTCTGAATACTTATTTGTGAAGGCACGCAAAGATTGGCATTGATAAAAGAAAACGGTATGAATATATCAACTTTCCGTTATGAAGATGACACTGTTTTAGTTGGTGATGCCGACATAGGTCTACAAAACATAATAAATAGAATAAATATCACATGCAAAAAATTTAATACGGTCTGAACATCAGCAAGACAAAAGTAAGGTCAATATACTGTATTCTAAACATCGTTGTGCCTGTTCGAGTTGATGGCGTGAAACTGTCTAGAGTTAATCGTTTTAAGTACCTGGGCTGCTGGTAACAAAACTAGTGACATTGAAATCAAGTCTAGGATTGAACAAGCAAGACAATTTTTTTTAAATCAAGGATATACTAGCCAATCAAAAGTTTAATTTCGACCTAAGCTTAAGACTCACAAACGCAGAAGATCAGGGACATTTTTCCAACGGTACAGAACTTATTCAGAGAAAACTGCAGAAAGTTGAGGGAACAGTAGTTCGCTAAAAGTCCTCTGCTGATTGCAGAGTCCTTATTCCTAAATGATCAACCTGTCATATACAGGGTTTACATAGTAAAAAAAAAACTAGCGGTAGAAATTATTCAGGTAATATTCTACCCCTAGTCCCTAATAGGGTGATAATTTTGATGTCTTTTGGTGACCTACTATAGACGAAATGAAATTGATACTCACATATGAATTTTTATTGATGTTTGAAGTTGTTAAGGGGGGTAACATATCGAAATGTTTTGGTATCGCTGATTTCGGAGACTTGGGTTCTTGTACATCTTTAAAGCTGAAATCGTCGCAACCAGGCAGAGAAAGTCCTTCTATGTCAGTCTCTGAAGGGAGATCTGCAAGTAATCAAATAAGGAAGATCAATATGCAATTAATCAATTATTCCACCCTGTATAGCATGATGAAAAGAAAACTCAACAGATTTTCATCAAAATTTCTTGTCGACTGACATTTTAATCCATTTCGTTTATTGTTTGATCTTCAACATCATTCGTCAATACGAGTTTATACACTTAATTGAGCTGAAGAAGCGCTAGCCATCACAAGTTCGAAAATAAACACATTATATGAAGTTATTGAATATCGACGTATAGTTTATTGCTTCTGTACTATGAGATAAAATGAATCAGAGATTATTTTGATTCCGACTGCTAAAAATAACAATGCTATCCTTTAACGAATTATGATAGTGCACATCAATAATAGAGAACGGGGAAGATAATTCGAGCGTTCGAAAAAAATTAAATATAGTTTTCTCTTTGATGGCAGATGTCAAATGATTCTGGCAATGGTTGTAATAACTTAATGAATGGGATATAGACGGTGTTCTAAAAGGCGAGTCTACTTTTCGACAGAAAATAGTACTCGTCAAATAAATCATTTTTATTTTTGTGTATACATAGGCTACTTCAGACAACATGAAGGTTCACAATGGGTACAAAGTACAAGGGGTATTCAATGTATTTACGGTGTCATGAATATCTAATTATCTCCTTTACTAAAGACCCTATCTGAGGGTGTAAATATAAAATATCACTAATTTACGATCATTAGTTTTCTATGTATATTCAGTGAAAGAGTACCCAAATTACTGACGCCTCAATGATGAAGAAAATCGACAATCGCGCCGTTATAAAGCTCCTCACTAAGCATGGAAAGTCAAAAAGTCATTCATGAAGAGATAGTTTGTGTTTACCAAGACCGTGCCGCGTCGTTATCTACCATTCAAAACTGGTCAAGTGTATTAAAAAAAGACAGAAAAAGAGCATTGAAGACGACCGTCGCTCAGGCGGACCTATTAGCGGCACCACTGAAGAAAATGTGGAAAAGCTGCTACTTAAATATGCCAGAATAAAAATCAAGATGTTAAGAGAGATGACAAACCTATCCGTGGGCACCATACACGGTATCCTTCATGACCATCTTAACCTCTCAAGTGTCAGTGCAAGATGGATACCGAGAATGCTCACCGCACGTCAGAAGCAAATGCGAGTCGAGTGCTGTAAGGAGTTTCAAGAGCTCTGTGGAGAAGATCCATCGAAAATTTTCAATCGGTTGGTTACTGGGAATGAGACGTGGGTTCATCACAATGACCCTGAGGGTAAACAAGAGTCTATGTAGTGTATTGAAAAGGGTGCAAAGCCCCCAAAGAAGTTTAAAGTCACTCCACCCACTGGAAAAAAATGGCTACGGTCTTTTGGGATCCTAAAGGTACTCCATTGATAGAATATACTGAAAAGGGTAAAAGCATCACAGTAGCATCATACGCAAAAACTTTTTCAAATTTAAGAGAAGCAATTCAAGGAAAAAGACCAGGAAAAGTCATAGCGGGGTGTTGCTGCTCAAAAACAACGTGCGGCGAAGGCTGCTGTGTGGGAATGTGGTTTCGAAGAAATTACGCATCTTTGGTACAGTCCAGACTTGGCCCCCACTGACTACTTACTACCTATTCCCAAACGTGAAAAAATATCTTCGTGGAAAGCGATTTTCCGACGATGAGGAATTGAAAGTAGCAATTAATTTTGAGGAGAAGCCAGAAGAATAGTTTTTACAAGGTTTGGAGAAGCTTTCTTCTAGATCTGACAAATGTACTGAAGTTCTGGAGGACTACATTGAAAAACAGAATTCGTCCCAAATTTTCTGAATTTCCTATCATGACTTTACCGAAAATGCATTGAATACCCCTCGTATTTATTCAGCGTCAGACACAGAAGATTGACAACAGAAATACAGAGCTCCAAAATATCAGTAGAGTGGTGAGAATGAATTATGTTTATTTCGGTATCAGCTTTTATTTGGAGTTGTCGAATATTTTGGATTTACATGGATCAGTCTGAACGTCTATTATTTTCGAATTATTTTTTATTGGTTTCCTGTTAACATTTGAAGAATCTGTTTTATATTTAAGACAATGCCTTTTTGTCTCCATAGACAATTTTGCACCTTGTACCATTACAAGGTACAAATTTATGTCTCATTTCAGTTATGTTTCATGTTGATGTCACTGTAAAATATATGAATGAATTCTTTTGTGAAACGAAAGAGATAAATTAACGATAAATATAAATGAACATTTTCAACCCAACCGAAAGAATAAACCTAGTGAATAAACCGGTTCCCAGATTTATTTGTTTATTCCTTATGTTATTTTTATGACTGGAATAATAGGTTCTTGCTTGTTAACGGTGCTCATTTCTTTAGATCAAAGACATTTGTTCTGTTCGACCAAAATAACCTCGTTTTCTTCGACAAAATAAAAATTGTGATTTTTTCATAATTTTTATATTATTTGAGTAAAATTTATTTCACTTGGATAATTCAGTAACGGAGAACACCTTCGAGTGTGATTCTCTCTTGAGTAGATAACATTTAAAGTAATTTTTAGTACTGATTTGAGTTCTTTTATCAAAATGACCAAACGAGATTCAATTACGTATTGAAATACACAGAAAAAATTAGAACATAAGAAAAAACTAGTTCTCAATTTGATGGTTATCATCAATATTGTGTGATCTGCGTATTGGATGCGCAATAGAGGAAAAAACTTAAAATAAGAAGTTGACAGTTATTCAATTTTCCCTCACTCGCTAGTTTTTGAATCATAATTCTCAAATGTCTGCATAGACGCATCCAGTATTAAATGAAATGTTCATTGTTAAATTGCAAATAACTTCCACCCTTTCATTGCGATATTGTATTATCACGAGAGGGTGAACGAAAATGTTCCTTGAGGTTGAATTTGTGAGAGAATGCGAATAGAGAGTTCTTCCGCTGAATGCGTATAAATTTTCGAGAGAGATGAGACTGTGACTTGAGTAAATGTGAATGTAAACTTGTTCAAGAGCAGAGAGAGAGTGTGTGAATAGAACTTACTTGTGCAGAGAGCAAAAAGTCACTGTATTGAGTGAATGGGTAACGAGAGACTGTTAATGAAATTAATTGTTCGAGAAGCATAGTGTGACTGCGAATGTTGCGTGACTGTTTGGTCGAAGCACAAAGAGAAACTGTGTCAAAGTGACTAGGGTGACTACTAAAGAGAGACTGTAGCGATATGACTAGCGCGGATGGCAATAAGGGACTTTCTTCAGAGTGTGACCTAAAGTGGCGCAAGATCGCAGTAACAAAGCCTACACAGAACACAACTGAACTCCTAACTCGTACAAGCTGAAAAAGCTTCTGAGGGATCTTCACAGAAGATCTAGGAGTATCAGGATAATAATAATAATAAAAATAATAATAATTATGATGTGAGGCAGGTAAAATTATACTCCTAATGTCGAAGCGGAATTTGTCTGAATACGTTTCTCGGTTCCATTAAGGGTTTAGATTAGGCAGTTTCAGATCGTCACATCCTCGAGAGAGTGCAGGCCAACTCCCAGATAGAATTCCTTGTTCAGTTTAGAAGAAATCAACCATTCGGGATATTCTTTGATTAAATTGATAACAGCACTTTAATGCTTACTTCTTGAGAACGTCGACTACTGATGGTAATTCTTTCTAGATTATATATGAAGGTGGTAAATATGCTATGATGAAGTAATATTCTTTTTGGATATAACTCGCCGTAGAATCTTTATCTAAATATTTGTCCTTATAACTATATTTGACAACAGCCTGTTCAATTTTATCATCCAATTATATCGTCTGTGAATGTATGTGGAAATTATCACAGCATTTTTCAATTTTTAGTGAACAACCCCTAAAATTTCTACTAAAGAACCACACACGAATTATAAACACATTATTAATTGGTGCTGAAGAACTTCACGCTTCTATAATGAATGGTAGTAAAGAGTGGGCCATCTAGAGTTTACATTTTGGAGTTGTAGTTATTTCGAGTCTGACAACACTTCTGTCTTTCGTGTGTTGTTAGAAAATTAGTTCTAAAGTGATTAATCTTCTATCCAAACTGGCATTTAGTGGCCGAATGTCCATCAATATCAACTCATCATCGTGCTCAAGAACTGAACATTTTTCGCACTTCTCTGCGGAGCATTTTGCATAAAAATCTCGGTATGAAGGCTCACAAAGTTCAACTAGTGCAAGAAGTGAAGCTTCGTGAGCTTCCGATTCAATTTCACTTCACTCAATGGGCTAATGTTCGCACGGCCGAATATGAACATTTTCCCAGAAAAATCATCCTTAGGGATGACGCTCATTTCACCTAGAAGGACTATTTTTTGCTGGGATTCGAACTTCGAAAAAATATTCATTAGTTTTTTATTTATAGCCGATCAAAAATGCAAATTTCGAATGGCCCACCCCTTATATCACCTATTTTTAGTGACATGTGTATAATTTCCATCCAAAACTCATATCTGAAAAGTTATATTTTTTTAAGGTTATGCCTTTCACAGAATAAACATTTACAAATATTGAAAATGAACAAATTGATCGTATATTCCTATATAGCATCAGAATCAACAACTACTGAATTATGTGTTTATACTCAAACGACAAGGGGTATACTCTTCAATTAGAATTCTCTGGAAATGAAGTTTTATATTTGGAAGAAACAAAAATAAATTCATAATTAATGTGGAGATGTGTGGAGGATATGTTTACTCCTACCTTTTTTACCTTTCTCAGAAGCTACGTCACTAAGTCTATCACTCAGCAAATCTTGAGTCAATGTATCTTGTTCTTCTTGGTCCAGATTATCATTCTCTGGGGCAGTAATTGATAATTTATGGCACACTTCAAAAGCTTGACCGACAGTCCTTACAACCCGCATTGCCTGACTCTGAAAAAGAAATTCAAAACTGAAATTCCATATTTTAAACGCGCGCATAACAGAGCGGTAGCAATTCCCTCAAATATGTCTGCTAAAATTATATTTGTCCAGCCGTTAGTTGTAAGTACAACAACTTCAAAGTAGGTACAATAACCTTAAAAATATAAAACTAAATTTGTATATACAGACTGTTCTACAAGTCGATATCAAGCCAAAAGAGACTGATAGGCCAAATAATACCAGTTATAAGAAAACTATAAGGTTGTTCGGAAAGTAATTTCGTTTTTTCCCGACAGAGGATTTAATTGTATTTTTTCGAAACCAACTTCACACTTAAGCTGCATAATCATTATATGTTTTGAGAGCTGATATAGCAAGGTTTGTGTGTAGTAGTTTTTGGTTGGTGCCATAATTATATGGAGAACAATAAGCAGCATTTTCGTCATATTTTATTTTTTACCACTGAAAAGGTAAAAATACTGTTCCAGCCAGAAAGTAAATCGATGTGTAGAGAGAAGATGTGACAGAACTGGTTTGCAAAATTTCGATCAGGTAATGCACCACGTTCCGGTAGGCCGGTTGAAGCTGATAAAGACACGATAAAGGAATTAGTTAATGCAAATCGGCGAATAACAACACGCGAGGTTAAATTTATCGAATTAAACTTTTCATAACCCAAAGATCATAGAGCAAAAAAGATGAACCCACTCAAAGCATCTCGAAAGCCAATATCCATCGAAAAAAGGTGATGCTGCCTGTTTGGTGCTTTTGAGCTTTTACCGGATAATACAACAATTAATTCGGAAGTCTACTGTCTTCAGCTACACAAACTGAATGATGCACCTCAACAGAAAAGGCCACAATTAATTAACAGAAAAGGTGAGGTGTTCCACCAAGATGATGCAAGACCTTATACAAGGTCAAAAATCACCCGGATCAGTTTTTTGCCAGCAAAGACCAAGTTTTTATGAGCGTGGAATCATGCTTCTACCAGAAAGACGGCAGAAGGTGTTGAACCAGAATGGCCAATATACATTCTGTCAAGAAAGTACCGGGAATTATCGATTTAAATCTGGCGGGGCAATGAGGCAGGTAAAAATTTTTTTTCCTAGGTTGGTACCACTGTCCTTAATTACTATGCCAAGCTTGAGCGGGATCTGTCAACTAGTGTGTTTGCAACAGCTGATTAAGTCAGTCGATGTCAGAGTGCGTGCCGATTTTTACTATGGGTGATTACGTTGAGCAAAGAATTTGTTTAAAGTTTTGTGTTGCAAATGAATTTTCGTGTGCCGATGCATTGAAAATGTTGCAAAAGGCCTTTGGTGATAATGCTCTATCGAAAACTCGTGCATATCAGTGGTACAGAGCATTCAAGGACGGTCGTGAAGTGGTCGAAGACTTGCCTCGTTCCGGACGCCCATCGACGGCTTCGATCGAAGATAACGTCGATAAAATTAAGAAAAGGGTGCTGGAAAACCGTCGTACCAGCTTGAGAGAGATAGCACATGATCTTAAGATATCCCACGAGTCCGCACGTACGATTTTGATTGATATTTTGGGCATGAGAAAGGTGGCCGCACGACTCGTACCGAAAGACCTGAATTTTCTTCAAAAACGTCATCGCGAACAGGTTGCTTCAGACATGCTGGATCGCTGTAATTCCGATTCTACATTCATGGAACGCATTATAACTGGTGATGAGACCTGGGTCTACGAGTGCGATATGCAAACAAGCCAGCAATCATCGGAATGGGTGGCAAAAAATGAGCCGAAACCGAAAAAACCACGCCAAAGCCGCTCGAAAATGAAGGTGATGCTCATTGTTTTCTTCGATATCCGTGGCGTGGTGCACTACGAATTCGTTCCAGAGGGTCAGACGGTAAACAAGGATTATTACCTAGGCGTTATGAAACGTTTGCGTGAGCGTATCCGTAAGAAGCGGCCAAATTTGTGGGCGAACAACTCATGGATTTTGCATGACGATAACGCGCCTTCTCACCGAGCTACGATTGTGACTGACTTTCTCGCCAAAAACTCAACAAACGTGCTTCAGCAACCACCGTATTCGCCGGATTTGGCTCCCTGCTACTTTTTCCTCTTCCCAAAACTAAAATTGCCCCTTCGTGGCACCCGTTTTGAGTCGATTGAAGCCATAAAACAAAATTCGGCGCGAGAGCTAAAGTCCATCCCGGAAAGCGCCTATAAAAAATGTTTCGATAATTGGAAGTGCCGTTGGCATAGATGTATTGGAGCAAATGGAGCCTATTTTGAAGGCGACCCAATAAATTTTGACGATTAAATGTAAAAATGTTGTTTTAATTGAAAATTCCCGGTACTTTCCTGACAGAGTAGTATAATTCAATAAAATATTTATTCATTATACTAAAATTGTCGATATTACTTTCCCAAGAATCCAATATATTAATAACCTAAGGACGTATTCCTAAGATTATACGCATTAAAAAAATCTTTACACTTTGAGTACTTGTAGTAATCAACTTTATTCATAGTAATCAAATGGCTATCGACCAAAGTCTTTCTGCCAGTTACATTCATAATTAATGTTAATTAGGTAACATGAATGGATGCAGTTGGCAATAGGTGAAACATTATAACAATTTTATTTAAAATAAATCACCCAGTTTTTATGTTTTACAATTTATTCAGAATCCTGACAATCGTTTCGGTCTTTCGACCATCTTCAAAGAAGTACAAAAAGGAACTGAACTTAAAATTGAAAAATGTTCTGTTCAATACACCTCGGACATCTATGTATTTTTATAATACATGGAAATAACTAGAAACTTTAAAATTGAAAAAGGTCCCATTTATTACTCTTCGGACATCTGTATATTTTTATAGCACATGATAATAACTGGAAGCTTCAAAAATTTAAAAAGGTCCTATTTGCTGCACTTCGGACATTATTTCCATGAGTCATTAAAATAACCGCATTCAATATCGGGCTGTTGCCGAATAGTATCGGGTGTTTTTTTTAGAGTGATAGAACTTTATATTGAAATAAAACACATTTGAATTAAGATTAAGGCCAAATTGTGTTTTATTTGTAAGATAATTTAATGACATTTGTTTTGAAAATAATTTCCGGCATATGTACACCACGACTAACTCTGGGGAACCGCATTCGACCAGACAAATTTTGGACCACTTTTTCGAGTGACTTGACATAACCTCAAAGAAAATAATCCAGTGGAGTGATGTCACATGATCTTGGAGGCCAATTAATTAATAAATAATAGCATACTAACTCACTATCTAACTAACTTAGTTACTATCTAACTAACTAACTTACTAACTAAATTACTAAATAACTCACTTACTAACTCACTAACCATACAACTAACTATCTAACTAACTAACTAACAAACTAATAAACAAACTAACTAACTAAATAAATTAATAACTAATTTACTAACTAATTAACTAACTAACTAACTGACTAACTATCTAACTAAGAGAAGTAACTAACTAATTAAGTAACTATCTAAATAACCATTTCTCGAAATAATGTTATCGCCAAATCTTTCTTTCAATAAATCAATTGTTGCGGTAGCAACATGAGGTGTAGAGCACCATCTAACACTTTTGGGTCGATATCATTCAAATTTTGAAACAAATAATCATTTATCATCGATCTGTAACGACCACCATTCACTGTGACATTAGCTCCAGAATTTTAAAGAAATATGGACCGATGATGCCTACATCGTGTGAAGCACACCATACAGCGCATTTTTCAGGATGCAATGGAACCTGCAGAACTTCCTGAGGATTTATTTCACTCTATATACGGCAATTTTACTCGTTTACATAGCCATTCAACCAGAAATGAGCTTCATCACTAAACACAATCTCACGATAACAAAATGGATCAACTTCAAGCTGTTCTAGGGCCCACTCAGCAAACAAACGACGCTTATTATGGTCAAGTGACTTTAGTTCTAGAACCAGTTGGATCTTGTATGGGTGTAGACCAAGATCTTCACGCAAAATTTTCCATGTGGTGGATGCACAGAGTCCAACTTGTTGCGAACGTCGACGAATAGACAGATCTGGATCATCATTAACACTATGACTTACAGCAGCGATATTTTCTTCTGTACGTACAGTTCTTTGTCTTGTTGATGGTCTATTGATGGTTCGACGAATAAGGTGCTCTGATGGACGGTTATATAAACCATAAATTTTACTAAGTGCTCTATAAGTTTGGCGAATAGAACACTGATTTTGAAAATAAATTTCAACAATTTGTAAACATTTCATGGCTAATGGTATCTATCTTACTTTATAATGAAATAAAAGTTTCAATAATTTTCAAATAAATTATGTGTTTTATTTACAAAACAAAATGGGGCGCTTTTAATGAAAGACTCTTAGATTCACCTAACGATGTACTACTCTGTCAAGAAAGTACCAGGAATTCTCAATTAAAACAACATTTTTACATTTAATCGTCAAAATTTATTAGGTCACCTTCAAAATAGGCTCCATTTGCTCCAATACATCTATGCCAACGGCACTTCCAATTATCGAAACATTTTTTATAGGCGCTTTCCGGGATGGACTTTAGCTCTCGCGCCGAATTTTGTTTTATGGCTTCAATCGACTCAAAACGGGTGCCACGAAGGGGCAATTTTAGTTTTGGGAAGAGGAAAAAGTCGCAGGGAGCCAAATCCGGCGAATACGGTGGTTGCTGAAGCACGTTTGTTGAGTTTTTGGCGAGAAAGTCAGTCACAATCGTAGCTCGGTGAGAAGGCGCGTTATCGTCATTCAAATTCCATGAGTTGTTCGCCCACAAATTTGGCCGCTTCTTACGGATACGCTCACGCAAACGTTTCATAACGCCTAGGTAATACTCCTTGTTTACCGTCTGACCCTCTGGACGAATTCGTAGTGCATCACGCCACGGATATCGAAGAAAACAATGAGCATCACCTTCATTTTCGAGCGGCTTTGGCGTGGTTTTTTCGGTTTCGGCTCATTTTTTGCCACCCATTCCAAAGATTGCTGGCTTGTTTGCATATCGTACTCGTAGACCCAGGTCTCATCACCAGTTATAATGCGTTCCATGAATGTAGAATCGGAATTACAGCGATCCAGCATGTCTGAAGCAACCTGTTCGCGATGACGTTTTTGAAGAAAATTCAGGTCTTTCGGTACGAGTCGTGTGGCCACCTTTCTCATGCCCAAAATATCAATCAAAATCGTACGTGCGGACTCGTGGGATATCTTAAGATCATGTGCTATCTCTCTCAAGCTGGTACGACGGTTTTCCAGCACCCTTTCCTTAATTTTATCGACGTTATCTTCGATCGAAGCCGTCGCTGGGCGACCACTTCACGACCGTCCTTGAAGGCTCTGTACCACTGATATGCACAAGTTTTCGATAGAGCATTATCACCAAAGGCCTTTTGCAACATTTTCAATGCATCGGCACACGAAAATTCATTTGCAACACAAAACTTTAAACAAATTCTTTGCTCAACGTAATCACCCATAGTAAAAATCGGCACGCACTCTGACATCGACTGACTTAATCAGCTTTTGCAAACACACTAGTTGACAGATCCGGCTCAAGCTTGGCATAGTAATTGAGGACAGTGGTACCAACCTAGGAAAAAAAAAATTTACCCGCCTCATTGCCCCGTCAGATTTAAATCGATAATTCCCGGTACTTCCTTGACAGAATGTATTTCGAATGAAATTAGCGGTTGACAATGAAATTATCCCAAATACTAAGAACGAATAAACGTTCTCACTTCGTTAGACTGTTTTACTGTCTACTATTGAATAGAGCCAAAAGAAATAAAAGATAGAAACAGACAATAACAAACTATTCAGCGAACTTTGGACTGTTTTTCTTAGAATAATTCAGGTAGTTCTAACGATCCGAAATTTTATTCATTCTCCCTGACGAAAAACTAAGATGAGAATCGACCACGGATATTATGCTTAGTACCCACATAAATATTTTCCAATGCTTTTACGCCAGATTATTTGTTTTGTTATTGGATTTTGAGAACAGACCATCCTTCTCCTACTTCATTAGATGGTGCTCTTTCAATTCTCAGCGTTCATTGTTTTATTTTCAATGTGGTTTATGGCTGCAGTAAATGTTCATGTACACATAATAATTCTGTTATTATTATAGGATCAAATTTTGCGCTTGTATTTGAGGAATCATTGATCTTATGAGTTCTGAGTGAGTGATATCTCTGAGGATATTCTTATATCGGGTATTTTTTTAAAGTGATAGAACTTTCGATAGGAATAACTGTGATTTGACAGTAAACATCCAGTAAACATTGACAAATTATCATGGAAAGACTCACGCCGCAACAATGTTTACAAATTGTTGAAATTTATTTTCAAAATCAGTGTTCTATTCGCCAAACTAACAGAGCACTTCGTGAAATTTATGGTTTACATAATAGTCCATCAGAGCAGCGTATTCGCCGAACTATCGATAGATTTCGGACAATATTTTCTCTACTCGAAGCAACAACAACAAGACAAATAACTGTACGTAAAGAAGAAAATATCGCTGCTGTAAGTCATAGTGTTAATGATGATCCACATTTGTTTATTCGTCGATGTCCACAAGTTGGACTCTATGCATCCACCACATGAAAAATTTTGCGTGAAGATCTTGGTCTACACCCATACAAGATCAAACTGGTTCAAGAACTAAAGCCACTTGACCCTAATAAGCGTCGTTTGTTTGATGATTGGGCTCTAGATAAGCTTGAATTTAATCCACATTTTTATCGTAAAATTGTATTTAGTGATGAAGCTCATTTCTTGTTGAACGGCTATGTAAATAAGCAAAATTGCCGTATATGAAATGAATACAATCCTCAAGAAGTTCTGCTGGTTCCATTGCATCCTGAAAAATGCACTGTATGGTGTGCTTTATACGCTGGAGGCATCATCGGTCCATATTTCTCTAAAAACGATGCTGGAGCTAATGTTACTTACAGTGAATAGTGCTCGTTACAGATCGATGATCAATGATTATTTGTTTCAAAATTTGAATGGTATCGAGCCTGAAGTGTTTTGGTTCCAACAAGATGGTGTACACCTCATGCTGCTACCATAATGATCTATTGAAAGAAAGATTTGGCGAGAACATTATTTCGAGAAATGGTCCAATTAATTGGCCTCCAAGATCATACGACATAACTCCACTGTAATATTCTCTTTGGGATTATGTCAAGTCATTGGTTCATGCTGATAACCCAAAAACAATAGACGCTTTGGAAGCCAACATAACTCGTGTTATTGATGAAATAAGGCCTGAATTACTCGAAAAACTGGTCCAAAATTGGTCTGGTCGAATGCGGTTCCTCAGAGCTAGTCGTGGTGGACATATGCCAGAAATTATTTTTAGAACATAAATCTCATAAAATTATTTTTCGAATAAAAAAAAATTTCGTCTCAATCTTAATTCAAATGTGTTTTATTCCAATTTAAAGTTCTATCACTTAAAAAACACCTCATACTTAAAAACAAGCTTTAAGAGACTTTGTTTCGTCAATACTCAATTAATTCATATTCAATAAAATATAACATCAATCAACAACAAATATTTACTCACCTTTCAACAATTTAGAAAACTTCTGGAAAGTGAATACTGAAAGATTTAAATGGAGTGTAATGTTAACTACTGATAAATAATTCTGTGGTTTACCCTTGTTCTAAAAGATTGAAAGGCAATATAACGGCCTCTGTTATGGCGCAAAGACTATCTGTATAAAGAATGTTAGGGAAACCAAATAATTATATATTATGAATAAAATAACATGAATAGAGGTAAATATTTGATAGAAGGTATAAAAAATTATTTAAATATTTCAATATTAGCTTTCTACATATTTAATTTCAAAAAATTATATTTAATGATAAACTTCAGGAATTAAATTAAATTAATATCATTTAAGTACCACTTATATCAAACGACATATAAAATAAACATTCATTATGAGACATCCAAATGATATAACAAAATCCAATAAATAAAAATTGTTAACCAAAATCCTATAAATTAAATATTTTGAGTAGACAAAATTTTGTTTCTGCTGATCAATCTTATGAAAACAAATATCTATCAAAAATGTTTCACATAATCTTAAGAATTTCATCATAGAACTATCTTACTTAGAATATTCAATATTATTGGATATCTAAGTTACTTTCTATAAAATCTCAAGATATGTAAAAACGTTACTGAAAAACAAGTTTTAAGAGAGACTTTGCTTCATCAGTACTCAATGAATTCATATTCAATAAGATATAACATCAATCAATAACAAATATTTACTCACCTTTCAACAGTTTAGAAAACTTCTGGTAAATGAATACTAAAAGATTTAAATGGAGTGTAATGTCAACTACAAATAATAATAATTTTTTATACCTTCTATCAAGTATTAACCTCTATTTATGTTATTTTTTTCATAATATATAATTATTTGGTTTCCTTAAAATTCTTTATACAGATAGTCCCTGTGCTATAACAGAGGCCGTTAAATTGCCTTTCAATCTTTTAGTTCAAGGGTAAACCACAGAATTATTTATTTGTAGTTAACATTACACTCCATTCAAATCTTTCAGTATTCATTTACCAGAAGTTTTCTAAATTTTTGAAAGGTGAGTAAATATTTGTTGTTGATTGATTTTATATCTTATTGAATATGAACTAATTGAGTACTGACGAAGCAAAGTTTCTCTTAAAACTTGTTTTTCAGTAATGTTTTTACATATCTTGAGATGTTATAGAAAGTAACTTAGTTAGTCCATCTATCTGATATATGTGGTACTTATATGACATTAATTTGATTTAATTCCTGAAGTTATAATTATTAAATTTAATTTTTTGAAATTAAATATGAAGAACAATTTATGATAATTTCATAAATGAATATGTATTCTAATGAATCGTATTTTCATTAATCGTTACTTTACCTAGATTATCATAACAAAAATATTTATTCGAAATATTCAATACCTTCAAATAACATATGATACCCAACATCACTGTTAAAACATTTTTAAGCTTTATCCTACATATTATTGGTAAATAGTTTGTGCTCATGGTCAAGTTTGCAGTTGTCTGATGATTAACTAAAAGTTCTAAACTGCAGTAACACAAAACGTCAATTTACACAAAATGTTAACCAATCTTGGCAATAAAATACAGTAATTTCCCAAAAACATGTTTTGAAAAATATTCATTTTTCTCAACCCTACCAATGCATACCTCTAGATCATAATCGTCAGTACTTGGGGTACGAATAATTCCATTAGTGAAAGAAATGCTCCTTTTCATTCCTCCAGTTGGAATCATCAGACTACTGGTATTTTGTTTTCTAGATCTCACATCTGTACTAAGCGGTTTCACTGGAAAAGTCTCGGGTTCCTTAAAAGACAATTTTTTCCTCGGCCTCTCCAGAGCCAACGCTGCTGTATTCAAGTTCCTGTCTATATTCCCGCAGCAAATGGTTGCCGGTCTATCCCTGGAAATTGTGCAATCATATTCCTCAACTTGGATCTGAATGGGGTAACTACTAACTGAATTCTGCTTCTTCAATTTGGACGGAAGGGTGTTACTACCCGTTTCAACGATTTTCTCTATGGGTTTATGAGTAGCCTTGAATAAACATTCTATTGCGGAATATTTCCCAGTTTTTCTAGTCGGCGATTCAGGTACTTCCGAGTTTTTACTCTTATTTTCGCCAAAATGAAATAATTTCTGACGAGCCTTGGAAAGCATATCTTGTTTTTTCTTCACAACTTCCACGTCTTGCATGTCTAGGCTGGAATGTCTCACTTTTGTATCCTTGTTGTTCTTGTTCATGTTTGGAAATCCTTACGACCTTGAATGGCTCGATGACAATAACTCTTTTCGATTTATTCCTAACTATTAGGTTTGATTTTCACTTTCAGATATTTGTCAAAATGTTTGGCAATATTTTTATTTTGTTATAATATATCAATATTTACATCTAATACCTTATAATTAGTGGATTCCATTTTTTCTGCATAATTTCTTCGATAATAGCCTTATAATCCATGATTCAAAAAAGAAAATTTTTTTTTTAATTTTCTGGGTTTGTAAAATTGTGAATTTTTCCAGAAAGTTGCCTAAGGAAGTCGCTCAAATTTTAAGCATTTAATACGTAAGAGGCATTAAATATGTGTACGAAATATTATTGAAATTTCACAAAGATATTAGGGTTTTCAATTTTTCTTGTCAGTCAATTCAAAATAAAGAGTCTTAATGCTCACGATCCCCAGTAAACATGATGTACGTACAAACTATAAAAAAATTGAGTTATAATTGAATGAATGTATGAAGGCTTACAAGGTTCAACTAATAATAATTATTATTCAACTAATCCTAATAATAATTATTACTTTGAAAGACTTCATACCGAGGTCTTTATGCAAAATTCTTCTCAGAGAAAGGTGAGCATTGTTCAGCTCTTGAGCACAATGACGAATTAATACCAGCATATTCTGGGATACAGCAGCAATATTTTCAGGTGCGCTCACTGGTTGAGAACGTGAACGGATTGTTTTATCAAATAACGATCCAGTTTTCACTAACAAATTTGCGTTGAGGGCATTTTATTTTAATTGAATTTTCCACAAAGTCTAACAGTTTGGTAGAAGATTCACCACTTTAGAAATAAGTTTTTAATATTTTCCAGTTTTGTTCAAGCGTGAATCGATCCATTTCGTTAATCTTCCTGTCAAAACACGAGTGTTTCCAGACTTGAAATAACCACTACTTCAAATTGCAAACTCTTGATTGTTCCTATATATTAGGTTGTACGCAAAGCAATTTCGTTTTTTTTTTTTAATGAAAGACAATTTTCTTATAATGAATAAATATTTTATTGAATTCTATATTATCCTTTCCGGTCCAACACCTTTTGTCTTCTTTCTGGTAGTACCATGATTCTACTTTCATAAAATTTCTGGTCTTTGCTGGCAAAAAACTGATCCAGGTGATTTTTGACTTCTTCATTTGAAGTAAACGTGTAACCTTCCAAAAATTTTTGCAATGACTAGAACAAATAATAATCCGAAGGTGCCAGATCAGGAGAATAGGGTGGGTATGGTAGTGTATCCCATTCAAGCCTTCGGCGACTGGTCATAACCAATTAAATTCGATTAGTTCAACCTCTCAACGATCGCACGTGTTGTTATTCGTAGATATAAGCATTATAAGCACTAATGCCTTTATCTGTTCGCAGACCCCCATGTTCGGGATATTCTCATGAAATGACTCGGGGTTTAACGGGACTTGACGTAACTTTTTAGGGTTTGTGGATCTCGACGAAATGGCTTAGCCGTTAGTGTTTGACGCCAGGATCAATCAAATGACTTCACATGGGTTCGGTGGGTCAGTACGTACAGGCCGTTAGACGGTGCTCGTACCAGAATCAATAGAAGTAATCAATCTTGAGATTACCTTAGTTCATGGGACTGGGTTCGGATGCTTGGATAAGAATTCCTTCCGGCGGGTGAGTTGCGTCACAAACCAACTCGGGTACTGATCTGCAGAGCCAGTAGAGGTTGAAGAGTGCTTCGCTGCTACCAGTCAGACGGTTCTGGTTTTCGAGTCGGGGCCCAAACTGGAAGCTGGTGGTTCATCTCTTCGGAGGGGTTTTCGCTCCGCGCGATCATTGGCGAATCGAATCTCTGCAAACCAATTCTGGCACTAGCGTACTCTCAACACATCGGTTTCTTTCTATCTGGCTTGAACAGCATTTTTACCTTTTCTATAGTAAAATATGACGAAAATGCTGCATATTGCTCTTCATATTTAAAAAGATATCAACCAAAAACTACTTCGTAGAATTAATTGAACTTTTTCACCCACAAGCCTTGCTATATCAGCTCACAAAACATATAATAATTATGCGGCCTAAGTGTGAAGTTGGTTTCGAAAAAATACAATTAAATCCACTGCCGGCAAAAAACGAAATTACTTTCCGAACAACCTTATACGTCCTTGTCTGGCGTCACTTACCTCCCTTATAGTGTAAATAACTATTTGGTAGGTGTATAATATCTGGTATCATTACACAATTCACATTATTTTCGAATAGCATTTCCTCAATAAAGGTTGTTAAGTCCTAAGATTAACACTAGGAAACAAAACTTCAAACTGATTATTTGTTGTTATTCGAAGAAGTTAACTATGTTAACAAAACACATCATGTGAACAACTCAAGGTAATAAATAAAAATAGCTATGAGCCAAATTTATCCCATCATAAAAACTGAAGAAAATAAAAAATTCATTTCTCTATCGTACTTTGGTAGCATAAGTCAAAAAGTAGCCAACAGTTTTTCAAAATCAGATGTCAATATTGCCTTTAAAACGCAAAACAAATTATCATCGGTATTATTTAACATAAAGGACCCTACTGCAAACATACACAAATCAGGAGTTTATGAGTTATCTTGTTCTACGTGCTGTAATAAATATATAGGACAAACAGGACGTTCCTTCAAGACGAGGTTCAACGAACATAAAATGATTTTCATGAAAAATAAACAAAATTCTACTTTTGCCACTCATTGTCTAGAAAACGGTCATTCCTTTCCCGCAATAGATAAACCTAAAATTTTACATGTAGAATCAAAAGGGAAGAAACTCAATTATCTAGAATCTGTTGAAATTTTCGAATTAGTTCACAGTAACAATAATGTATAATAAAAATAATGAATTACTGTACGGAGCTATGTAAATAGAAAATATTTGAGATATTTAAAAAGTAATATCTGTTTAGAACCCTTTTCAACGAACATAAAATGAATTTAATGAAAAGTAAACAAAAATTCAACTTTTGCCACTCATTCTTCAGAAAATAGTAATTCCTTTCGAGAAAAGAAAATCTTAAGAAAATTTTACATGTAGATTCAAAAGAAAAGAAACCTTGATTATTTAAATTTTCAAATTCGTTCACAATAAAAATAATGTAAAAAATAATGGATGAATGTACGGAGCTATGAAAATCCAAATATTTGAGATATACGTAGTACAACAAAATAATGTAGAAATAATGAATGACTGTACGGAGCTATGTAACCCCAAAAATTATTTGAGATATTTAAATGGGTACCATCTGTTTAACAACCTTCTTTGTAGACTGCCGACATTCCGATATCTGTTAGAAGGCCCCTCTTTTTTAACCCGGTTTTTTATGACGTTTCGCTCTAAAAATCTGTACCACTATTAGTTGTTACCTAGAATCTATTGAAATATTCAAAATATGTATCACTTTTGTTTAAATACCTCTGTACCACTGGTAGGTCTTCAGTTGTCTGATGATGAGATAGTTCATTTCCCGAAATTCGAGTCACAAGAAAATGTGTAATATATATTTTTATTGGTACTAAAACATAATAATTTCTACAATTTGTTTTAAATAAAAATATATTTGTGTTTCGTTCAACTGAAGTAAAAATGGATTTCTATCAAGTAAATGCCAACACGATACCAAGTATAGTATACAAGCTTCCTCAGATTGCACATTCAAATATAATTTGGGTTTTTATACAAATTCTTTTCTGTGAATAAATTCAATTGAATTCCATTAATATATAGGTTTGAAATTGGCTCATCGTGAGATATGGCGAGGATACTCTAGTACAGATTACTACTAAATTTAGATCATAATATTTTCAATAAGTTAATTATAAACTTCTCTTGAAAGTCTCATTATTGCCTAACCAAAATTATGCTTTAATCGAACGATGGACTCTTAGAACGAAAAAAACTGTTTCCAAAATATTCTAATATACACTCTGGAATATCACCCTTTACTGGACGGGTATATTTAGCATAATTTCCCCACAATCAATGTCAATGAATCCGATGGTTAACTGAAAGTGAAAATCAAACCAAAATAGCAGGTCGTTTCTGGATTTAAACAATCCTTGACCGCAATCACCTATGGCGGGGCATCTGTTTCGAGTAAACTATCACATTTAGGTCTCCAAAGGAATCACATCACAACTTTCCACCGGACACCCCGGAAAACGGTCAGGTTTTCCTAACTGTGCACAATTTTTGTTGCGATCTACCGTTCCAATTACACAACCGCATTTCGAACAATTAAAATGAATTTTCCGATGGAATGGACGCGCACGACTTTTGGATAGCTAGAAATAACCGAAGTGATCTTTGCGCGAACTTCGGTCGTGTAGTAATAGGCAGAAAGCCAGGTGACCGCTTCTGATGTAGTAAATTCGTCCGTTCGCGTGATCCCCAAACGTTCAAACGCCGGGTTAGCTCCGATCGTAATGAAGTTTTCACCGAATCTTTGTTTTCCCCAGACACAGGAAGTATGGCAGTATTTACAACTGCCAGTAATTCCCGTTAAATGTTTCTATTATGTCATAAGCTTACAGTTAATTACTTCCCTTTCTACTTATACCGAATAATAAATGGTTGGGGAAAAAATTCCTTCATTTTTGCCTGAACTTTGAGAATTTATTTAACACGTTTCGGATGGTACGATTAAGAATAGAATACAATATAACTTTATTGACCAATAATAATTGTTCACAGTACAAGGAAGGAAGTAAAATCGTAACTTCCAGTTTAGCTTCTGTTTCCAAGACTTAGGCCCCAACGGACATAGGGCGAAGCACCATCCAAACCTCTTCTAACAATGCAGGTTAGCTCCCGAGTTGAAAAACGCAACTCACACGTCGAGGAGACGGAACCCCTCCAGCCCAGCAAGCAAGATTTCAACCACTGCCCCCAAGAAACCTATCCTCTAATAGAGCGGCCAGGATTATTACTCTGGGCATCCGTCCTTCCCTGGTAGCAATCATCGCGTCATTGCTGAGACTTGCTTCGGTAACGCATTCCCTTGCAAATTTAGGGTCTCAGAAATCCATGCCTCGCAGAAGCCACCTAGGGTAATGCGGGATTGCCACACCCGTCAGTTCTGTAGAGTCCAGGACGCGCCATGAAACCAGGGTAGCGCTCGGATAACACCACCACCAGAGCCCCGAACATCGACCTTTCAACCAACAATGGCCGCCCTCCATGTGACCACCACCACCCATCAACACCAAATGCAATCTCGTTCCACAGTAACGAACAACTCAGCCTTCAACCACAGATCCTCCCGAAAGAGACATCTCAATGAGTCTATATCTTCTCTTCGAGAAGACTGCCCTAGAGAAGCTTTCCATTATTTAAAATCTTTCATAAGTCTCTATCATCCAGCTATCATATCCACTTCTATTTGCTCCACTCATCATTTCCTCTAATATCATCACTCGTTCTTCCAAATACTCTGTACATTCATACAAGACATGGCCCCATCTCTCAATCTCTCCACATACACATTTGTCATTCTCAGAGAGATTTCCATACAAAAAAATTCATTCAGGCTCCCATCGCCCGTAATCAAGTATCTTAGATATAGGCCATAGGAGAGCCATTTATTCTCGCTGGAAAAATCTACTCTCGTGCTGAACCTACACCCTCATCCCATCTTTTCTACCACTCTGCCTTCATTCTTTCTTTTAGCTCAATCATACCCCTCTCAGGGTCTTGCATCAACTATCATTCGATCAAATTCATTGAGTACCAAACCTTTCTTCAGTTTGTACTCCACTGCCATTTCTTTCGCGAAAAGATCCCACGGAGAGACACCCATCAAGACACTCATGGCATCCGTGGATACCGTCCGACATACTCTTAGGCATGTATACATGAACACTCTCTCACACCTATTCAAAGCCTTTCTAGCATTCCCATACTTCATCGATTCGTACCAGATATTTACTACGTACATGGCGCACGCTTTAAACATGCCACCATATATTACATTCATCGCCTTTCTTTGCAATCCTCAGTCACGCCGCAAGACTCTTTCCAAGCAGCTCACCAATCTCACCAACTTCTCTCGTACATCGGAGAAGTGACGAGAAAATCTGTATCCTTCCTCCACTCTTACTCCCAGGTACTTAACGCTTGCAGCGTATTGAATAGCAGAGCCATTTAAACGCACATTTGGAGGCCTACTCGAGACCAACTTCCCTTTTACCAACATTCAAACTGTCTTGCTCTCTGAGATACTTACACCTACCTCAGCAGCCGAATTGCTCAACAGATTCAAATAGTACGTCCACTTCTCCTCGAGGGTAAGACGACTGTTCCCTTCCACCAGGAGGAGCACATCATCAGCGTATTCTACCACCTAGCATCCTTCCCTTTCAAGCTCTTCCAACAGACCATTCATGCATAGATTTCACACTATGGAGCCCTGTGGGCATACTCTCATAAAACAAACTCAGCACATACTTCTCTTCGCTCTCTCTCTCACGACTCTCTCAAGCATCTACAGTAGAGTTCCCTTTAACGAAGCCATACTGCTTGCTGGACAGGCCCTCAGTATTTCCCTCCAGCCTACTAACCATCAATCTCTCCATAATCTTTCCGAAGACCGGCAAAAGAAATATCGGCCTGTATGACCCCACCTCTGTCTTCGGTTTCTCCGTTGACTTCAACAGGAGCACAACCGAGGCAATCTTTCAGATCCCAGGAAAATTACCTTCTCTCGCAACCGTGTTGTAAATAGACAACACGTACTCACGTATACTATGCCACACATGCTTGGTCATCTCAGGATATATCCCATCCACTCCTGGTGCTTTAACAGTTCTCATTCACTTTTTAGCCGCATCTATTTCATGCATACTAAACTCCTCGATTTCATTCGTTCTAAATACTATCTTATTCATAGTAATCATCACTGGGAAAAAATACATCCATCAATGCTCTCACAGTTTCGCTCCATGTCCTCGTTACACTCCCTTCTAACTTTACCCCCACATAAGTCTGTCTTTCGCCGCTTTGTCTTTATTTAACATGTTTCAGATTGTCCAATTTGGGTCAAATATGCACCATTTTATTCTTTAATGTGTTGTCATTGTGTAACTTCATAATGCCTTTCAAAAAAGTCTTGGTCCTCATTGGCGAAAAACTGGAGTAATCGATTTCATTAATCTTCTCCTGCTGCGAAGATGATAATGGCTTGATGCCAGGTCCAGACTATATGGTGGATGCATTGAAACTTACCAACCAAACTCCCTGAGTTTCTGGCGAGTCACTACAGACGTGTGTGGGTTGGTGTTGTCCTGATGGAACAGAACACCTCTTCTGGTCAATGGCTAGCTTCAAACGGTCCAGTTTTTGACAGTAGAGATACGAATTTAGTGTTTGGAAATAATGAAGCAACTCATTATAAATTATTCCTTTCCATTCCGACCAAAAGCACAGTTGAACCTTCTTGGTCCTTAGTACTTGTTTGGCCACCATTTGAGCTGCTTCATCGCGTTTTAACCTGGATCGTTTTCGCACAGTAAAGTCGTATGTGAACCATTTCTTCTATTTTCGATATGTTTAAGAAATGAGTTGATTTCAATCTGTTTAGCCAAGGGTTTGTAGATGGAAATTCGATCCATTATGATTTTTCGTGTTACTTAGTGTAGCACACATACATCGAGCTTCTTTTTTAATCCAGCTTTGCACAAATTTTTAAAACTGTTTTATGGGCGATCTTTAGCTCCTGGACGATGCTTCGACTACTAATATGTCGGTCAACTTCGATTTTTTCTGTGATTTCATCGACATTTTTCACGACGGGTCTGCAAGTGCGAGGTGCATTTTTAACACCAAAAATACCTCAACGGAATCGACAAAACCAAAATTGCACGTTATAAGCTATTATAGAATCGGGACCATAAACACGATTCACAATTTCAGCCGCCTGGCTTGCATTTTCACCTTCATCGAAGGGAAGTCGTAAAATGTACCGAAATTTTTTCTTGTTGATTTATGTTTTTGACATCCTGTAACTCACAATTGAATGGAGCAAACAAAAAACGGTACAAAAATTTTTCATGTGAAATGTCACCTTGACGACGAGCATAAATCAGAAATTGTTTGATCGATACTTTACGAGATATCGATAGAAATAGCCACTACTTCAAAATGCGAACTCTAAATCATTTTATTTATTACTAGCTTTAAATCACCCTTTACAAAAGTATTACACTGCGAAAAAATCAAGAATTTTTATTTCTGAGTATATATAATAACACTCCTAATGTCTCTAAGTATATTCAATAGATATATCGTTTTTAATTATTACTATAAATGTTCTATACATCATCTCTCCAAGTTCATCTTGTAAAATGTTCTTTCTAATGAGTGAAAATGAATCTGTCTATCACAAATTGCGTAGATGATTTGAAGCCAAATACATTTTGGACATCTGTGATTAACTATCAAATGAACACTTGGATATCTACGTAAATAATTCATTTGTATTTGCGTCATAACAAGGCGAATATACATGAAAATTAAACGCAAAAAACTGATGCGTTTAGTGTTCAAATGATTGATTTAATGAACTGATATTTTATGATATTATTTAAATATTTTGAAAAAATTTTAAAATTAGCCTTCTACATATTTAATTCCAAAAGATTATATTCAATGATTATAACTTCTGAAAATAAATTAAAATAATGTCGTATAAGTACCACTTATATCATGACATAAAATAAACATTCATTATAAGACATCCGAATGGTATAACAAAATCCAATAAATAAAAATTATTAACCAAAATCCTATAAATTAAATATTTTGAATAGACAAAATTTTGTTTCTGCTGATCAATCTTATGAAAACCAATATCTTTCAAGAATATCCAACACAATCTTAAGAATTTCATTACAAAACTATCTTACTTAGACTATTCAATATTATTGGATATCTAACCAAGGTACTTTATATAAAAAACTCAAGATATGTAAAACATTACTGAAAAACAAGTTTTAAGATCGACTTTGCTTCTTCAGTATTCAAATATTCATATTCAAAAAATATAACATCAATTAACAAAAATTATTCACTTACCTTTCAGTCCTCTAGAATTGGTTCTACCGAAATGAATCTTTTAAGTGTAGTGAGGAATGGTTCACTAAACACAAAAATATATCTGTGGTTTACCCTTGATCTAGAAGATTGAAAGACAATTTAACGGCCTCTGCTATAGCACAAGGATTATCTGTATAAAGAATGTTAAGGAAACCAAATAATTATATATTATGAATAAAATAACATAAATAGAGGTTAATTCTTGATAGAAGGTATATAAAATTATTTAAATATTTTAAAAAAATTTCAAAATTAGCCTTCTACATATTTAATTCCAAAAGATTATATTTAATGATTATAACTTCTGAAAATAAATTAAAATAATGGAGGACTGAAAGGTAAGTGAATAATTTTTGTTAATTGATGTTATATTTTTTGAATATGAATATTTGAATACTGAAGAAGCAAAGTCGATCTTAAAACTTGTTTTTCAGTAATGTTTTACATATCTTGAGTTTTTTATATAAAGTACCTTGGTTAGATATCCAATAATATTGAATAGTCTAAGTAAGTTAGTTTTGTGATTAAATTCTTAAGATTGTGTTGGATATTCTTGAAAGATATTGGTTTTCATAAGATTGATCAGCAGAAACAAAATTTTGTCTATTCAAAATATTTAATTTATAGGATTTTGGTTAATAATTTTTATTTATTGGATTTTGTTATACCATTCGGATGTCTTATAATGAATGTTTATTTTATGTCATGATATAAGTGGTACTTATACGACATTATTTTAATTTATTTTCAGAAGTTATAATCATTAAATATAATCTTTTGGAATTAAATATGTAGAAGGCTAATTTTAAATTTTTTTTTAAATATTTAAATAATTTTATATACCTTCTATCAAGAATTAACCTCTATTTATGATTTTATGATATGTTGTCTCCAATCTTTAGATGAAAGCTTGTGTGCTTTTTCAAAAGCAAGGATCCCAACAAAACAAAAACTTCACCACTCTGGAAATAAGATTTTAATATTTCCCTGTTTTGCGTAATGCTGCCCATTTCGTTAATGTCAAATACTAAACTAACATCCTGTCAAAACACAAATACAGCAGTTTTGCCAGAAATGAAACGCTTCTTCAAAACTGCCTGAATCAATAAACAAAACATTACTAAAAATTTGTATTAATAACAATTTTTTTATAGTTGTATATGCCTACCAAAAATACCCTTACACCAATGGTGCCTGAATTCTTGATTTTTTTAATAACTGATTGTTGAATCAAAAAGATATCTGTTGAACCATTCCAAACAATTAAAAATTTTCAAATAAACTAATAAAACTTTACTTGATAGAAGGATTATTTAAAACATTCCTAATATCATACAGATTTATTCTATAATTAAATCTGTAGGATATTTAAAATTTTTTGAATCCTTTTATATGATAAAACCTTTTTTTAATTTTATTGTATATATAATAATTACATATTTTGGTTCACATTTGTAACATATTATATATATATATATATATTTGGTTTTGAGGGAGTCTATCAATGCCTTGTAAACTTTCTGTAGTTTCTGTGACCTAGGATTTTTGAAACTTCACTTCATTCTAGTGTTTGCTCAGATAACTGGCATTTGGTTGGTATGGTAAGATATATTTTGTTGATTATTTTTATTTTTTGAATATGAATTAGGGCTGATGAGTTTTCGTTGTAATAATTCTAAATTGCTTTTTGAAGATGTTCTGCATGTTTTAGGAATTTTTTGAAGGAACTTATTTTGAACGAATTGTTTTTGAAGAAGTTCTTGATTTATGTTTTGCCTTTTTGGAAAGGAATTTGGTTTTAATAAAACAAGGAACGGAAGTCCCCTTAAAGTACTTTTCAGTAGCCTTAATTGATCATTTATAGTTCTTTTATTCCCTTTGGTAATATGTGATAAGTGTTTAGTTCTAATAAAATAAAATAGAAAGGCTTTTTACTTGATAGAAGAAATATAACAAAATTTGAATATCAAAACAAATTGAAATATGTTTATCTTCTACAATTTTAATTTCCAAAAGAATTTTTTATTCAAAAAACTTTTAGAATTAAATTAATGTCTAAAACAAGCACCGCTCACATTTAATAGACGTATATAATCAAAACTCAATATACAATGTCAAATGAAATAAATAACCCAACAGATATACGAAAGTAATTAAAATTAATAAATAAATATTCAAAGGAGACAAAATTTTGTTTCTGGTTTTATCTTTAAGAAATACTACTTGCCTTATAAAAATATGAACACACTTAAAGGACTTCCCAAAGAATATAATTTATTTGAAATATTTAATATATTTGAATATTCGAACAAATTATTTCAAAAATCTCTAAAAAATGTGCACTATATCTTCAAAAAACAAATATAATTCTAGATAATCCCGTCTTCAGCCCTTTTTCAATATTCCAAATATCAAAATCAAAAACATAACCTACATCACTCACGTGTTATTTATTATCTAGAATTATATTTGTTTTTTGAAGATATAGTGCACATTTTTTAGAGATTTTTGAAATAATTTGTTCGAATATTTAAATATATTAAATATTTCAAATAAATTATATTCTTTGGGAAGTCCTTTAAGTGTGTTCATGTTTTTATAAGGCAAGTAGTATTTCTTAAAGATAAAACCAGAAACAAAATTTTGTCTCCTTTGAATATTTATTTATTAATTTTAATTACTTTCGTATATCTGTTGGGTTATTTATTTCATTTGACATTGTATATTGAGTTTTGATTATATACGTCTATTAAATGTGAGCGGTGCTTGTTTTAGACATTAATTTAATTCTAAAAGTTTTTTGAATAAAAAATTCTTTTGGAAATTAAAATTGTAGAAGATAAACATATTTCAATTTGTTTTGATATTCAAATTTTGTTTAGTTCTACATTCTGTCAAGAAAGTACCGAGAATTATCGATTTAAATCTGGCGGGGCAATGAGGCAGGTAAATTTTTTTTTTCCTAGGTTGGTACCACTGTCCTTAATTACTATGCCAAGCTTCAGCGGGATCTGTCAATTAGTGTGTTTGCAACAGCTGATTAAGTCAGTCGATGTCAGAGTGCGTGCCGATTTTTACTATGGGTGATTACGTTGAGCAAAGAATTTGTTTGAAGTTTTGTGTTGCAAATGAATTTTCGTGTGCCGATGCATTGAAAATGTTGCAAAAGGCCTTTGGTGATAATGCTCTATCGAAAACTCGTGCATATCAGTGGTACAGAGCCTTCAAGGACGGTCGTGAAGTGGTCGCCCATCGACGGCTTCGATCGAACATAACGTCGATAAAATTAAGGAAAGGGTGCTGGAAAACCGTCGTACCAGCTTGAGAGAGATAGCACATGATCTTAAGATATCCCACAAATCCGCACGTACGATTTTGATTGATATTTTGGGCATGAGAAACGTGGCCGCACGACTCGTACCGAAAGACCTGAATTTTCTTCAAAAACGTCATCGCGAACAGGTTGTTTCAGACATGCTGGATCGCTGTAATTCCGATTCTACATTCATGGAACGCATTATAACTGGAGATGAGACCTGGGTTTACGAGTGCCATATGCAAACAAGCCAGCAATCATCGGAATGGGTGGCAAAAAATGAGCCGAAACCGAAAAAACCACGCCAAAGCCGCTCGAAAATGAAGGTGATGCTCATTGTTTTCTTCGATATCCGTGGCGTGGTGCACTACGAATTCGTTCCAGAGGGTCAGACGGTAAACAAGGATTATTACCTAGGCGTTATGAAACGTTTTCGTGAGCGTATCCGTAAGAAGCGGCCAAATTTGTGGGCGAACAACTCATGGATTTTGCATGACGATAACGCGCCTTCTCACCGACCTACGATTGTGACTGACTTTCTCTCCAAAAACTTAACAAACGTGCTTCAGCAACCACCGTATTCGCCGGATTTGGCTCCCTGCGACTTTTTCCTCTTCCCAAAACTAAAATTGCCCCTTCGTGGCACCCGTTTTGAGTCGATTGAAGCCATAAAACAAAATTCGGCGCGAGAGCTAAAGTCCATCCCGGAAAGCGCCTATAAAAAATGTTTCGATAATTGGAGGAGCAGTTGGCTAGATGTATTCGAGCAAATGGAGCCTATTTTGAAGGCGACCCAATAAATTTTGACGATTAAATGTAATAATGTTGTTTTAATTGAAAATTCCCGGTACTTTCTTGACAGAGTAGTATATGTCTACTCAATTGACACAGTGTGTTCTCAGACATTTATTTTATTTAATTCTAAAAGTATTTGAATGAAAATTTTTTGAAATTAAAATTTGTAGGAGGTTAACAAAATAAATCTGTATGATATTGACATTTTTTTCTCAAATAAACCTGAGAAAATTCATCGAATTTACATATCAATCATCTTGGCCGGTTTTTCTCGCACATCTGAGATGTGTTGTTATTCGAATAACTGATGCGTATATTTGTTGGTTGAACCAATATTGAGTGAGTTATGGGAAATAGAGGCACAGAACGTTCATCTCTAAGTCATAACTCAATCGAAAGTTATGATTTACAACCGGAGTTTAATTGAAACAATTCAATAAACTATTCTGCATTACTGTTTCTCGCAGGTTCAACCTATTTCGATAATTCTCATCTCTCTCGGAATTTTGTGATCATAAATAAGTGAATGCCTGTTTTATTACCTGTGGACCCTGAGTTTATGTTTGTTTCGTTCATTTTTGCGCGTTCGCCCACAGGGAAGGATACTTGTTTGATTTGAATTCGAATTATAATTATATTACCTAAGAGTATAAAATTATCAGCATTTTTCAAAGCTGAAACGCTACCTGGGTATACTTTTTCATCAGCATCATTAAAATTAAGCGTGTAAATTATAATTTTTTCCGTAATAATCACTTTTATCACTAACAGTCACTTTGTTGGCCCAATAGTATCGCCCTATCATTTGCACAGAAATCACTCCTGTCCTTTATGGCCGCTAGGGCCCAAGATTATCACTATTATTAAAATACTAATTCACATATTGATGATTACACTAAGGTGTAATCATCATTACACTAAGGTGTAATCATATTTGCAGTTTGGTATCCTATGCAGTGATTCAAGAAAAATATTTGTTACCATTAAAATGTTCTAATCTTCAAAAAGCAATTTAGAATTATTACAACGGAAACTCATCAGCCCTCCTTCACATTTAAAAAATAAAAGAATTAACAAAATATATCTTACCATACCAACTGAATGCAGATATCTGGACAAACACTAGAATGAAGTGAAGTTTCAAAAATCCTAGGTCACAGAAACTACAGAAAGTTTACAAGGCATTGATAGACTCCCTCAAAACCAAATATACATATATACATATATACATATATATATATATATATATATATATATATATATATAATATGTTACAAATGTGAACCAAAATATGTAATTATTATATATACAATAAAATTAAAAAAAGGTTTTATCATATAGAAGGAGATATAGGTTTAAAAATGTTATGTCACATAGAAATTTTTAAGTAGCTATTAGCTCAACACACACAGAACAAAAAAAAATTTTTTTGAACGCTTTCATAGGCGAAAAAACATAACCATATACAGAGAGATGTCCCAGAATTCCACGTCAAGCCGGAATCAGGTAACAGGTTAAATCATAATAATCATCAGAAAAATATAAAATGAAAATCCAAGTCCTGTACTTTTCGAATTATATTACACTTTCTTTTATTCAATGAAATGCACACCCTGTGATGATTTTTGAACTCGTGTTGCTACAATTTTCTACTTTTTTCAAATTTTATTTTTCCTATGTTATCCCAAATAGTGCTTCTGTAACCTGTAATATTCAATATTGAGCCAATTGCTCCAGCTCGGAGAATAATGTCACTTTTCGCCGAACCAATTATTCAAAATTTAAATTTCGCCAAACTTCAATTGACTGTACTGAAAAAAAATTGTAATACATCAGTTTGGCAAGTTACTTCAAAAGTTAGCACATTAAATGAGGATTCTTAGATGCTATAACACTAACTACATTCTTTTTTAGATTGGACAAAAAAAGGTTTTTCTTGAAGAAATTCAGTTTCGTTTTATGACGAGATTTAATAAATTTACAGAAGATGTTCAAACTACCCTCCTTCAGCCGCAATACATACACGACATCTTCTTAAAAAAGATCAGGATATCAAACGGGTGAATCTTCCGTTATTGACGAATTGCATTGCTTCCCTAATTCTATCCCGAAGCTCAGCTACATTTTCAATTTGTTTTGAATGAATATTTTCCAGTAAAAAAATCTAAGAGATTCAAATCAGGTGAGCAGGCTGGCCACGAGATTGTACCAGATCACCTTATCCATCTGCCCGGATATTCTTCATTTAGATATTCTCTAACTCAGAGGGCATAGTGCGTTGGGCAGCCATCTTGCTTAACCATGTTTCGCTGAAAATACCAAGTGGTACGTCTTCAAGTGAATTTGGCAACTGATTCCGTAATAAATCTAAATAAATTTCAGCATTTAAAACCTCTGGTAATTCAAAAGTTTCCTATGACTTATCCGTTCAAAATTCCAGTCCACATGTTCACTTTAAAACGATATTGAGATCTATCTTTTCACATTAAATTCGGATTTTCTACGTGCCACTCGTGTAAATTGTGTAGGTTCATGTAACCATCTTTTTTAAATGTTGATTCATCCGACCACAAGTTTTTTTCTAAGAATTGTGGGTCTTGCCGATTCTTTTGTAGCATGGTTTGACAAAACGCAACCCGAGGTTCATAATCCTGAGGTAACAGAGCTTGTACTCGCTGTACATGATATGGGTGGAGCTTATGTTTTTTCAATAATCAGGGAGCTGTACTTTTTGACACTCTTGTGCTTGGCTGAATTTCACGTAGCGAAGTACTTGGATGTTCCTCAACTGCTCGAAGCATAATATCGTCGTAAAGTAAGGAAATTATTCCTTCACCATGCACTTTGTTTGGAATTCGGACCGTTGTGAAGAGTAGACAAGTGCATATTCGTAAAAACTCGATGATCTGGATAACGATCAGCATAAGAGTATGTATCGCGATACATTCTCAAAGCTGCACTAGTGTTACATCTGCATTTCCCACAAATGAGGTGCATGTGTGGTATACACAGACATGATGGCAATACACAATCACAGGTTAGTCCAAGTAACATCAAAGTTCGTCGTAAAAAGATCAAAATTATCCAAATCACAAGCAAACAAATCTAAAAAACGAAGCCAAATGTCATAAGTACACAAATAACACGATCAAATACGGAAAGATGCCCAGTAGACCAAGGGGCGTAGCGTACTGATTTGTATTGCGTTTACGTACCAAATAGTGGCGTCACTATCTGTTTCGATCACTCTTTATGAAAGGTCTCACCCCATTTCATTAAAGCAGATTCTTCAAGTATTGAATGCACTAGAATCATTTTTAGAGAAAGTTCGAAGAAATTGTTCGAAACGGTGTTTCTTTAAGAAAGAACATTTTTTTGTCCGATCTAAGAAATAATGTAGTGAGTGTTATACCATTTTAGAATCCGTAATAAATGCGCTAACTTTTAAAGTAATTTTCCAAACTGATGTAGTACAGTTTTTTTCAGTACAGTCAGTTAAAGTTGTGCGAAATATTAATTTTGAATACTTGGTTCGGCAAAAAATGACATTACTCTACAAGCTGGAGTAATTGCCTTAGAATTTGAGATCACAGGTGACAAAAGCACTATTCGGGATAACATAGGAAAAATAAAATTTGAAGAAAGTAAAAAATTGTACCAACGGGAGTTCAAAAATCATCACAGCGTGTGTATTTTCTCGAATAATAAAAAATGTAATATAATTTAAAAGGTTCACGACTATGACTCAGCCTGTTACCCGATTCCGGCTTGACGTCGACTTCTGGGACACCCTGTATGCTTCACAAAACTACATATGACCTAAGCGAGGTTCACTTACCTTTTTACTCGACTTAAATACTGCACACTTGAATACATTAGAGGATCCTTCCCGCGCTATATAACTGAAGATCTTCATGTCCTGAGAGTCGTGTGATACGTAGAAGATCCTGTAGATCGGATGCGAGAAAAGAGTTGACTTGCTGTCATCCTGCCACTGTTTCCGCTGAAATATACAATGGGGGATCAATAACCCGGAACATTTCTTTTATGTGGATGAAGCAGTCACCAGGGAAATTACACGCTGACGAACGGGATCCCTGTGATTCGATCCTCAAGGGCGTGATTCTATCGACAGGAGATTTTGGCATGAAGGAGTCCGATCTGAGTGGAAAAAGGGCTTGGAAGAAACGGTGTCAAAAAGGGGGAAATGATTCGATTGTAATGTAATTTGGGATGGATTAGGAGGCATTGGATCAATTTATAGGTTTCTTATTTCGTAACATGAAAACTTTGACAAATCACTGACTCTAGGCATCACTGAAATTCATTCTATCAAACTGTAATTGCAGGAAGTGTAAATGTATTATCGGCATGACCGCAAAAAAACGAACATATAAGCATCTTCTTTTAAAAGTTTCGAAGGAGGTACGTCTTTGAAATGGCTAATATTCGCCTTTCCCTGTTTGGTCGACTGATATCCGGAGGGTGCTGTTCTACTCATGAAGCCCTTGCATTTTATTAGCAGTTGATATCATGGAGCTGTAGCCGGTTGAGCAACGCGTTTTCACATATTTTAGTTTCGTCAAAAATAACGAGTCGAATTGTGTAAGGAATTCATCATGACAGGTTGGGGAAAAAATCTAGTAGTGATCGAGATCTCGTAAAGTATCGATCAAACAATTCAGATTCAGACACGTCCTGAAGGTGACAATTTAAAACTAAAAAAATTTATTCTTCTGCTGTTTTTTGTTGAGTTCATTCAGTTGTGAGTTACAGGGTGTTAAAACTGGAACACAACAAAGAGAAAATTATGTACACTCAGGTGGCTGAAATTGTGTACGGTGTTTATGGCACCGATACTGCAACAGCTAATTACGTGCAATTTTGATTTCGTCGATACCGTTCACTTATTTTTCGTGTTAAAGACGCACCTCGTAGGCAGACCTGTCGTCGAAAATGTCGATAAAATAAAAGAAATAATCGTGGTTTACCGGCATGTTAGTAGTCGCATTATGGCCCAGAAGCTAAAAATAGACTATAAAGCAGTTTTAAACCGTTTGCGCAAAGCTGGATTCAAAAAGAAGCTCGATGTTTGAGCACCACATTAAAAAACATGATGAATCGAATTTCCAGCTGCAAAGCCTTGGCCAAAAGGAATGAAATCTGGGCTACAGCAGCATGTTTTAGGTGTGCTCACTGGACGAGAACGTGAACATGTTGTTTCGAAAAATAACGATACCGTTTCACACTCGCTTCAGAAATTGATCCACAATTTGCCATGAGAGCATTTCATTTCAATTGAATTTCCCACATAATAGGGGATAGAAGATTCACCACTTCCATTTCACTAATGTCGAATATTAATCTAAGTTTCTGTCAAAACAAGGAATAACAGAAAAGTTGCCAGACTCGAAATAAGCACTTCTTCAAAATGCAAACGCTAAATAGTCCACCCATCAATTCAAGGGCATCCAAGAAACTCCTCTAGATTGGCCTAGAATTCAAACAGAACTTTACTGAGAATTTTTTGCCAATGCAAAACTAGATTGATTCAACTGAATTACACAAAGGAAAAGACTATAGAAGCTGCCATTCAGATGGGGTTCCGAGATAAAAAATTAAAAAACATTGACAAAAATCAATTTTGAACATATGTTCAAAAAGATATACAGGTTAAAAGTTATCTTTCATCTTGATATCATGTTAATCAGTAATACGATAGTTTTTTTCCTACAATGAAATATTTAATGAGTCATTTGAATAAAATTGTATTTTATATGGTTTTACTTGAATTCACATCAATTGGCACTACAGTATTGTACGTTATGAGTATTTCGTAAATATTCAGGTGTTACTAACTGGGTTTTATTACCTATCAAATTAAGGCAAGACTGTTTTAAAATTGCCTGGAACCTATAAATTGGACTGATATTTTCTGATTCAATTTTAATAATTTATATGTTCTTCAATTTGAAAAACTACTAATTATAAAAAGCTCACAGTTTAAATTTATTTTGATATTCAAATTTTGTAATAATCCTTCTATCAAGTATAAAATCTCTTCTTATTATTTTATTTTATATATAATATATAATTATATTTAGGTTTTAAAATTTTTTTAATTGTGAAGTTGGACCGATGAATATATATATATATATATATATATATATATATATATATATATATATAAATAAACTAAGAAGGAAAGGTTTTTTACTTGATAGAAGGATTATTACAAAATTTGAATATCAAAACAGATTTAACTGACCAAGTGCCTTATAAGCTTTGTATGATTTTTTGTGAACATGGAACATAGAGTACCTTGGATATAAATGTACCTATTTGCATGTTTTTCAAGATCATATATTTCTGAAGATTGCACTCGGTAAGTCTATATATTGTTTAATTGATTTTATTATTTTTATATGTAAAGTGAACTGATTTCATCGTAATTTCAATTATTTCTTGAGGATGTGCTACACGTTTTGAGATTTTTTGAAGTTATTTATTTAAATATATTGAATATTTCAAATAAATTAGTTTTTGAGAAGTTCTTGAAATTATGTTTTATATTTTTGAGAAAGAGTTATTTTTCATTAATATAGGATCAGAAAACAATACATTTTGTAACAAACAGGGCTTCGTACGTTTGTCTGAAGAGTTCAGTACGCATGCCTGGAACGAAACAAGAAATGTTTGCTTATTTATATTTTAATTTCAATTGACAATTTATATTCGTTGGTTTTTCTTAATTCCATTTGATATTGTATGATGAATTTTGATTTTATACGTCTATTAAATATGAGCAGTGCTTATAAAGACATTAATTTAATTCTTGAAGTTTCTTCAAAAAAATTTTTTGAAATTAAAATTGTAGAAGACAACAGATTAAATCTGTTTTGATATTAAAAAAAAAAATATATATATATATATATATATATATACATTCTGTCAAGAAAGTACCGGGAATTATCGATTTAAATCTGGCGGGGCAATGAGGCAGGTAAAATTTTTTTTTCCTAGGTTGGTACCACTGTCCTTAATTACTATGCCAAGCTTGAGCGGGATCTGTCAACTAGTGTGTTTGCAACAGCTGATTAAGTCAGTCGATGTCAGAGTGCGTGCAGATTTTTACTATGGGTGATTACGTTGAGAAAAGAATTTGTTTAAAGTTTTGTGTTGCAAATGAATTTTCGTGTGCCGATGCATTGAAAATGTTGCAAAAGGCCTTTGGTGATAATGCCCCATCGATAACTCGTGCATATCAGTACAGAGCCTTCAAGGACGGTCGTGAAGTGGTCGCCAATGGACGGCTTCGATCGAAGATAACGTCGATAAAATTAAGGAAAGGGTGCTGGAAAACCGTCGTACCAGCTTGAGAGAGATAGCACATGATCTTAAGATATCCCACGAGTCCGCACGTACGATTTTGATTGATATTTTGGGCATGAGAAAGGTGGCTGCACGACTCGTACCGAAAGACCTGAATTTTCCTCAAAAACGTCATCGCGAACAGGTTGCTTCAGCCATGCTGGATCGCTGTAATTCCGATTCTACATTCATGGAACGCATTATAACTGGTGATGAGACCTGGGTCTACGAGTACGATATGCAAACAAGCCAGCAATCATCGGAATGGGTGGCAAAAAATGAGCCGAAACCGAAAAAACCACGCCAAAGCCGCTCGAAAATGAAGGTGATGCTCATTGTTTTCTTCGATATCCGTGGCGTGGTGCACTACGAATTCGTTCCAGAGGGTCAGACGGTAAACAAGGAGTATGACTTAGGCGTTATGAAACGTTTGCGTGAGCGTATCCGTAAGAAGCGGCCAAATTTGTGGGCAAACAACTCATGGATTTTGCATGACGATAACGCGCCTTCTCACCGAGCTACGATTGTGACTGACTTTCTCGCCAAACACTCAACAAACGTGCTTCAGCAACCACCGTATTCGCCGGATTTGGCTCCCTGCGACTTTTTCCTCTTCCCAAAACTAAAATTGTCCCTTCGTGGCACCCGTTTTCAGTCGATTGAAGCCATAAAACAAAATTCGGCGCGAGAGCTAAAGTCTATCCCGGAAAGCGCCTATAAAAAATGTTTCGATAATTGGAAGTGCCGTTGGCATAGATGTATTGGAGCAAATGGAGCCTATTTTGAAGGCGACCCAATAAATTTTGACGATTAAATGTAAAATGTTGTTTTAATTGAAAATTCCCGGTACTTTCTTGACAGAGTAGTATTCAGGTTTTGAAAAATTTCAGTATAAAAATATCATGTGGTTTAACTAAGACCATAAAATACCTTACAAGCTTTGTGTGATTTTTGTGATGAGCATAGAACATAGAATACCTTGGATTTTAAAGGTCTATAATTTAAGTGTGTTCAAACGAGAATACCACGAGGTCTTAGGTGTAAGTTTTATTGTTAATTGATTTTATTTTTTAAATGTGAAGTTGGACTGAAGAAGACCTTCTCTGAATTCTAATTGTTTTTTGAGAATGTGATACATGTTTAGTGAGATTTTTGAAGTAACTTATTTGAATATATTAAATATTTCAAATAAATTATTTTTTTTAGAAGTTCTTAAAATTATGTTTTGTATTTTTGGAAAGAATTCAGTTTTCATAAATATTAGATAAGAAACAAAATTTTGTCTCTTTCAAATATTTATTTTTTAATTTTAATTGACAATTTATATTTGTTGGGTTTTTTTATTCCATCTGATATTGTATACTGAGTTTTGATTTCATATGTCTATTACATATAAGCTGTGCATATAAGACATTTATTTAATTCTAAAAGTTTTTGAATAAAATTTATTTAAATTTGGAACAGACTTAATTTGTAATTAAAAAAAACCTACATCGACTGCGTTTGACACGAAACACTTGTTCCTTCAAGAGTATTCTGAAATAAAAACAAATTACATTTTTTTCCTTATAGATATAACACTTACGTTTTCGTTCAAAAAGAATACCCCTGACCTTCAACTCATGCCAATCTTAGAATATCTACGCGAAAAAAAGACAAAAGGAGAAAACAGGTTAGACGTAATTCTTTTGGAAGAATAGCAAGGCCAACTTAATTAACTTGAATATAACAGGTATTTTATCAGGAAAATTTTGAGAAAAACGGATTATCCTTTCGTTAGAGAAGTGGGACCATTCTGCATGATAATTAGGGCTGGTTTCATTTAATCACAATCCAGAAGCTATTGTGATTCAAATTATCTAATAATTTTTAACTACAATACAAACCCTTCGCGTTCTTCGAGTAACAGGAAAGTTTCTGAATACATTGGAACACTCTATAGGGTTGAACATGGAAAGATCACTTCCAAGTGCTGAATTAATCCACCAATATTTGTTCTCGACAGTCTTTTGGATTTAGAAGTGTATAGATTTCGAGAATAAAAAAAAATTCTGTTCATCTACGATGTCCTGAACTTTTTTTAAAAACAAGTCAATAGAAATTCGTACGATAATCGGATGATATCAAACAATAGTTTTCACTAAATGCACTGACACAAAGAATTAAAAATTATGAATAAAACTCATATTCAACTTCCCCAAAACTTTATTGTTTACCTAACAATTATTTCGTCATATCATGACTTCAACGGGGTGAGTATTTAAACGGAGGAAACAATTGCAAAAATATTTTTTTATGTACTGAACCCTATTACAAACAATATAGAGAGAAGAGTTAAAAATGAAACGCAGCTCTTAAAACCATTAATAACCTTAGTACTTACATAAAAAACAATAAGGATTGAACAATTAAAAAAAATAAATCTGGAGTCTAGAAGTTAACTTGCAACAATTGCTCTTTAGTATATATTGGCCAGACAGATAGATCATTCAAGAAAAGAATCCAAGAAAACCAAAGGAGTTACATTCGACATATGCTAATCACCTTAAGGAATTCAGTCACAATTTCAACTGTAACTATGAAATTATCCACGTCGAAAGCAAAAGTTCTAGATTAACACTCTGAGAATTTCTTGAAATCAACAGGTACAGTACCCATAAAATCCTTTTGAATGAACAAACAAATGTTGAAAAGTCTCCATTACTGAATATCTTTCCCTAATGGCATTTTTTATCGGGAAACTCCAATAAGCACCTTAAGTTTTTATGACTTGTTCTTCCATTATTTTGTCACGTACCTAACCCTATATTTAAACTGTGTTGCACTGGACACAATTAGCCAGTAAAATGCAAATACCTGAAGAAGCCACATCGTTGTGAAACAATAGTTGTATTATAATAATTTTTGTGGAAATTAAAATACTGTCTCTTATATTTTTTAATGAACATAAAGATGTCCTACTTTTTATTTTAAAATTATGAAGGTCAGTGTGGAATTCGCAGAATTTTTTTATGGATTCCTCTCAGAATTGAATAAGAGAAATGAATAATTTATTCAAGAGAAAACCGATAACTCAAGATCTAAATACGCAACCAAATTCAAGAGTCCATTGCATGAAAGGAGTTTCAACGCATTTGAGGCATTAAAAATTCATAAGTTCCCAGTTTCTGAAAGCGAATAATTCATCAGTAAGTAAAGAAAACAAGAAAATACTCTCAAGTTTCCCGAACAGAAATATATCTGAAGCTGGAAAGCCATACATTTTTATTAGCGACTAACTCCACATCTTTTACTAGTTGAAAGACTAACCATAGAAATTTATATCACTCCAAACATTCTTCGTTGAAAGAAATTTCTGAAAATAACATTTTCTGATTTTATTCCGCAGATCTGTGCCTTTGAAACGGCTGCTAATTTTCTGCAAACTTTGAACTGGCTGCTTATTTTCAATATCCGTCAAGTTTTCCATCGATTTACATATATGCAGGGTGTCTACTTTTAAAGGGGCTAAACTTCAAGGAGTGATCATGCAACAAAAAATGTCATATAACGCATGGTCGGAGTGTTAATGGTTATTTTTCAATTTAACATTTCTTAATTTCACGAAATATTTCAAGTTTTTCCATAAAATCAATTAAACTTCAGTTATCCTTGTTGCCTCATCAAATTTTATCACAAATCTGTGATAGTGAACAAAATCAGTCATACTTCTCCAATGGTTTTATCGATGAAAAATTATTAATTCTGGACATGTTTTTTTTCAGCAAAAAATACCTCAGTCAGTGTGCTTTCGAATGACATATCAATTTTTTGCTTGTCCTCTGCCATAATATCATGGCTAAGAAGATAACTAAATTTGCTCTATTTTGAAGCTCTTTATGATGGAATATTGAAGTAATTCTTATGGAAATCATGAACTTATCTGTTGAATCAAAATAATTCAAACGAATAAACTAAATTTTGATAATGCAGATCAGTCCATAACATCCCACCAAATAGTGACACGTTGAGGAAGAAGAGGCTTTTCAACAATCATTCTTGGATTTTCCGAGCCCCAAATGCGACAATTCTGTTTATTAACGTAGCCTCCGAGGTGAAAATGGGCCTTATCACTGAAGATGATTTTCCATTGAAAATCCGAATCATGTTGATGCATTTCAAGAACCCAGTCAGCGAAGATACGAGGTTGCTGTGATCGACAGGGTTGAGTACTTGTGTTAACTGAACTTTAAAAGCCTTGAGTCCTAAGTCTTCATGCAAAATACGGTGTTAGGTCGTTTTTGGAATACCTAATTCCAAAGATCGACGAGGAATCGACAAACCTGGGTTTTCGTCAACACTACGGTTTCCAGCAGCAGTGTTCTAACCAAAGCATGATCCAGATCCAATTATATCAATTAAACAGTGTTATTTCCTTATGCTGTGATGCGATCAGCAAGCTTCCCTTGTTTCCGCAGTAATTTTAACTTTCAAATACCAGCGATTTTTTGATATCAAATGAAAAATTAAGTATTTTTCATATTTGACAGATCAAATTTTACAAGTGAAAAGTATAATTCTGCTGTGGTTTTGCAAACGGGAACTCTGCTGAACCAGCTACAGAATGAATTTGTTCGACTGTTGAAGTTATTCCACGAAAAATTAGACCGCACTGTACAATGAGTTTATTAACTAAAGGTTTAACTTAATTCTCACCTTTTTCTTTTTCCTGAGAGTCACTTTAACGCCATCTACGGAAATCTCTATTGTCACCTTTTTCTTCTTGATGCCTTTTGCTTTGAATTCGTACTGAAAAAAAAATCATCTCAGTATTCATGAAACTGTTAAAACTCATCAAAAGTATTGTGTTTCTTTTAAAATTTGTAGAAAATCTAATGGCCGAAATACCGGGTCTTTTTTTAGAGAGATAGAGCTTTAAATTGAAATAAAACACATTTAAATTAAAATTGAAGCCAAATTTTTTTTTATTTGAAGGGTGATTTTATGACATTTATGTTTTGAAAATAATTTCTGGCATATGTCCACCACGACTAGCTCTGAGGAACCGCATTCAACCAGACCAATTTTGGACCACTTTTTCGAGCAATCCAGGCCTTATTTCATCAAAAACTCGATTTATGTTGGCTTCCAAAGCATCTATTGTTTCTGGTTTATCTGCATAAACCAATGACTTGACATGAGTCCAAAGAAAATAATCCAGTGGAGTTATGTCGCATGATCTTGGAGGCCAATTAATTGGACCATTTCTCGAAATAATGTTATCGCCAAATCTTTCTTTCAATAAATCAATTGTTACGGTAGCAGCATGATGTGTAGCACCATCTTGTTGGGACCGAAACACTTCTGGACCGATACCATTCAGATTTTGAAACAAATAATCATTGATCATCGATCTGTAATGAGCACCATTATTCACTTAACATTAGCTCCAGCATAGTTTTTAAATAAATATGGACCGATGATGCCTCCACTGTAAAGCACACCATACTGCATTTGACAGGATGCAATGGAACCTGCAGAACTTCTTGAGGATTGTTTTCACTCCATATACGGCAATTTTGCTTGTTCACATAGCCGTTCAACCAGAAATGAGCTTCATCACTAAACACAATTTTACGATAAAAAAGTGGATCAACTTCAAGCTGTTCTTGGGCCCAATCAGCAATCAAACGACACTTATTATGGTCAAGTGGCTTTAGTTCTTGAACCAGTTGGATTTTGTATGGGTGTGGACCAAGATCTCTACGCAAAATTTTCTATGTGGTGGATGCACAGAGTCCAACTTACTGTGAACGTTGACGAACAGACAAGTCTGGATCATCATTAACACTATGACTTACAGCAGCGATATTTTCTTCTGTACATACAGTTCTTTGTCTTGTTGTTGTTGCATCGAGTGGAGAAAATAATGTCCGAAATCTATCGATAGTTCGACGAATAAGCTGCTCTGATGGACGATTATGTAAACCATAAATTTCACGAAGTGCTCTATAAGTTCGGCGAATAGAACACTGATTTTGAAAATAAATTTCAACAGTTTCTGATTGTTGTTGCGGCGTGAGTCATTCCTTGATAATTTGTCAATGCTTACTGAAATGTCAAAACAACATGGCTTCTACCTTCTGTCAAATCAAAGTTATCCCTACCGAAAGTTCTATCACTCTAAGAAAAAACACCAGATGATTAGAAAAAATTTAGAAATTTTCAATTACTTTATACATTCAACCCTTTATGTTAGCTAGCAATACTACGAAAATCTGATCACTATAAACCTTTAAAAAAAAAATGATAGAAAACAAAGCATTTTTTCATTCCATTAATCCTTCCAAATAAACTGCCTAGCATAATACTATCCTCTCATTTGTGTTTATTTCACAAATCTTTCGTTTTTTCGGATTTTTTCGGTTGTAAAATAATATACTAACACTATGCGGTGATTCTGTTATGATTCCTTGACCCAAAAAGTTTTAACTGTATTGTTTAAACTCCATTGAAAATGATGAAAACCAAAAATTTCATTTGATACGATTTATATTTGATGTTGAGTGTAAGGCCGTGCATTATCCTGCATAAAGCTTGCGTCTTCTCCAAGAATAACCTAAATGGTACACATTGTCTTCTAGAACTTCTGTCAAAGTCCATTTTGGATAGACTAACTCCACGAGATCTTCAGAAGATCTCAATGCCGGGATCATTCAGTTTCTTAAAGCGCTAGAAAAGAGAAAGCGGTCATCTCTAACCTTTGTGGATCTTCTTGAACCAGGTTGTTTTAGTGAATAGACAAGTCCCTTTTTAACGTTGGGATGCACATTGCATTGAAAAGACCCACACTATAGTTTCACTCAGTTTCACAATGACCGTGGCCATCTTCTATATCTGCCAAAATTCGTTTACATTTTTCACTTCCAGATGATTCCAAAGGGAAATTGTCGTGACCATTCTGTTTCTGAAAGCTCTAGAAAAGAGAAGGTGATCGTTCTGAGCTGTTATAGTTCTTCATGAAACAGAGTCTTTCAGTGAGCAGACCAGTCTCTTTGTAACGTTGGAATGCACGTTGCATTGAAGAGACTTATACCAAAGTTACTCGCAGTTTCGCACTGATTTTGGTCATCTTCTCTAATTGCCACAATTCGTTTAGTTTTCTCACTTCTTGCAGATGATTCCGAAGGAAAACTACCGTGACCATTCAGTTTCCCAGAGCACTAGAAAATGAAAGTGGTTGTAGTTCTTCCTGAAACAGGTTCTTCTAATAAGGAGACCAGTATCTTCGTAACGTTGAGATGCACGTTGCATTAGAGAAACTTACACCAAAGTTTCTCGCACGGGGGGATGGCAAGGGTGTTTGATGCAACACAGAGCTTACACCCTTTGAACTAACGTTACTCTACCCAACTGCAGATCAATCTTTCAGAGTTTTCTGTCCGAAGGTCGAGAGCGTTCGTAATCTACTGCGTTACCTCGGAAAGGTGGATGCCCTTCATAGTTCAACCACCCAATGGGTGTTGAACTTGAGGAGGTGGTGGTAGAAAGTCTGCATTCTAGACTAGAATTGTATTTCATTCATCTAGTCACGCATTAGTTTTGTCTCAGGGTTGCTAGCGAGCCTTGACGATACGACCAATCAACAGCTCGAACCAGAATTTTTTTGAGACATTTCTGGGATTTTAGGTCCTGACGTATGTTTAAAGACCCAAATCAGGATTGATTGAAAGACTTCACAAGTGTTTGTGGGTCTTCACGATCAAGCAACAACCATATTCACCTAATTTAGCACTGTGCTGCTTTTTGCTATCGCCGATGAACCTATAAAAAAGTTCGATGGACGAACTGAAAACCCTATCGGAAAGGAAATTTGTCATGACTGGACGTTAAGTTAATGTTTTCTCAACAATGCCTTTTACTTTCTTGACCGAATGAAAGATTTATTTTCACTTCGAACATTATTCATTTTTGAAATCCATAACTTTGTCCCCGAATATTCATGGAAGAGGAAGTGAATTACTAATTCGCAATATGTCCAAGATTCCAGGCATTAAACCTTAATCGAATCTTCTGTATCTAGCCAATAACTACAACTTCCTCTATCCCCGTATCCCTCCTAACAAATTGAGATCACGGAATTACATCATTTGCATTCGATGTCACGTCTGATGAAATTTCCAGCTCCGGGCTCGACGACCCGGAAATAGCAAAAATTCTTACCCTAATTCGCCGCATGGCTGCGACAATTTCCACCCTACTTGTCGGTCTAGGCACGTCCAAGCTTCCGATGAACTGAAACAGAAACAAAAGAATTTATGAGGGCATTACAGATATTCAAGCTTTCATCGATGCAGGTGCAACTTTATTAAAATGCAGCTGTTCGACATGTTCGAATTAACAAGGAGGAGAGTTTCAAACATCGAATATGATAACTTAGAATTCAGAATTATATCTTGAAACTTCTACAATATATATTGAAAATTATGTCGATATTTGATTGTCATTTGTCGTGTGCTTCGAAGTCGTACCAAAGACATTTTAAGGTTATTGTGACTATATGTTCACTTCTAAATAATGAAATATAAGACTTTTTTTTCATTTCCCGGTGAAATAGCCAGCCAAATACCAGAAGAGCATATCTGGCATTGTATGCTTTTTGGGTTTCGCAAGGGTAGTAACGCAACACTTGCGACCAGAATCATTTGCGATGTTTATCCAAGTGCAACTAAAGACGGTTCTCTAGGTTCAGATCCGGTCATTCGGATCTCTCCGGCTCTTATCGATCAGACCAACATCATTAGACAACGACAAGCCAAGGGCAGAAGTGGAGGCAAATCCATGTCAGACAATCGAAGAACTCTCAAACACCACCCTTAACCAACCTTGGTCAACCATCCAAGAACATTTGCAGCATATTGGAAAAATAGGGAGAGCAGGTGTGTGGCCCCAATAATTTATCCGAAGAAAACAAAGCAAACCGTTCCGTAACGTATTGCTTCAACGGCACCATACAAAACCGTTTATCTGGTCGCTTGATCACTGGAGACTAATTTATGTCAGTCTTACACTTCGAATGCACAATTATGGACGTGTACAAATATTAGCAATTACTGTTTGTGATATTCAGGTTCTTAATGTAAATCAGCAAAAGTATTGGCCCTAATACTGATCCCTGATGTATCCCATGACATAAATCTTTTTCTGAGGAAGTAACACAATTCCAATAAACTCTCTGAGTTCTATTGCCTAGATAAGACTATTAACTTACATTGCCCCTGAAACCATAAGCGTGCAGTTGTTTCAGTAACTGTGCATATGAAACTGAATCGAAATTAAGCATCTCCACAAATCCGCTATTATCCATAGCCTCAACAATTTCGTTCAAAGTATCCAAGAGCGCTGTTATGGTACTTCCGCCTTTCCTTAATCAATGTTGATTTTTGGTGAAATCGTTTTTCTTTTTCATCCAGTTCAACATTCTGTTTCTTATAGCCGTTTCAAATATTTTTGACAAGCATATATCACATTTATTAGATATTTTAATATTAACAGATATATTCTGTTAGCCTTCTACATATTTAATTTCAAAAAATCATATTTAATATTATAACTTCAGGAATTAAATTAATGTCATATAAGCACTGCTTATATCAAATGACATATAAAATAAACATTCATTATAGGAAAATTTGAATATCAAAACAGATTTAATCTGTTAGTCTTCTACAATTTTAATTTCAAAAAAATTTTTATTCAAAACACTTTTAGAATTAAATTAATGTCTACAATAAGCACCGCTTATATTTAATAGACGTATATAATCAAAACTCAATACGTCAAATGGAATAAATAAACCAGATATACAGATATAAAAAAGTCATTAAAATTAATAAATAAATATTTTAAGGAGACAAAATTTTGTTTCTAATCTTACCTTTAAGAACACCAATTGCCTTTTAAAAACATGAACACAACTTAACGACTTCTTACTTGTACCAAGTGAAAACCTTTTTCTATTTTATTTTATATATAATATATAATTATATTTAGGCTTACACTTTTCTGTGATTTTGTTAGAAGATAGACCATCTTGAATTTTAAAGTTAGTCTGTTTGAAGCAATCATCCTGTAAACACGTGTTGAGGTGAGATATAGTGATAGTTATTTCATTTTAATATTTGGAATATTATTTTGGACCTATGAAGAAATTACCTAGAATTATATTTGTTTTTCGAAGATATAGTGCATGTTTTGAGAGATTTCTGAATTAACTTATTCGAATATTTAAATATATTAAATATTTCAAATAAATTATATTTTTTGAGAAGTCATTAAGTTGTGTTCATGTTTTTAAAAGGCAATTGGTGTTCTTAAAGGTAAGATTAGAAACAAAATTTTGTCTCCTTAAAATATTTATTTATTAATTTTAATGACTTTTTTATATCTGTATATCTGGTTTATTTATTCCATTTGACGTATTGAGTTTTGATTATATACGTCTATTAAATATAAGCGGTGCTTATTGTAGACATTAATTCAATTTTAAAAGTTTTTTGAGAAAAAATTTTAATGAAATTAAAATTGTAGGAGACTAATAGATTAAATCTGTTTTGATATTCAACTTTTGTTATATTTCTTCTATCAAGTAAAAAGCCTTTTTCTATTTTATTCATTATAAGGCATCCAAACGAGGTCACAAAATCCAATAAATATAAATTGTTAACAAAAATCCTATAAATTGAATCTTTTGAGTAGACAAAATTTTGTTTCTGCTCATCACTCTCATCTATAGATATCTTCCAGAAATGTTTAACATAATCTTAAGAATTTCATCATAAAACTATTTTACTTGGAATATTCAATGTTATTGGATATCCAACTCAGTTACTTTTTAGAAAAACTCAAGAAATGTAAAAACATTACTAAAAAACACGTTTTAAAAGAGACTGATTGTCAGTACCCAATAATATTTAAAATAATATACATTCTGTCAAGAAAGTACCGGGAATTATCGATTTAAATCTGGCGGGGCAATAAGGCAGGTAAATTTTTTTTTCCTAGGTTGGTACCACTGTCCTCTTAGAACCTCTTAGAAAATGAACTCACATTTCAGCAGGATGGTGCACCTCCACATTGCGATATCCGTGTTGCACAATTTTTGAACGAACGTTATCCAAGACATTGGATTAGCAGAAGGGGTCTTATAGAGTGGCCAGCAAGATCACCCGATTTATCTCCATTAGATTTTATTGTAGGGACATTTGAAGTCCAAACTCTATGCAACTCCACCTGAAAATATTGTAGAACTGCGACGAAGAATCATCATAGAATGCCAATTACTGACACCAGTCATTTTCGAAAATGTTAGAGAAGGATTTGAAAGTAGACTATATCATTGTATAAAGGTTGGTGGTGATCATTTTGAACAATACATACGTTAGTTCTTTAAATTTGTCTCCTTCAAATATTTATTTATTAATTTTAATTGACAATTTATATTTGTTGGTTTATTTATTCCATTTGATATTGTACATTCTGTCAAGAAAGTACCGGGAATTATCGATTTAAATCTGGCGGGGCAATGAGGCAGGTAAAATTTTTTTTCCTAGGTTGATACCACTGTCCTTAATTACTATGCGAAGCTTGAGCGGGATCTGTCAACTAGTGTGTTTGCAACAGCTGATTAAGTCAGTCGATGTCAGAGTGCGTGCCGATTTTTACTATGGGTGATTACGTTGAGCAAAGAATTTGTTTAAAGTTTTGTGTTGCAAATGAATTTTCGTGTGCCGATGCATTGAAAATGTTGCAAAAGGCCTTTGGTGATAATGCTCTATCGAAAACTCGTGCATATCAGTGGTACAGAGCCTTCAAGGACGGTCGTGAAGTGGTCGAAGACTTGCCTCGTTCCGGACGCCCATCGACGGCTTCGATCGAAGATAACGTCAATAAAATTAAGGAAAGGGTGCTGGAAAACCGTCGTACTAGCTTGAGAGAGATAGCACATGATCTTAAGATATCCCACGAGTCCGCACGTACGATTTTGATTGATATTTTGGGCATGAGAAAGGTGGCCCCACGATTCGTACCGAAAGAACTGAATTTTCTTCAAAAACGTCATCTCGAACAGGTTGCTTCAGACATGTTGGATCGCTGTAATTCCGATTCTACATTCATGGAACGCATTATAACTGGTGATGAGACCTGGGTCTACAAGTACGATATGCAAACAAGCCAGCAATCATCGGAATGGGTGGCAAAAAATGAGCCGAAACCGAAAAAACCACGCCAAAGCCGCTCGAAAATGAAGGTGATGCTCATTGTTTTCTTCGATATCCGTGGCGTGGTGCACTACGAATTCGTTCCAGAGGGTCAGACGGTAAACAAGGAGTATTACCTAGGCGTTATGAAACGTTTGCGTGAGCGTATCCGTAAGAACCGGCCAAATTTGTGGGCGAACTACTCATGGATTTTGCATGACGATAACGCGCCTTCTCACCGAGCTACGATTGTGACTGACTTTCTCGCCAAAAACTCAACAAACGTGCTTCAGCAACCACCGTATTCGCCGGATTTGGCTTCCTGCGACTTTTTCCTCTCCCCAAAACTAAAATTGCCCCTTCGTGGCACCCGTTTTGAGTCGATTGAAGCCATAAAACAAAATTCGGCGCGAGAGCTAAAGTCCATTCCGGAAAGCGCCTATAAAAAATGCCGTTGGCATAGATGTATTGGAGCAAATGGAGCCTATTTTGAAGGCGACCCAATAAATTTTGACGATTAAATGTGAAAATGTTGTTTTAATTGAAAATTCCCGGTACTTTCTTGACAGAGTAGTATAACATCAATCAACAAAAAATATTTACTCACCTTATCAATCAGAAACATCTTGGCAGATGAATACTGAACATTTAAATAGTGTCTTATATGAACTTCAACAAATAGTTCTGTTATAGCACAAGGAACATCTGTATAAAGAATGTTAAGGAAACTAAATAATTATATATTATAAATAAAATAAAATAAAGGGAAGTTTATACTTGATAGAAGGTATATAAAATTTCTATTTATCTGACATTTAACGCCCTGCGTCTGTTCATAAAAATGCACCGAATGGAAATCTCTCAAAAAAAATCCGTGCAAAACAGAAATTAATTCCTAAAGAAAATTTTTTGCCCGGAAAATTCATGTTTGGGATTAACGGGATCGAAACTGAATGGCTTTCCGCCAAATGAAACGCAACACAAAATACACAATTGTGTTTTACGAGCTAGAATGGCTTCCCTGAAATTGCAACGTAACACCGTTACGTTATAAATAAAGGGATATTATTAAGACATTGATTAATGCCGTCATCAACTTTTATTCCCACGCAAAAAGCGTCGGGAGCGTTAGACAGGAAGAACTGTTATTTGTCCGTGGAATTATTCGAGAAAATGTTCTGTTCCACCGAGTGCCCACTCTGCGAAAAACCTGCAATGTTCTCATTAAAAATGAGGAAGGAAAATTTCATATGAGTACCGACATGGCGCAAAAAGCTGAAGCTCAATTACACAAACAGATGTTTATCAATTGATCGAATTAATCTGTGAAATATAAACTAAATTTAAACTCAATCGCACGACTATTGTTATGGCTTCTTTACCGCTCAACGCTGCTCCGCTCTCAAACTTTTTGTCTTTGTTTTGAATCTTCTAATCACACTGATCGACAAGATTTTTGTAACACAAAGCAATAGAAGATATTGGAGACAACACATCATCAGGCAGCTTCGAAGAAAAGTGCACCGATTCTACTTTACCCCAGGTCCCAGTTCCCGCGAGCCACATTTGATTGTTCAAAGTGAGTTAAATGATTTAGAACGTGATTTGGGGTTATCAAGCCAACAGTCAGAACTTCTTGGTTCCCGTCTTGAGGAATGAAACTTATTAGTCAACGAAACGAAAATTACGAATTTCAGAAAAAGAAATGCTTCGTTTCCTGCTTTCTTCAGAATGGAAAATTCATTGTGTGCGTGTACGGATATTGATGCAGGAACTTGATATTGAGCATACCCCTCTGAGTGGCGTTTATTTATAGACATTCGTCTAAATACAGTTTAAAAGCTATGTTATTGCATAATAGGAATTTAAAACCCTCTATACCAGTTGCCCATTCAGTGACGATGAAAGAAAGTTATGAAAATATGCGCACTCTTTTGGATAAAATTAACTACAATACGTATAAATGGCGGATATGTGGGGACTTAAAAGTTGTAGGAATTTTAGCTGGACCTCAGGGAGGATTCACAAAATATTGCTGTTTTCTTTGTCTACGTGAGGTAAATCAGCATTATATAACAAAAATTCGACCAGAAAGAAGTGTATTTCCACCGGGATCTCAAAATGTTAAGTTTAGACCTCTTGTATATCCCAAAAATGTCCTTCTGCCTCATCTTCACATTAAACTTGGGCTGATAAAAAACTTTGTGAAGGCTACGAATAAAGATGGTAATGGATTCAAATACTCAAAACAAGTCTTTTCCAAGTTAAGTGATTCCAAATTAAAGGGGGGCATTTTTTTTGGACCATACATCAGAAAATTGCTGGGTGAAGTTAATTTTACAGAGAAGCTTACCAGGCAGGAACTCATTTATGAGTTTAGTAAGAGGAGTTTTTTGCAACAATATGGATGCAAACTACCAACAGTTTATTTTTGGCAATTTGCCTTGTGAAGTTTTTTCTGATTCGAAATTTTGTATTATGGTTGAGTTTTCCATATTGTCGTTATATCGAAAACGTGTTTCTTAGAAATCATTTATTATTATTGATTGTTTTAATGAGTGTTTTAGTACACATTTCTTTAAATTTTAAGTTATAAATCCTCATCATGTATGTACTCAGAACATTCATCTCATTTAATTAGTGAAATATTTTCATTTTAGGAGTAAAATTTAACTATAGTATAAATTTTCATGTTTTTGAATATTCTGAGCATAACTCTGCTATCACGTGTTTGTAAGGGACGGGTCATCTAGAGTTTCCATTTTGAAGAAGAGGTTATTTCGAGTCTGGTAGTACTTCTGTCATTCGTGTTTTCACAGAAAGTAGTTCAATATTTGACATTAACGAAATGAGCCAATTTACGCTGCAACAATGCTGGGAAATATTAATAACTTATTTCCAAAATGGTGAACCTTCTATTCGAATTTTGAGTTTTAATCAATCATAAATCCTTACCAAGTATATAATCATTAAATTTATTTCGTTTACAATAAACATTCGATAATAATCATAAACAAAGAAGTGGGAAATTTCTCAACATGTAATATCTTGCCCCCATCCCCTCAAAATGTTTATGTATTGGTGAAAATTTCAAGGTGGAGATTATAATCAAATCAGTCTTTTTATTCTATAACGATCGTAAAAACCATATCAGTAAATATCGGTTGTTTTTTTTAGAGTGATAGAACTTTTAATTGAAATAAAATAGATTCAAATTAAGATTGAAACCAATTTTTTTTTATTTGAAAGATAATTTTATGACATTTATGTTTTGAAAATAATTTCCGGCATATATCCACCACGACTAAGTCTGAGGAACCGCATTCGACCAGACCAATTTTGGACCACGTTTTCGAGTAATTCAGGCCTTATTTCGTCAATAACACGAGTTATGTTGGCTTCCAGAGCGTCTACTGTGTCTGGTTTATCAGCATAATCCGAAGATTTGACATAACCCCAAAGAAAATAATCCAGTGCGGTTATGTCGCATGATCTTGGAGGCTAATTAATTGGACCATTTCTCGAAATAATGTTATCGCCCAATATTTCTTTCAATAAATCAATTGTTACGGTAGCAGCATGAGGTGTAACACCATCTTGTTGGAACCAAAACACTTCTGGGTCGATACCATTCAAATTTTGAAACAAATAATCATTGATCATCGATCTGTAACAAGTACCATTCACTGTAACATTAGCTCTAGCATCGTTTTTAAAGAAATATGGAATGATGATGCATCCAGCGTGTAGAACAAACCATACAGAGTGCATTTTTCAGGATGCAATGCAACCTGCAGAACTTCTTGAGGATTTTTTTCACTCCACATACGTCAAATTTGCTGGTTTACATTGCCGTTCAACCAGAAATGAGCTTCATCACTAAACACAATTTTACGATAAAAAAGTGGATCAACTTCAAGCTGTTCTAGGGCCCAATCAGCAAACAAACGACGCTTATTATGGTCAAGTGGTTTTAATTCTTGAACCAGTTGGATCTTGTATGGGGGTAGAACCAAGATCTTTACGCAACATTTTCCATGTGGTGGATGCACAGAGTTCAACTTGTTGTGAACGTTGACGAATAGGCAAATCTGGATCATCAATAATACTATGACTTACAGCAGCGATATCTTCTTCTGTACGTACAGTTCTTTGTCTTGTTGTTGTTGCATCGAGTAGAGAAAATGTTGTTCGAAATATATCCATAGTTCGACGAATAAGGTGCTCTGATGGACGATTATGTAAACCATAAATTTCACGAAGTGCTCTATAAGTTTGGCAAATATAACACTGATTTTGAAAATAAATTTCAACAATTTGTAAATGCTTAGTGAACAGAAATGTCAAAACAACATGGCTTTTTTCTCCTGTCAAATCGAAAGTTCTAGCACTCTAAAAAACCACAGGATAGTTAATACTCGTACTATATCATACCAGAGGCTCGTTAAGTCCCGGGACTGACACTCAATGAAACATTGCAAAAACATAATCTTCTTCTTTCGGAATCGCTTAATTATCGTTTTGTCTGACCTTTCCAAAGAAAAAAAATCTATCAATAACCTTTCTCGCGGATCACAGTAACCTTAGCCTTCAAATTTGTTAGCATCAAGTTATTCCTTGTTTTAATTATCCTGCAAGTTGAATAATCAGAGATAAATCTTTCATACAAATTTTGCCAAGTCTCATTGCGAAACTCTCAATCAAACTTTTCAAGTTATCTTCAAACTGACAAAATTAATGAACGCTGAAAGCTTCTAGGACAACAACTCGGTTGGCAGCTGGCAATCTATGATGATATTTTGAAAGCCATGAAATGGATCAGAGGCGTATTCACGTAATGCTACAATGCACCGAGACCTCATACCCTATTATTTGAAGAGGAAAAACAGTCTTTTAGTTTTTAAGTGAACCTCCTCGTTTAAGTCTTGATGAGAAATCTCGGGAAAACGATAATCGTGCAGTATATTGGAGTCGAAACTGCAGAATAGCCAAGATTGGTCCGTTCCTTGTACTTATCACTGACCTAATAGAATGTGTGTTGACGAACTCATTCATGAGAATTATGCATTGATCTAAGGACACTAAGTTATAATAATTGAAAGATTTGTTTGAATAACCAAGATATATTCAGTGACAAAGCATGCTGACGTTCGCGACTGTTGACTAGTACATATATTTTAAGCTTTGAGCCTCCATCTGCTACTGTTGAGCAGCGTAACGAAATGTATCGAATGCGATATCTAAATTATCACCATGGTAGCGAAGGATTTTCCAAACTATCGCCCAATAGCGATGATATCCTTTTCGTCGAAAGTCATGGAGGTAGCTATCAATCTCGAAATGTTCAGATACCTGAAGAGCAAAGATCTCATCACTTGTGGACAATATGGTTTTCTTAAACACCGATAAACAGGTGACTATCTTAGCTGTGTAGCGCAAGTGTAAACATGCGCTATGCAGAGTGTAGGTCAGTTACTCTGGGCATATCCAAGGCTTTCGATCGTGTCTGGCATAAGGCTCTTCTGAATAACCTAACTTCGTATGCCTTTCCTGGATTACGATTAGATAAAAGGTTTCCTCACCAACAGGAACATCCAGGTAGTTGTGGATAGTGTTGGTTTTAACATAAACGCTGGAGTCCCCCAAGGCTCAGTTTTGTCGCCCGCCTTCTTCCTGATCCATCTTCTTAGTACGACCCAGAATCACATTGTGAGTTTCTCGGATGATAGCACACTGATGTCCTCTTTCACGAGTGATCTTTAAGCACCTTTAAGTCTTACCTCCATAGATGCCAGCAAATCTATTCCCTGATCGATTATCTCAAAAAATAAATAAATGGAATCAATGGAATTTGGTGCAATTAAAAGCCTCGAAAACTCAAGCAACAACTTTTTCTCGGAAAACTCAGTTCATGACTTGAGATTTGATTATGGAAAACCGGGTGCTTTGGCCAAATGATTCCATGCATCTTCTTGGCGTGACACCCAACTCTTCGATCTGCTGGGGGGAAACATGTGACTGACATTGCAGAGCCTGCTGGGATATTTATTTAAAATCATTAAAATTTTAATGATTTCATTAATAAAATTCATTCAAACATTTTGAGAAATGATGATTTGCATAAAAACCTGGTAGAATTCCCGTGTCCAAACCACTCGCCCCGCCAATTGTCTCTGCACCTAGACGTGGTGGGATGCTTGTTATGATTAAGATCCTAGTTTCATCCCGGTGAAATAGAGGATTAGGTCGTGATGCCTAAAGCAGAGACTTCCTATTCCTATTTTGCCTTTCTTTCTATTTCCCACAACCACAACCATAACTTATCCTTTGGAATCGTACGGGGTTCTTGTGGCTCTGAATGAATGGCAGAGTCATGCTATCCTGCGACCGATTAAAGTTTTCTAATCCTTACTGGTCGCTCCTGGAACGTGCATATGGGCAGAGAATCGCGGTTTGGGACCTGTCGTTTTTCCTGTCTTATTTTGCGAACTAGGAGCAAACCTCCCACCTCACAGGCGAAGACGAAACCCTGCTGAATATCGGCACGGGCTTTCCAACCTTCGTTACTTATCCGCAGCGGGGTCCGAAATGGTCAGCTGGAGGAAAAAGGGAGACTTAGGACGTTTCGACCCGGATGGATTTGCTCGCCACAAACTCTATGCCACCCCCGTTTCAGCCCTTTAATGGTCTGCGCTTCAGGAATAACAAGGAGACTTTCGACTCTTTGTTGTAGCGGACTCTCTGTTTCTCTCCCATTCTTGGCCTAGAAACGGTGCGCGCTGGTTAGAGGACAAGAGGAGACTTAGGATGCTTTGTATCTGGGAAGACTCGCCCTCTGCTCGCCCCCAACTCCGGCCTAATTTTTTGGATCCTTAAGCCACTCCTATGCGATGCTTCGGTCCCTCGCTTTTAACTGTCGAACCTCAATTGCGGTCCTTTCTGGGAGAGGGATCTCTGCAATAAAGCTGTTATTTGTGTTGTTTCTGTGCTTCGGTCTTTCCTAACCTCCAAATAAGGACACTTTGCTCATGCAGCTGAGTGACACGGCGATCCCTTTTGGAGGTGTGGGATCCCTGCTGGTTATTCCTTGGTTGTACTGAAGCAGATTCTCTATTATTCCTTTTCTTCGTTTTTCAGCTTCGGGAGTCTGCTGGAGTGTTAAAACTCGAGCAGAAACCCGGGGCAGAAGTGATGACAATGTTACATCAACGTCAATGAAGAGCTACATGCCGACATGTACAACTCTGAGTATGTCCAAACTACTTTCTGAGATTGCACAACCATAAATGTCTCCTTCTACTCTGTCCCCTTCTACCTTCCGCTTTGCCTTGTAATATCAGTTGTAATAATTGGTGTTTGCTATTCCTCATGAATATGTCCGAAGTATTGCAGCTTTGGGTGTTTGATGGTGAAAACAACTTCTTTGCTTTTTTGCATTCTTCTTAATACCCCTACATTAAGAATATGATCTGTCCATTATATTCGAAGAATTTGCGGTAGGTCCACATCTCGAAAGCTTCCAACCTCTTAAGCAGTACGTCAGTAAGGGTCCAATCTTCTATGCCGTAGAACGGAACCGAGCTAACATAACGCAGTTTACGGGTTTTCAGGGATAGGCTCAATTCTCTATTCACAAAACAAGTTCCTCAGTTTTATGAACGCTGATCAGGCTTTTTTATTCGACTGAGGATTTCCATGGTTTGATCCCAGCTAGCATTAACCATGGTGTCTATGTAATTATATTTTTATTACTCATGCGGGGAAAGTACTATCTTTGCGCTTGCTTTTGGGGTCGAAAAGACGCTAATTGCCCACTTCACAATTACCACACGAGTTTTGAGTAAATTTAATGTCGATTTGAGTGCGACAAGTAAACTTCTCGCACGCAAATTGACAAAATTGAAATCAGACAGTCGAACTGTCAATACTAAATAAGTAAGGTTGGCATTTAAATAAAAAACTAGTGCGAGGTTGTCGATTGCCCACTCGAGCGAATGAGCGCACGAGCCAAGCGACGTGCGCTCAACTTCACTCTCGTGGGCAATCGACAACTTCTCGCACTAGTTGCACAATATACTATTTTCGACGCGTTCAATGGAATTCGCTCCTATAGTTGGCATATAAGGTAGTGGATTATTTTTGCTAACAATCATATATTTTGTTTTCATTGACATGTTTTATCAGATTCACAAGAATTTGAAGTTCCTTTATACTACTTGCTAATACCACCGTGTCATTAGCAGATCTAATTATATTTAGTAGTTTACTATTTACTTTGATTCTGCTTTTTGTTTCTTGAAGTGCCAATTCAAATATTTCACCGGAGTAGATGTTGAACTGTTAAATTGATAAATTGTGGAAATAATATATATTACTTCGTTTAACCTAACTGCATAGTACTCATATCCAGGACGCGTTTTTGACCCAGAATTTCGTTTTCGTTTCCTAATACCCAATAGTTCTTCGTTCGAAATTAAGCGTCATAGTATATGTTTCCGAAATACGCACATGGAGGTCCGACTATACCGTAACTTTTATTTTGAGCTCACCGCACACATGTCTCATGACGTCACTGAAATATACACAGGTGATTGTTTTATTTTAGGGCACGATCTTATGCCGTCGGTATTGTGTGTAGTTCAGATCATCACTGTTTATCGACGCAATAACCTGGGTCGGTTTTTCACGTGGCAAATCAGCGGTAATGGGATCTTGGAATAGCGTAGTCAGTCATCCGACCAATTCTTGGCTAGTTGTTAATTCAATGTGGCGAAACGGTATTAGATCTTTGCGAGGATGATAAATTGTTACAAGTATCTCTGTTAAAAGTGTCCCGGAGAAATACTTTTGCTCGTCTTGAAAAATGGGACATTGAGACTTATCAGTCAATCTCAGGAATAATGGTTGGGGAAAAAATCATTATTTTTGCGTGAACTTTAAGGATTTATTTTTATTTCGGATTGTCCAATTTGTGTCAAATATGCACCGTTTTGTTCTATAATTTGTTGCCCATTAGCATCATAATGCCTCTCTCATAGAAGTCTTGGTCCTTATTGGTGAAAAACTTGATGCCAATTTCTTATCACTCAGGAAGTTTTGCAATGTGAGAAGATGGAAATCACTTGGTGCAAGGCAGGGACTATGTGGTGGATGACTGAAAACATACCAACCAAATTAGCGAGTCACTTCAGACGTGTGTGGCTTGGCGTTGTCCTGATAGAACAAAACAACTCTTCTGTTGGTCAATTCTGGCTGTTTCTGGTCAATCGCTAGCTTCAAACGGTCCAGTTGTTGACAGTAGAGATAGGAATTTAGTGTTTGGCTCTATGGAAGCAACTCATACAAAATTATTCCTTTCCAGTCCCACTAATTACAAAGTGGAACCTTCCTGACCATTAGTCTTTGTTTGGCCACTGTTTGAGCTGTTTCACCGTGCTTTAACCACCATCGTTTCCGCAAAATATTGTTAGCTACAGCCATTCACCGTAAAAATAATGGATTCCTTTTTTTCCCAACCTTTTTTCATGTATAGGAAACACCATAGCATACTTCAATGAGGTCGGAGAAGTTCAGAAGAAACTGAAAAATTGATTATGTGTGTCAGATATTCAGCTACATTTTCAGATATCGTTTTCAATATTCTAGCTGATACAAAATCCAACCCCGCACTTTTTTCGTTTTTTAATTTCTGTATGGCGTTTAATACTTCACGGGTGTCTACTGGGTGAAAAAAAGAAATTTGTATTCAATATGCGGGATGTTGTGCAAGATCGCGATATCAAATTTCCGTTTTTTTGCTCCAAGCCCAGTTTAGCTATAGTAGAGAAGTACCTTCCGAACGCTTCGCTACACATTAATGCACAGATAAATGATTTTTTCTACCTCAACTCTCCTACCAGCATGCTGCATTGTTCTTACTGTCAGACATCGATAGTATTCTGATCTAAAGGCAACTTGTAAGCTTTCAGTAAATTATTATAATTTACTTTAGTTATTTTATAAGCCTCCTGACTAGACTTTCAGATTGGCCTACAACCGGTGAAGATTTCTGAGTTCTTGCCCAGCTACTTTTATCTCAGGGGTTATCCACCTCGAGTTATGAATTGTGGGGATATCGGGGTACTTCAAAGGGCAGTATTTATCAATTGAGCCAACAATAATCCGAATGAAAGCCTCATATCAAGAATTCACATTTGAACTCAAATATACCTCTTCAAAACCACCGTGTGCAACTTCAATCTCCAGTTGTTATCATGTTTGGTAATACTCCTGAACAATTTTCGTATTCTGGAATTTTTATTGGACTTTGTGCTAGAAATATTCGAGTGCTAGGGCCTTTTAGTCCCCAAAATGTGGCTCAAAAACAGTGGCTCTGCATGAATTCAAGTTAGTATTTGTTAAAATATAATCAAACTTTAAAACCGAAGTATGACCATTTATATCATTATTATGGGTGACCTGAAGTTACTTTTAAACCGAAAGTATCCAACAAATCACTGAAAAGTTTGAATTGAATCAGTCGTTACTGGGTGAAAATTCATATTAAATAACAAAATTTGAATATTGAAACAAATTGAAATATGTTTATCTTCTACAATTTTAATTTTAAAAAATTTTTTATTCAAAAAACTTTTAGAATTAAATTTATGTCTACAACAAGCACCGCTTACATTTAATAGACGTATATAATCAAAACTCAATATATAATGTCAAATGGAATAAATAACTCAACAGATATACGAAAGTAATTCAAATTAATAAATAAATATTTAAAGGAGACAAAATTTTGTTTCTGGTCTTACCTTTAAGAACACCAATTGCCTTTTAAAAACATGAACACACTTGAAGGACTTCTCAAAGAATAAAAGTTATTTGAAATATTTAACATATTTAAATATTCGAATAAGTTAATTCAAAAATCTCTAAAAAAATGTGCACTATATCTTCAAAAAACAAATATAATTCTAAGCAATCCCGTCTTCAGTCCTCATTTAATATTCCAAATATCAAAATCAAAAAACTAACCTATATCTCTCCACGTGTTAAAAGACTAAAGCTTCGAAACACAGATCAACTATATAATTCAAGATTGATCTATGTTCTAACAAAATCAAAGAACAGTGTGAGTTATTTTAAGGTTTATTTAAATTCATTGACATTCCATAATGAGATTTATTGAAGCCAAAATATAATTATATATTATATATAAAATAAAATAGAAAGGCCTTTTACTTGATAGAAGAAATATAACAAAATTTGAATATTAAAACAAATTGAAATATGTTTATCTTCTACAATTTTAATTTTAAAAATTTTTTTATTCAAAAAACTTTTAGAATTAAATTTATGTCTACAACAAGCACCGCTTACATTTAATAGACGTATATAATCAAAACTCAATATATAATGTCAATGGAATAAACAAACCAACAGATATACGAAAGTCATTAAAATTAATAAATAAATATTTAAAGGAGACAAAATTTTGTTTCTGGTCTTTCCTTTAAGAACACCAATTGCCTTTTAAAAACATGAACACACTCAAAGAACTTCTCAAAGAATATAATTTATTTGAAATATTTAATATATTTAAATATTCGAATAAGTTAATTCAAAAATCTCTAAAAAAATGTGCACTATATCTTCAAAAAACAAATATAATTCTAAGCAATCCCGTCTTCAGTCCTCATTTAATATTCCAAATATCAAAATCAAAAAACTAACCTATATCTCTCCACATGTTAAAAGACTAAAGCTTCGAAACACAGATCAACTCTATAATTCAAGATTGATCTATGTTCTAACAAAATCAAAGTGAATAACTAAGCTTGTTTCCGAAATCCGTTGCTAATTATATTAGAGTAAGTACAATTAATTTCACTAAAACCCAGAAAATGGTCTCTGTAAATTCCAGCTTATCTGAATATATTTAACAGAGGTGAGTTATTCAAATCTAATTGTTCGTTAAGTAATACTCCAATTTTATTGTGTTTATTTATTTCTAGAAATTAAGGTTTCAGGCATAACTTTTACTTTCTATATGTAGAATTTCAAAATTATGGTTGAAAGTATGTCCTGTTTCTTACAAATGGTTAGAATGTGTGGAATTACTTTTATTATTGAGAAAACTCTTCAAATGTTCACAAATTCTATGTCGGAAAGTTCTTCCAGTCAGTCCTATGTAAACTTTAGGGCAATCACCACAGGTTAACTTATAAACCCCCGATTTATCATCTTTATGTGTACAGTCTTTATTATTTTTAATGAATTTACTCAAGTTTGAATATGTTTTAAAAGAAGTCCTTAAATCATATATATTTTTGAGGTATGTAGCAATTTTCTCAGAAATACCTTTTGTGTATTTCGAAGAAATGTATTCAAAATTTTCTTTTATATTAGGATATACCATATTTAAAGCTATTTCATCATTTTTATTCATCAACAATTTGTCTATCAACGTAGGATCATAGTCATTATTAATAGATATTTGTTTAATTATGTTATGTTCTGAAATATAATTTTCTCGATTCATGGGAATATTAACTAATGTATGAATCATACAAATGAATGCTAATAATTTTTTATTTGAAGGGTGGTTTGAATTATTGTGTATAATAGAATCCGTATAGGTTGGTTTGTGAAATATTGAAAAATCATGTGAATTACTTATTCGAGTAACAGTTAAATCTAGAAAATTAATAGAATTATTATGTTTGGTTTCCATAGTGAATGATATTGAAGTATGTATTTCATTGATAAATAAAAAGAATGTTTCTGAGAAAATTGCTACATGCCTCAAAAATAAATATGATTTGAGCACTTCATTTAAAACTTATTGAAACTTGAATATATTCATTAAAAATAATGAAGACTGTACACATAAAGATGATAAATCGGGAGTTTATAAGTTAACCTGTGGCGATTGCCTTAAAGATTACATAGGACAGACTGGAAGAACTTTCTGACATAGAATTTGAGAAACATTTGAAAAGTTTCCTCAATAATAAATGAAATTCCACATATTCTAATCATATGTTAGAAACAGGACATACTTTCAACCATAATTTTGAAATTCTACATATAGAAAATAAAAGTTATGCCTTAAACCTGTTAGAATCCCTAGAGATAAATAAAATTGGAATATTACTTAACGAACAAATAGATTTAAATAACTCACCCCTGTTAAATATATTCAGATAAGCTGGAATTTGCAGAGACCCCCTTTTTTGGGTTTTAGTGCTCGATAAAAATGAGTTTAATGAGTGTGGATAGCTCAGCGGGAGAGCATCGGACTCGTGACCGGGAGGTCCAGGTTCGAGTCCTGTTCAGGTAGAAAAGAAATTTTCTAGTTGGACGGGTATCTGCCACCATTTCACTGTTGGGTCAAAAATTAACAGCGCCACCTAAAGTGGCGCAAGATCGCAGTAACAAAGCCTACACAGAACACAACTGAACTCCTAACTCGCACAAGCTGAAAAAGCTTCTGAGGGATCTTCACAGAAGATCTAGGAGTATCAGGATAATAATAATAATAATAATAATAATAAAAAACCTGTTAGAATCCCTAGAGATAAATAAACACAATAAAATTGAAATATTACTTAACGAACAATTAGATTTAAATAACTCACCTCTGTTAAATATATTCAGATAAGCTGGAATTTACAGAGATCTTTTCTGGGTTTTAGTGCTCAATAAAAATTTATTCCACTTACTGTAATATAAATAGCAACGGATTTCGGAAACAAGCTTAGTTATTCAAAATGTAAACCTGCCTGATGATACTACTGTGATAAAGAAACAATTGTTGTGAACATAACAATAAAAATTGTGAAAATCAGAATAACATTAGTTAAATATTAATCATTAAAAAGTTGCTTCAGTCTATAATTGTTTTTCAAAAAATCCATGTTCAGATCATCACACAGAAAAATATGGTCATTCAATCTGCAGCAATATTCTAGGACATAAGATGTTCTTTCAAGAAATAACGGTAAAATAAATTAAGAAGGTATTAATACATTATTAAGAAAGAATTCAGCACAACAAAACACTTTATAAAGTAATGTTTTCAATTTTTTCGCTGGAATCGTTTATGATAAAAGTAGCATGTAAGTAACCAGAAAATAAAGTATCAGCTATTCTCCATAAAAAAAGATTTCAATTAAAAATATATTATATCTTTCGCCCCCTAGTGAATTTGTTTCAATAGATAACTTCCACATTAGGTAATCATTTTCAATTAAGTTTCTTAAAGTTCACGAAACTTCTCCATTGCGAGAACACCAAGTCAAAACTTCTGTCAGTAAATAGATAAACTTTCGTTCGGAGTTTTCTGGAAACCATTCAAACTACAGAAGGCATCGCGGAACTTTTCGAACAAAAAGAGTCAACACATCCAAGAGTTGTCTGGTCCCTTATCTTATCTTTCACATAATAGGAATCGCAATGTTCTTTTTGGGACTTTGAGAACACATGTCTTATGTTCATTCCGAGAGAGCGAAGTTATTTTCCTTGGGAGATAAGAACTTATTGAACCGTTAAAATCTCTCTCGACATGGCCCACAGGAGATTGTTCATTCTAGGGCTCCATGTCTACTCCGAGAATAAAAAAAATTCATTTTACGCTTACGTAGGTTTGTTACAGTTGCGAATATCCGGAGAACCTCTCACAAGATGTTTGTATTTCTTGTCGAATGTATTACGAATAGTGGGTCATACCCTCTGAAATTTCAGTTTTGAAAGTCTTGATAATTTTTCGCTATGACTACATTGATAATTATCGTCCCATTTAATTGTTTAGTTCTTTATCTAAAGTATAGAAAGATTAGTCAAGGATAGAATGTTGAAATACAATAAATTTTCATTCGTTACGAGCTGTTGCAAGGTTTCCGAAATGGTGGATCGATGAAATAATCAGTGTGATTTGGTGAGTTTTGTCTACACATATAATTTTCATGGCGGAGTTGTTTTTTGACCAATCCCGTGCATTTGATTGCTTGGTATTCAACTTTATACTGGATAAATTATACGATTTAGGTTTCAGAGACGTTTGCCTTGAATGGATCCAAAAGTTTTGTAACTAATCGATGGTTAATCGTGATAGTGTGTAAACATCACTAAGCTGTAGAAATAGGTATACCTCAAGATTCGATTCTGGGTCCTCTTTTATTTATAATTTTCATAACTTATTTGCCTGATTATATCAAGAACCATATCTTTCTTATATTAAATTTAAAGATTATGTTATTTGCAGATGCTACTTCGTTAATTACTACCATACAATTTTTAAGCGAACTTAAGGCAAGTTGTGAATTACTAGTTCACACCTTCTCTGATTAGTGTTTCAAGAGCTCCCTCAAACTGAATGTGGATAAAATAGACCTAGACTACTTTCAAGTGCGTGCAGCAAGATTCCTTATTCTTCTCTTTAATTAGGTTTATAGTGCTCTTACTAAGATAAGCCGGAAAATCGGTATGAATATTAATTTTGGGAATATATCGGGTGTTTTTTTTTAGAGTTACTTTAAATTGAAATAAAACACATTTAAATTAAGACTGAAGCCAATTTTTTTTTATTTGAAAGATAATTTCATGACATTTATGTTTTAGTCTACCACGTCTGGCTCTGAGGAACCGCATTCGATCAGACCAATTTTCGACCACTTTTTTGAGTAATTCAAGCCTTATTTCATCAATAACACGAGTTATGTTGGCTTCCAAAGCGTCTATTGTTTCTGGTTCATCAGCATAAACCAATGACTTGACATAACCATAAAGAAATAATCCAGTGGAGTTATGTCGCATGATCTCGGAGGCCAATTAATTGGACCATTTTTCGAAATAATGTTATCGCCAAATCTTTCTTTCAATAAATCAATTGTTACGATAGCAGTATGAGGTGTAGCACCATCTTGTTGGAACCAAATCACTTCTGGGTCGATACAAGTCAAATTTTGAAACAAATAATCATTGATTATCGATCTGTAACGAGCACCATTCACTGTAACATTAGCTTTAGCATGGTATTTAAAGAAATATGGACCGATGATGCCTCCAGTGTATTTTTCAGGGTGCAATGGAACCTGCAGAATTTCTCGAGAATTGTTTCCGCTCCATATACGGCAATTTTGCTTGTTTACATAGCCGTTCAACCAGAAATGAGCTTCATCACTGAACACAATTTTACGATTAAAAAGTGGATCAACTTCAAGCTGTTCTAGGGCTCAATCAGCAAACAAACGACGCTTATTATGGTCAAGTGGCTTTAGTTCTTGAACTAGTTCGACTTTGTATGGGTGTATACCAAGATCTTTACGCAAAATTTTCCATGTAGTGGATGCACAGAGTACAACTTTTTGTGAACGTCGACGAACAGACAAATCTGGATCATCATTTACACTATGACTTACAGCAGCGCTATTTTCTTCTGTACGTACAGTTATTTGTCTTGTTGTTGTTGCATCGAGTTGTCCGAAATATATCGATAGTTCGACGAATAAGCTGCTCTGATAGACGATTACGTAAACCATAAATTTCACGAAGTGCTCTATAAGGTTGTCGAATAGAACACTGATTTTGAAAATAAATTTCAACAATTTGTAAACGTTGTTGCGGCGTGAGTCTTTCCATGATAATTTGTCAATGCTTACTGAACAGAAATGTCAAAATATCATGGCTGTCAAAGCACAGTTATTCCTATCGAAAGTTCTATCACTCTAAAAAAAACACCCGATACTTGTCGACGAACTTATAAACTTCTTCATAAAATCTATCCAAACAATTGTCCACACAGTTACCACGAAACCATTCCCCAATCCAGAATTTATGGCTATAAAATCCGCATTTCTAAAACTAATGATATAAACAATAAACAAATTAATCCTAGTGTCTCTCACTCTACTAAAAATCAAGTATTGTATCACCCTGTATTCTAGAAATGTTTCTCTATTTTATCTGATTTCTGCTCTTTTATATAGATAAAAGTTAATGAAACCATTTCTTGCCAACGATTGAATACTCAGATCTCAAAAGTTACGAAATATTTCCAAAAATTATCCACGTCAAAGTGAGACTTATCAAATCCAGTTGAAACTGGCGCATTCGCCATTCCGCAACAGCGTGTAGTAATATTTGAAGTAAGATTTTTTTAACAAACAGTACGTACAATATATTTTTCATTTCGGTAATTCTCTCTTTCATTGTTTCATTTAGCAAATGAAATGCATTTCAGGAAGTCCTAATTATTACCTCGGTGAATCTGTTATTATTTGAGACACGCGCAAGATACTTGATAAACATAGAGTTTGAAACAAGCTTCATATGAAGATATGGAGCAACCCTTTGCTGGAATTGTCCTCCCCTAGATTTATCAGGATATCCAAAGAGGAGTCCCCGGTAATTAATAGTTTGGTACGTTAATCAATTCCCAATTTTCTCCAGAGCCACCTCGGGAGCAATCTCAAATGAACTGTAAATCGAATAGGAGTTTTTGCTGCTCTGTGACCTGCGAGGAAATCACTCAGGATCTCGAGACAGACCGTTAATGAAGTTTTTGCCGTTCTACCGCTGGATTTATCAAGTTGAAGCCGATAATTGATAGAATGGAAACAAAGCAACGATTTGATGAAAAATATTGCATTTAAGCTTGGATTGGATAACCCTTACATTGCTCTAAAAGTTCTCTCATAAGAGAATTCATTCAATAATTCAATTTTCATCTATTTAATTCCAGGATAGTTAAAGATCTTGTAACATGAATTTTAGAATGAAAACAACTTTTGCACCAACTCTCATGCAAATCCCTTCATAAGAGGAAAAATTTTCACAATTAACTATAACTGCAAAAACATTTTCACACATCTGTCACATTCCACACCCTCAGTTTATATTCAACAGAGGATGAGCAGTTAACTCTGCCATAAAATACATGAGATTCACACGGGTCGCAATTTTCAACAGGGAGGAAAGTTAGTAATTCACATCGGTTCAGATAACACGGCTTGAATAGCTCCATTTTATCGTATTACATGAATTTTAACATGGGAAAACGCGATAAAAGTGGAGAGTAATGAAAAAAATTGTTTTCGAGTATTGGATTCCATTTTAAGTTGACTCAAAGTAACATGAAAGACATTTCACACTTTTTCAATAAATAATTCAAACATTCATAGTCTTTTTGCGCGCAAGATCCAAGCTAGAGCGTACTATACTTTTGCCCCACATCTGTAATTTGCGAATTTTTAGCCAAAAAATGGCCTTAAATGACTAAGAGGACTCACTCATCCGGGGTCTAAAGGAATTCTAACCGGCCGATGACTTTCGAATGGAAAGAGCTAGAGACTTGAAACTTTTAGACTGGGGTCTAAATGATGCGGCTAAGTTCGTTAATGGGCAGCATTTGGTTAAATATTTCCACAGTTATTAACGTTTGAAAATTTTTCTTTTTTCTAAATATTTCCGTAACTACAGACTCGAGTCATCTGCAATTCAGCATTTAGGAGTGGAATTATAACGTTCATATTCAGGGAAAATTTCGTGAAAATTAAATAATAAAAAGAGGTTTTTTTACTTGATAGAAGCATTATTACAAAATATTGATATTATTATATCAACTTTCGAGTTTATATTCGCTTAGCTGATATTCAGTAATTCTCTCAATTTTTGTTCATTCCTTCCACCTACTCTACCATATTTCAAAAGCGCATTATATATTCTAATTTCCATAATATATATTGAAACTATATATCAAATGTTGGAATTCTCGTTCCAATATTTTTATTTGATCCTTTATTTTGAGAGTTTTAGATCATTTTGGAATAGTGGAATTTTTTGTATTTATATGTTAATATACCATATTTATATAGTTTTTGTTAATAGATTTGTATTAATACGTTTCATGTCGGGATGTAAAAAGGTTTTTTCCGAGACATTGAAAAGTATTATATTTTTATTATATATACGAATATAAATTTTAGTTTTTGTATGTAGCTTCGATATATTTTGTAGAAGTTAGAAAATATAATTCTGAATTTAAAGTCATTTAAATTTTACTTCTATCAAGTATTGATTCACATTCAAATTGTTTTTTATATCATATATTTTTATATCATTATATCCATATAGTCTAAATATTCACAATATATTCCTTGATTATTTATTTTTTCTGAAATTCTAGTTATTTTTCTCATTATACGATATTATTTGGGGCGAATAAGTTTTGTTATGTTTTTCTGTGTTCCGAGTACAAATAGTTATAGATTATACGTAACAACAAGTCGATCATTTCTGTTTTATTTTGGATACTTTAAAGCTTACTTCGAGTTTATTCGTTCCAGGTTTCACCTTATTTGATGAGTTAAATTTTGGTCTTGTTATATATTTGAATCTGAATTCAATACATTCATGAAGAGATCTAGAGACCGAAATAGCTAACAAATGTTGGAACTATCGTTCAATTGTCTTTATTTTATCCTTCATTTCAACAATTTTAGATAATTTTGGAATAGTGGATTTTCTTATATTTGTATATTAATATACATACTTATATAGTTTTTGTTAATATATTTCTATTAATACGTTTCATGTCGGGATGTAAAAAGTTTTTTCTGGGACATTGAAAAATATTTTATATGTATTATATATGAGGATATCAATTTGATAAGTTGTGTATATAGTTTCAATATATATTGTAGAAGTTAGAATATATAATTCTGAATTTAAGGCCATTTAAATTTTAGTCAAGTATTGACTCACATTCAAATTGATTCTTAAACTTATCAGTCGACGTCATAGTCAAGTTCTTTTAAATCCCTTTCTTATTTAAACCAGCACTGTCGCAGGATGAAAGGAATATCATTTTCTTTCCTCTGTCGTTGAACTCAACATTTCAGCATGCTTAGACATTTAAATTCATGATCAAATTGGCCACTTCCATCTAAGAAAGACGATCAGAATCGTGCCATCATAATTAACATTTTTTCTGTAAGAATGATGATGTCATGATAATCTATGATTCATTACTCCAATCGTTTGCTATGTACCGAGAATATCTTTGCAATAGCGAATATATTTGCATAAAATAAATACAGTTACATTTCCAAAGAAATATGAGAATTCACCTAGGTATGACACATCTGTAGGAATGACGGCTAAGTTGTGTCATATTTTCATACAGGTTGTGACAATATCGTAAATTACCCTTTTTGAATACAACAATGAAATGTAGAATTGACTGATGCTTTGCTAATATCTGTGACGCCTATCTGTCGGATAACCAAATGTTTCAGAAAAATACATGAATATTTATCAAGAGAAAAGAATACGCTTTTATTATTCGAAGTAATGACCATCACAATCAATTACCTCCTACCAACATGACACCGATTAATTGACAGACTGCATTTATTGGATCAACTCGAGTATCTAACTATCTACGCTTAATACAGTTGGCAAGAGATACAACATGGTGGTAACCTTTTTGTCATGGGAATTTGGAGTAACTTTTCTTATAAAAATTCTAGATAGGGTCCTTGTTCCACTCAGGTGAAATGGAAGACTAAGCGTGATGCCTTACACGAAGGTACGGGTGATTGATTCAGCATAGTGCTTCTAGCCTTAAAACTAATGTTACTCTACCCAATTGCAGATTTATCTATCCAAAAGCTACTGCGTTACCTTGGGAAGGTGGATGCCCACGGGAGTATTCGGACTTTTGTGGTTGAAAGTCTGCATGCTATACTAGAAGGGTTTTTCATTCACCTGGTCGCGAGTAATTCTCGTCTCAGGATTGCTCGAGAAGTGCCTCAGTAGTTTAGTGGGTTTTGACAATTCGACCGGTCGAAGGATGATAGCATGCCGATGTCTTTATTCACCAGTGACAAACCTTTGAGTATCACCTCCATAGATGCCAGCAAATCGAATCCCTGAAAGAAGATCTCAAAAGGATAAACGAATGAATGGACTAGAAGGGTATTTCATTCATCTGATCGCGCGTAATTCTCGTCTTAGGATTGCTCGAGAAGTGTCTCAGTGGTTTAGTGGGTTTTGCCAAACTTTTGAGCACCTTTGGGGGTCACCTCCATATACGGTAGCAAATCGATTCTCTGAAGGAAGATCTCAAAAAGATAAACGAAAGGGAACAACAGAATCTGGTGCAATGCATTGCCTTGAAGACCCGAAGAAAAATTTCTCTCGAAAAACTCAGTTGGTGACTTTTGACTTGATTATGGAAAACCAGGTGCTTCAAACAAGGGATTCCGTGCATCTTCTTGGTGTGATTGTCAACTCTTCGGTCTGTTGGGGAAAACATGTGACTGATATTGCCAAGTTTGCTGCAAATCAGTTGGGATATCTGTTCAATACTAAGAAATATTTCTCTGCTGATCAGGTTCTTTTAGTGTATAAAGCCCAGATCCGACCAAGACTCGAATATAAGGCCCTCATGTTTGGATCTCAGCACCCATGCATTCGTTAAAACTTTTTGATTCCATTTAGAAAAGAGTTCTGTATATATATTATCATGGTCGATTTAATATACTTCTTTTTTGTAACCTTCTAAGACAAAAGTACCAAACTAATGGTTCGGGGTGTAATATCTCAGCGTGATGCTACGCCTCTTTCTGATGGTACCATTAATAGTGCAAAGTATTGTGGCATTCTGAACAATTTTCTACTTGAAACGGCGCATGCTTTATTTACAGAAGGGTGGCGTTTCCAGCAGGATAATGCAAAATGCAATACTTCGGCCTACACTCAAGCTTGGATACAAGAACACCAAGTGACAACCATTTCATGGCCAGCAGCTTCATCAGATCTTAGTCGCACTGAAAACATATGGGGACTAATGAAGATTGAACTTGATCGAGCAGCGCCACGAAATAAAGATGTTTTAATTCAGTCAGTTTTACAATCACCGAAAATTATGGAGATGTACCTCGACGATTAGTCAATTGTTTACAGTTAAATGGAGGTTGTATAAGTAAATAAGATTAATATTTTAGTATAATTTTCTAATTCAAGATAAACTATAGAAATATAAATAAATAGATATAAATTTTATTGAATAAATAATCCAACCTCACAGATAAATTTGCGGCATATTCATTACTTCTGGGATCACTCGCACCGTAACATGAACGAAAATTATTGCATTCTGCTCTGGAATATTAGAATTTCGTGGGTGCAGCTCAGGCGTATGTTCGATTTATCCACTTGAAATAGATAAATGAAACTGTGGAAAGACAGATTGAAGTCATGCAAATCCACCTTTGTGTATACACGGCATCCTGAGAAATTATGCAATAATGATAAATGCAGCAACACCTACGGCTATGTGCCTGAACTGCGGGAGTGTCGATTAGGAATTCAGATGGTTGGAGCGTTTCAATGGGAAATTCATTAACAGAAATACGCTGGAATCACTTACTAGATGGATATCGAATGCAGCAATTTCTAATGCAACTACGAACGTAACAGCTATTCGATATCCCATAAGATTAATATGCGTAAGTATTATTCTTGAAACTAACGTTTTGACAGTGGTTACGTTTTAGCTCGTTAGTACCGGTACGGGTATCATTAAGTCCATCCAAATTATTTTTCGCGTATTTTGAGCCGAAAATAATGTCAAACGAGTATATTGCTACTGGAGTTTTAGGATAAAAAAATAAAAACGAATACACACATCATCAAAAGTCTTATCCCCCCCCCTCCATCAACTCTCAACTTGTGGAATGTAACATCACAATCTTTGTGTGTGGAATCTTCACTATCTTATCACTTAAATGAGAACAATAAAATAGCAAAAAATGTTTCTTGTTCGGGAGAATACAGGTGTATTCGAAGTTAATCAGTTTTCAGCGAATAAAGAGAGTTGTATTATTGAGAATATTCCGTGAAAAATGCCGGGACATCCAATTGATCAGTTAGCCCTATGTTAAGGCACAAAATGCCGCCACAACATGTAATCTCATGCGCAAAGTGTTTTCGCATGTACATTCTATAGTCTTCCAATATTGTTGTATGAAGCATAATCTTTCCACCGTGGTTGCTTCTAATTTCTCTATGAAACCACAGAAACCATAGACGAAATTTTGTGTAATTCTTGATGTACCAAGTCGACTACACACAGAATAGAAGACATCCGAAGACAACCAGACCAGCAGTCAGTATTCCAAAGCGGTTCCACTACAGCGGTGGCTTCCAGCACAGACAGAAGAAGTACACTAAGTTAAATTTGTATAAATTAACATTTTATGACACATATTTTTTACTTCAACATTATACTTCAATATATTTTCTATACTTGTAGTATTCTTTCAATCGTTGAAACCAGGTTCAACATTTAATACAGTCCACTTATCTCTCATCTAGTTTGTTGCTCTATATTATTAGTTATATCTAATAATAATTCCAACATCAATTCTACACACACACTACTTATATTGAGTATATCTTAGGGAATCAAATCCTACGTTGATTCCGAAATACGCCGGCTATTTTGATATTACTGGCAATATTTCTACCAGCGACAAATCTTAGGCAATTTCGATCACACAGAAATTCTATTTGCAATAAACTCACTGCAAATTTACACCCTACATCAAGAAGCTTTTTCGAACCAGCAGATTGCGCAACGTTTGAATGTTCCACGGACTTCAGTAGGGCGCATAGTGGCCCTTTTCCTGGAAACCGGCAGCGATGCCCAGAGATCGGTGCCTGGTCCACCTAGAGTATCATCTGCAAGGAAGGCCATTATATCGCGAATTTAACTCGAAGGAATCGAACGGTATCTGCAACAGCCCTTCGAAGTCAGTTTTTGAGGACCTATAGACGGGTAGTCTCAACCAGTATCATAAGGAGACGGTTGATTTCCTCAAATTTAAGGGCAAGAAAACCTGGACATAGGGCTACCCGTCGGCAATGGGGAAAACACCACCAAGACTGGCTTTTACCAAAATGGCGTTATGTACTTTTTTCGGACGAGTCACGATTCCATTTACAAAGTGAAAGTCGACGAGAAAGGGTTTGGATAGGACCAGGCAAACTAGAGCGACTCAATTCGTCCGGGAAGTTGTGCCCTTTCAAGACGGATCAATAATGTGCTGGGGGGTATAATGTTCGGTCGCCGTATCTCCCTTATTATCGTTGAACGAACAATGACTGGTGCCATCTACGTAGAAAACATCATTGAACCAATTATTGTTCCTCTGCGCAACGAATTCGGGTATAATTTCATTTATCAGCATGATAAATTAACCACCACACCGCACACGAACGGTTCAAAATATTCTTCAAGAGAATAATATCCAGAGAATGAACTGGCCAGCAAACTCACCAAACATGAATCCAATTGAGCACGTATGGGAGAGCAATATCCAATTGCCAAAACCCACCTCCAACTTTTCAAGAATTGTGTTTAGGCCTTCAGGAAGAATGGAACGATATGCCTGAAAATTTCATTAATGACTTGATTCGTGGGATGCCTAGGCGTATTGGGCAGTTGATTGAAAGAAGAGGTGGTAATACGGACTATTGAATTTGGATTCAGTTGTGGAATAACTATAATTAATCAAAAATAAATAATCGAGAAATTTAGATTTTTTCCCATTTTTCCTATTTTGTCTTATCCTGCATAAAGCAAACAGTTACAAACAAAGACTTCATATTTTCGAGCCATTCTTACTAGTGGAAGGCGTGTAAAAGACATAAAATAAATGTCTATAGGATTGAAAAAATTATATGAAACCAAAACTTTCGATGTAAACCTTTAATTAAAAAAAATATATATTTGAAATAAGAAGTTATTCTTGTTTGCAATTTCTTGGCTTATAGTTGAGCATTCACTGCTTTATACTCAAATGTTCGTAGGCTTTCTATTTCACTTATTTTTTACATCAGAATTTTCTTCGACCCATTGAGAAACCACTTTTAATCCCTTCAGAACCTCTGTAATAGGAATCTTCTTATTTTCCTTAGTTTCCACATCAAAGTCGCTTCTTTCAGAATCAGTGAGGACATTCGAGTCACCATCAATATTAGCCAGACTTTGGTTCACTTCCAGCATCTCTCTATTTCAGTTTTCCACATCTTCACATTTATAAACAGCCTAAAAATTGAAAAATATCTTAAATAGTTACTTAGTATTTTAAATCGGAGTTGATTTTCTCGAATATTTGATAAGTGATATGTTCAGCAACTCTACAGTTTCCTCTACTCTAGGTTCCGATTTTTCACTCATCAATATTTCTCAGAGCTTCACAAGAGGAAGATCATCTTCATCAATGTCGCTATTGTCAAAAATTTTGTTCCAACACGTTTCAATCACCAGAGCATCTAATTGTTGCCATGCCCGTTGTAAATGTAAAGCAGCATCCCTCAAAGTGAGATTGTTGAGCCCATCTGCCATGTTGCGTTCTTGGGCCATCAGAAAACTCAAAAGATTTGTTTCTGTAATATAGTTTGGTTAACTTTAAGGCATTTTTATCCATTGACTGAATGAAGGGAGTCACATTACGAGGCAAGAACATCACAAATATTTTGCCTACTACTGTTCTCAACTCTTCAACTGATGGATGTGAGGATGCATTATCTAGAAGAAGCATTGTCTTTCCTGGAAGATTTGAACATTTGAGAAATGGCTTTGCCTTCAAAAAATTATCATTTGTTCACATTTCATTTTCCATATTAACACTTACCTCTGGTATGAAGCATTCGAAGAACCAACTTTTGAATAATTAGTTTATCATCCAAGCATTTTTTGTATTTGTGTAGAGACAGGGAATTTTTTAATGCTCCTGGAGATTTTGCTTTGCCAATAATCAACGGCGTGAGTTTATGGGAACCTGATGCGTTTGCACCACCCAAGAAGGTAATTCGCTGCTTTGATATTTTGAGACCGGGTGAAGTTTTTTCAGAACTCATTTATTAGACATAATTTTCTGATCAGCATTGTATATCTGGTCGTGAGTAAGCTCAAATTTCTCTATTAATTGGACCAATTCAATTTTGATTGAGCGAATATTATGCATTTATTATGATAGTTTTTCTCCACAAATTTTCAAAAATCTAAGACCCTAACGAACTTTGATCTTTTGCAGTCATCCATCACTCACAGTTAATTTTTCATTTCCACTTTTCAAGGTTTCATGTAACTGAAGAGCTTTATGCTTCATAATTTCTCCTCTTATAGGCAAATTTAATTCCCTCTGTTTAAGGCTTCCTCCATTTTCGGATATTCAGCTTTCCTCAAACTGCATTTTTTAATTTTATTAGGCTTAAATCTCTGGTTCACAACACTCATGATTTTGGTCTATTTTTGTATCGAGCATGAGGATGTGTGTTTCTTTGTAGCATGGACCGTTTGGAGAATGTGTCTGTCTTGAGTTGAATCCATGGATTTAGTTCGATCGCTGAATGATTTTACTCCTGAACTGAACTTCAATTTTGCTCCGCCTTTAAATTTTATTTTCCTAGGCTAGTTTGATACAGCAGCTAATACATATTTCACAAAGTAAATATGTTTATAACAGCTGATTTTGTATATGATATGAGAAGACCTTCACATGGCAAATAATATAGAAAAGTTCTTCTTAAAGGATTAGATCCGACGTACTGATGTAGAATTCATGGTCAAATTTCAACGGAAATCAAATATAAGCCATAGACATTCATTTATAGACAGACCTACATATTGACTGTTGATTCTCTTGAAGAATTCGCAAACAGGTTAGACATGATAATCAAGGTTGAATTCTTGAAGAGTACAACATAGGTGTGTATATACAGACATAAAACTGAAACATCATATTTCCCGAAATTGTACAAGGGACGTGGGTCGCTACAACCGTTAGGTACCACTTTACATGGTCTACTTCATATACCACCCATCATACTCTGTTATGATACGAGTACAACAGCAGAATATGGTAAATTACGATAGTACTACATCCTGTCCTCCAAATCCGGTGCTATTACCAATTGCTGATTCATTTAATTATTCGTTATGTATAGGTATCTATATAATTGATAATGAAGGGACAAATCACATTTACCAGAAGGTTGAATCATTTATGTTACGTGAAGTGAGTTAATACTTCTCGATTTGTTTGTAAAATTATATTGAACGACAATAGGAATTTTTTCACAAGCAGCTGTAGTTTCCTGAATTCAATTATCGAATGATCGTACGGGTATCTTGATTGTGTTTCCTTTGAACACCTCAATAAAAATTGAATTATAGAATTAAAAACAAGTTTACTGGGAATAATTATACTTAAAAAAAATTTTAAGTAATTGCATTTGTTGATTATTTAGTAATAAATATGGCATTTCAGGTTTTTATAATGAAATACGTTAGGACTGTACATGCAACTAAAATACACTTGTAAAGGGTCTTTCATTTTTAAATTGACATTACTCACCCATGGCAGCCATTGTTCATTTGTGGCATTGATAGTTGTATTTGTCAATGTCTACCATTTAATGATGAAAAGGTACACACTCCAACAACGTTTACAAATAATCCAAGTCTATTATGAAACATCGCAATCTGTTACTCTAACTTTACGTGCTTTAACTCCAATTTTTGGAAGTTATAATCGTCCAGATAAAAGAACAGTTGAACGTATAGTGAAGAAGTTTGAAACAAATTTTACACTTCATGATGTTACAATGCCAGTGAGATAAAGAAATGCAAAAAAGAAGAGAAGATTGCTGCCGTACGTGAAAGTGTCAGAGAAGACCAAAATTTATCGATTTTGCGACAAGAATTACATCTCCAGTCGTTTCCTTAACTTTCTTTATACAGATGGTCCTTGTGCTATAACAGAGACCGTTAAATTGCCTTTCAATATTTATATCAATGGTAAACCACAGAACTATTTATTTTGAGTTAACATTACACTCCATTTAAATTTTCAGTATTCATTTACCAAGAAGCTTTTTGAATTGTAAAAAGGTGAGAAAATGTTTTTTGTTGATTGATGTTATATTTTATTGAATATGAATATGATTGAGCAAAATCTCTCTTAAAACTTGTTTTTTAGTAATGTTTTTACATATCTTGAGATTTTCTAAAAAGTAACTTAGATATCCAATAATATTGAATATTCTGAGTAATATTTAATTTATAGGATTTTTGTTGACAATTTATATTTATTGGATTTTGTTATAACATTTGGATGTCTTATAATGAATGTTAATTTTATATGTCGTTTGATATAGGTAATACTTATATGATATTAATTTAATTCCTGAAGTTATAATATTAAATATAATTTTTTGAAATTAAATATGTAGAAGGCCAACGGAATATATCTGTAAATATTAAAATATTGATATAAGTATCCATTGTATTTTATAATGAAATGAAAATTTCCATTATTTTCAAATAAATAATTGGGCGATGTTAATGAAAGACTCTTTATATGTAAAGTCTTTATACAGAATTATCAGAATTTACTATCAAATTCAAAACTGTATGAAAGCATCTTAGCGCCGATTGCATTCACCTTCTGCTGCACATGATCTGCAAAGTTTACAAATATTTTGTAAAGTAAATTTAAAAACGAGTTTACGCTTTTGTTTTATCCACAAAAAATCGTGTCAAAAATGTGACTAATGTAGACAATATTGACTATGTGAGGTGAAATGTTCATGATTTTACTGTTGGACGTCATGCTCATCAATTAAATTAACTCAACACATGGATCAAGATCGACTATTTAAAATTTGCATTTTTGATAGGTTATAAATAGAAAACAAATGAATAATTTCTCGAAGTAGTGACTGTATTAGAGAGATTGCACTTTGACATTTCAAATGAAAAATAATATCATTCAAATGACCACCACGACTGGCCATGCAGTACTCCATCCGATCGACCCAATTTTTTAGTACATTGTCGATTAGTTGGAGCTCAATCTCATGAATGACAACTTCGATTTCGTGTTACAAGGCATCAATCGTTTCTGGATGGTTAGCGTAACACTCATCCTTAACGGATCGTCACAAAAAATTGATTTTCGAGGTGAAAATGAGTTTCATGGCTAAAGATGATTTTTCTGGGTAAATTCACATCTTCGGCTATGCGATCATCAGCCTATTGAGTGAAGTGGAAACGCATCGGATGCTCACGAGGCTGCACTTCTTGGATTAGTTGATCTTTGTAAGCCTTCATACCTAAGTTTTCATGCAAAGTTATTCTCACAGAAGTACGAGAATTGTTCAGTCCTCGATGACGAATTGATATTGATGGATGTTCAGCCACATTAACGGATCTCCACAAAAAATAGTCCAGCGGATTCAAATCACAGTTCAGAGGCAGTCAATTGATATCGGCATTTCGACTGATCGTTCTATTCTCAGAAATATGGGCAAAGATCGATGGTTATGCTGGCTGTGCGGTAAGTGCTCCGTCCTGTTCAAACCAAATGTCGTCCACGGCTTTCCTTTGAATTTTGGGAAACCAAAATTAGTTCAACATGGTATAGTAACGTTTTCCATTAACCGAGAAGGCGTCTCCTTGTCCATTTTTGAAGAAAAATGGCCCAATGAAGCTATAAATTTACAATTAGCTTATTGGAAATGAAATTTCAATGGGATCGAAATTGGTTAGAGAATAAAGAGATGGTTCAAAATATTGCCAATATATCAGAATAGTCCATGTATTTCGGAATCAATGTTGCATTGCATTCCCTAAGATATCACCAATATAAATAGAGTGGACTGCATGTGAAAAACGAGGGATGTTCAATGTATTGTCGGTATAGGCATCAAAGAATACCCAGAAAATTTAGAAAAAATTCTATTCAATACATTTGTTAGATCGAGAAATAAACTTCTCTAAACCTTGTAAAAAATATTCTTCCGGCTTCTCCTCAAAATAAGTATTAATTGCTACCTTCAGTTCTTCATCGTCGGAAAATCGCTTTCCACGAAGATATTTTTTTACATTTGGGAATAGGTAGTAGTCACTGGGGGCCAAGTCTGGACTGTACGGAGGATGAGTAATTTCTTCGAAACCACATTTCCGCACAGCAGCCTTTGTCGCGCGGGCCTCGTGAACCGGCGCTTTGTCGTTAAGTAGCAACATCCCCGCTGTGAGTTTTCCTCACTTGTTTCCTTTAATTGCTTCTCTTTAATTACGCAGAGTGGTTGTGAGAATTGTTGAGAATCCGTAGAGACCGTAGCTATTATTTTTCCAGCGGATGGGGTGACTTTAAACTTGTTTGAGGGCTGTGCACTCTTTTCAATCCACTGCATGGACTCTTTTTTACTCTCAGGGTCATAGTGATGAACCCAAGTCTCATCTCCAGTAACCAGCCGATTGAAAATAGTCGATGGGTCTTCTCCAGAGAGCTCTAAAAACCCCCTACAGCAGACGACTCACAGTTGCTTCTGAGGTGCGGTGAGCATTCTAGATACCCATCTTGCACTGACATTTGAGAGGTTAAGATGGTCATGAAGGATTGCACGTATGGTACCCACGGATAGGTTTGTCATCTCTGCTAACAATTTGATTTTTATTCTGGCATCTTCAAGTATTAGCTTTTCCATTTTTTCACATTATCTTCAGTGGTGCTGCTAACGGGCCCGCCTGAGCGATGATCGTCTTCAATGCTTTGTTTGCCTCTTTTGAATTCACTTGACCACTATTGAATGACAGGGCACAATCTTCGTAAACAGCAATCATTTCTTCATGAATGATTTTTCGACTTTTTCCCTGCTTAGTGAGGAACTTTATAGCGGCGGGATGCTCGATTTTCTTCATCATTGTGGCGTCAGTCATTCTGGTCATCTTTCACTGAGGATATTTAAAAAACAAATGATCGTAAATTAGTAAAATTGTATATTTACACCCTCAGAGTGTCATTAATAAATGAGATAATTAGATTGTTATCATTGTAAGCCAATCACCCTGATACCGAGAATGCATTGAACACTTCTGGTATACCTGGTGTCAGATATTGAAAGAATACCACACTTAAACAATTATAGAAAAAAAAAAAAATATATATATATATATATATATAAAGGCAAAATACCTGGGAATAGTCCAGGACTGAACTTTCAGTTGGAATACACAACTAGACAAAGTGTGTCATAAATCCAGAATTGGATTCTGGACCTGCAGGCAAATTTGCGGTAAAACCTAGGTTTTAAAGCTCAGGCAGATGTAATGGCTATACACTAGGGTAATCAGATCACAGATAAAGTATGGCGCTGTAGCGTGGTGGAAAAAAGACCAACAAACGATTGGCTAACATAAGCTCACCCGACTACAGATACAGGCTTGCCTTGCAATTACAGGTGCGTTTCGCACCACACCCACGACAGCCACGGAGGTCCTACCAAATCTATCACCCCTGCACCTACTCGTGCAGAGGGAGGCCGAAAGGACCTCATACAAACTATATCAACTGGCGATAGACAGACCAGAGGCAATAGCGATGGGAAGGTCAAGACTGCTGGACGAGCTTTAAACGAACAACACCCTATCGATGCCTTCGGATCTAATGTCGAAAGTCACGAACCAATAACGCCACTTCAATGTAATCGTCCCCAGCAGGAACGAATGGAGCTAGCATGCTGAGGTTCTATTGAGGACCGACCTTGGCTTGTTCACAAACGGCTCGCGAACGGCGAACGGAATGGGAGCGGGAGTCTATGGGAGCAAACAGAGAAACAACATCTCATTTAGTCTCGGTCAAAACACAACCATATTCCAGGCGGAACTATTTGCCATTGGGACCGAGGCAGATCTGCTGATAAAACGGCAAATTCACCACGGCAAAATCAAAATATTTACTGGAGTTGCCGCACGACTTTAAACAGGCTCGGTATGTATAACAGAATTACTCTTGTTTAGATACCGAGCGACTCAAACTATTTGGGTAACGAAAAGGCAGATCTGCTAGCGTTTGCTGGAGCTGCGCTGCCTCTGGTAGGACCGGAACCATTCCGAATGCCACATGACGTGGCTAAGCGGACGATAACAACTAGAATGAACTCAAGACTAGAGTCTTTCTGGCGAAGTCATTCTGGCCTGAAACATTCGAAGGTGTTCCTTGGAACAGCTTCGAACAAAAAGATGGTGAACCTAGCGCTAGGTCTGGATAGGGCCAAACTTAGAACACTTATCGGAATTATGACAGGTCACTGCAGACTGAAAGCGCATTTACACAAAATCGGTCTGGCTGAAGACGATGAATGCAGGCTGTGTCTTGAGGACACTGAAACAGCCATGCACATCATCTCAGAGTGCCCAGCGGTGAGTCGCATCAGATTCGAAGTCTTTGCTCAAGCTTTTACAGCCCACTGCGAACTGAAAAAATTACCCCCGAACTAGATTATCGGTTTTATCCAAAAACTGAATCTCATCGGGAAAATATAAATTAGGGGTGAACCACAATAGTCCATGTGGACGCAGCGGTAGGGTGGTCAGACGACCGCTAACTACAAAATAAAATAAAAATGCGCTAACCATCCAGAACGAATGTTGCCTTGATACACGAAATCGAAGTTGCCATACTTGAGATTCAGCCCCAAACAATCGACAATGTACTGAAAAATTGGGCTGATCGGATGGAGTATCGCATGGTCACTCGTGGCGGCCATTTGAATGATATTATTCTTTATTCATAAATCTCAAGGTTCAACCTTTCTAATATACTCATAACTTCAAAAAATATTCATCAGTTTTTCATTTATAGACGATCAAAAATGCAAAATTTAAATGGTCCACCCTTCAGATGTCAATCCATCCTCGCGTATCCCCGAAAACCGCTCTTTTTGTATGAATTCGTGACAATTTGACAAAATATATCGTTTGGTTCAAATATCAAAAGTTCCGACGAGCCCTCAGAAATGAAAAAGATTTCCTTTCCGCGTTGTATTATTAAATTCCGTCGACATCTTCAAAGTCAGTGGCCCCTTCTGAAGCGAACGAAATGGGGTTCATAACGAAATAACCGTAAGGAAAAAAGTCCGACCGCACGTTTCATTAAGTCGAATGAAAATCTAAAACCCAGAAAAATCGTGAACCGGCCACTCGACGAGATGAAAATCAACTCGGAGTCTCGTTTTTATTGGCGAAACGGGAAATACTGAACCTCGCGAAATGGGGCTCAGAGGACGATATGGCTCGAATATATGTCTTCGTATCCATTTTGTGTCGTACATAATCTTTGCTCCCGTATCTCGATTTTGAATTGGCGCAGATAGGATGAATGAGGGTTTCCCTCGACGGGATTCACAGTAATATTTCTGCGATCTACCGACATATTGTACCGCATGACTGTGATATATGTTCTGAAATGAAAATATTATGTTTTCCCTTCAGATATATGAGGAATAGAAATAAGTTCATACAGTTTTGATAGCAGATGTTGCTACCAGTTTATTATTCTATTATTTCATCTGGCAACACCTTCCTTTTGAAGTGTCATCATTAGGCTTTCTTTTCAGTACCTGTCATTTCGCTGAAGTATTAAAATATTGATTTATTTATTGGTCAAATAGGATATCAACAGGCATAAGCCAAAAATGACATCCGAGGCAAAATACAAAAACTTTAACAATATGTGCAACATCAGATCAACCCCAAATCTACAGATCCCACCAATTTAAAAAAATAAAAATTATAATCCATAAGAAACAACAAAATATAAAATCTTAATTTGAAAGCTTAATTTTTCTCTTGAATTAACCAATTGACAGGAAAAATATATCATTATCCTTATATCGGGTGTTTTTTTAAAATGATAGAAGTTTCGATAGTGATATTTGTCATGTTGCTTTGACATTTCTGTTCAGTAAGCATTGACAAATTATCATGGAAAGACTCACGCCGCAATAACGTTCACAAATTGTTGAAGTTTATTTTCAAAATCAGTGTTCTATTCGCCAAACTTATAGAGCACTTCATGAAATTTATGGTTTACATAATCGTCCAACAGGGCAGCTTATTCGTCGAACCAACGATAGATTTCGGACAACATTTTCTCTACTCGATGCAACAACAACAACAAGACAAAGAACTGTACGTACAGAAGAAAATATCGCTGCTGTAAGTCATAGTGTTAATGATGATCCAAATTTGTCTATTCGTCGACGTTCACAACAAGTTGTACTCGTTTGTTTGCTGATTGGGCCCTAGAGCAGCTTGAAGTTGATCCATTTTTTTATCCTAAAATTGTGTTTAGTGATGAAGCTTATTTCTAGTTGAACGGCTTTGTGAACAAGCAAAATTGCCGTATATGGAGTGAAAACAATGCTCAAGACGTTCTGCAGGTTCCATTGCATCCTGAAAAATGCATTGTATGGTGTGCTTTACACGCTGGAGGCATCATCGGTCCATATTTCTTTAAAAACGATGCTGGAGCTTATGTTACAGTGAATTGTGCTCGTTACAGATCGATCATCAATGATTATTTGTTTCAAAATTTGAACGGTATCGACCCAGAAGTGTTTTGGTTCCAACAAGATGGTGCTACACCTCGTGCTGCTACCGTAACAATTGATTTATTGTTTGAAAAGAGAGAGAGATTTGGCGATAACATTATTTCGAGAAATGGTCCAATTAATTGGCGTCCAAGATCATGCGACATAATTCCACTGGATTATTTTCTTTGGAGTTAGTCAAGTCATTGGTTGATAAACCAGAAACGATAGACGCTTTGGAAGCCAACATAACTCATGTTAATGATGAAATAAGGCCTTAATTAAAAACTGGTCCAAAATTGGTCTGGTCGAATTCGGTTCCTCAGAGCTAGTCGTGGTGGACATATGCCGGAAATTATTTTCAAAACATAAATGTCATCAAATTATCTTTCAAATAAAAAAATTTGGCTTCAATCTTAATTTAAATGTGTTTAATTTCAATTTAAATTTCTGTCACTCTAAAAAAAACACCCGATACTTAGAATTATATACTTTCATGGTTCTAATTAAATCAAGTTGTAGAAATTACTATAATTTACTACCAATACATTGATATTTTACACATTTAATTGTGACTCGATTTTCGGAAATTAACTATCCCATCTTCAGACAACTGAAGACTCAACAAGCAGCAGGGTTCTGTGAATATACAGAGGTAGAAGAGGTTATAAAAACAGATTTAAAAAGTTTAAAATGAGATGACGCTTAACAACTATTAGAACGTCGGCCCGTCAAAGAAGATTTGATAGAATTAACAAAGAAATAGAAAATTTTCAGTTCATCAAATAAATCCTACCTAGTATGCCTGGATGTAAACAATATTTTTCCAAATATAGCCAGAAATGATAGCATTCGTTCAGCTTCAGAAATTCTTGAAAAATTGCATGTAAATTCCGTGATATACAGTGATTTCATCACCCTTTTGGAACAATTCTTGCTTTAAAAATTATTTTCAATTTAACAATAAAATATACGAACAATTAAACGGCCTATCTATGGGCTCACCACTGAGTCCACTCCTTGCAGATATATTTATGTCCGAAATAGAAAATAAAATATTCAATTCAAAATAACCCGTGAATATTCATTTCTGGTACAGATACGTAGACGATATACTCACGTGTATTTCCAGAACAACCAGACAACTGAGTCAAATTTTGGATATCTTAAATAATATTCACCCAAAAATTCAATTCTAATTAGAAAAAGAATAAAACAATAAAATTACATTTTTAGACCTCTGGATATCACACTCGAATAGTAAATTAGAATTTAACGTGTTCGGAAAACCCACATTCACTGAAATATGTATTCCTATTGACTCCAATCACCCATATTCACAGAAAATGTCAACATATCAGTCGATGATCCATTAAGCTTTCACATTACCCTTATCAAAAAATAACCGCGAAGCTGAAGTCCAAAATATTAAATCCAGAGCCGCGAACAACGGTTTCAACCCCAATATAATAGATAATTTAATTCGACAGAAACAATCTAAAATAGCTATAAATGAAATTTATCCCATAATATAAACTGAAGAAAACAAAAAATTCATTTCTTTATCGTACGCTAATATAAAAAATTTAGAACATTCATTTGTATCTTTAATATAAATTATAAATAAAAGAGGCCCAAGGGAAGACCCCTGAGGCGCCCCCTAGGTCACACAGAAAGATAATAGAAATAACCATTAACGGCCACAATTTGCGATCTATTATTGAGATATGAAATAACTAACGTAGCAAGTCCCCATGCACACCTATCTCAGACAATTTTTTCATCAAGATATTATGATCAACCTTATCGAAGGCCTTCAAAAAATCAATGTACACAGACTCAACCTGCATCTGACTCTCCATTGCTTCAAGATTATACTATGTATAAAAGACCAGATTAGACACAGTAGATCTTTTAGGAACAAATCCAAGTTGTCCAGAGACATTACTGAATTCATGATCCCATGATGAACGAAAAACTCAAGGATTCTACTTAAAACATTTAATTTGCTCATGAGCCTATAATTTTCAATATTATTTATCGCCCATTTTCGGAGTTGGAACAATGCAAGTAGTTTTCCATTTTCTGGGAAATTCACACTGCATGAACGATCGGTTGAACAGAATAGTAAGGGGAATATACAAAAATTGAGCGCACCGCCTCATAAATAAAGACGGTAATCCATCCGGACCTGCACCCTTATTCTCATCCATATTGGTTGAAAATAAAATAAATCGAAATATTTAGTGTAGAATAAAAAATTGAGATCATAAAAGAATCAACAAATGCAATTTGAAGCGTGTATCTTTCCATTTTTAGTAATGGCGTGGTTTTTACATGTCAAATATATCAAAGGTTGCAGCTTCAAAAGTGACAGCTACACAGATAGCGGGATATTCAAAATGAAACCTCTAATTGCAGAACCCTTTACGATCAAGTATAGATACCGTTAAACCAACGAAATTATTCCAACATGGTATTTTGGTCCTTCGAACGGGATCCAATAATAATAATGAATAAATATTTCCAACATCTACGAAGCGCCTCGGAACTGAGTTTCGAAACACTAGAGTCCAATTAAATTCTACTTTGGCTGCATTCAATTATCAACTCGTTCTGAAATCCGACTGTTAGACAGAAACTGCTTGAATAGTCGGAAACAAATCGAAAACTCACCAAACTTGCAACGGACAGGAATATATGATCAAGCTACTCCGGAAATTCACAGAATATCACGTCAGATTTTGTAAGTGGCCACTCGGTCCGAGCGGTAGTGGGTCATTCACCGGACAGAACTTGGAGTGCAGAGCAGCACAAAGCCCGTCAAGAACAGTTTAAGATCGCCCTTCAGAAAATCGAGGAACATCGGAGTGGGCTTTGTGTGCATCGGATGATGGAAGTGTTAGGTTTATACGCGAGAAAAATACGAGATGTAATTTATTCACTTCGGAAATATGTCTACTTTAAAAGGGCCAAACTTCAAGGGAAGATCATACAAGTTAATTGCAACATGAAATGTCATATAGCACATTGTCGAAATGTTGGTGGTTATTCTTCAATTTAACATTTCTTGATTTCACGAAATATTTCAAGTTTTTCCATAAAATCAATTATACTTCAGTTATCCTTGTAGCCTCATCAATTTTTTTTTTTTATTCTTTATTGGTTAACGGTCACTCATATCCATATGTGTGTTTAATTCTATATGTCTATAAAGGTGAAATAGCTTTTCTAAGGCAATTTATTCAATTCAATCCTAAAAAATTCTTGAATGATTTTTCTAATTGAATTTGTAGAGGTTAAAGAGAATTAACCCAGCTTTTATCAGTGCTATATTCTTGCCATCATTGTTTCGTCAGTGATACCTCATACTCAAATAGTTTATATCAGTTATTATGATTTCAGTTCATACAAAAATGTAAACTTTTCAAGTATTATAAAAGATGGTAATTTCTGAAAACTTGTTTTTATACGAAAAATATATATGGATCTGATTAGTTGCATACCTACATTCACTAACATTTATTAATAATTAATTTTCATTTTAGTTTTTTCAGTGTAGTACATTCGATTATTTTAATACTCAATAATGATTTCGTACAGCATACTTCAATGCACATTCACATATTTCTATTCGTTAGAATAACACCAGTTCCTTCAGAAATTTGTTTACAAAAATGCATATCTTCAAGAATCTTGTTGAAAACCAATTATTTTCAGCAATAACAAGTTTTCTTCTACCTAAGATAAGTAGTACAATATTTTTAGTGCAGACGGAGAACTAATGATTTCTAAGTTAACTCCCACTACTGAAACTGGCTAGACTCTTACTGAATAATATGGCTTATGCCAATGAATTATTTGTGGTGAACAAAATTTTCGAACTAGTCTATTAATAACATATTTTCAATTCCAATTCATGAAAGATAGTTTTACGAACCATATGATATCATAAATAATAAGTTTCGGCGGAACTCTAAACAACCTTTCATCTATCTGTCTTTGAGTCGATCTGATGAAGAAATATTAGTTATTTCGAAATATGAGGGAGTTATCTCCGGAGATCCTTTTTCAACAGAAGGTAAAACTGATCAAAATGAAGCATTTCATAAGAATCACCTCATCATAATCATTAAAGCTGTATCATGGTGCGAAACTAGCATTATTAAACAAATAATTCACAGTATCACTGACAAATTGTTCAGAAGAAATCTCAGATTTTCCGAAATTCCCACCTTTAAGGTTCTCCGATAAACTGAATATGAATGTTATAATAATTACTCTTTGAATTGAATAGTACCTAATCAATATTTATTTTCATTTTTGAATTAAATAATGTGGAGGACATTTATTCCAAAATATGATAAGAGGATGAGCTGTGGTAAACAGAAAGCATTACGAATCGGTACGACTTGCACCTTTGTTAAAATTAAAAACTCAAAAAAAGAGCATAATAGGATCCGTTGATCGCAGGGTATAAGCAGCTGACATGCATGTTTCAATGCTTTTTGGCATATCTTCAGTGCAATCATGTAATGCCGACGAATGAAACTCACCCATGCACCTATATCCTCCCCACCATGGGACACTGATGTATTATCCAAACAATTGCGCCATCTAATTTAACATGCAATATATGCAGGATCTATTTCTGATTACTTCAAGCGTTACAAATAAAAAATCTTCCTCACGCACAAGTTATATCAAATCAAATCACATCAAATTTATTTTCCTCCGAAATACAGGTTTATTCTATTACTAGGTACCCTTCATGTGAACTGTTCTGATTCGCAATTGCCAAAAAAGTCTTGAGTACAATTAAACAAAATGATTAGTTGGTCTTTCGGATACAGTGAGAATATTTTGGCTAAGCAGCAATTTTCATGATTTATTTCGTTGGGTTTTTCTTTATTTCATTTGATATTATTTTATAATGAGTTTTGATTTTATATTATATGTCTACTAAATTTATGCAGTGCTTGAAGGACATTAATTTAGTTCTAAAAGTTTTCAATAAAATTTTTTTAAATTGAAATTTGTAGGAGGCTAACAGAATAAATCTGTTTTGATATTAAAATTTCGTAATAATCCTTCTATCAAGTAAAATACCTCTTCTTATTATTTTATTGTATTATATATATAATAAATAATTATATTTTGATTTTCCTAATTCATTATATAAGTTTTTTGGTTTCAACTAAGGCCATAAAATACCTACAAACTTTGTATGATTTTTGTGATGATCACAGAATATGTAGGATTTTTATTCTCTAATTTTAGTGTTTGTTTAACAAGAATACCACGAGGTCTGCCTGCTAAGATAATTTTTGTTAATTGATTTTTGTTTGAATGTGAAGCAGGACTGATGAAGAACTTATTTACTTTCAAATTGTTTTTTGAGGCTGTATTAAATGTTTGGAGAGATTTTTGAGTAACTTATTCAAATATTTTTGAGTAACTTATTCAAATATTTAAATACATCAAATCAGTGGCGGATTATCCGTAAGGCAAACTAGGCACGTGCCTAGGGGCGCGTAGTTACAAGGGGCGCGCGAGCTCAGAATTTTTAATTAATATGGCCATTTATGGCCGGTACAGGGGCGCCAACAAAGTTATTGCCTAGGGCGCTCTGGACCTTTAATCCACCACTGCATCAAATAAATTAGTTTTGGAGAAGTTCTTAAAATTGTTTTGCATTTTCGAAAAAGATTTGGTTTTCATTAATATAAAATCATGAACAAAATTTGGTCTCCTTCAAGTATTTATTTAGTAATTTTAATTGATAATTTATATTACGTTGGCTTTTTTTATTTCAATAATGTTATATAATTAATTTTTATTTTATATGTCTATTGAATTTAAGCAGTGCTTATAAGACATAAATATATTCTAGAAGTTTGCGACTTAAATTTTTTGGAATTAAAATTTGTAGGTTATCAGGATAAATCTGTTTTGATATTTGAATTTTGTCATAATACTTCTATCAAGTAAAAAACCCCTTCTTAACATTTTATTGTATATATAATATATAATTATATTTCGGTTTCCATGACTCATTATATAAATATCATTTGGTTTCAACTAAAGCCATAAAATACCTCACAAGCTTTGTATGATTTTTGAGATGAACATAGAATACGTAGGATTTTTAAAGTTCTCTAATTTTAGTGTTTATTTAACAAGGATACCACGTCTGGTAAGATATTTTTCGTTAATTGATTTAATTTTTTGAATGTGAAGTAGGACTGATGAAGATCTTATTTAATTTCAAATTGTTTTTGAGAATGTGCTACATGTTATGAGAGATTTTTGAAGTAAATTATTTAAATATTTGAATATATTAAATATTTCAAATAAATCAGTTCTGGAGATTTTCTTAAAATTATGTTTTGCATTTTTGAAAGAGATTTGGGTTTCATAAATATAAGAACAAAAACAAAGATTTGTTTCCTTTAAGTATTTATTTAGTTAAAAATAAATATATAAGACAGTAATTTATTTCCACAAAAATGTTTGTACTACTACAACAATTGTTTCACCACGATGTGGCTTCTTCAGATATTACATTGTACTGTCTGTAATACCTAAAGATGCCACATCGTGGTGACACAATTGTTGTAGTAGTACAAACATTTTGGGGAAATAAATTACTGTCTCATATATATATATATATATATATATATATATATATATATATATATATATATATTCAATTAAAATGAGTTTCCACCAAGTAAAGGCCGAATCAATTAAATATTTGTTTATTTAGTAATTTTAATTGATAATTTATATTTCGTTGGGTTTTTTATTCCATTTGATGTTGTATAATAAGTTTTGATTCTAAATATCTGCTTAATTTAAGCAGTGATTAGAAGACATTAATTTAATTCTAAAAGTTAATAAGAATAAGATTTTTTTGAAATTAAAATTTGTAGGAGGCTATCAGAATAAATTTGTTTTGATATTTAAATTTAGTAATAGTCCTTCTATCAAGTAAAAACCCTCTTCTTATTATTTTATTATATAATTATATTCTGCTTTTCCTGACTCATTATATAAATGTCATTTGATTTCAACTAAAGTCATAAAATACCTTACAAGCTTTTTGTGATGAACATAAAATACGAAGTATTTTTAAAGTTCTCTAATTTTAGTGTTTGTTCAACAAGGATACCACGAGGTCTGTCTGCTAAGATATTTTTTGTTAATTGATTTTATTTTTTAAATGTGAAGTAGGGCTGATGAATATCTAATTTAATTTCGAATTGGTTTTTGAGGATGTACCACATGTTTCGAGAGATTTTTGAAGTAACTTATTTAAATAGATTAAATATTTCAAATAAATTATTTTTGGAGAAGTTCTTAATATAATGTTTGCATTTTTAAAAAGATTTAATGAAAACCAAATATATAGATATAAGATCAGAAACAAAATTTTGTCTCCTTCAAGTATTCATTTAAAAATTTCAATTGATAATTTATATTTCGTTGGGTTTTTTATTCCATTTGATATTATATAATGAGTTTTGATTTTAAATGTCTACTGAATTCAAGCAGTGCTTATAAGACATTAATTTAATTCGAAAATAAATCTGCTTTATTATTTAAATTTTGTAATAATCCTATCAAGTGAAAAACTCCTTATTATTTTATTCCAATTTAAAATCCTGAAGCACAAACTGGACCATCCTTCATCTGTTACAGTAGTAATACTTGTAAAAAAGTTGATATTTTTTGTATTTTAACATAAATAGAGGTTAATTCTTGATAGAAGGTATATAAAATTATTTAAATATTTTAATATTAGCCTTCTACATATTTAATTCCCAAATGTTATATTTAATAATTATAACTTCTGAAAATAAATTAAAATAATGTCATATAAGTATCACTTATATCAAATGACATATAAAATAAACATTCATTATAAGATATCCGAATGGTATAACAAAATTCAATAAATAAAAATTATTAACCAAAATCCTATAAATTAAATATTTTGAATAGACAAAATTTTGTTTCTGCTGATCAATCTTATGAAAACCAATATCTTTCAAAAATATCTAACATAATCTTAAGAATTTCATCATAAAATTATCTTACTTAGAATATTCAATATTATTGGATATCTAACTAAGGTACTTTATATAAAAAACTCAAGATATGTAAAACATTACTGAAAAACAAGTTTTAAGAAGGACTTTGCTTCGTCAGTATTCAAATAATTCATATTCAATAAATATAACATCAATCAACAACAAATATTTACTTACCCCTCAATCTTTTAGAAAGACTTCTACCGAACTGAAAAATCTTTAAATGTAGTGAGAACGGTTCACTATATATAAAAATATATCTGTGGTTTACCCTTGATCTAAAAGATTGAAAGACAATTTAACGGCCTCTGTTATAGCACAAGGACTATCTGTATAAAGAATGTTAAGGAAACCAAATAATTATATATTATGAATAAAATAACATAAATAGAGGTTAATTCTTGATAGAAGGTATATAAAATTATTTAAATATTTTAATATTAGCCTTCTACATATTTAATTCCAAAAAATTATATTTAATGATTATAACTTCTGAAAATAAATTAAAATAATGTCATATAAGTACCACTTATATCAATTGACATATAAAATTTAATTTATTTTCAGAAGTTATAATCATTAAATATAATTTTTTGGAATTAAATATGTAGAAGGCTAATATTAAAATATTTAAATAATTTTTTGTATTTATTAATGAATAAGAAAAACTTTATATTCGGTACGAGACAATCAACGACAATATTAAACCTCAATCCTGATGATTGATTCGTGCATTCATTTATGTTCATTTTGATGAATAAATTATCCTGATGGTCTCTTGCTAGACTTCTTTTATTAGTTCAATATTGTCTCAGCGAAATTGATTATAGTCAGTATAGTCTACAAAAAAAATTGATCTGGGATTATATGGATTCTATAGAATTACTTCAATAAAATCGATAAAAATGTTTTTGTTAATGAATAACATCTATCAAATATTTATTAAAAGCTGAAACCAGCTTTTTGGTCTTATGAACGGTTACAATCCCTTTCTTATAGACAAAATGGTATCCAATAAACAAAAGAAAATGGCATTAAATCTCGTGTACCCAATCATAAAAGAGGACAATACAGAGAAATATTTTTTGTTATCTTATGTCAATGGATTATCTGAAAATATTGCTAAATATTTAAAAAGCAGTTTCAATTATAATGCGGCTTTTAAGACAATTAATAACCTTAGTACCTACATAAAAACAATAAAGATCGTACAAATAAAGAAAATAAATCCGGAGTCTACAAGTTGACTTGCAAAGATTGCCCTTTAGTATACATTAGCCAGACTGGTAGATCATTCAAGAAACGTGTCCAAGAACACCAAAGGGGTTATATATCCAATTCTGTACATTCGACATATGCTAATCATCTTAAGGAATTCAGGCATAATTTCAACAATAATTATGAAATTATCCACGTTGAAAGCAAAAGTTCTAGATTAACACTTTTAGAATTTCTTGAAATCAACAGGTATAATGTCCGTAAAATCCTTTTGAACGAACAAACAGATGTTGATCATTCTCCATTACTGAATATTTTTCCTTAATGGCATTTTTAGCGGCAAACTCCAATAAACACCTAGAGTTTTTATGACTTGTGCTTCCATTATTTGGTCACGTACCTAAAAATGTATTTAAACTCGGTTACACTGAATACCATCAGACAGTACAATGTAATACCTGAAGACGCCACATCGTGGTGAAACAATTGTTGTAGTAGTACAAATATTTTTGTGGAAATAAATTACTGTCTCATATACATTTTTTTAAAAGTAAAAGTGTAAGAGTAGCTTCTAGCTATACTTTCGTCTAATGAAGACGATTTATCATTATTATTGTTATAATTATGTTTCTTTAGTGGAATTGTATAATAAATAATCAATATGATTGAATAACACAAGAAATTTCAAAATAATGTCGAACAGCTGATATGTGAAGTGGTATAAAATCAAAATATCATTATTTACCTTTGCTGGGAAGGTGATCCCATGATGAAACGCCTCTTCAGAATGCAAGGGTATTCTCGTATCGTAGTCGTCATTCTGCACCAAGTCGTACTGCTTCTTGGATGGCATCTTACTCACAATCAGATAGACACCTCACATTGTCACAAAAACGTAGAATATACACAAAATACTGCAAGTAATCACAGGTTCTAATACTGATAGACAGACACGTGGATTTGCGCAAGAATTGAGCTAAGAACACAGATAGAGAGCAACAAGCACCAACGCGAAACACGATCAGATATCGACTAATTTCTATTTCCGCACGATGGTTGTTTTTCATGGAAGTCCATGGTAGTTCACCAGGTCTTTGTGCATTTGTCATCTAGCCTACAGCGGGAGGCATGATTCATCTGGCCGGCCTGGAAGAAAGTTATTTAATATTAGTAATAATCTAAATAGGGAATCTAAGTTCAATTTTCTCACGCGCAGCTGTTGGCTGCTGACGGTTATTATTCTTTGATCTCATTCAATAACAATGAGATAATGCGCGCAAGAGATCTATCGCAGTGAGTCTCTCATTTTACTTTCATGGAACATTGTTATTATCTAATGCTCCAAGAAAGAAAGAGAACGTCATCTTTATCTCTAACGCTGATTCTTGCAGACGACCTTGACTGGCACGTCCGCCTGTATATTCGAAAACGAGTTTTATATTTCGGGTTGAATGGACAGGCATCAGAGCTCGAGTCGGCTTTTTTCTTCTGTGAGTGTTTACTTTCTTTGCCCGATAAAAAGTTCGGAGAATGCAGGAAATGGGAATACCCCATCGGTAAGATGCTTTATGCCGTCAATACTTTTGCGTTTTTCAGCCAGTGTGATCTGAATTCAGGCCAGACGTTTTTCCCGGAGATGAGGTTCAGATTCATTGGAATAGAATTCTCGTAGAAACAGTCATTTATTTGTCAATCAGTGATGAAATTTATACCTGAGTGAATGATGAACCCACCGTCCTGACTTCTGAAGATAATAGAGACGATATAGACTAGTAGATACGGGAAGGAAAGAAATATTAAGCCTAAAACTTGTAACGAGTTTTCGAATATTAAAACAGATTTATTCTGTTAGTCTCCTATAATTTTAATTTAAAAAAAAACTTTATTCAAAAATTTTCAGAATTAAAGTAATGTTTTATAAGCACAGCTTATATTTAATAGACGTATAAAATCAAAACTCAATATACAATATCAAATGGGATAATCAAACCAACAAATATTCATTGTCAATTAAAATTAATTAAATAAATATTTGAATGACACAAAATTTTGTTTCTAATCTTACAATTATGAAAACCAATTCCTTTTTTGCAAGAATACAAAACATAATATGAGGGATTCTCACAGAAAATAATTAGTTCTCATAATTGTAGAATCAGAAACACAATTTAGTCTCATTCAAATATTTATTTAATTAATTTTAATTGACAATTTATATTTGTTGGTTTATTTATTCCATTTGATATTGTATATTGAGTTTTGATTTTAAACGTCTATTAAATATTAGCTGTGCTTATAAGACATTACTTTAATTCTAAGTTTCTTAATAAAATTTTTTTTTAATTAAAATTATAATATTCAAATTTTGTAATATTCCTTCTATCAAGTAAAAAATCTCTTCTTATTTTATTTTATATGTAATATATAATTATACTAGGTTTGAATAAAACTCATTATGGAATGTTAGGGGTTCAAAGAAAACTATATAGTACCGTGCAGCTTTCTGTGATTTTTGTGACGAACATAGAATATCTTGGATTATAAAGTTGGTGTTCAAACGAGGATAATAAGAAATCCGTAGGTTACTTGTATTTATTGTTGATCGATTTTATTTTTATTTAAATATTTCAATATTAGCTTTCTACATATTTAATTTCAAAAAATTATATTTAATAATTATAACTTCAGGAATTAAATTAAATTAATGTCATATAAGTAGCACTTATAACGACATATAAAATAAACATTAATAATAAGACATCCAAATGACATAACAAAATCCAATAAATAAAAATTGTCGACCAAAATCCTATAAATTAAATATTTTGAGTCGACAAAATTTTGTTTCTGCTCATCAATCTTATGAAAACAGATATCTTTCAAAAATGTTTAACATAATCTTAAGAATTTCATCAGAAAACTATCTTACTTAGAATATCCAATATTATTGAATATGTAAGTTACTTTTTATAAATATAAGAAAAACAAATGTTAACTTCCGCTATTTTATTGATTTTCACAACAATTGTTTCGTCATACAATGACTTCATCAGGTGAGTATTTGAGGTATACAATGCAAAACATGACCTTAAATACACAGGTCTGGTACAAAAAATAGAGGGGTGGAAAGAGAGGTATACAATAAATGAAAAATATTAAGTAGGGGGGATGTATTTAAATCTATTTGATCATTCAATAAAATTTGTCTTTTATTATATCTATTGATTTCTAAAGTTTCTAACAGATTTAGTTTCTGACTTTTGTTTTCAATATGTAATATTTCATAGTTCATATTAAAATTATGGCCAGTCTCTAACAAATCGTTGGCATAAGCTGAATTCGGTTTATTATTAATGTAACATTTTTCATGTTCTCGTATCCTCGTTTGGAATGAACGGCCTGTCTGTCCCACATATAAACATGGGCAATCACTACATGTTAACTTGTAACTCCTGATTTTTTGTTTTTAGGAATAACGTCTTTATTATTTTTTATTGAGCTGCCTACAGAATTAATAGTTTTAAAAGAGATGTTATATTTTCTTTTCTTTAAATATCTAGCAATCTTTTCAGATTTTTGGCCTATGTAAGTTAATGAAATAAATTTGGTTTCGCTTGAATTTTGAAATTTTGGATATACAAGTGATATTGCTCTCTTGTAATTTATTTTATCAAGTAAATTGTCTACAATTAACGGATTGAAATCATTATTTAAAGCTATTTGTTTAATCGTTTTATACTCTTTGTCAAAATTTTCTTTCGTCATGGGTATGTTAACCAATCTATAAAGCATACTATTATAAGCTGACAATTTTTGTGAAAATGGATGGTTTGAAGTATAATGAATCGTACCATCTGTATGTGTAGGTTTTCTGTATATGGAAAAGTCATGTCTATTATTAATTTTAGTGATTTTTAAATCTAAGAAATTGATGCTATTATTTACTTCATCTTCCTGTGTGAATTCAATTGTTGGATATAATTTATTGATAGATTCCAAAAATGAACTAAGTTGTCTATTTGTGCCATTAAATAAACAAATTATGTCATCTACATAGCGGTACCAATAAACGAAATCTTTAAAATATGGGAGTTTTTGGATATTGGTTTCTACGTGATCCATGAATATTTCTGATAACAAGGGGCTTAATGGGTTCCCCATTGTTAGACTTTCTTCGTCTAGATAAAACGTGCCGTTGAACATAAAATAATTTTGATCTAGGCAAACGTTTAAGGCGTCTAATATTTCTGTTTTTACAACAGGATTAGTTCGTTTTTGGAGTATTAAATCATCAACTAATTTTATGGTTTCACTGACCGGTATACTAGGAAATAAGTTTTTTACATCAAAGGAAACAAATTTGGCATTGTTTGGGATATGTATATGGTTAATTTTTTGTATAAGTTGATAAGAGTTTTTTATTGCAAATTTGGCTTCAAAGTTGGTTTCTGTTAGTATAATTTTGAGTAATGTTTTTGAAAGTTTATATGACGGGGCTGCGACAAATGAAACAACGCGTCTGATGGGATTATTCTCTTTGTGCAACTTGATTAAAGAATACAAAATGGGTGTTGATGGGTTCATTAAAGATAATTTATAATTCGGAATATTTTCAAAAAGTACTTTTGATTGAAGGATAACTGATTTGATATTTTTTCTGTTGGGTCTTTTTTGATCATTTTATATTTATTTTGGTCTAAAAATGAAGTTGTTTTCTGTATGTATTCTATTTTGTTTAATGCTATGATTGTATTTCCTTTGTCTGCGCGGGTAAATATTAGGTTATTTTCTATTATTTTATTTCTGATTGATTTGACTGTTTGATTATTATTATTGTATTGATAATTTGATGTTTCTTGCTTTATTATATTGGTAAAAATACACTTGTCTATATTTGAATTTTGACAATTTCTCAATGCAATTTCTGAATCGATAGCTAGATGTTCCAAAGATTTTTGATTGATATTATTTAAGTTAAATTTATATCCTTTTTCTAATAATTCTTTTTCTTTTGTATTAAATTCTACCTCAGAAAGGTTGGTGAATTTCGGATGGAAAATATGGTCTGAAAATTTTTGTGCTCTTAAGTTAATTTCATTCTTTTTGGATACTAAATAATTAAGTTTATTTTTTAGTGAAATAAATTTTTAGCGTATATAATCATTTACGTCATTTCTAATATTTCTGTCTAAATCATCGAACAAAATATCATGGAATCTACTTAATATTTTTCATTAATTGTATACCTCTCTTTCCACCCCTCTATTTTTTGTACCAGAGCTGTGTAGTTAAGGTCATGTTTTGCATTGTATACCTCAGTTTAAATACTCACCTGATGAAGTCATGGTATGACGAAACAATTGTTGTGAAAATCAATAAAATAGCGGAAGTTAACATTTGTTTTTCTTATATTGAAGATGAATTTCCGTCAAGTAAAGACCGAGACAATCAAAAACTTTTTATAAAGTCTCAAGATATGTAAAAACATTATTTAAAAACAAGTTTTAAGAGAGATTTTGCTTCTTCAGAACTCAATTATATCCATATTTGATTTTCTTAAATGTGAAGTTTGACTGATGAAGACCTGACTTGCTTTATTATATTGGTAAAAATACACTTATCTATATTTGAATTTTGACAATTTCTCAATGCAATTTCTGAATCGATAGCTAGATGTTCCAAAGATTTTTGATTGATATTATTTAAGTTAAATTTATATCCTTTTTCTAATAATTCTTTTTCTTTTGTATTAAATTCTACCTCAGAAAGGTTGGTGAATTTCGGATGGAAAATATGGTCTGAAAATTTTTGTGCTTTTAAGTTAATTTCATTCTTTTTGGATACTAAATAATTAAGTTTATTTTTTTGTGAAATGAATTTTTTGCGTATATAGTCATTTACGTCATTTCTAATATTTCTGTCTAAATCATCGAACAAAATATCATGGAATCTACTTAATATTTTTCATTAATTGTATACCTCTCTTTCCACCCCTCTATTTTTTGTACCAGAGCTGTGTATTTAAGGTCATGTTTTGCATTGTATACCTCAGTTTAAATACTCACCTGATGAAGTCATGGTATGACGAAACAATTGTTGTGAAAATCAATAAAATAGCGGAAGTTAACATTTGTTTTTCTTATATTGAAGATGAATTTCCGTCAAGTAAAGACCGAGACAATCAAAAACTTTTTATAAAGTCTCAAGATATGTAAAAATATTACTAAAAAACAGGTTTTAAGAAAGACTTTGCTTCGTCAGTACTCAATTATATTCATATTTTATTTTGTTAAATGTGAAATTTGACTGATGAAGACCTGACTGGAATTCTAATTTTTTTTTAAGATATAATACATGTTTTTGAAGTAACTTATTTAAATATTCAATTATTATATTAATAATTAATTTAAGCAAGTAATTACAAGAGACCTTATTTGTTTAGAATGGACCAAGCTATCCAAAATTAATTTTATAATTGTGAAATATGAATATGGAAAAAAGGTTCTTGCGAAAGAATGTTTAGGTGCGGCTTTTTCTACCCCTTTGCAATAATAGAGGAACATCGCCAAAATTTTATATCATATTCATATCATATGTTGTAGCTTGTTTTCTAGAAGAGCGAACTAATTGATTGAATCTCAATATTGGAAAAGTTGTCGATTAGAATAACTTAACCATTTCAACTGATAAGTTCAATTTCTGTTGATGTGAAAAATTTTATGTCTTCTATTTCAGCATTTGTTAACATAATCAGAATCAAATGAAATTGGTTGTGGTTTATTTGCTCGATTGTAAAACAAAAATTTTGCAATAAAATTTAAATCGATTTTCTTTCGATCTAGAGAGTTGAAACTAGACACAGAACTTGAAAATTGCAGTGTTTTTCAGTTCAAGAGCAATTATCTGGAAACTGATACAATATGCCACGAAAACATCAAAGTACTAGTACAACAAACAAAATTTCTTGAAAACGCTGACTTACTAGTGATATTTATATAAATAGTGGATTACACTTTTTTTCGATTTCTGGAGCTTCTAGTTTGAACATATCAAACCGGAACTTATTCAAGTCCAACTAAGCATGATCAGTCCATACAGGTGTTCCTGAAGTAAGTATCGATAAAAGTACAGTCAACCATGAGAAGAAAAACAGCTGCTAGTGAAACCGATTATTTCACTGATAATGCACCTGGTCAACGGGTATTGTTCAGGCTATTTTATTACATTGCATATAAGTTATTGTTTGCATTTATAAAATGAATGTGCTTCGTTCAAGGATGTGAACTATGCATTTGTGGAAAGTAGGTGAGACTCTAGGGTTACTCATAAACACACAGAAGGGTGATCATTCCCCTATTGCATACATGACGTCCACAAAAATTGCTATAATTTTATTTATTCAAGGGATGAAGCGGTAATTTTTACAAATGAATTCTAAATGACTCTGAATTCCGATGATTCTGGAATAGGTATCATTAATAGTGGAAGTATTGTGCCATACTTCGACCTATAGTCAACCTTGGATGCAGAAACACCAAGTGAAAACAATTTCATGGCCAGCAGCTTCACCAGATCTTAGTTCCATTGAAAAAATATGGGGACTTATGAAGATTGAAGTTGAACGAGCAGCGCCACGAAATAAAGATGATTTAATTCAGTCAGTTTTACAGCCCTGGACTACCATATCCGAAAATTATGGAGGTGATGTAGTTTCGGGTGTACCTCGACGTTTAGTCAAGTGTTTGGAGGTTGTATAAGTAAATAAGATGAATATTTTGTTATAATTTTCTAATTCTTAGAATTAAAAATATATACTATATAATAGAATGTATTCAGAATTCTAAAAATCTGAAATTCAATTATTTGAAGGGGTAAGGATGAAACTAGTAGTAGATACTCGACTGTAGATAATCTTTTATAGAATGAGCAGCTGAAAAGTAGTATAAATAGACATATTTCAACTGAGTTTATGAAATATGTGTATTTATTCGTATCGATCTATTTAAGTAGCACATCTGGATCATAAAATTTCCGATGGCAACGAGGTACTTCGAAAGGTAATTCATAGCAAATTTTCAATTTTAACGATTCTCAGTTTTCAATCAGAAAGCACCGCTCAAGGAGAAGAACCATATAGGTTGCACTGGAAAAAGCTTCCTGACTGGACAATTATTTTAATGTAATTAATCTTTCTGAACCACTTTTAAATTTTTAATTCGAAAAATAAAAGGAGAATAATTGTACTAAAGTGGCTACCAAATCGGAACTATTTAATTAATTGTGAAACAAATCTCCCTAATATATAAGGTGGGCCATCTAGTGTTTGCATTTTGAAGTAGTGATTATTTGGAATCATATACAGGTTATCCGGATTTAACGTTCATATATTTCAGGGTGATTCAAAAGGTCAAAATATGAAGACAACTTCATATCCACTTAGGTCCTAAAATACACCCCATGGACGCTAGAGCTTCTTCAGCATGACCTCCAAATTCCAATAAATTAACGATATGTTTGTCAAAATTTGGTGGATTCAAATGAAATTCACTACATGGATGTTTTTGGATGAACTGAATCGTCTGGTTATTAAAAAACTCACTAATTCTCATCAGTGTCGAAGGTAATAGGGAGGTATTTCATAAAATTACTTCTTTAATTGACAGAATGCTTAAATTGAAATTTCAATCAAAGAAATAGACTCCTCGCGCATTTTTGAAGCAAAAAGGTACCCGTTGAAAGCGTTACGAAGCACCATTCTCGAAAAAAAGTGATTTTGTGATGGTATGCATTCTAACTGAGCCGTGGACTGCTGATCTCGAAAGACATAATAGGCGTCTGTCAGTTTGAAATTATCAATAAAACACGAAAATTGAGTGGGCTCTTTGTACATTCCTGCATCTTGAAATAATCTGAAATGGCTGAAGTGCATTTTATGTATGGAAATTTTGATTGAAACCTGCGTGCTGCCAGACGATTCTATTAAGAAGCGTTTACTGAACGAGTCCTTTATTGGGAGAAAACATTGGCGAACCTCCACCGGAGATTATGCGAAAAGGGCACTTTTATCCCTTCGAAATCTGATTGTGCTAAAGATCGTTCTTCCGTTGACAATGATGAAGCTGTTTTGGAAGTGGCAACAGCAAATCCAAATATTCGTGTGTGACGAATTTCGGTACAAAAAAGAATTCCGAAGGGCACGGTGTGGAAAGTTCTCATCTGCAAAAGGTTCTTGAAACTGGAAGACATTCCAGAAAGATTGGAATTCTGTTTTTCATGTTTTAGAAATAACTTCCGGCATATGTCTACCATGACTAGCTCCGAGGAACCGCATTCGACCGGACCAATTTTGGACCACTTTTTCGAGTAATTCAGGCCTTATTTCATTAATGACACCAGTTATGTTGGCTTCCAAAGCGTCTATTTTCTGATTTATAAGCATAAACCAATGACTTGACATAACCCCAAAGAAAATAATCCAGTGGAGTTATGTCTCATGATCTTGGGGGCCAATTAATTGGACCATTTCTCGAAATAATGTTATCGCCAAATCTTTCTTTCAATGAATCAATTGTTACGGTAGCTTCTACGTCGATACCATTCAAATTTTGAAACAAATAATCATTGATCATCGATCTGTAACGAGCACCATTCACTGTAACATTAGGTCCAGCATCGTTTTTAAAGACATATGGACCGATGATGCCTCCAGTATGTAAAGCACACCATATAGTGCATTTTTCAGGATGCAATAGAACCTGCAGAATTTCTTGAGGATTATTTTCACTCCATATACGGTAATTTTGCTTGTTTACATAGCCGTTCAACCAGAAATAAGCTAAACACAATTTCACGATAAAAAAGTGAATCAACTTCAAGCTTCTCTAGGACTCAATCAGCAAACAAACGGCGCTTATTATGGTCAAGTGGCTTTAGTTCTTAAACCAGTTGGATCTTGTATGGGTGTAGATCAAGATTTTTACGCAAAATTTTCCATGTGGTGGATGCATATAGTCCAACTTGTTGTGAACGACTTACAGCAGCGATATTTTCTTCTGCACGTACAGTTCTTTGTCTTGTTATTGCATCGAGTTGAAAAAATGTTGTCCGAAATCTATCAAAATCAAAAAACTAACCTATATCCAAACCCTCAACACGTGTAAAGGAATAATGCTTCGAAACACAGATCAACTTTATAATTCAAAATTCTAACAAAATCAAAGAACGAGTTATTTTTAAGGCTTTTTTAAATTCATTGACATTCCATAATGAGATTTATTGAAGCCAAAATATAACTATATATTATATATAAAATAAAATAGAAAGACCTTTTACTTGATAGAAGAAATATTTATTTATTAATTTTAATGACTTTCGTATATCTGCTGGTTTGTTTATTCCATTGACATTATATATTGAGTTTTGATTATATAAGTCTATTAAATGTAAGCGGTGCTTGTTTTAGACATTAATTTAATTCTAGAAGTTTTTTGAATAAAAAAATTTTTTTGAAATTAAAATTATAGAAGATAAACATATTTCAATTTGTTTTAATATTCAAATTTTGAATAATATTGAAGGATGTAGAATATCAGAATTTTTCCAATAATCTGTTTGTACCTATAAAGTAACATAAAATGTGTTCTACATATCTATACCAATAGAAGAAATATTTCATAAGGGGATTTTGAAGAATTTTAAATTCAATACTGTTCATAAATATTTCGGCTAGAAAAGGACTTAAGGGATTTCCCAAAATCAAATCTTTTTCAGAGTTATATATTTTATTTTCAAATTGAAAGTAATTTTGTTTAGTGCAAATATTAAAATATCCAGTGATTCTATAATTGCTTATAATTATTCTCCATTCCTTGGCCGTTTCTCTCCATTAGTCAAACAATTTTTATCGTATGAGAATTATGATTATCCTGATCAAGAAGGCTGAATAGTACTATGCTTTACAGACAATAAATCAACAAAATGTAATTGAATACGTGTTGTTCTGTGACTGTCAAAATCGCACAATTAATGAGACAAGTATAAAGTATAGAGCATGCTTGTTCCGGTGAATGGCACAGATATTATTATTAGCTAGTATTTATTTGTCGAATCTATTTCTATATTTGTTGTCACCTCTTTTCCTCAGGGAATCCAGCATAAGGTGTTTACTTTTCCAATGGTCACATCCTCGTCGCATTCTGGTCGATTTTTGATATTTTTGACATGATTAAAATTTTGAAATCTGCAGCTTGAGAGATAAGGAATAAATAAATGCTAAAACATAAAGGTTTTTAGACTCAAAAATCAGTAATTTACTTTCACTGCCGAATATTTCACCTTTTGCATGAAGTTTCGTATTCTAGAAAAGCGTGAAGTCAGAAGCTTTTGCGCGCTTGTTTAATAGTTCATTTTTTCTGAAAATTCCAAATCCTTGAATTATTTCTCAAAAATTCGTAGAATGAATATTAGGCTTCAAACCTACGCTGAAAGTTTATCTCTTTCCCTTCAAAAGTTGGAGTGTTTAATGTAGCTCTCAATGCTGCTCCGCTCCGAATTTTTTTTTTTTTAATTCTCAATCATGTGATCTTCGCGAAATTTGACACAAATACGAGCTTTATTATTCTCTTTCTTCCAAATATCAAATTTCACATCGATCGGATGTGTAGTTTAGAAAATACATAATACACAAAGGACTACTTTTCAAGCTACACAAACACAAAATTCCGCAACATCTGATAGACATCAAGAATTTTCTGGAGAACAGGAAGCTGTCAGTTAAAATTACTAATATGCTATCCAGTTTCCTCACGCCAGAACCGCAGGGCTCACCACTTTCTGTTCTCCTATATTACGCCTATTGCATTGACATTTGTCCTGAAGCTGATCAAAATTAATAAATATCGGGTGTTTTTCAGAATTATAAAACTTTCACTTCATGAAATTTATGGTTTACAGAATCGTCCATCAGAGCAGCTTATTCGTCGAACTATCGATAGAGTTCCGACATTTTCTCTACTCGATGCAATAACAACAAGACAAAGAACTGTACGTACAGAAGAAAATGTCGCTGCTGTAAGTCATAGTGTTAATAATGATCCAGATTTGTCTATTCATCGGCGTTCACAACAAGTTGGACTCTATGCATCCACCACATGGAAAATTTTGCGTAAAGATCTTAGTCTACACCCACACAAGATCCAACTGGTTCAAGAACTAAAGCCATTTGACCATAATAAGCGTCGTTTGTTTGCTAATTGGGCCCTAGAACAGCTTGAAGTTGATCCACTTTTTTAAAATTGTGTTTAGTCATGAAGTACATTTCTGGTTGAATGGCTATGTAAACAAGCAAAATTGCCGTATATGGAGTGAAAACAATCCTCAAGAAGTTCTGCAGGTTCCATTGCATCCTGAAAAATGCACTGTATGGTGTGTTTTACACGCTGGAAGCATCATCGGTCCATATTTCTTTAAAAACGATGCTGGAGCTAATGTAACAGTGAATGGTGCTCATTCCAGATCGATGATCAATGATTATTTGTTGCAAAATTTGAATGGTATCGACCCAGAAGTGTTTTGGTGCTACACCCCATGGTGCTACCGTAAAAATTGATTTATTGAAAGAAATATTTGGCGATAAAATTATTTCGAGAAATGGTACAATTAATTGGCCTCCAAGATCATGCGACATAACTCCACTGGATTATTTTTTTGTGGTTATGTCAAGTCATTGGTTTATGCTGATAAACCAGAAACAATAGACGCTTTGGAAGCCAACATAACTCATGTTATTGATGGAATATGGCCTGAATTACTCGAAAAAGTGGTCCAAAATTGGTCTGGTCGAATGCGGTTCCTCAGAACTAGTCGTGCTGGACATATGCCCGATATTATTTAAAACATGAATGTCATAAAATTATCTTTCAAATAAAAAAACATTGGCTTCAATCTTAATTAAAACGTGTTTTATTTCAATTTAGAGTTATTTCACTCTAAAAAAAACACCCGATACATGCTGCAATATGCCGACAATAAAGTCCCAATATCTCACGAAAAATCACAGGAAAAATGCATTAAAATCTTGAAAAAATTCTGTGGATGAAAACAAGTTGTGATCCAACAAATTGTACCTACAATGGATTTCTATCAAGTAAAGGCCAATGCGATACGGTGTTATTATTATTGTATTATTCAAAAATCATGCACGTTTGACTCAGGAAGCTCCAAATCTTGACAATAGTAAAACATACATTTAATTAACCTCAAAAGTTGCAATTGGCGGAATTAGGTGTAAGCACTATATAGACACCCTTAGACTTCATCTCTGATTATCAAGTAGACGAGTGCCAATTTGACAGACTGTTTCAGAGATAAGTAAATATACCAGGGTCTCAGACATCTAAATGGAGGTTTGAGACTTATGCAAATCTAAGCTCTACTTCTCTTCGTTTTTGATCATTCAAAGAGTTTGCTAACACCGCCTTCATCAATATTCACTTCATCCCTGTGAATGCAGAACAGTCCTAACAGAAATCCATTGGGATTCAACATCTCACGTTCCGTTCATTAGTTTAATCTTCGGAACTGCATCACATCAAAATGAGAACGCCATCGACAGATGGGATGTTCGATTCATTGAAATGAGAATTTTCTGAATGTTCTCACGTGAAACACATGAATGGTCGGTGAGAATATTCATAGCAGCACAATCATCAGAATGTGTAGTGGGTTTAACCTTAAGAAGAACCTTGAAACAGGTAGATACGTTCAATCTTCCAATCCCCCGAGACCTGTAAGTTAGTTGAATCCGTGATGGAGGTATTCTTTCATTTGTTTGAGTGAATTAAAGATATACAGCCAATGGGAATACGAATTAATTCTGTTTTTCAAGAGATGGCTCTAAAAACATTAAATTTTTAAATGAAGAGTTTTTCAAAAAGAGGTTTCATTTTTATATTGAAAAAAAATGAGTATATTTTAAGAGAAATCAGTCGATGTTTATTTCATTGTTATGAGGAAGGTATGCCATTAAAAATGGAAAAGATATCAACCAAATGGCTGCCACGGTTTCGCATAGACCTTATCTTTCACGTGGCCCCAAAGAAAAAAGTTTGAAGGTGTTAAATATAAGATCTCGGTGGCCAAGTAAAATTACCTCTTCGAGAAATAACACGGCCAGGAAACTTTTTTTGCAAAATTGCGATTGTTTCGTTGCTTGCGCCACACTTGTTGAAAAATAAACGTCGTCCATATCATTATCTTTCGATTCCGGCTTTAAAAATCATTATTCTTAGCGCAATCTATTCACCGTAACAGTTGCACCAGCCTCATTTTCGAATAAGTAAGGTCCAATCATACCGCCAGCCCAAAAACCGCACAACACGTTGAGGATATAGAGGCTTTTCGACAATTATTCTTGGATTTTCCGAGCCCCAAATGCGGCAATTATGCTTATCAATGTAGCATCCGAAGTAAAAACGACCCTCATCAACGAAGATGATTTTGATGCATTTCATAGACCCAATCAGCGAAGATACGACGTTGCTGTTGATCGACCGACTTGAGTCCTTGTGTTAACTGAACTTTAAAAGTCTTAAGAACAAAGTCTTTATGCAAAATGCGGTGTACAGCCGAGAAGGTGCTATTGAAGCGTGTATTGTTCCATTTTTAGTAATCGCGTAGTTTTTACTTGTGAAATGTTTAAAAATCACAGCTTAAAAAGTGGCAGCTGCTCAGATAGCTTCAAAATGAAGCCTCTTATTGGAACCCTTTTAAAATAATGAGGCGTTTACTCATGCGAAATTTCGTGAGGATCATGTGATTAGAGGTACAGGGGAAATAGACTATCGAAGAAGCGCACAAAAACTCTTGACTTCACGTCAGTGCTCCTCTCGAATTTTTAAAATTCGGCAATAATACTTTTAGATACGGTGGTTATCGCTCAAGTTAAAATTGATGTTGAAAGTAGATTTGTTGGAAATCGAGTATTTGTGTCAAGTTTTATAAGACAAAATCTAAGCATCTCAAAATTAAATTACCAATAAAGGAACGAAAAAATTAGAATGAAACAAAATGAAAACAACCTCGAGCAGAACGTATTATTCCTATCGAGAGCCGAAGATTAATCAGTAGAGCAAAATGAAAGAAAAACCTAGACATCAACCGCGTCTCGAAATACCACCCCATCCACCGAGAATAAAGGATTTTTTCATCATTTTCTGGAATGAATTCTTAGAATTGGGAAATTTTAAAGGTGGGAGCAAAATATTCCTCAATCTAAGAACAACACAGGCTGGAGACCTTCGAGTTAACGATTTTTGAGCTCAACTATTATGGGATCGTGCAGATGTGTGAAAAAAAACCAAATATACGGGACATATACAGGTTGTATATTCTTGAATAAAACAGTCATAGTCTGTGAATCCAGATATTCAACCAGTTTTTGAGATGCCTGTAAGATCGATTAATGATAAAAAATCATTCAGTTATTCTGAGTGTACTGTCGCAGTTGAATTTCAATCTATATGTATTTTGCTGCTAGGATTCTTTTGAATTAATGGAAATATCTGGAGTGCCTATAATTCTCCAGGTTTCCCACCTTACTTGCTTTGGGAAGGGTGAACTGTGGAGTTGCGAAAAGCTGGTTTGTCGATATGAGAAGATTCCAAAAGGAGCAGTAAGTATTTATGCAAACGTGGAGATTGGAAGACATACACAGAGCAAGGGGCTCTGGAATCACATAGCACCAAGATCGCTGATTGAGACTTTTGACACCTAGAGACAGATTTAGCAGCCGGGATTGCAAATCAGTTGTTTGAACAATACAATATACAACGCCGAATATGAAATTTGTAAGTTTTCTTATCGTCCACAGTGTCTTACCTACCTCTCTTAGTTAAACATTGACATAACATATTCCCATCGATATCTTATACGTTGACTCTTCTAAAGCTTTCAAGTGTGTTCCGTTCGAAGGGCCAATTCTTAAGCATCGTGGCATTCATGGTAAACTCCTTGCCTAGATTGCTTATTTCATGAAAAATCGCGACATGTCGTCAAGGTCTGTGAATCTCTTTCTGAAGCCTTTTTCACTATCAACGGATTCTCTTCTCCTGATTCTGTTATCTGTGCTCCCAGCGTGACCTCAAAAATCGATTGGATAGTTCTGTGTCCTTATATCTTAGTGAACTTTATACATTTGTCATCATAAGTATCGAATAATTTGGGATTCATAGAGTGGCTTTAACCTCTGCTCTACTCGTTAGTAATAGTAATAATAATTATTTATAATAACCGTCTACTCTGGTGTTGGAAGAAAATTCCCAGAAAAGGAATCAGGTGATTTTTAGTGATGCTTCCATGTAAGGAAGCATGATGATCAAGCATGGATGAAAAGTCAACAAGGTGAAAGATGTCATCAACAATTTGACAGACAGTGCGATGTTTGCACACTGTAAGGTATGGGGTTCTTTTGTACATGTTAGTGGAAAACCAGTAGTCTTCATTAGAGGCAACGCGACAGTCCGGCTTTGAAATCCAGAATCAATCGAACCATATGAGATTCCATACTTTCAGATCATCTTAAACGTAAAGTTCCAATAAGATAATGCCAGTCAGCATGTTGCTAGAGAAACGATAGGCTTCGTGGGTCAACATCACTTCAACCGTTCACCTTGGAACCCAAGATTACCTAATCTATCTCCGACTGTACACGTCTCGGATATGATTGGTCGAAGGCTGTTGACTTAGTAGAACGGTAGACTCTAACAGTTACCTTCTCATTAAGTTAGAGTAACCTGGAATAAGGTACCCCAAGAAAACATAAACGATTCCATCTAGATCGCAGCAATAGGTGTATAAGACATAGCGGCTGGTCAACAAACTTTTGCTCCTTCAGTAAGTTTTCTAGTGATGCTCAAATTCTTATCATTTACTGAGAAACAGTGATGAGGTAGGTGTTTCTAGTCAGGCAGTAAATATGCCACCATTTCTGGGTCAAAAATTCACTTTACTGTGCCCAAGGAGACATAAGGACGCAGTGAGATAGTCCAGAACAAATCTAAGCTCCAAACTCTTACAAGCCACACTAAACTTTTGAGGAGTCTTTAAAGATGATCTAGGAGTATCAGGAAAAACTATCAGATATATAATTCGCTGATCCGCGAAAACAGGGAAATTTCTAAATATCTTGCCACTATCTTCAACATTCCCATATCATCTAAGCTCAATTTGAATTGAAAGAGGCAGAATCAATAGAATCATAATTAGCTTGCATTCAACAAAAGCAAGATAAATTGATCCCCATTGAACATCTGTCTCTCGCGTCTCCCGGAAATAATTGAAAGATTAAAGCGTTACCTACACTGTGGACCAATTCCCATCCGGCAACTCTGGGATGTTTTGTATCTCTCCGATGCAACTTCACGCAAGAATTAACGAAAAACGAGACCTGTAAACTGGCCTATGTGCTTCGCGGGCAGTCGTTCACGGTTGAACAAGAGTTAACGTCGGTAGTATAACTTGTTAGTCTATTAACCCGCGAACCTATCGACCGACGCCGCAAAACAGCTGGAGTGGGTGCAACAATTCTACCATACAGTCCGTTGTTTGGTCAACGGTTTAGCCGGGCTCATCTTTTTTCTGATCTCCGGTTGAGAGCCAGCGGCCTGGAGCGTGACGAGAACGAACAAACAGATCATGGGATTAATTTATGGTAGATTGCTCGCAGACGCCAGAGGATCCGGAAGATAATTGAATAATTTGAATTTTTTGCGTTTAGGACTGTTGCATAATCCCGTGCGGTATTGAGTACGAGATAGAGTTCATTTTACTAAATGTATGGATATACATAATGTTTTTAAGATTTCAATTTCTTCGAAATGGCATTAAAGAATATGAATTTTTTCATATAATCCTGATGCACAATTATATGCGGTATTGAGTACGATATAGAGTTCATCTAACTGAAGGGTACGGAATAGAGAATTTTCCAAGATTTATATTTCCTCTAAATATCTTTGAATAGTTTGGATGTTTATGATGCTCGCAGACGCTAGAGGATCCTGAAAATAATTGAATAATTTGAATTTTTGCGTTTAGGACTGTTGCACAATCGCGTGCGATATTGAGTACGAGATAGAGTTCAATTACTAATTGTAAGGGTATACAGAATGTTTCTAAGATTTCTATTTCGTCGAAATGCCATTAGTTAATTTGAATTTTATTATGTATTCCTGTTACACAAGTAATTGTGTCTATAAATGCGGTATTGAGTACGAAATAGAGTTCATCTAAATAATTGGTAGAGTATAGAGAATGTTTCTAAGATGCAGATTTCCTCTAAATGTATTCAAATGGTTTGATTTTTTATGATATATTGTTCGTAGATGCCAGAGAATCCGGAAAATAATTGAATAATTTGAATTTTTTGCGTTTCGAACTGATGAACAATTGCGTGCGGTATTGAGTACGACATAGAGTTCATTTTACTGATTGGTAGGGTATACAGAACGTATTTAAGATTTCTGTTTCATGGAAATGTCATTATATAAATTGAATTTCTTTCGTTTAGTCCTATTGCACAGTTACGTGTGGTATTGAGTACGAGATAGAGTTCATTTCATTAATTGGTGGGGTATACAGAATGTTTCTAAAATTTCTATTTCGTTCAAATGCCATTAAAGAATATGAATTTTTTCATATAATCCTGATGCACAATTATATGCGGTATTGAGTACGATATAGAGTTCATTTAACTAAAGGGTACGGAATAGAGAATTTTTTTAAGATTTATATTTCCTCTAAATCTCTTTGAATAGTTTGAATGTTTATGATACAGTGCTCGCAGACGCCAGAGTATCCGGAAAATAATTGAGTAATTTGAATTTTTGCGTTTAGGACTATTGCACAATCGCGTGCGATATTGAGTACGAAATAGAGTTCATTTACTTATTGTAAAAGCCTTTGCCGTTTTTACCACAAGGCTAGCGCAGCCACGTCGTATTGGTATTAATCAATATTTAACCATAAAACTTCCTCTTGAATTTTCGAATTTCATCCTGATGAGATAGATGTACGCGAACTGCTCATATCAAACTAAAACTTGAAACAATAACCCAACTGAGCGAAATTTCCTGCTCACGCTCCAATAATTCAACTTTCAGAAGACATGTTCTGGGATCCGCGTGGGTATAGAATCACACAGGCAATTAACTCAAAAACGACCTAACAGCCATTTCCAGATATTCGCAGCTATGGCAAAATCCCTTCTACGAAATGTCTAATAGGAAGGCCCAACACATAAATCATGAAAGCGTTTTAGCTCCGTAGAAAGAACCCTTCAATTTCCACTTAAATGTTCATTTCAACGTAGTATTTGTCTTCGTGCACTTTCGTACAAGGGCACTATTATTTCATTCAGATAACTGCCTTTTTTATTGAAAATTTAAGATAGAAATTATTTCAATTAATTGCAAGAGACTTACCAATATAAAACTCGTCAAATCTGTTTGTATAACCAATTGTTGTGGCTAAGAGTTAATAAATTTTTGATAGATTTCCCTAATTTCTCAATTAGGGAAATCTCATTAACCACAGATGAATTGAGCTTCCATTTAATTTTCTTAACTCTGAATTTCAGCAAAATTAATATCGTCTAGCAAATTGTTCTCTATAGAATTAAGCTCTGGTGAATTTCCAGGACACGTTAGAAGTCACTGGACGCTAGCTGGATGCTGATGGAAGTTTATTTTGCCGCGAGTATGAAAATTCCCATTTTCATATGTGAAAAATGATCTCAAAACAGTTAGTTAATTCATAGCTTATAACTGGTGTCTTTTTAGAGTGATAGATCTTTAAATGGAAATAAAACACATTTAAATGAATATTCAAGCCAAATTTTTTTTATTTGAAAGATAATTTTCTGACATTTATGTTTTAACAATAATTTCCGACATATGTCCACCACAACTAGCTCTGAGGAACCGCATTCGACTAAAACAATTTTGTACCTCTTTTTCGAGTTGTTCAGGCCTTATTTCATCAATAATGCGAGTTAGGTTGGCTTCCAAAGCGTCTTTTGTTTCTGGTCTATCAGCATAAACCAATGACTTGACATAACCCCAAAGGAAATAATCCAGTGGAGTTATGTCGCATGATCTAGGAGGCCAATTAATTGTACCATTTCTCGAAATAATGTTATCACCAAATATTTGTTTCAATAAATCAATTGTTACAATAGCAGCATGACATGTAGCGCCATTTTGTTGGAACCAAAACACTTCTGGGTCGATACCACTCAAATTTTGAAACAAATAATCATTGATTATCGATCTGTAATGAGCACCATTTACTTTAACATTAGCTCCAGCATCGTTTTTAAAGAAATATGGACCGATGATGCCTCCAGGGTGTAAAGTACACCATACAGTACATGTTTCGGATGCAATAGAACCTGCAGAACTCATTGAGGATTGTTTTCACTCCATATACGGCAATTTTGCTTGTTCACATAGCCGTTCAATCAGAGATGAGCTTTATCACTAAACACAATTTTACGATAAAAAAGTGGATCAACTTCAAGCTGTTATAGGGCCCAATGAGCAAACCAAAAAGTGGCTTTAGTTCTTGAACCAGTTGGATCTTGTATGGTTGTAGACCAAGGTCTTTACGCAAAATTTTCAATGTGGTGGATGCGCAAAGTCCAACTTCTTATGAATTATGAATCTGGATCATCATTAACACTATGCCTCACAGCCGCGATATTTTCTTCTGTGCGTACAGTTCTTTGTCTTGTTGTTGTTGTTGCATCTAGTAGAGAAAATGTTGTCCGAAATTTATCGATAGTTCGACGAATAAGCTGCTCTAATGGACGATTATGAAAACCATAAATTTCACGAAGTGCTCTATAAGTTTGGCGAATAGGACACTGATTTTGAAAATAAAAATTTGAAAACGTTGTTGCGGCGTGAGTCTTTCTATGAAAATTTTTCAATGCTTACTGAACAGATATATTAAAACAACATTGCTTCTACCTTCTGTCAAATCACAGTTATCCCTATCGAAAGTACTATCACTCTAAAAAAAACACCCGATACGAAGTAGACTGCACTGAACTTTTATCACACAAACTCTAATCGATATACCAAAAAAATTATTCTCATCGGCGAGCAAAACATTTCTCTATTGCTTTTCAGCAGATAGCAGATATTTAAACCCAAATCATCCTTTTGTGTCATCCTATGTTGTTATTTTACATCTTTGCTGAATTCAAATTCGATCGTTGACTATTGCTATGGTTTCCATAGCACTCAACGCTATTCCGCTCACATGTTTTGTTTCTTCGTATGATCGTTCCGACCATACGATCCTCATCTAGAAAAATTTGCATTTTTCATCGGCTGTAAATTAATAACTAATAAATTTTTCTTCAAGGTTATGAGATTATTAGAACGGTTTAACCTTGATATTCACGAATTGAAAACAATACTGTATATATATATATATATATATATATATATATATATATATATATATATATATATATATATATATATACTACTCTGTCAAGAAAGTACCGGGAATTTTCAATTAAAACAACATTTTTACATTTAATCGTCAAAATTTATTGGGTCGCCTTCAAAATAGGCTCCATTTGCTCCAATACATCTATGCCAACGGCACTTCCAATTATCGAAACATTTTTTATAGGCGCTTTCCGGGATGGACTTTAGCTCTCGCGCCGAATTTTGTTTTATTGCTTCAATTGACTCAAAACGGGTGCCACGAAGGGGCAATTTTAGTTTTGGGAAGAGCAAAAAGTCGCAGGGAGCCAAATCCGGCAAATACGGTGGTTGCTGAAGCACGTTTGTTGAGTTTTTGGCGAGAAAGTCAGTCACAATCGTAGCTCGGTGAGAAGGCGCGTTATCGTCATGCAAAATCCATGAGTTGTTCGCCCACAAATTTGGCCGCTTCTTACGGATACGCTCACGCAAACGTTTCATAACGCCTAGGTAATACTCCTTGTTTACCGTCTGACCCTCTGGAACGAATTCGTAGTGCACCACGCCACGGATATCGAAGAAAACAATGAGCATCACCTTCATTTTCGAGCGGCTTTGGCGTGGTTTTTTCGGTTTCGGCTCATTTTTTGCCACCCATTCCGATGATTGCTGGCTTGTTTGCAATATCGTATATATGCCCAAAATATCAATCAAAATCGTACGTGCGGACTCGTGGGATATCTTAAGATCATTTGCTATCTCTCTCAAGCTCGTACGACGGTTTTCCAGCACCCTTTCCTTAATTTTATCGACGTTATCTTCGATCGAAGCCGTCGATGGGCGATCACTTCACGACCGTCCTTGAAGGCTCTGTACCACTGATATGCACGAGTTTTCGATAGAGCATTATCACCAAAGGCCTTTTGCAACATTTTCAATGCATCGGCACACGAAAATTCATTTGCAACACAAAACTTTAAACAAATTCTTTGCTCAACGTAATCACCCATAGTAAAAATCGGCACGCACTCTGACATCGACTGACTTAATCAGCTGTTGCAAACACACTAGTTGACAGATCCCGCTCAAGCTTGGCATAGTAATTAAGGACACTGGTACCAACCTAGGAAAAAAAATTTTTACCTGCCTCATTGCCCCGCCAGATTTAAATCGATAATTCCCGGTACTTTCTTGACAGAATGTATTATTAGGAGTACAAATAAGTTTCCGCCGTTTTATTGTAGATGGCGCGGCACGGAGTTTCGGTTAGCTTTCGCAGATGATAACCGGCTTAAAAAATAGTTTGGACATTCAAGAACAACATAACCTATTAATATCATTGATTTTATATTGGTAAAATATAATTTTTATAAGTTGAAAATGTCAAAATTTGAGCCAAGTAAGCGTCATTTGCGGGAAATATTAGTTTACTTCTTTAATTTAAAGAAATCTGCTGCTGAGGCGCATCAATTGCTCGTAGAAGCATATGGTGAGGGTGCTTTGAGTGGGAGAACGTGTCGAGAGTGGTTTCAAAAGTTTAAAAACGGTGATTTCGACGTAGAAGACAAGGAGCGGAGTGGAAGGCCAAAAATTTACGAGGATGCAGAATTGGAGGAAGATTCATCTCAAACACAAAAAGAACTTGCTCTAACATTAGAAGTCACTTAGCAAGCAGTCTCATATCGTTTAAAATCATTAGGAATGATTCATATTTAATTTGTGTTAAAAAACGGCGGAAACTTATTTGTACTCCTAATATATATACAGTATTGTTTTCAATTCGTGAATATCAAGGTTAAACCTTTCTAATAATCTCATAACCTTGAAGAAAAATTTATTAGTTATTAATTTACAGCCGATGAAAAATGCAAATTTTAAATGGCCCACTCCTTCCAACTTCATTAATGTATTCTGCAAAACGAATGACAAGCAAAATGCCTATATACCCAGTGTTTATAATTCGCATAATCCCTCAATGGTTCTAATTCCAAGAGTCAAAATATCTGGGAATAGTCCTGGACAAAACTCTCAGTTGGAATGCACACCTTGACAAAGTGTGTCATACAGGCAGAATGGGATTCTGGACCTGCACGCGAATCTGCGGTAAAACCTGGTGTTTAAAGCCTAGGCAGATGTATTGGTTATACACTGTGGTAATTAGACCACAGATAATGTATGGCGCTGTAGCGTGGTGGAAGATGGACCAACAAACGATTGGACAACATAAGCTCACCCGACTACAGAGACAGACTTGCCTTGCAATTGCAGGTTCGCTTCGCACCACACCCATGGCAACCATGGAGGTTCTACTAAATCTACCAACCCTGCTCCTACTCGTGCAGAGGGAGGCGAAACGGATCATATACAAACGATATCAACTGGCGATCGGCAGGCCAGAGGCAATAGTGATGGGATGCTCAGGACTGCTGGACGAGCTTTTAACAAACAGCACCCTATCGATGCCCTCAGATCTAATGTCAAAAGTCACGAGCCAAGAACGGCATTTCAATGTAATCGTCCCTAGCGGGGACCAATGGACCCAGAATGCTCAGATTCTATTGAGGACCGACCTTGGCTTGTTCACAGACGGCTTGCGAACGATGAACGGAACGGGAATCTATGGGGGCAAACCAAGAATCGACATCTCATTGACTCTCTGCCAAAACAAAACCATATTCCAGGCAGAACTCTTTGCCATTGAGACCGCGGCAGATCTGCTGATAAAACAGAAAATCAAAATATTTACTGATAGTCAGTTAGTACTAAAAGCTCTGGAATGCAGCTGTTGTACATCGAAAACAGTTTGGAGCTGCCGCACGGCTTTAAACAGGCTCGGTATATATAACAGAATAACTCTTGTTTGGATACCGAGCCACTCAAACTATTTGGGTAATGAAGAAGCAGATCGGCTGGCGTTTGGTGCAGCTGTGCCGCCTCTGGTAGGCCCGGATCCATTCCTGGGAATACCACGTGGCTAAGTGGGCGATAACAGGCAGAATAAACTCAAGACTAGATTTTTTCTGGCTGAGCCATCTTATCCTGAAACATTCGAAGGTGTTCCTTGGAACAGCTTCGAACAAAAAGATTGCAGACCTAGCGCTAGATTTGGATAGGGCCAAACTAAGAACACTTGTTGGAATTATGACAGTTCATTTTAGGCTGAAAGCGCATTTGCACAAAATCGGTTTGGCTGAAGACGATGTGGCTGTGTCTTGAGGACACTGAAACAGCCCGCTTACCATAAAATAATAATAATAATAATAATAATGCCAAGAAGTCAAACACATATCAGATTCTAAAGAGTACGGCACCTGCATTCGAATCAAGAACCATCGTGCAACACAATTATTCCGGAGAGCAGAGCAATTGTTCCATGCAACCGCTGGCTGGCAGCAAGAAACAAATTGAAGAGAGAATCGACGCCAAAAAACTCTATCATTAAAGTTGAAGGATCTTCGTTGGTCGGTGTTCGGTCATTATAATGATACAGGTTCCCGCGTAATCTTGGAATTGATGGAGGTTGGCGAGCTCAAATTCGAATACTCCGGGATAATGAGTTATTATTACTTTGAAACGAAAGCTGCCGGACGAGAAGCGAGTGGAAGTGCAGAATCACCTACATACGGCAGGGACGTATCCACATAATCTGCCCTGAAGAAATAAGAGGTCACTCGTCCACATGCTCAAGCAGCATGCAATGTTGTCTGGTATTAAATTGCTTACACCTGCGATGGTCGATGAAATATTAGCTGAATCGTTACTGGGAATGTTGCCTGGTAAAATATTTTGACTCCTTTATAGTGGGTGTTCAACATGACTCGGTTTTTCTCGAAATTCTCTAATTGTCAAGAAAACAAGATAAATTATTACATAAAAAAGAGGTTTTTTTCTTGATAGAAGGATTATTACAGAATTTAAAATATCATAGAGATTTCTTCTGTAAACCTTCTACAAATTTTAATTTAAAAAAAAAATTTAGAATTTAATTAATTAATAATTTTAATAATGTCTTTATAACTGATGTTGTGATTGTTTCCAAATTGGTGAAAATCACTTATAAATCCCATCAAAACAACCTGTTACCGTTCAAATTTCCAAATTTCCCAACAAAATAATGGTTTGGGGAGCAATATCTCAGTGTGGTGCTACGCCTCTCTGTAGAGTCGATGGTACCATTAATAGTAAAAAGTATTGTGACATTTTTAACGATTTTCTCCTTGAAACGGCGCATGCTTTATATCTAGAGGGATGGCGTTTTCAGAAGGATAATGCAAGCTGCCATACTTCGGCTTATACTCAAGCAGAATGCAAGAACACCAAGTGACAACCATTTCATGGCCAGCAGCTTCACCAGATCTTAATCCCATTGAAAACATATGGGGACTAATGAAGATTGAAGTTGAACGAGCAACGCTACGAAATAAAGATGATTTAATTCAGTCAGTTTCACACTCCTGGACTACTATCACCGAAAATTATGGAGCTGATCAAGTTTCGGGTGTACCTCGACGTTTAGTCAAGTGTTTACAGCTTAATAGAAGTTGTATGAATAAATAATATGAATATTTTGTTATAATTTTCCAATTCATGAATAGAAATATATATTAAACTAGGTAACCCAGCGAACTCTGTTCCGCCTTAAAGGCAATAAATAAGCAGATTTTTGAATCTATTAATTTTTTTTTTTTTTTATTAAAAAATACAAAAAAAATTAAGTATCTATATTAATCATTCATTATTGTTTCTGTATTTTAGTACATAGGTTGCTCTTCACTGAAGTACCTTGTGATGCACTACATTTTTTGTTTTATTATCATGCGCAAAAACAAACAACGCAGATGGTCTTCCGACCCGTGAACATGCCACATATAATTTCTTCCGACCCGTGACAAATGCCAGACGGATCGGAAATTGAATTCTTTTAAATTCAAACGGCATATCGGTTGGGATCATCGGGATCCTCGGAATGAGAACTTCCTCACCTTTGAAATTTCCTTTCAGTATCGTCGCGTAAATTACATTGTTCATCAATTTTCTAACAACCAAACGCGTACCGTTGCACTGTTTTGGTGGGTATGTTTCGAAGCATGTTTTACTACGGAGCCAACCTTTAGGCGTAAATTGTGCGGTGGTAAGCCAGGCACATCCAAGGAGTTTAAAAATTCAATTGGATAGTTGGTGGCTTCATCTTCATTTGTGACGCAGTCAATAGATTTGAATGAATGCATTGTTCCAATGATCTTATTTTGAATTATGTAGTTCAGGTCATCTACATCTTTATTCTTAGCCGCTAAAATTGCTCGCTCACTCAACCATTCATTATTTTTGTAGTTAGAAATAATGTTTGCAAATACATTGATAAGTTCGTCTTTTGATGAGACAAAATTACAGAAATTATTTGGAAATGATATCAATCCGCTCGATTCATCGACAGGTACTTGACCATTACCGATAGTCAGCAATTGCTCAGAGAAATCTTCAGCAGATGTATCATTAAGCAATGCAACTCTCATGTTTGTTGTCAGCTGCAGTTTCTTCACATAGCGCCATAGATTCGACGATTTGAGGCAAGCGTTTATTTCGTCGGCAGCCGTAGATCTTGGAATTACTGGCAGTGTTTGGCGGAAATCGCCAGACAGTAAAATCATTGCTCCTCCAAAACATCTCGAGTCATTGCGTAAATCTTTCAATCTTCGGTTAAGTGCTTCTAATGCACGTTTATGCGCCATTGTACATTCATCCCAGATGATGATTTTCGATGCCGATAAAATTTTGGTCATTGCTGAATGTTTTGCAATATTACACGTTGGTTCTTCAATAGTTTGAAGATTTAACGGTAATTTTAATGCTGAATGAGCCTTACGGCATCCCTCTAACAATGTGGCTGCTATTCCAAAAGAAGCAACTGCAACCGCTATGTTGGATCTCGCACGAACAGTAGCTAAAACTATTGACATGAGAAATGTCTTACCAGTTTCACCAGGCGCATCTAGGAAATATAAACCACCATTTTCATCATCGATAGCCTTCATCAAAGTATCATAAACTTCCTTTTGTTGGGAATTCAACAGGGGTACATTCGTTTGAACTACAAAATCTAACTCCTGGTGATTCAAAACTCAAATTTTCAACCATTCATTCATAGACAAAATTACTTAGCTGTTCGAGATGCGCGTTTTGTTATTTCAAGTCTTATGCGTCTTTGGTTTACCACCTTTTATAGTTCACTTCACTTTTTATTTAAATGGGCAATAGCTTCATAATTACATTATGATTGTTATTTATTTATCAGAAATAGTTTCAATATTGATTTCTTACAAAAATCTAATTTATAACCATAAATCCATTACTTAGCTGGCAAATGCGTTTTGTTATTCCAAGTCTGATGTGATTTTGTTATACCGCGTTTTATAGTTCACTTCACTTTTTATTTAAATGGGCAATAGCTTCATAATTACATTATGATTGTTATTTATTTATCAGAAATAGTTTCAATATTGATTTTATGATTGTCATCCATACGTCCATTGCATAGCTGTCATTTGCGTTTTGTTGTTCCAAGTCTGATTCTTTTTTGTTATACCACGTTTTATAGTGACTGACGTTTTTGTCAAGTCACATGGGAACGCCGTCGAACGGGATAAACAGTATCCTATGTCCGTCTCCTGGCTCTAAGCTACCTACCCACCAATTTTCAGCCATATCCGTACAGCCGTTCTTGAGTTATAAATAGTGTAACTAACACGACTTTCTTTTATATTAGGAGTACAAATAAGTTTCCGCCGTTTTTTTGTTGATGGCGCGGCACGGAGTTTCGGTTAGCTTTCGCAGATGATAACCGGCTTAAAAAATAGTTTGGACATTCAAGAACAACATAACCTATTGATATCATTGATTTTATATTGGTAAAATATAATTATTATAATTTTAAAATGTCAAAATTTGAGCCACGTAAGCGTCATTTGCGGAAAATGTTAGTTTACTTCTTTAATTTAAAGAAATCTGCTGCTGAGGCGCATCAATTGCTCGTAGAAGCATATGATGAGGGTGCTTTGAGTGAGAGAACGTGTGGAGAGTGGTTTCAAAAGTTTGAAAACGGTGATTTCGACATAGAAGACAAAGATCGCAGTGAAAGGCCAAAAAATTACGAGGATGCAGAATTGGAGGAATTATTGGAGGAAGATTCATCTCAAACACAAAAAGAACTTGCTCTAACATTAGAAGTCACTCAGCAAGCAGTCTCACATCGTTCTTCTATAATAAATATTTAATTTGTGTTAAAAAAACGGCGACAACTTATTTGTACTCCTAATATATATAGATAATTACTATTGAGCTTTGTTTTTCCCGGATATTTTCTAGATATATTGCAATAATTAATGATATTTTTTTCTTATTTTAAGTACTTTCTGTTTTATCGAAGTAACAAATATCTGATATTTTTTTGGAAACCTTGCATAAAAGGTAGAAAGAGATCGTATTTGAGTCACATTGCGGGGAAACCAGTATGGTATCCTCCAGCTGATTATGATGGGCAGGGTCGAAGAGGAATTGGTGGGAAGAAGGCCTCTTGGTTGAGAAATGTTAGGGAGTGGACTGGGATAGGGAGAGTAGAGGACTTATTCAAACTGGCTCAAAACATGTTACTCCCCAACATCAGGGAGATTCGATGCGGCACACAAAGAAGAAGATATTTTCCATTTGTATTCAATCGTAATTCGCCCATTTCGTTAATGTCAAATATTGAACTAACTCTCTGTCAAAACACGAATGACAGAAGTGTTTCCAGACTCGAAATAACCACCACTTCAAAATACAAACGCTAGATGGTCCACTGCAGTTAATTCCTGCTGCCCTCTGTTAGCCGTTGATAACTAATTAATCCCGAAGCTTTCCATTCATCAGTCAACTTTTCCAACACCACTAAATGAATAATTCTCCATCCGTTCCAATATTTGATCATCGCCCAATTCCGCCTCATGATATATTCCGACGCCGTTTGTACAGGAAAATGTAATTTTGATGGGCTCACCATTTTTTCGGGCTCGTTGAACATACCGTGCTTGATTAACCAGTCTGTTCAGTCACATTTAATCATCTGGTATGCATAACCAACAGTCATTTGTACACTATGTGAGTATTTGTTTCCAGGCAGGACATGCGTAGCTATTTCCGCTAAATCGCTTGTTTTGCATATTTGAATAGGCAACGTATGGCCGTACGTGCCGTATCTTCATTGCCAGATGTTCCTATGTAAATCCTTATTTTACGTTTCTGTTATCCTGCCCACAAAGAACCAGGAGTCAAGTTGTGGGATAAAAGGTTTTTTTGTATTTTAAATAACGTAAACGCCGAGAACATAGCGGAATGTCGTAATTCGAAAATCCAGGTTTAATCTAATGGGGACGAATAAAGACTACCGAGGGTTGTTTGTAGGAGTTTCCCAGCGTTTACGAGGCAGCTTCATATTCAAATATGCATATACTCAGAAACATTAGAAGTGTTACACCTTCACTTCGATTTCTGACGAAAATAGAATTGAAACTCTTAGTTTTTTTGTGGAAAAAGCTTGTTGGGAACTTATAAGAAGTGGGCCATTTTAAATTTGCACTTTTGATCGGCTATAAATAAAAAACTAAAAAATATTTTTTCGAAGTCATGATTTTATCAGAAAGGGTAAACCTGGACATTTACGAATGGAAAATAATATCATTCAAATGACCGCTACGACTGGCTACAGTACCCCATCCAATTTTTCAATACATTGTCGATTGTTTGGGGTTCAATCTCATAAATAGCAACTTCGATTTCGTGTTTCAAGGCATCTGGATGGTTAGCGTAACACTTATCCTTAACGGATCCTCACAAAAATTAGTCTTCAGAGGTAAAAATGAGCTTCCTGGCTAAGGATGAGCCATGCGATAAACGCTCATTGAGCGAAGTGGAAACGCAGCGGACGAGACTTCACTTCTAGCAGTAGTTGAACTTTGTAAGCCTTCATACCGGGGTCTTTTTCCAAAATTGTCCTCAGAGTGCGGGAAATTCAGTTCTTGAGAACGATGATGAGTTGATGGATGTTCGCCCACATTCTGGGCTACATCAGCAATGTTTTTAGGTGTGCTTATTGGACGAGAACATGAACGGGTTGTTTTATCGAATAGTGATCCAGTTTCACAAACTGCCGTGGGGCATTTCATTTCTTTTGAATTCTCCACGTTAGTTTGGATAGAAGATTCACCACTTTGGAAATGAGTTTCTAATATGACCAATTCGCACATTTGCAGCTGTATATCCTCGATAACTAAACGAATTCAGTCTTTAAGGTCTTGATTCGATTGTGGAGCATTGGTATAGACCTCATCTTCCACGTGGCCTCCAAAGAAAAAAGTCTATAGGTGTTAAATCACAAAATCTCGATGGCCAATTCGAGCCTCTTCGAGAAATAACACGGCCAGGAAACATTTCTTGCAAAATTGTTGCAAAGCTCAGTAACGCAATCCACTCACCGTAACAGTTGCATCAGCCTCATTTTCAAATAAGGAAGGTCCAATCACAATCATTCATGGATTTTCCGAGCCTCAAATGCGGAAATTCTGTTTATTAGCGTAGCCTCCTAGATGAAAATGGGCCTCTTCATTGAAGATTGTTTTTCGATGAACATTCGGACCATTTTGATGCATTTCAAGGACTCAATCAGCGAAGACGACGCTGCTGGTGATCGATCGGCTTCATTTCTTGTGTTAACTGAACTTAAGACCTAAGTCTTTATGCAATGTTCCGTCTCATAAGAGACAGCCCTGTCTACCCTAAACATAATTCATGGTTTTTATCGATACTTAGGTCTTTTCATAAGAACTTTGGAGTGTTATTCGACACATTAGCTTATTTGTATTCTAATGATTATTATGGCCTTGGAAAGACATTTTAGAGCATTTTGATAAATTTGTGCCTGTTAATTCCGACGACGCAGCATTCGGAATTATAAACTGTTTCATTCTATCTTCTGCTACATTATGAATTATCATTTCGGTAATCAAAGTTTGCTGCATTATGCACCGTCTCCAGATACTCATCACTTGTGACATTTTGGGTCCAAGCTATCGCGATCATTATTTTTAATATAGATACATATATTGTCGATTGTCCAAGTATTGGCAAATACTTGTTTTCAATGTAATAATCATACCTTTCGACTTGGTTTATATACAGTAAACCAAGAATTATAGTTCGTTGTTGTTAAAGTGATCAAGTGTTTACTTCAATTCTTTATCACCTCCGCTGGTTATCTTATCAGATAAAGAAAGCTAGTTCATCATCGAGATAACCACATACAAGTTAAATTCTTCGCTACCCTTCTTCAAATAGAGTCCACTAAATCATTGCCATTAATGAATTTGCAATTGTCTGTTATTTTAAAATACTGAAATAATAGGCAAAATACTGCGGTAAACTAACCGTGGTACGAAACATGCAAAATATGGTTTATTGTCGTCTGTGGAATGCCTAATACCAAAGATCGGCGAGGAATCGACAGACCTGGGTTTTCGTCAACACTCCGGGCTACACCAGCAATATTCGCAGTTGTTCTGGAGCGACGCACACGGTTTCGCTTCTTCACATCACCAACTCATCAGCTCAAATTTTCTACCAGTTTCACTTTTGCCGGCCGAGAAAGTGACGACCCAAAAGTGGTTTAATTTTTCGAACTGTGACTGCAAAATTTTCATCATTTTTCTAGTGAATTTTCCAATTCTTACATTTTTACACCGGATAAAAAGTCGACATAACCTTTTTAACTGTTTTCAGTACCAATTTAGGAACATTATGATTGACCTGAAAATTCTGTCTGGCATTATAATTCCACCCAATAATGTGAATTTATTGGTTACGCTATGACAAAAACCTCGTCAATATTGGAGTATCCATGTTTGAGCGTTGAAAAAAGTTCAATGGAAGCTTTGATTTCCCTTCCCATTGGAATACCGACAAAGAATAAAAGAAAATGGAATGCAAATGGAAGCTGAGATACTCGTTAATCATTCTTCCTTTGACGAGGGATGACTGCAAAAAACATGCCACAAAAGCACCACGTGCGGCGTGTAGAAAACGGAATGAACGATTTTCAACAGATCCGAATTTATGGCTTTGGGGTGGATACAATAAACCTCCAATCTCTAACAATGTACGTTTTCGGTTAATTTTTTGTGCACTCGTGCCACAGCGCCATAAATTGGTCAAAATTCTGGATCAAATAAAATTTTTTCGTCAGTCCGACTAAATAGTTTTCCAGAGAAATATCTGAGGCATGAAATTTCCAAGGTGGGTTCAGACTTAAATTGGAGCATCAAGTTCTTGAAGAGTGAAAATGTTATAGCACAATAGCCTATCTCTAAACTCCCTCCAAAATATATGGATCAAGATGACTTGCCTCAGTTAGCCAATGACTTCAACGAGCACTTCCCCAAAGTTGCTTCCAATTTGAGCTCTACATCCAAACCAAAATATGTAAGTAGAAAAAATCATCCAAAATGTTTCTACCTATTTGACGTCGATGAAAATGAGGTATTATCGATGGTGAATCGAATGAAGAATAAATTTTCCTCCGGATTATTCTGCAATAAAACACCATATTTCGAATATAGTAACACCACTTTGCTTAATCATGAATACGTCTTTTAAAACTGGAGTTTTTCCCGATGCATTAAAGATAACTTTAGTGAAACCCTGTTACAAGAAGAGCAACCCCGATGATCTTTCCAATCACAAACCGATAAGCTTGATTACATCATTTGCTAAAATTTTAGAGAAGGTTCTTGTGAATCGAATGCTGAAGTTCTTCCAAAAATTCAACATCTTATCCAACACTCAGCACGGATTCAGCAGAGGTAAAAGTACGGAAACAGCAGTGTTCGAATTTACACAGAAGGTTTTTTCTTCTATTCGGGATGACAAAATAGCAGCAGGATTATTCGTGGATCTTTCAAATGCGTTCGACTATGTTGATCACGAAATTCTACTACAGAAACTGGAGGCGAATGGAATTAGGGATGTCCCGTTGAAGCTAATTTCAAGTTACCTGAAGGACAGGAAACAGATGGTTGTTTTAGATGTTAGAGATGAAAGGACCCTTTCATTTGAATTAACAATATCTGCAGGAATACCACAGGGTACTATTATGGGTCCAGTTTTATTCATCGTCTATGATAACGACCTTCAAATAGCTTTGAACAAAAACTTATTACTGATCAAAAAAAGACCTCAAGAGGATTTGGAAATGGATACCTTCTTATATGCTGACGACTCTAACGTGATGATTTCATTCCACAACGTTGAACAGGTGACAGTTGGACTACAAACTGCATTCTCGAAAATTAAGGATTGGTGTTTTGGCAATGCATTGGCCCTAAATCCCGATAAAACAAATATAGTGTTCTTCTTCAATACTAGATCCAACATGGCTTACCCTGATCAGGATGGTCCATCAGGATGGACCATAATGAGATAACAAAGTCAAGTACAAGACTTCTTGGAATATCTCTTGACAGACATTTGAACTGGGGGCAACATTGTGAAACATTAGTACCAAAATTGAACTCGGTAATTTATACTTTGAAAGTTATCAAAAACCATGTTGATATGAATATTTTGAAGACCACTTATTTCGCAAACTTCCAGTCGCTCTTATCCTACGGTGTTATTTTTTGGGGCTCTAGTTCACAAGCTCAACATGTTTTTATAACGCAAAAACGTGTAGTGAGTACTATGTTCAATATTAAATTCAGATCATCTTATAGAAGCTTCTTCAAAGCAAATAATATTTTAACTTTACCAGGTTTGCATATCTATAGAGTATTATTGTTTTTCGTAAATATTGTCATTATTTTGAATTCTATAAGAACACAAATAAAACAAGAAGAATTCATGAATATTTCTACCCAATTCGTAAGTACTCGAATATTGAACGTAGCACTCTATATATGGCTATTTAACTTTACAATTTTCTTCCTAATACCATAAGAAACATAAGAGTATAACTCATACCGTAGGACAATTTATTTGTTTGTATTGAACTGTAAACCATATTCATTCACAGAATTCAAAGATGCATGTACTGTGGGTGTGTAGGGGTTAAATATTGCTTTTTGTGACTTGTTTTCATTTTGTTATCATGTATGATGATAATTCTGAAAATAAAGATTATTATTATTATTATTATAAGCTCGTATACTTAGATACAGGATGTTCTCAAACGTGAGTCTTTTTTTAAAATAAAGTTAGGGGTTTTCCAATAAGAGTTTTATTTTGAATAGCCCACTATCTGGGCAGCTGTCATCTTTTGACATTTGACAAGTAAACACTACGCCATTACTGAAAATTCAAGGCAATACGGAAAATATGCATATTCTGAAAACATCAATAACATTAACTTTCGACGAGCAGTTTATAAATTGCAATGGAGATTATTCTATTCAAAACATTTTTTATCATTTTCAATTTTAAGAAAAAAATCCGGTTCCATATCTCTACATCTAGTATAACGGTTTTAGAGGAACAGGGGAATAACCCTGTTAAACGTAGCTAACATTTAGCGCAATAATTCAATGATTAAAACCTTTCGTTCTCAAATTCATCGTTTGGAATCATTTTCGAAATAACAATAATAAGATATTATTAAATACAAAGCTCAAAACTGGTTATATTCGTAACAGTATGCCAATTGGTGTGGACCCGCTATTAAATTTTTGCGAGTATGTACTCTCACGGTCCACTGTAATAAAAATTAAGTACATATAATAATAAAATCACAGCGAATCCCGTTCTTTTTACCTTGATCCAGGATCAGATTTCCTGCAGTTCGAACCTGATAAATGACCTTGGAATTTCTGTAATGGGATTTTTTATGGTAGACATACCGTTATTTGCTGCATATCCATAATATCCAGGCATGAACAATTTGTATTTCTAGCTAATTGTATGGCTAGTACCTAATAAATGTCAAAGACATCTTGATCACGAAAAATTCAGAGCCAATTTCATTATTTTTGTTGTCAAAAGCTAAGCTCAAGGTTAGGATTGAACCATGAAGTACTATTTCACAGTTGCTGATTAGACACATACCCTGCATTTTACATAGGTCAGACATGACGATTCATGAACATAAGGAAAAAAGAATACAAGAAAAGTACAATGAATAATAAAATAACTGGATTTTCTGAACATTGTATTAATAACATTCATTTCATAGATTTCAGTAGAACTGAGATCTTACACGCGGGCAATAAAAGCAGAAGAATGGACCTTTCAGAAAGTTTGGAAATTTCTTTAGCACACAGAAAGCATTTTCCGCTGATAAATTTCCAGTCAGAATTTAATTTATCACCATTGTTCTAATCTGTGAAAGATTGAACGACTCAACACCTTATTTTTTTTAGCTTTTTCAAAATTCTACGTGTTTCATTATTATAAATATGATAAAACATATACAGGGTGTCCCAACGAAAACTTGACCCCCAGAACTCAGAAACGAAGAATTTTCGAAGATTTTAAAAAACAGGTCAAGTTCTGTTCTGAGGGGGACAAATTTTCATCATGAGTTTGTTCCGAGAAAACCACCTCCATGAACCCCCATCAACTCCCAACATTTTTTGAATAGGGAAGAGATGTCGAGTGTTGGTTAGTTTGAAAGTTATTTATGTTCTGTACACAACCCAGTTAAAACTTTCAAAATCGGTTTATTATCTGGTGGAGCACTACACCTTTTCTGTTTAAAAGTCATTCAAGTCAACAAACAGACAGAATCAACTTTTTTGATAGATATTGACTTTCGAAATGCTTTGATCCGGTTCATCATTTTTGCTCCATGATCTCTTGGGTTTGACATTGTTATAAACAATCCATTTTTCGTAACCAGTAATGTTGGGCTTCAAACATTGATCATTTTCGTGTCGTTTGAGAAGCGAATCGCAGACATCAACGCAACGACATAAATTTCTCTCTGTGAGTTAAACCCAGTGGTCATAAACAGTTGAATTCGATAAATTTAACCTCCCACCGATCTCACTTGTTGTTATTTGCCGATTTGCATCTATACTGCGTCTTGAAAGTATCCGGAAAAACCAAAGCTCAATTGCAATTATTTAGTTTATATTTTTAACTCTTGAATTAGAAAAATTATAACAAAATATTCACCTTATATACTTATACAACCTCCATTTAACTCTAAACACTTGACTAATCATCAAGGTACACCCGAAACTAGATCACCTCCATAATTTTTGGTGATGGTACTCCAGGACTGTAAAACTGACTGAATTAAATCATCTTTATTTCGTGGCGCTGCTCGTTCAAGTTCAATTTTCATTAGTCATTATGTTTTCAATGGGACTAAGATCTGATAAAGCTGCTGGCCATGAAATGGTTGTCACTTGGTGTTCTTGTATCCAAGCTTGATTATGGACCGAAGTATGACATCTTGCATTATCCTGCTGAAAACGCCACCCTTCTGGATATAAATCATGCGCCGTTTCAAGAAGAAAATCAATTAGAATGCCACAATACTTGTCACTATTAATGGAACCATCAACTATACAGAGAGGCGTAGCACCACGCTAAGATATTGTTCCCCAAACCATTATTTGGTGGTAAATTTTCAGCATCTGGGGTAGCTCAAGGTTCCCACCTGAGCCCTCTTCTTTTTATTGTTTACATAAATAAAATAAGTAGGTGTTTTAGAGTTTGCGGGATTTTGCTATTTGTGGATGACATGATCTGGACAGACTGGTCGAATTTTGTGAGGAGGGTGAAGCTATCCTTTCCCTTTATTATGCCTATGTGTTCAGCAGGCTCAACTTTGGTGTCTCCATTATCAGGTTCATGTTGATAGGTTGGAAAAAATTCAAGGAAGGTTTCTTCGGTTTCTTGGCTGGAGAACTGGATATTGTTTGAGCCCTTGCGATCCTAATAATTACTGTTTGCGCTGGAATCACTTTGGAATGTTAAGTTTAAAGAACAGAAGAATGAGTGATATCATTTTCATTTTCAAAAGTTTGTCCCACCAAATAGACTGTTCCAATAATCTTGAGTCCATAAACTTTCATGTCCCGTCGGGGTCCCTGAGAGATCATACCACACTTTACTTGCCTATCTGTAGAACCAAGTGCGAAATATTCACCATTGTTTAGGATGCTGGATCTATGTAATATTTATAATGACAAAGTGAATGTTCAAGTTGGGAACATGAACTCTTTGAAGATGCTTTTGAGAAGGCTTTTTATGTAGTTCTAAACTTTATTGATGTATATATTTATGAGTAAAGAATACTTTGTTCTGTTGAATTGAATTCCTAATATTTTATTTTTGTAACACTGTCCTATTGTAATATTTAGTGAATGCTGCCTTTGGGTGTTTGTTCACCTGTTTGCATTATTCTATGTGAATAAATAAATAAATTTGGAAATTTGAACGGTAATAGGTTGTTTTGATAGGATTTTAAAGTGATTTCCACCAAGTTGGAAACAACTTTCATCAGATATAAAGACATTATTGAAATTGTCTTCTTGAAAACGTTGACAAAATTCTATCTTTAGTTCCTTTTGTAAAGGTGTCCTTATAGGTTTTTTTTGGTTTCCTTCATATGCAGCCATGTATTTTTACGGACGGTTTCTGGACATACTTTTATATTTCGTTGATTCCAAATTTGCTAGCCAATTTGCGGAACCCCAGACGCAGATTGTGTCGTCCTAAGGCCAATAAATCGTTTAAATTGTTTCCTTTAATCTTACGCAGTCTTTTTGAAACTGGTCTATGCCTCATATCCATGACATTTTTTATCCTCTTTATTGTCCCATATACAACACTTTGTTACAGTTCCGTCAATTGCACTAATTTTTTAACGTTTCGAAAACCTTTTCTATACAAATATTCTACCTGTTTTCTTTTTTCTCATTGCGACATTATTTCATAAATTGTATACCTCTTGACAATCAACAATATTTGACAAATAGTGTTGCCATACAACTTTGGCCATAGTTGACTATCTGTACAACCTATTTTATGCATTACTTTTGTCTTAGAATGTTAGAAAAAGAAGGATATTAAAATTATGAAAAATAATTAATTCCGGATACTTTCTAGACGGACTATACTAATGCCTATATCATGTCTTTATCGACTTCAACCGGCCTTCCGGAACGTGTTACATCTTCGACATCAAAATTGCCGGATCGAAATTTTGCTAACCAATTCTGGCACTGGCGTACTCTCCATCACATCGGTTTATTTCATTCTGGCTTGAACTTTACTATAGTAAAAAAGTAAAGTATGACGAAAATGCTGTTTATTACTCTCCATATTTAAAAGGGTACCAATCAAAAAATACTGCGTAAAAATAAGTGAACTTTCTCACACACAAGCCTTACTATATCAGCTCTCAAAACATACGATGATAATGCTGCTTAAGTGTTAATTTGGGCTCGAAAAAATACAATTAAATCCCCTGTCGGGATAAAAACGAAATTACTTTCCGAACAACCTCATATTATACAGTAGATATCTTCAAATCACATAAAGTAAAATCCATACTTCTATTCTTGTTGGGCATTAACAGCATTTGACAGATATGAACAAACATATAAAACAACTTATTTTCGAATAATAATAGTGCCATAAACTCCTACTCGTCAAGCAACAACAGGTCGCCATATTCTTCAGGTGCAAGAATACTGCTGAGGAATTAGTCAGTTCTTATTCAACAGTGAAATCTAAAGGTAAAATTAAAACTCGGAAAGAAGGCCAATGAATTTTTTCACAAAAAGTCATATAAGAGAATCATTAGGATCTCCAATAAATCGATTCAAATTCGATATAAGATAAAATCTGATAGTATCAAGATAGTATTCTTTTCGAGTAATTTTACAAATAAAATCGAAATAAATGCAAATTGCTGAATTTCAACCCTACAAACTAAGAGTAAAAACGTCTTGAGGGCTAACTTTTATCATATTTCTTTGCTGGCATCAATGGATGAGCTCATGCATGCTTAAATGTTCGTTGGTCACAAGTTGTTTGACGGTCATTTCAAATTCTATCACTGCATGCGGACAAACTCAATTCGAAGACAAAATTACCTATTTTCGACTGATATGAAATCCTCTGCCTGCCAATCAACTAATTCATCTTCTTTACATTCGCCGGAAAACAATTCGTTCCACACAAACACCGACGAACACAAACAACAATGTTAAAGTCTCTTCCCAAATTCAAATCCGTTAACAGCCAACATACCAGCTACAGCTTCATAATTAAGAGTAAGACAATAGCAACTACGGTCGTGTTTACAAATAGGAAGGCGGCATGTCGAACATGTGTGTAGGACCAGAAATAAAACCACGTTGTATTGGCAGAGCCGGTCATCCGAATTGGTATGCCAAAATGTCTTTGCCCGCCGTATTTAATCGAGCGATCGCAGCACCTAGCGCCGACAGACTGCTGCTCCTGCATCCACAGTATCATATGGAGACTCGACTTCCGAAGTTTTAACCGATTGGAATTCCTGCTACAAAACAGGTTTTCCGTTGAGACGTTTCAAACCTATAGGGTTAGCAGCTGCGGCCATCTATTGAAGTTTGTTCCAATCTTCGGTTTCGATGGAGAATAACTGCGTATTTGAGTAGTTTCCTGTAACGAATTGTAATTGAAATTTTAAAGCAGTTTTCTGGGTACTTTGAGAATTCCTATTCAGTCTATCAAAAAAGACATTCTGAACATAGATCAACAAGACTATATAGATGGGACACTGACTGTAGAAAGTCTGAATCAAGTTGGTCGCTTTCATTGTAACGACTGGTGCGTGAAACAAATTCAACTAGAGAAAACTGTATTACCAACTTTCAAGAGAACTGCATTACCTCTGCTTTTAGAATACTGCATTATCGACGCTTGGCGCGAATATTTGAATCTTCTTTCAGTTTTTCCCAGGGCTAAAATTAAACAAGTGTTCAGAAATTACTTTGTTTTACTACCAAAACATTGAAATGCTTACATTCACACAACTCTACAACAAATACATTTCAATTGTTTGGTAGTACAACATAGTGATTTCTGAACACTTGTTTTAATTTTAGCCCTAGGAAAAACTGAAAGAAGATTCAAATATTCGTTTCAATCTTCAAACTCACTATTTGAATAACAGATACATGTTTGAACTATAATTATTTATTCATTATAAAAAATAGAAACTATTAAATAAAAAAAGAAATGAAATTAACATATGTATTTACAATATTTACATTTAATTTTTCTGTAGTACAACATAGTAACTTCCAAAAACTTGTTTCAATGTTCATACTCACTATTTGAATAACAGAAATATGTTTGAACAATAATTATTCACTGGTTATAAAAAATAGAAACTATTAAATGAAAAGAGATAAAATTAACATATTTAAAGTATTCCTAGGTGTTAAGACAAAAGTTGAACCTTGAGAACATTAATTTGAGATCTTCTTTAAGATTCAAAATCTCTTTCAGCTTGGTCCTTAATCGGGTCAATAAATTCCTTCTCTGGATTACTGAATAAAAATTTTTCTTCTCTCACAGAGTCTTGGAATGAAATGAAAGAGATAATTAAAACACTGATTAAATAAAAGTAAATATAGTGTTCCGGTTTCATCAAATTACCAAATTGATATTTCCTACACTCAATAAAACGTAAATCTTTCAACAACTCACTATAACCAAGTAAATTAATCCTACAGATTGCACAGTTTCTAATAGATAAATCGTTTGAAATAATTTTACAAATTGCACCACTCAACCTGAAGAAGTTCTTTTCCTATCAACATTTGGCACTGATCCAGAAACTGGTCCATACCATTTCAATATCTGTTACCTCAGGAAAATCACCTAGAGAAAAAATATTATTATTAGATCACCCAGAGCAATTTGTTGGTGTGTTACATAGCATTGATTTATATTTTAAACTAAACATAAAAATATTCTAGACGACTACATAGTAAATGAAAATTAACAAACGTGAAGAAATTATATTCCTCTCAATACTTGATCATCTGATAATTTGTGCCAATCAGTTGGCTGTATATAATTTCTATCCACCTCTTAATTAACTTGGGATCTCTCTTGGAAAAACGATGTCTAGGGCTGGTTAGATCTTGACACCCATGTACACAACATTTCTTAGTATATCCCATTTTCAAGTACTGTATTGAACTCAATATTTGAAAATACACTAGTTTAGATGCACTGAACTGTTTTGAACTTAACTTTTACAAAATTTAATCAAAAAGAAATATGAGATGTGATCGAGGTTGGGCCATAACAAAACGTAAACAAAACCACTCTTTTCCAAATATATGACCATTATTACAACAATGGCTAACGGCTGATGGTAACGGTACCTAGCGGCGAAATCAAAAAGTATAAGTTGATGGTTAGCGCTAACTATTGACTGGTGCATCAACTAAAAACTTAGTTTTAGGTGGGGGTAGGAAAGTGTCCAATCTATATATTATTTTTAATCTATGATTCTGAAGGAAATCAGGCATTATGTAAAGAGTACAGTTTACTGTTACTACTTTCCGAAGGTTTCTGTTTTGGTCAGTTGTTGAAGTAAGTGCATAGTTTAGGTTTGTTCTTTGTTGGCCAGGTATCTCCTTGACTATTTCGGAGCTTCGCCTGCTTTACACCAGAGGGTAATAGAACATTATTACCGAGGTGGAAAGTGGTTGATCAAACTTTCCATCGAGGTTTTGAAAAGATCAGTATCCTCTAAAGGATCATACGAGTCACAGAATCCCTCACAGATTATGTAAATTCCACCATTACGTCATTGTATTTACCGCCTTATTTATGTGTCAAACACTCTGTGGCACTTTAACTTGACACGTATGCGATTAGTGACAATAACAAAGAAAAGAACTTCCTTATGGCATTCCCATTGTATTTTGAAGCAGCCGAGAGAAAAGTTCTAGGAAATAAACCTCCTAAGCAACTCAGTAACATTATCGAGATAATAGTACTTATAACAGTCCCCCTTGGTAACTCTTAGTAAGTAAACTTCTTTAAATGCTTCTGATTAATTGCATGCTTTACATTTTTTAATGCCACCGTAGTGTTAATGTGAAGTAAGTGATTGCAAACTCGTTCATAGTACTTCCATTCATCGCTTTTCATTCTTCTATTTTTGCTTCAGTGTTATTTAATCCTACCAGAATGTTTCAAGTAAACTGCATTGCCTTTGTATATAACTAGAGCGGCACGACTCCCACAAGTTATCTATTTCTATTGTATATATTCTCTCGGTGCCTGGTTGCTGTTTGCTGTATTTGTGAATAGTAATTCTTATCTGCGTTATAATTACTAATGGGGATTTTTATTATCTGTTCTTAGTAATTGCGGTGCTTGATATTTAACTGATTTGCATGTACTCTTGTGTGGTCCCCCGGTTACCTATTTCTTTGTTTGTTCTTATTGTAACGTTCATTAACACGCTGTTCTAGTCAGTTTGTATTACATATTTGCCATATGCACGTGTTCGCTTACTTTGAGAGATTGTATTCCTTGTGAACCAGTGGCGTTCTTTAAGGTCGCTGAGTAGTCCTGGTAAAGGACCACATATCGTATAGAGACAGTAAATAGCTCCGGATATCCAACGCTATTGTGAGTGATTGCTAGATCATTGTTCCGAGGTATTGTGATATCCCCAGGGATTAGTTTGCGTGACCCTTCAGGTAGTGTTCGGTTTGTTCTTCAGTAATATCTCAGCCTTCCTAGGCCTTGACCACCCCGAGGAGACCAGATACAATCCATTTGATAGTAACTTTTCCGGTCGACTCGAATTATGTTAGATTCCCTCCTCAAGGAAATCTCCTGGGCATACCACAGTTACCCTTACCTTACTGTCCATTTAAACTTACCCCTTGTAACAGGAGGTTCGGCACTGGTTGCCGGAAGTGCAGTTGTAGGTGCAATTGCTGGCTGTATCCTGTCTCTTCTAACCCTTTCCGCTGCATAAGAATGATATCCGATTGGAGCGAGTTACCGATCTAACGATATGAAGTAATCAGTCATTTAGACACGGGGCGCCATTAGGTTCACTGTGGAGCTTTGCGAAGCACTGCGTAGAGTAGATTTAACTACAGGCTGATAAATGTGGTTCCATTCGTTGATGGTTGTTGCTTTTTAATATTACTAATAGAAATATATTATTCTGGCATTACTGTGTTTTGAATATTTATCCTCCCGTCACTGTTTCCTTGCTGTTAGGTGTAATTTGGGTTGTCTACACAACGTAACGTCCTATTCTCCCGTCACTAGACGATCACGATAAAAAGGTTAGCGCTCTTCAGAGTACTCCGTGTAATTCCAGATCTTTTAGAGTACTCCGTAATCCCCCAGATCTTTTAAAGTACACCGTAAAACCCCAGATCTTTTAGAGTAATCCTTTAAATCCCAGATCTCTTAGAGTACTCTTCGTTTCTGGTTGAACGGCTATGTAAACAAGCATAATTGCCGTATATGGAGTGAAAACCATCCTCAAGAGGTTCTGCAGGTTCCATTGCATCCTGAAAAATGCACTGTATGGTGTGCTTTACACGCTGGAGGCATCATCGGTTCATATTTCTTTAAAAACGATGCTGGAGCTAATGTTACAGTGAATGGTGCTCGTTACAGATCGATGATCAATGATTATTTATGTCAAAATTTGAATGGTTTCGACCCAGAAGTGTTTTGGTTCCAACAAGATGGTGCTACACCGCATGCTGCTACCGTAATAACAATTGATTTATTGAAAGAAAGATTTGGCGATAACATTATTTCGAGAAATGGTCCAATTAATTGACCTCCAAGATCATGGGACATAACTCCACTGGATTATTTTCTTTCTGGTTTTGTCAAGTCATTGGTTTATGCTGATAAACCAGAAACAAAAGACTTTTTGGAAGCCAACATAACTCGTGTTATTGATGAAATAAGGCCTGAATTACTCGAAAAAGTGGTCCAAAATTGGTTTGGTCGAATGCGGTTCCTCAGAGCTAGTCGTGGTGGACATATGCCGGAAATTATTTTCAAAACATAAATGTCATAAAATTATCTTTCAAATAAAAAAAAAATTTGGTTTTAATCTTAATTTAAATGGAATGAAATAAGGAATTACTTTGTTTTCTATCACTTTTTATTATAACTGATATACAGTGACTCGAGTTTCGTAGTGTTTACTACATTTTCAAACTGAACTAACAAATTAGATCTCAACTATTATATATGGGGATTGTAGGCTTCGGCAGAGCTTCGAAGAGAGGGGTTTTCCAAAGTTCCGTCTGTTCGTTAAGTAGTTTTATTATTGGTACGTGCTTTTTATATTTTTCAATTTCTATGGATTCCAGGATGTCAAGTTTTTTCCCTTTCGCTTCCACGTGCAAGATAACAAGGTTGTTCAATTCTGGGAAGGTGTGATCTGTAGTGAAGAAATGGTTCGCAAAATTGGAATTATTCTTCCGGTTCCTAAAAGCAGATTCATGCTCTTTGTACCTTTTATGGAAAGGTCGGCCCGTTTGACCTATATACACACTATTACACTCTTGACAACTTAATTTATAGACTCCAGAATTATTCAGTCGGTTCTCTTTGTCTTTCGGATTAAAAAAGAGATTAGAAATTTTATGGGAGGGTGTGAAAGCTGTTACTATGTTAATTTTTGATAAAATTCGAGCTATTTTTTGTGAAATTGGTCCAAAATATGTTAGTTTTATAAATTTATTGTTATTATGATCTGATTTGGAGATGGGGTAAATTTGTTTACGAATTAGTTGCTTCTGTTTTATGTTTATGATGGAATTTATAGTTTTGGTTTTGAACTGATTTTTTGTGGCTATTTGTCTGATTGTATTCAATTCCCTCTTTAACGTAATATTATCTAAAGGAATTGAAAATGCTCTATGTACCATTGATCTATAAGCAGCTAGTTTATGATTGATCGGATGATCCAATATTTAATTTAAATGTGTTTTAATTCAATTTAAAGTTCTATCACTTTAAAAAAACACCCGATATTTTATTTGTATATTTTTTCGTATATTTTTCTTTATCGGTATTTCTGCAGGTTAATGGTTATCTGTATTCATTTTGCATATCATTAATAAGGAGTGTGAACTATCCTTATTTATTTTTTTTTTTTATTTTGCATATGTCACTTTCGAAAATATTTCAAAAATAAAATTTCAAATGAAAATAACTCAGGAACAATTGAAGCGATCCTGCCAATCTACATACCTGATATATGCAAACTCCAAACCTACCCTGAAAATAGATTTTTTAAGTCTCTAGATTTTTTAAGTCGAATATTATTCATTGCCGTGGTTGTATTATTAGGTAAGACTTTGAAGGCGATAGAATAAATTTGGATAAATAATACTTATTTTGGGTTCAGTTAACTGTGTCCTACTTCTTTTTGGAAACTGTAACATGTAGTGCAAGTATTCGTAATAATTATACCTATTTGACATGAGTTTCCCCGATTCAATAATCTTCCAAATAGTTTTTCAGTCATCTGCATTCTATAATAATATTGCTCAATTTACTTTCACCGATCTTATACACGCCAATATTACATTAAATGTATGACTCGCAGTCTAGCGAAATGTACAGGACCGAATCATCTGGAGAATATGGAGCTGAATAAAGCGAATCCTACAATGATGAGTTCCTATTATATTATCGTGAATTTCATAACCATAAATAATGAAAGTGGGTATTGAATAAGATATTGCACAATAAAATTGTGATAATTGAATTCAATTCCAAGCTCACAGTAGCCTAAGAGGTAATTACCTTATCAGACATGGGTGAGATATCCTCAGAAGTACACAAAGAGGAATTTTCATGAAAAATCAGGAAAAACGAGGTAGTGTCGGTATATTTGAAATCCTAGTGAAGGGTTTTCAAACAAGAGGTTTCATTTTGATTTGAAAAAACGAGTATATTTCAAAAGAAATCAATGGATGTTTATTTCATTGTAAAGAGGACCACGTGACCTTATCTATCACGTGGCCCCAAGAAAAAAAATCTTAAGAAGTTAAATCACAAGATATCTGTGGTCAATTATTTTTTTATTTTTTATATTTTTATTTATTTTATTTACTTCTACACAAACACCCAAATGGGTAATTACAGATGGAGAACAACAAAATACTATCAACAATCACTTAACCTAGGAGAACAGTCTTCTCACATTTTGTAAACTAGTATTGAATAAATCTATATCAGATTTATTAATCAACTCATTGCATATGGACATCATTTTATTAATAGGAGATGAACTACCTGGTGTTACATAAAAAATTTCCCTATCTCTAAGTCTCAGATATAAATTAGGAATCTTAAATTTCAAAAGATTAGTAAACTGGCAGTCTTGAAATGTTAAATTATTCACAACTTTAAAAATGAAAAGAACTGCGTTACACTTACGTCTATTAACTAAAGTGCACATATCGAAATCTGTCAACATGGAAATATATGACTTCATGAAAGGATACTCATTGTATTTTTTCAGGTGTAAAAAGCGAAGGAATTTTTTCTGCACTTTTTCAATTCTGTCAATATGAGATATGGTTGACGGCATCCAAACCACTGAAGCATATTCCAGCTGAGGTCTTACGAGGGCTTTATAGAGTGAAATGGTAGTGGAACAATCAAAATCTCTGCTATTTCTAAAAACTAAACCTAGTAACTTGTAAGCCTTGTTGGCGATGAAGTCAAAGTGGCTATTAAATTAAAAATTTTGTTGAAAAATTATACCCAAGTCCTTAGTTTCCGACTTGCGTTCAAGAATTTCCGATTCAATTACATAATTGAAATTTAGCGGGTTGGATCTTCGAGTGAAGCTGACCACGTGACACTTCTTTGTGTTGAGGGACATTTTATTATCTTTGAACCATCTCCCCACACTGTTCAAGTCTTCCTGCAGTAGAGAGCAATCAGTCAAACTCGAGACCTTCCTAGACAGCTTGAAATCGTCCGCAAACAAGAGTGCAGTGGAAAATCGTAGACAGGCAGGGAGATCATTAACAAATACAAGAAATAGTAACGGCCCCAAAACACTACCTTGGGGAACACCTGAACTCTGTTTTATATCTTGTGATAATTCATCACCGACTTTCACAACTTGCACTCTCTGATGCAGATAGGATTCAATGAAGTCACAAGCATCCCTCGAAAAGTCACTCTTAGCAAGTCTATCAATTAGAAGTATGTGATTTACTTTATCAAATGCTTTTTCACAGTCAGTGTATATCGTATCTAGTTGTAAACCTTCTTCTATTGCATCCACTGCAAGTTCAGCGAATGAACAAAGGTTACTTATTGTTGATTTCCCTTCTACAAAACCATGCTGACAGATATCGAATTTAATATTGGAATTTTTAATTATATCATTATAAATTATTATTTCGAATAGTTTAGATAGGGCATTCAAAATGCTGATTGGCCGGTAGTTTTCAATTAGATTTGTTTGTCCCTTTTTATAGACGGGTGTTATTATAGATGACTTGAGACGATCTGGAAAGGTATTTTCTAAAAGTGATAAATTAAAAATATGCAGTAGTGGAACCACTAGAAAGTCAATACAGCCCCTGAAAATATAGGAGGGAATATTATCTGGACCATTAGATTTCTTCGGTTTCAACTTTATCACAGCTTTTCTCAGATCATCTTCTGAAATGACGGAGAATTTGAAACGTCCTCCCGTTGGGCTCGTTTCACACGAATCATCTTCACTAGTATATACGGACTGAAAGAAAGAAGCAAAAGCACAAGAAATGTCCTTTGCATTATTGAGCAATTCTTGTTCGAATTGCATCGATATTGGGATTTTATTTTGAGATTTCTTTCCACCGATAAACGACCAAAATGATGAAGGATCACTATTGAAATTTTTTTCGAGTTGTTCTTTGTATCTTGTATATTCAAGTTTCGTTTGATGCTTAATTTCTTTTCTAAGCGAAGAGAATATTGTATCATCTTCCTTCTTTAGATTTTTATGTAATTTATTCTTTTTTATTATTTTTTGTTTCAATTCCGGGGAGAACCATATGGGAAATTTATGCCCCCCCACAGCAATCGAATTTTTAAATCTAGGAATAGATTGATCAAGCATGGTCATCAATTATGATCATCTCTCCGAGAAATAACACATCCAGAAAATTCTTCTTGAAAAATGGCGATTCTTTCGTTCCTTGTGTGGCACGTAGCGCCGTATTGTTGAAAATAAACGTTGTCCTTATCAATATGTTCCAATTTCGGTCATGAAAAATCATCAGTCATAGCTCGGTAGCGCAATCCATTCACCGTAACAGTTGAACCAGCCTCATTTCCGAATAAATAAGGTTCAATCACACCGCCCGTCGAAAAACCTCACCAAAGAATGACACGTTGAGGATGGAGAGGCTTCTCAACGATCATTCTTGGATTTTCAGAGCCCCAAATGCGACTATTCTGCTTATTGACCTAGTTTCCGAGCTGTAAATGGGCCTTATTGCTGAGGATGATTTTTCGATGGAAATCCGGATCATGCGGACCCAATCAGCGAAGATACGATGTTGCTGGTGATCTATCGGCTTTAGTTATTGTGTTAACTGAACTTTATGCAAAATACCGTGTAATGTCGTTTGTGGAATGCCTTATTCCAAAGATCGACAAATAATCGACAAACCTGGGTTTTCGTCAACACTACGGGCTACAGCTTTTCTCAGTTGTTCTATAAAATCTTCACCATTTTTGTAGTGAATTTTAACAATTTTAGTGGGTTGTTGAAACGTGTAGCGTTTCATTTTTATTAATAGAGTAGTTTTTACTGGTCAATGTTAAAAATAACAGTTTTAAAAGTGACAGCTACTCAAAATGGAGCTTTTACTGGAAACCCTTTATATTCACTGATTAGATTTTTGCGCGGTTTTAGTAAAGAACAGCGTGCTATCGTTTTAATTTCAATTATTTACAGGATGTTCCAACGAAAACTCAACACCTCGATTTTCCGACTTTAAAATGAAAATTTTAAAAATCGCTCGAGACCGTCAATTTGTGATTCGAGAGGAACAACTTTTCCGCTTTTTTCATCCCCGTAACTTCAACTCCCTGAAGGGGGTGAGCACAACGCCTTGGTTTTGAATGAGGGATGAGGGGTGTGCGATAACTAATTCTGAAGATCGTATCGACTACTATCTGACCCTCAAATGTCGCTTCAAAATATCCATCGATAATGAAATAACAGCGAAAATATTGAAAGAGGCAATGTGGAAAAATAATATTTTTTGCAAATTTAGTGAATTTTCCTTCATTCTCTATAATGAAATAATGAACCTTTCTGTTAAATGTACAGAATTTTTTTTTCAATACAAGTACATTCAATAACTTCAGGATGGTACAAGACATACCTGTAGTGTCAGAACAATGAGTATCTTATGATGTAATTGTTACATAATGATGCTAGCAGATTGTGTAGGTCAGTAGTTCAGGTAGGCTCGATCATTCAGGAAGTCTTGAAAAACGAGGACAACAAAGTGTTATACGTCCAAAGAAACATATTCATTTGTTTACTTCTGGATACTTGTTAAAAGCTCCATGAAGTTTGTGGGTGATTACAGTAAGAGCATGTTATGAACATGAGTTATAATTTCGGCTGAGTGCGTTATTCAACATTTTTTTTTCAAATAATTAAAGATGTTTTCAGTGTTACATAATAAAGTTTTACGCCCTTGTTTCAGGGAAAAGCGTGCAATCGTTTCGTCCAAAGCTCTGTTTTTTTATGTTGAGCCGAAAATGGTCTTACTCTATGAAGTTGGACTCAAGTATGAAGAATCCGAGGTCAAAAGTTTCTGTCCGCCCTTTAACACTCTAACTTCCGAACGGAAAGAGCTGAAACCTTGAAACATTTATGGTAGGTTTGGGGTGCAAATATCTCCAATAAGTTCGTTAATGGCCAAAAACGGTGTAATAAATTCGCAGTTATTCACGTTTGGAAATTATTCATATTTTTCGCTATATTTTCCAAAGTACACTTTCGACTGATCTGAATTTCGAGTTCTAAAGGGAGAATGAAAACAAACATGTTCTTGAAAATTTTCATGAGTATCATGAGGATAAGAAGCTTCAAAACAAAAACAACAATTTTGTGAGCGGAACATCGTTGACCGCTAAAGAAACAATACAGGTGGATATAAAATAATGACACAAAAGCTAATACAAAATTTCGTGAGGATCATATAATTAGAAGTTTATAAAAATGTGAGCAAAGCAGCGTTTAGCGCTAGCGAAACAATAGCAACAGTTGACCGATTGACTTTTAATTTAGCATTCGGTTAAAAAATTATGATAAGAAGATTAATGTCAAACTTGATCGTGGGTCATTCTTTTTCCAACCTTCATGACAGGACTTTTGAAATCTTCAAATATACACTGGCGAGCAGAAAAAACGGGTCACTTGATCATTACTGTTCAAATGCCCTTCTTGGTTAAAATTTTTACGAGAATCCTGAAATTTCTGAAATGGTAGGGAAAAGAGTATTGCCCAAAGAAAAATGATTTGTATAAAATACTAAGGTTTGTTTTACAAAATCAAAAACTTCGAAATTGAAAAAAGTATCGTAACTGTGAAAATTTCAATATCAGTATGACGTGTGACCTTCCCTAGCTCTGAGTACAGCTTCCGAACGTCTTCGCTGCTCTCCCAGAAATGGTATATAAGGAACAACATGGTCCATAAGAATTTCCTCTATGTACCTTACTGCTGTTAAAGATCCATCCATAAAAACCACTCTGTGCGGCCCTCTAAAGACACCTTCCCAGACCATAACAGATCCATCATCGAATGAACTCGCTCCTCTATACAGGCATCGGCGTATCTTTCTTCTGGACGTCTATGATCATCAGTTCCTCGAATGCTTAATCTGGATTCATCAAAGAAAAGTACGTGGGCCCACTGAGCTTCTAACAGGTTTATGTGATCTCGTACAAATTAAGACGCACAATTCGATGCTTTCTGAGAAGTTCTGGGCCTGACGCAGGTCTGTATGGTTGTAAATTCGATTCTGAGAGACGTCGTCTCACGGTCCATTCACTTAAATTTAATTGACGTACCTCCATCAATCGATTTAGAACTTCAACAGCATTAAGATGGCGATTTCGAAGACTTGTGGAAACCATGAATCTGTTATCCCAACACCATGTGCACCGCCCTCTTCCAGATACAGGTCAGCCTGCCTATCTTCTGATGCCTTGTCAATATTATGTAGATAGGGTAACATTCATTCTTCTAGTAACAGATCTCTGGCTCAGTCCATTTTCAATAAGTGCCACTGTTCTCGAACAATCTTCAATTGGTAAACTCATTTTATGAAATTGTTTCTTTCAGAGAGTGGAAAAAAAACTTTTCAACGACTAATGTTGATACTGAATTGTTTCAGCCGTTACTATTTGGTAGTTGATCATAATTAAAACAAATTGTAGAAATTACTATGTTTTACTACCAATAAAAATATATATTACACATTTTCTTGTGACTCGAGTTTTGGGAAATGAACTATCCCATCATCAGACAACAGTTGTCTGTTGTCAGTTGTCATTCAAAACAAATAATCATCGATCATCGATCTGTAACGAGCACCATTCACTATAACATTAGCTCCAGCATCGTTTTTAAAGAAATATGAACCGATGATGCCTCCAGCGTGTAAAGCACACCATACAGTGCATTTTTCAGGATGCAATAGAACCTGCAGAACTTCTTGAGGATTGTTTTCACTTCATATACGGCAATTTTGCTTGTTTACATAGTCGTTCAACCAGAAATGAGCTTCATCACTAAACACAATTTTACGATAAAAAAGTGAATCAACTTCAAGCTGTTCTAGGGCCTAATCAGCAGGCTTTAGTTCTTGAACCAGTTGGATCTTGTATGGGTGTAGACCAAGATCTTTACACAAAATTTACCATGTGGTGGAGTCCAACTTGTTGTGAACGTCGACGAATAGACGAATCTGCATCATAATTAACACTATGCCTTACAGAAGCGATATTTTCTTCTGTACGTACAGTTTTTTTTTCTTGTTGTTGTTGCACCGAGTAGAGAAAATGTCCGAACTCTATCGATAGTTTGACGAATAAGCTGCTCTGATGTACGATTATACTATATAAACCATAAATTTCTCGAAGTGCTCTATAAGTTTGGCGAATAGAACACTGATTTTGAAAATAAATTTCAACAATTTGTAAACGTTGCGGCGTGAGTCTTTCCATGATAATTTGTCAATGCTTACTGAACAGAAATGTCAAAACAACATGGCTTCTATATTCTGTCAAATCATAGTTATCCCTATCGAAAGTTCTATCACTCTAAAAAAAACACCCGATATACTACTCTGTCAAGAAAGTACCGGGAATTTTCAATTAAAACAACATTTTTACATTTAATCGTCAAAATTTATTGGGTCGCCTTCAAAATAGGCTCCATTTGCTCCAATACATCTATGCCAACGGCACTTCCAATTATCGAAACATTTTTTATAGGCGCTTTCCGGGATGGACTTTAGCTCTCGCGCCGAATTTTGTTTTATGGCTTCAATCGACTCAAAACGGGTGCCACGAAGGGGCAATTTTAGTTTTGGGAAGAGGAAAAAGTCGCAGGGACCCAAATCCGGCGAATACGGTGGTTGCTGAAGCACGTTTGTTGAGTTTTTGGCGAGAAAGTCAGTCACAATCGTAGCTCGGTGAGAAGGCGCGTTATCGTCATGCAAAATCCATGAGTTGTTCGCCCACAAATTTGGCCGCTTCTTACGGATACGCTCACGCAAACGTTTCATAACGCCTAGGTAATACTCCTTGTTTACCGTCTGACCCTCTGGAACGAATTCGTAGTGCACCACGCCACGGATATCGAAGAAAACAATGAGCATCACCTTCATTTTCGAGCGGCTTTGGCGTGGTTTTTTCGGTTTCGGCTCATTTTTTGCCACCCATTCCGATGATTGCTGGCTTGTTTGCATATCGTACTCGTAGACCCAGGTCTGATCACCAGTTATAATGCGTTCCATGAATGTAGAATCGGAATTACAGCGATCCAGCATGTCTGAAGCAACCTGTTCGCGATGACGTTTTTGAAGAAAATTCAGGTCTTCCGGTACGAGTCGTGCGGCCACCTTTCTCATGCCCAAAATATCAATCAAAATCGTACGTGCGGACTCGTGGGATATCTTAAGATCATGTGCTATCTCTCTCAAGCTGGTACGACGGTTTTCCTTAATTTTATCGACGTTATCTTCGATCGAAGCCGTCGATGGGCGACCACTTCACGACCGTCCTTGAAGGCTCTGTACCACTGATATGCACGAGTTTTCGATAGAGCATTATCACCAAAGGCCTTTTGCAACATTTTCAATGCATCGGCACACGAAAATTCATTTGCAACACAAAACTTTAAACAAATTCTTTGCTCAACGTAATCACCCATAGTAAAATCGGCACGCACTCTGACATCGACTGACTTAATCAGCTGTTGCAAACACACTAGTTGACAGATCCCGCTCAAGCTTGACATAGTAATTAAGGACAGTGGTACCAACCTAGGAAAAAAAATTTTTACCTGCCTCATTGCCCCGCCAGATTTAAATCGATAATTCCCTGTACTTTCTTGACAGAAGTATAAGTGGAAAACTTTAGGTGAAAAGTACATTTGCGAACGATAAGACCTACAGACTTCAAATTTTCATTGAGGATTTGAAATCTAAATTTATCAGTTATGTTAAAAAACGGACACACTAAACTTGGTGGTTCTTAAGTTATTCTAAGGATGAGTGTAACTTCGATTGATTTCGGCATAAAGTATGTAGAGTTTTGATCCTTTTCAGAAGTTTTTTGTTCGGTAGGTCCATCCTTAAACATTCTAACTGCTAAAGATTCAAAACTTTCAGGGTAGGTTCAGAGCCTAAATCTATCTCAGTTAAATTTGTTAATAAACAAAATCGGTACAATTGTTTAGCACTATTTCAGATTTGGAATGTTTTTCTCTTTCTCACTATTATCGAAACTATAGATCAGATCGATTTGAAATTTGTTATTTAGAAGAAGAATAATGACGCAAATATTCATCCAATATTTTAGTGTTTAGAGTGCATCCATTTTCGTCTGAACGAAGCTTTTCTTTTTAGTGAAAATACATGCAAATAGGTAAATCAGCCAATATAACATCTACTTTTGAAGTAATGATAGCAATTCATTCGAACTACTTTAATTACTGATATCGCCAGAAATGAATGCAAGTGCCACTTTCAAGTTATATAACTGCAGATAAATACTGGAGTTTAAATCGACCTGCTCATTTTTTTCAGAATTATGCGGCTATTTATGTGAAATATGGTATGCATTGATTGATTCAATGAAAGTATGTGAATTTAAAGAGCAATTTCAGGTCAATAGAAATTGCGATGTTCGAGATATTGGATCAAATCATTATCTAATTTTGAGCCCTCGAAGTGGGATTTCAAAAGTGTATATTTTTTAAAATTTAGGTGAAAATTATTGCAACTGATTACATTGTACTTGGATATTTATTAATTGTAAAGAGGAAGGTATGCCGTTGTCCGAAACATTGCTTATTCCGATTACCATCTCTTCCGATAAATGCAACATGGCCTGGCTGACCAGCCAGTACGATGAAGTCCAACAATGGATCGATGCATGAATACCGGCCAAACATCCGACCTTTTTTCGCGATGGGATCCACCATTTGCCAGAAAGATGGGTACAGGTGGTGGCTAGCGACGAATAATACTTTGAACTTTGAATGTATAACCAATTTTTCACAATAAAATTTCAATTTCCAGAAAAAAACCGCAGGAACTTATTCATACTCCTAATACTCCGTCTAGAAAGTATCCGGAATTTATTATTTTTCATAATCTTAATAACTTTTTTGTAATGTTCTAAGACAAAAGTAATGTGTGAAATATTATATAATAGGTTGTGCAGATAATCGGCTATGGCCAAAGTTGCATGGCAACACTACTTGTCAAATATTTTTGATTGTCAATAGTTATACAATTTATGAAATAATGACGCAACTATAAAACAGACAACAGGTAGAATATTTGTATAGAAAAGGTTTTCCAAACGTTAAAAAATTAATTCAATGTCTGAACTGGGAAAAAGTGCTGTATATGAGACAATAAAGAGAATAAAAAATAGCATGGATATGAGGCATAGGCCAATTTCAGGAAGACCGAGTAAGATTAAAGGAAACAATTTAAAAGCTTTATTGGCCTTAGGACGACACAATCCGCGCCTAGAGTTTCGCAAATTGACTAACAGATTTGGAAATCAATAAGGTTTAAAATTCATGAAAGGGCTATAATGATACAGGTATTAATTCAGTGGACAAAAGCAAATTCAACGCGAGGTTCAATGCCCCTGAATTAATTTGTTTATTCTAATCTCCAGACCAGTTAATGTTACACTTAGGAATTCGCTTTCAAGGCATGCACGAACGGCGGCTTCATGAAAGAAAATTATTTTACTCTGGCCTATATATTATAATAAACTTCAGATTAAAAAGTTCATAAGAGCTGATAGTACGAAACGTAAACATATTCCTTCAGATGAGTTTAGGAACGGAAAGTTCCAGAGAAAATGCTGACGTCGAAATTAACACGTGTGGCTCGACCAAGAGCTGAAATTTTGAAAAGTGCTAAGTTGCAATTTTGAGCGGGTGAACGGATCAGAAATTTGGAATGAGAAAACCGACGCGTACGAGGTATTATAAGGGGCCAAGAACAGAGTTTGTGAGGGAGTCTTGACACGTCGGAAAAACTAGTCGAGAAAAGATCGCGGTACGAGGCTCCAATTGGTCTCAGAATTTAGCATTATTATAATTATATTGAGTGATATTAGTAATTTTTTTTAAGTTTAAGAATTGAGTCAGAAGAATTAGAGAAATTGAATACAGTGCTAATTTCCGGGACCAAGGAATTAAAGAGTACCGGCAGTCGTTCGTTATCGTTTATTGTTCGTGTTAAATAGGTCGTTTCTTGTAGAAAATCGCGTGTGTTCAGTTTTGTTCCAAATCTATGATCTTGAAGGCTAGGGGTAAGAAGTATCTAAAAATGTTGGTATATGATTCAGGTTGAAATTGTCTAATTAAAGTAGAGTCAGAAATTAACAAGTAGGCTGACATATCTCTTGGTAATTATTATGTTTGAAGAATTTAGAAGGAATTAAGAATTATATAAATTATTCGTAGTGCTTGAGGGATCCGCATCGCTCTCTCCTTAATTATTCAGTGTGTCTTTAAATTTATTGAGTTTAGGATTGATAAAACTATTGTATTTAGGCACATTTTATCATTTTACTTCTTAAAATCCATAATTGAGTTTCATTACCATTTTCATTATCACAGAGAAAATTTATTAACATCAAAGACCTTACATTTTCTCGAAGGCCGTACCCTTCCTAGGACCGCTCGACTAGGATCGGTTCGCAACCCATTCATAAATAAGTCAATCTAGTAATATTTTCCATCCAACCACCTCCCACAAAGAGGTGTCTTATTACAATGACACCTTTACAAAAGGAACGAAGGATAGAATTTCGTCAATGTTTTCAAGAAGATTATTTTAATAACGTCTTCATATCTGATGAAAATTGTTTCCAACTTGGTGGAAATCACTTAATTCAAGGATCAAAAATATATACCAAATAATTACAATTGAGCTGTGTTTTCTTCGGATACTTTCAAGACAGAATATACGTGTGGATAATTATCATGTCTATAAAATGAAACAATCTTTCCAACACATTTAATTTTATTAATTTTAAGAGATTTTTTCAGATAAAGCTTGTAAAGGTTAAACAAGAACAATATAATTAATATTTAAGATTTTTCTTTAAAAGAACTCTTTAACTTATTAGTCAATTTATGTTTATTTAAAATATCTTTTGATTTAACGGACACCTTAAATAAACATAAAACGAACACCCTGTGTTCTAATCTGAATGAATGACCCGATTCTGAATATTCGTCAGGTTTCACTTGTACTCAAGTACAATATGTCAACCCAGTTCTCTCAACATTTCGCGTACACCTACCGCGACCCGCATTCTCTTTTTTTTCTGACCGTCGAAATACGTTACACCTTTCTGTCGCAGAACAATCGACTCCATCGCCCTCCTCACCGAAAGTGGGTACCACTGATTGCGTGGTGTAATCAACTTCGAAACGGGGGGCCTCTCGTTACATGTTTCATTTCCTTAAATTACATCTCGATGATCCGTCCTAAACAGTCAATGAAGCAAAACCCTGTAGTGTTGTGGTCTGTGATTGGTCCTTAACGGTAAGCCCTCGTACATATTTTGGGTACAATTTTGATGTTCGGGAGTTCAGGGGAATAACTGAAATTTTATTAGCAAAAGTTCGATAGGTATAGATATATTTTAGTAGTATTAAAAAAATTATTGAAATAAATTTCAATTCTAGTTGAAAAACATGAAGATACTCCTCTAAAATTGTTTTGAGTGCCTTTATTTTTTTCAAAATAATCAACCAACTGCATCTACCATCATCCTCAAATTAAGGTTAAGAGATATGCTTCTTTTTCTCTGACCATTCAAAAAATTTTTAGTGAATATCTTCAAGCGAATTGTCAATTCAATATTTTTGGTGGTATAGATCTTTTTATTATTTCCATTCTATGTCAGATTATAAATATGAAATATGAATTCAAATAATATTTTCAATATACAGTTCTAGTTGTACTTTCTTCTTTGAATTTCCAGTCTAGAATCACGGCACCAGAAAGAATAGAATTATTATATTATTAATTAAAAATATTAAATAAATACTTGAAGGGTACAAACGTTTGTTTCGTAACGATGTATTATAAAAACCAAATTCCTCTCCAAAAAGGCGCAACATAACCTGAAGAATTTCTTCGAAAATAACTCTCTTTAAATAAGTTCCTTCAAAAACATGCAGCACATCTCAAAAAGGCCATTTGTAATTTCGATAACTCTTCAATCCCACTTCATATCAAAAAAATAAAAATAATTAATAAAGATATATCTCACCCCGCCAACCACGTGTCATTCGACCAACAAACAGAATTATAGTGATTTTTTCTAAATAGTGAACCCTACGTATTCCATGTTTGTCCATAGAAATTGCACAAAGTTTATAAAGTATTTTTTAAGACTCAGTTATATCCAAATAATACCATGTGTATGAATGAAAAACAAAATATAATTATTATAGCGGGTGTTTTTTTTTGAGTGACAGAACTGTAAATTGAAATGAAACACATTTAAATTAAGATTGAAGCCAATTTTTTTTTATTTGAAAGATAATTTTTTGACATTTATGTTTTAAAAAACAATTTCCGGCTCATGTCCACCACGACTAGCTCTGAGGAATCGCATTCGAACAGACCGATTTTGGACCACTTTTTCAAGTAATTGAGGCCTTATTTCATCAATAACACGAGTTATGTTGGCTTCCAAAGCGTCTATTGTTTCTGGTTTATCAGCATAAACCAATGACTTGACATAACCCCAAAGAAAATAATCCAGTGGAGTTATGTCGCATGATCTTGGAGGCCAATTAATGGAATCTCGAAATGATGTTATCGCCAAATCTTTCTTTCAATAAATCAATTGTTACGGTAGCAGCATGAGGTGTAGCACCATCTTGTTTGAACCAAAACACTTCTGGGTCGATACCATTCAAATTTTGAAACAAATAATCATTGATCATCGATCTGTAACGAGCACCATTCACTGTAACATTAGCTCCAGCATCGCTTTTAAAGAAATATGGACCGATGATGCCTCCAGCGTGTAAAGCACACCATACAGGGCATTTTTCAGGATGTAATGGAAGCTGCAGAACTTCTTGAGCATTGTTTGGATTTTGTATGGGTGTAGACCAAGATCTTTACGCAAAATTTTCCATGTGGTGGATGCACAGAGTCCAACTTGTTGTGAACTTCGACGAATAGACAAATCTGCATCATATCATTAACACTATGACTTACAGCAGCGATATTTTCTTCTTTACGTTTAGTTTTTTGTCTTGTTATTGTTGCATCAAGTAGACAAAATGTTGTCCGAAATCTATCGATAGTTCGACGAATAAGCTGCTCTGATGGACGATTATGTAAACCATAAATTTCACGAAATGCTCTATAAGTTTGGTGAATAGAACACTGATTTTGAAAATAAATTTCAACAATTAGTAAACGTTGTTGTGGCTTGATAATTTATCAATGCTTACTGAATAGAAATGTCAAAACAACATGGCTCCTACTCTCTTTCAAATTACACTTATCTCTATCGAAAGTTCTATCAGTCTGAAAAAACACCCGATATATGAATTAAAATAATAAAAAGGGGGTTCTCAGTTGATAGGAGGCTTCAACAATAACTTAAATATCACGCAGATTAATAATGCACTACAAATTTTAATTTTATAAAAACTCGTTTAAGAACATTTTCGGCTCAAAATTTTGAAATTACAGTCATTTGGGCAAAACGATAACACGCTGATCCCTAGAACAAATGCACCAAAATTGGTATTATTATCAGAGAAACCGTTCTAGTTGAATTTAAAATTTGTCAAATCATCTTCAAAAAAGAATTAATCTCTTTAGAAAAAAGGGCACTTGTAACAAAACACTGACATACCTTCAATCATAGTTTAGAAATTTTGCATATTGAAAAAAAAATTACACTTTGAAAAGATATTAATGTCAAAGTTCTAAAGCTCGTTACTCTTAAATTTCTCCAGCACAACAGACGATTCAACAAAAAAATTCTCACTTGTTTCAAGCTAATAATTAGAACGAAAATTACAAAACATTGCAACCAAATACTCTTCATTTCAATAAAAATTCGTGTATAGCACAAGTGCCCAGAAAATCTTTTTTTTCAATTAGGTAATGCCTAAAATACTTCACAACACCACTTGGTACATCCATTCTAAGCCGAACCCTCTAGATTTCTGCTAAATAACACAGGATCAGTGTACTTGAGCACCAAACCCAGAGAGGTGGGCTTACATTTAAGAGGGGACATTTTCATTTAACGATAAATAATGTGGTCAACTCTTTGGGCAGCAATAAGTCGATAAGAGTTGTAGAGTTTTTTCGGAGAAATTTAAAACATAAATTGAAAATTACTTTGAAGGGTTTTTTGAAATATAACAAGCTTCCGAAACCTCAACAAATTTAATCTAGAAAATCGCTTAACAATTTTTAAAATGAAATTGAATAGAATGTCTTAGGAGCACTGTTGCACTTTATAGACATATAGAATAAAACACATATGTGCTGCAGTTAACCAATAAAGAATCAAAAGAAAATATAAAAAATTGACCGTGTTCATCCAGCAAAAATTATCCAAGACAGCCTGTTTCGATTGGATATTCAGAAAATAACAAATTGCATCACCAAAAAATGCTTCACATAGAATTTAAAATGTTCGTTTCCATTTCCCTCTTTGAAAATTATATAGCATTCTCCAGGAAAAGAATCTGAAATTCTTACCCATATTCTCCTCAAGATGTTATTTGGATGCTAAATAAAAAAAGCAATAAAACATATCTACGTACCTTCAATCGCCAAATATCCGTTCGAAAGCGAACTTTGATAAACATGGCTAACTATTAAGCACCATTTATAAAACTAGGAACACAGAAAAATGTTGAACAGAAGATCATAGACTAGATCTAAGACATTTAATTCAATTTAATTTGTTCACAATGATAGCAATGTGAGATCACCTCTCAGAGTAATGAACATTATTTCACCCTAACACTTTCAGCGCTTCCACCCATCATTTTCAACGCAAAATGCAAAACATTATATAAAATAATTATGAAGATTTTCATCAGGAATACCCAACTAAGTAAAAAGATATACAAATAACTGTAAAATACAGGCTGTATATGAATAGTTGCGAAAAAATTTACAGGATGATTCCTTGTCCAAAAATATGGTGGGTCTTTCATATAAACTTTATTCTTTTGAGCCCCCTTCCTTAGTTACAGCCCCCTAAAGATAGCGCCCGAAAAACAGTTTTTAATTTTTTTATTAAAAACCAAAAATCTGATAAGAATAAAATTGAGCGGACTTATGCAGGCAAAAGGCCTCTCAAAAAAAATTTTGGTGGTGTTCCTCTATGATTGCAAGTGGTAGAAAAAGCCACCCGTAAACCTTCTTTTGAAAGAAACTTTATCCAAATTCCCATTTTACAATGAAAAAATCAATTTTGGATGATAGCCTGATCCATTCTTAAAAAATAAGGTCTCTTGTAATTTCTTGCTAGATTTCGAGGTTTTTGAGAAAAAAATAATTTATCAACATGATGGGGTGAGTGGTAGAGATTGGAATTATTTCCGAACAAGAATTTATCTATAATAGTTAGCGGATGTTATTTTGTTTTGACAACCGACTAGTTTTGATTTACTTTGATTCAGGTACAATTATTGCCAGTTTTTCGGTTTTTAAGAAAAAAATTTAAAAACTGTAGTTTAGCCGCCATCTTTAGGAGGCTGTAACTAAGCATGGGGGAGCTCAAAAAAATAAAGTTTATATGAAAGACCCACCCTATTTTTTGACAAGGAATCACCCCCTAAATTTTTTCGCAACTATTAATATACACCCTGAATACTGGGGCCAATTATCGGAAATATTTTTTGATTTAGAGCGCTTCTAGCAGTGTAAATCTGAAATTTTAATTTCATTATGAATAATTCCATAATTTCAACCTCTGGTGTTTATGTACTCTCTTCTTGAAGGAGACCGTTTGACCAATATACAGGGTTCTGCAATAGCTCGTTGCGCTTCCCAGACATCCTAGAAATTAATTCGAAAGCAGGCTCATTGCACTTTCATTTCTGCATCTCAGGAAATTATTTTCTGATATAGCTGTTTCTAAAGAAATTATCCACCAAATAAATAAAGCCGTAAATTTTGATATACTTTCAATGGCCTTCAATATCTCTATCGTTACGAAAAATATGAGAGATATTTTTCAAACGGTACAGATCTCATTCACAGAAAACTGCAAAAAGTTGAGGGAACAGTAACCAGTTCGTTAAAAGTCCTCTACCGATTACTAGAAGCAATCGTAATACGAATTTGATCAGAATTTCGTTCAACTGAAAGATCGGTCTAGTCATCATTCCTAAATAATCAACCTGCCATGTACAGGATGTCATTTATTAATGACTAAATATGAAGAAATCAGATTGTTATTTCTCTATTTTTTCAAATGAAACATCCTGTATTTTTTCACGATAACGTCAATAATTGAACGCTTCACATTTTCTCAGAAGTAACCTTAGAGCTATTTTCACCGCTGCCTTCTGTGGACGCGAAAAATTACGCAACAACTGAAAATTTCATTGGAATAATGAACATAACGGATTTTAAAAATTGTTGAAACAATGAAACCTACGGTAGAAATAATTCAGGGAAGCGAAAACTTAACAAGCAAAATTTAATATAATATTAGGAGTACAAATAAGTTTCCGCCGTTTTTTAACACAAATTAAATATTATTATTATTAAACGATGTGAGACTGCTTGCTGAGTGACTTTTAATGTTAGAGCAAGTTCTTTTTGTGTTTGAGATGAATCTTCCTCCAATAATTCCTCCAATTCTGCATCCTCGTAAATTTTTGGCCTTCCACTGCGATCTTTGTCTTCTACGTCGAAATCACCGTTTTTAAACTTTTGAAACCACTCTCGACACGTTTTCTCACTCAAAGCACCCTCACCGTATGCTTCTACGAGCAATTGATGCGCCTCAGCAGCAGATTTCTTTAAATTAAAGAAGTAAACTAATATTTCCCGCAAATGACGCTTACTTGGCTCAAATTTTGACATTTTCAACTTATAAAAATTATATTTTACCAATATAAATCAATGATATTAATAAGTTATGTTGTTCTTGAATGTCCAAACTATTTTTTAAGCCGGTAATCATCTGCGAAAGCTAACCGAAACTCCGTGCCGCGCCATCTACAATAAAACGGCGGAAACTTATTTGTACTCCTAATATGAAAATTAATAGGTTTTCACCAAGACTTTGCAGCAATGCTGAATATAGAGCGTATTTTTAAGTTATACATGCGAAAATGCTCTCTTCAGAGAAAATGGCCTTTACAGTTTCATGCCGATCATAGAATGCCGATCTAATTTACTTCATGTTTTACAGGAATAATGACTGAGCGACAATGGGTGACAATGGAAGACGACTATGTTTGTCCTCTTTCTGAAGAAACTCAACGCATAGCGAAAGAAGAGCTGCGCGAAGATGAGCACAGCAGGAAAACAGCGCTGGCCTCTATGCGAGAATGGATCAAACAGAATCCAAAAATCAAAAATTGCAGAATGGGTAAGCAACATGCTACACTATTCACACAAATATTTAATGTTAATGTCGAAATATATATGAAACACTTCTATTGAGATGGTGCATAGTTATGAATCGTTTTTTCGTTAAATTTCATTATGACAAAATAAGTAAAACTTTCAAGTGAAACATGTTTATTCTGAATCTTATTCACCATATACTTCGACTGCTGATTATCATTTCCTTGGCAGGTAAGGAAAGGAGGAAATATTTTGCGTGACCTAGCGGCCCTAAGGCCTACGGTCTCAGCCCTCTGGTTTCAGGAGGCTTAAGTTCTTTTGAACTAAGGCCGGGAATGTTAGCAGCGAAGCACCCTCCAACCACTGCTGGCTCTACAGTGTCAGTGCCTCAAGTGTTTGTAATGTAACTCACACGTCGAAGGAGTTATTTTACCTACAAACCACCGCCTACCCGTTGTTAGCCTTCTTGCTTCGAGTGCAATTGTTAATAACAATTGCCAAGGATTGTTCTATTTAGATGGTATAGACCACGAACTCCTGGAATCTAACACTTCATTGGATCCTTCTCCTTTAGCTAACGCAGATCTAGTACTGACATATTCGCTCGTTGAACAGATAACCAAGTAGAATTCACCAATGTTGACGCTCATCATCCTCACTCTACCAATAACAAATACATTTCAATGATTTTCCAATGAATGATCGCATTTCTGTTCCACCAGACACACAGAGCCTTTTTATAGTGAACTTTTCTCTGTATTCTGTTCGGTATTTCTTTTTTTGCATTCTTGAAGAGCAACCACGATTCATCGCCCCTTTCCTGGATTGTTCGTCCACCTGGTATTACCTGATTTGAAACGTGTAGACTACTCCTGACATTATCTATAGCTATTCTTCCTTTCTCGTGGTACTACAACTTAAAAGTATGAATTTGAATATGATTTCCCACGCGCATTATCTGAAAAAATAGAGAAAATTATTTTCTTGAAAAACGTAAACGAAACATCAATTATCACTAATGAAAAACTTGCCACTATAAACGGCGGTAAATTATGCACCAGCCTAATACATTGAAAGTGATAAAAACTGACATAAATGACGAATAATAATTTTTCATTTTCTTCATAGATGCTTGTTTTCTACTTCGTTTTCTGCGTTTCAAAAAATATATCGTTACATCAGCCTGTATTGCTTTGGAGCGTTATGTACTCCTCAGACAGACCTTTGGAGTTGCTTTCTCCTGTCTTGATATAAGGATTCCCCAAATGATAGATCTGACAAATTTGGGTTACATGTTCGCCAGTCCAAAACGGGACAAAAAAGGAAGGAGAGTTATAATAGCCAGACCAGGTGGGTGAAATTTTACTTTTTCAATAAATCTTTCATCAAATGAAATTTCCTAAAACTTTGAATATAATTTCATATAATTACAACTCCCATTCAAATACATACAGACTTATCTGCTGTGAATGGTGGATATGGAATGTATGTGGCGTAAGCTGACGAGCTGTCGAAACAACCATATAAAATGACAGTGGTAGGAACCTTACAGAAAAACAAACGCGAGATCCTTTCAGAAATGTTAGATATAAAAAATTGCTGCATTGGGAGCTCGAAGTTCTGCTTTGACAAAGAAAACCTGTTGGATTTCTACAAAGCTAAAAGCAACAGGAATATCATGTTGTTTTTTAACTAAGCATTAAGGTTCGGCCATTTCTGGATCTGTAAAACCTGAAATAATTGAAACCTATAGACAAAAAAAGGGTTCTCAGGGCACATTAGAAGAAATCTGTTCTAATATGTCCAGAAAAACGAAAAGATGGCCTCTTTGTATATTCTAGGACATGCTAAATGAAATTCTTTCATTGGACCATCTAGAGTTTGCATTTTGAATGCAAATCTCAAATGGCCCACCCCTTACATAAAACCAATCGAGAACAAAAAGTGTTCAAAAAGCCATCAACAGAAAGAATTCAAACCATGGTTGAAAGAACACAAAAATGCGCCGAGTTTGAGACGATCGATCCTTGAAGATATTATAACTTTGTTGGAAGAAACAAGAGAAAATGAATCTACAGTCCTTACAGAGCCATGTCGAACAATTTGTTCCATCTGTCCAGCATGAAAAAAGAATGACAACCATTGTAGGTCGCGAGGCATTTTTTCTCGAACATAGAGCAAAAATTTGCACTACTTGTTATGTAGGTATATTATGTGTTATAAATTCATCAACAACTTAATTATCATAAAGCGAGACTCATTTAATTTATAATTGAAAATAACGTATCTTTTTTCTTTCATTGTTCTTGGTCTATAAGGAGTTTTCGACTTGGACAAATTTACACAAGGAGACATGTGTCGCATCCATGGGATAGTCTATGAAACCTTGATGGAAGATGAAGAGAATCAAGTGCGCGGTTTTGTACATTTTGCGGATGGCAAAGGTGTGGGCTTTCCTTATTTGACACTATTTACCATCAAGGAAGCTGTTCGTATCGTCAAAAACGGAGAGGTGAGATAAGTCATCAATAAATGTTCGATTAATTCGGTCTTTACTTGGTGGAAACTCATTTTAATTGAAAAATATAACTTAGGGTGTTTATGGACTTTGCCACTAAAAAATGCCATAAAGGAAAGATATTCAGTAATGGAGACTTGTCAACATCTTTTTGTTCATTCAAAAGAATTTTATGGGCATTGTACCTGTTGATTTCAAGAAATTCTAAAACAATTGATCTAGAACTTTTGCTTTCGACCTGGATAATTTCATAGTTATTATATATTATAAATTATGCCTGAATTCCTTAAGATGAGTAGCATATGTCAAATGTACGGAATCCGATATGTAACTTCTTTGGTGCTCTTGGATTCTTTTCTTGAATGATCTACCCGTCCTGCCAATGTATACTAAAGGGCAATTGTTGCTAGTCAACTTGTAGACTCCAGATTTGTTTTCTTTATTTGTTCGATCCTTATTGTTTTTTATGTTAGTAATAAGGTTATTAATGGTTTTAAAAGCTGCGTTGTAATTGAAACTATTTTTGAAATATTTAGCAATATTTTCAGATAATCCATTAACATAAGATGATGAAAAGTATTTCTGTGTATTGTCCTCTTTTATGATTGGGTACACGAGATTTAATTTTTGTTTATTGGTTACCATTTTGTCTATAAGAAAGGGGTTGTAACCCCTGGTATAAATCTGGAGTCTACAAGTTGACTTACAACGATTGCCCTTTATTATATATCGGCCAGACAGGTAGATCATTCAAGAAAAGAATATAAGAACACCAAAGAAGTTACATATCGGATTCCGTACATTTAACATATGCTAATCATCTTAAGGAATTCAGGCATAAGATCTTTGTAAATGGAATATAGAGTTCGTTTCATTCAAATTGTTATTGTTTAATCGAATCGTCAAAAATGAATAATTAAATCATGATAGGGTTATGTATGGAAAAACATAACACGGCTTCTTCTGGCACATATGTAATATTTTGTCGAAATTTCCGTGACTATTTTGCATAAAAACGGCTGAATTTCGTTGAAACAGCGTTGAATTTGTTCCTTTAATGCACAGGTGGTTGGGGCCTGGCAAGAATGAACCTTCGATTTCAAATAATCCCAGAAATTGAATCCTGTGGTGTGAAATCACATGATTGACAGCTTGAACGTGTTCATCATAATAAGCCATCCAATTTCTTTCAAGTTCTCAAACTTTCTCATTCTATAAATATATCTCAGACAATAATTCTGGATTTTCTTTTGTGAATTTTGGCATACGTTTATAAAAGCCATAGGGTTATCATATTCTGCCTGTTTCACCATATAAACATTTGGTAATCATCATAAGTTAACTAATACGGTAAAGTCGCGATATATCATCTTAGCATGTATTATATTCGTTTATTTTAATGAATTTACTATTAAGATTTTAATTAGTTTTAAATCAGATCCTAAAATTATAAATACCTTAAGAATAAGTCATAGAAATCTATTTAAAATTTTCCTTCATTTAACAATATATCATATTTGATGCTGTTTCATTTTCTTCTGTGAATTTTGGCATACGTTTACAAAAGGCATAGAGTTAAAAACATATTCTGCCTGTTTCTCCATATAAGCATTTGGTAATCATCATAAGTTACATCATACGGTAAATTCCCGATATATCATTTTAGGATGTATTCCTTTATTTTAATGACTTTACATTAAGATTTTAATCAGTTTTAAATCAGATCCTAAAATTATAAATACCTTGAGATTAAGTCATAAAAATTTATTTAAAATTTTCCTTCATTTTACGATATATGAAGCTGTTTCATTACTTTATTAATTATTTAATTATATCAAAACAAGTACGCAACTTTAATTTCATTCATAATTTAGATTATCTATATTTAAAATATTTCTCTCGCAGTCGGTAGGATTCGAACCTACGCTCCCAGAGGGAATCTGATTTCTAGTCAGACGCCTTAACCGCTCGGCCACGACTGCTTGAACATGATCGCATTGTTTCTATTGAAGAGGCGCAGGTTCGAATTTCTAATTTTATTTAAAAAAAATAATTATTATATGTATTGTTAATGAAACTTTCATAACGAAATACATATTTTAATGAATTTTCACAAGTTGAAAAGTAAATACTTACACAGTTGCCTTCGATGACTACAGTATATTAGTTTTCCCTGGAAGTTTTCAAAAATTGTTTCCATCCAATATCTAAAATAGATTTTCATAAAAAAAACTCATTAATACTGACTTGCTCAAGTCAGATCCACTTATCAAAATATGATTAATAAGGAGTATGACCTATGGTAATAGAAAGTTTTATGTGAGTGGATCTGACCCTATCATGAGGAAAATTTTCTGCCTTTGTACCGTTCAAAAAATTGGGAATTTGCTTGAATTGGCTCGCTGAGGTATGTCGTGCACTGGATGGCGCTAGTGTATAATAAATACATTGGTGTTACTACGCAGAGCGAATATAGATGCGTGGCTGATTTGTATTCGTTGGACATTACAGCGCACTGACGATTGAAGCCAATAAGCTTCGAAAGATGTGCATGTCTGCTGCTCATATCCCAGCGATCAACAAAAACTATTCGGGCTTGTTTGAGTTTAGAATTGTTATATGTTGCACTGTCCCTTATTAATCATATTCTCATTGGAACAGATTATCACACGAATTAATTCATATGAACTTATATCCTCACAACACCTTAGGTACTGTAGTTTTTTTATCTCACTTTCGAATAAGGAGGCTGACTATCTGTAGTTTAAATACTTCACGGGCAAGATATGCATCTGTTACCGGACATATGCCCGATTTCCAAATACATAAAATAGTTCCGAAATTGAGGATTCAAAAAAATCTTTTGTATGTTTCAGAAAACACTTCCCATGAGACATAAAGAAGTACATTGCATCAATGCTCATCCATCAATGAAATTTGCAATCGATTTTGGCATGTCATTAATATCAGAGAAGATCAGGAAGAGGGTAAGGTTGTACACAAGCATAGAAGACTGTTTAGAGAGTGGATACTTGGAGAGAGATGTTCTACCTAGAGAGTACGGTGGTACTATCCCAATGGCTGAAATGATAGGTGAGAGACTGAATAATATTTTCACGTTTGCGATTGATCGAAGAATCGAGGAATATTTTTTCTACATATCCAAGAATTACGAGTTAAGGATATAGACAGTTCTTGGAAGTAGGCTTACATATATGAACATTCAAATCTACCTAAATGGGTTGAACTCCAGGATATAAGGGAACATGATCATGTTTAGAAGCTTTTGGGTGTTATTTTTGTATGTTTGACTTTCCGATGAAAGGAAAACCTATGTCACCTAGTTGCCACGAGCAGAAAGTTGCGTCCTGTTTATTCTTGTTGACAGCAGAAGTTCTCAGAGTTGTGTGCAAGTACCGCGTGCGAATCTGGTATCATTTTCTTCAGTTATGTGAAGCATCGACCATGATAATATCTATAGAACAAGCATAAGTCGGCAACTCTCCTTCTATGTTCCAACAATTGCAAACTGCTTGCTTTGTTATGAGCTTCAAACTTGAGAGTAGTATTCGGGTCCTGGTCTGATGTGGGCTTTATATGGTAGAAGACAGACCAAAGAATTGACATTCACACCAAGAAGATTCATGGCATCATTTGCCTGAAGTACCTGGTTTTTCATCATCACGAACTGAGTTTTGGAGATGAAGTTGTTGTTTAAGTCTTCGAGACATTGAATTGCACGAAATTCTCATTCGTTTATCTTTTTGAGATATTCATTCAGGGAATCGATTTGCTTGCATCTATGGAGATGAGACTCAACGGTGCTCAAAGCTTTGTCACTGGTGAAAGAATACATCAGCGTGCTATCATCCGCTCTCACAATGTGGTTCTCGGTCGTATATCGTTTATGCGGATCAGGAAGAGGATGGGCGACAAAATTGAACCTTGGGACACACCAGCCTTCACGGGAACCGACACCGTCCACTATCTCCATTAGTGGCACTGACGATGAAGGCAAAAAGTTTCGAAATATGATTATGTCTGCTGCCTCATTTAGATAGATTGAAGTTGTGAACTATTAAACGAATGTAAGTGTCGAATAATTTTCTAGCTTCAACTCATAATTCTTGAATATTAAGATAAAATATTGTCTAATTAATCTCTACAAATACTGAATATTAGCCTACAATAAAGGAAAATATAACAAAATTACGGAACAAGAGTAGATTCAAAAGAAATTTTGAATGTAAAAACTCTTTCATCAAACTTGGGGTCAAAGCATTGGAATTAAACATTCAAACTAAACGGGAAAAACTCAAATTAACTGCAGTATATAAAACCCCATAATATTCTATTACAGAGTTCAATGGGGAATTGTTGAACATAAGTCTATTATTTAAAGAATATTGGGTAAATGAATATAAAAATGTAATTTTTTGGATTTACATCATTTTTAAATAATCATACACATCCAGTCGAACATGTTTAGACCATTTCTTCGTGAACGAAATACGTCCAGAAAGTTTAAACTTTAATGGCAGTGTCTTACAAAATTTCATCACTGACCCGATAGTGCTGTACACCTATCTGAAACTTAAGAAATTTTTAATAAAAAAGACCATACAGAAAATAAACAATAATAATAATAACTCTTTATTTCCAAATCATTAGGTACAAGATACTAGTAAATAAGTACAAATGAAGAGAAATAGTGTCAAAATTAACATTCACCTACCACCTAACAGTGTCCTTGTATTTTATCTATTTTTGATATGGAAGGAAAAAACATTTATTGTTATGCATATATAGTAAATATTCCTGTACATATATATATATATATATATATGGCGTACAATGTTAAAATAATATTTTTTCTGAAAAAACCTTTACAAGATTGCCTGTATGTTAAGTTATACAATATTCTGATGGCCTTTTTCTGTAGTGTAATATATGTTTCCCGAACCATAAAACTTTTTACCAAATCTCATTTAGGACTCTATTGTTGCATGGTACAGTGTTTTTAACACTTTTGCATCCAAGTATCGGCTGTTTTTTTTAGAGTGATAGTACTTTAAATTGAAATAAAACACATTTAAATTAAGATTGAAGCCAAATTTCTTTTATTTGAAAGATAATTTTATGACATTTATGTTTTAAAAATATGTCCATATGCATATGTCCACCACGACTAGCTCGGAGAAACCGCATTCGACTAGACCAGTTTTGGACCACATTTTCGAGTAATTCAGGCCTTATTTCATCAATAACACGAGTTATGTTGGCTTCCAAAGCGTCTATTGTTTCTGGTTTATCAGCATAAACCAATGACTTGATATAACTCCAAAGAAAATAATCCAGTGGAGTTATGTCGCATGATCTTGGAGGCCAATTAATTGGACCATTTCTCGAAATAATGTTATCGCCAAATCTTTCTTTCAATAAATCAATTGTTACGGTAGCAGATGAGGTGTAGAACCGTCTTGTTGGAACCAAAACACTTCTGGATCGATACTATTCAAACCTTGAAACAAATAATCATCGATCATCGATCTGTAACGAGCACCATTCACTATAACATTAGCTCCAGCATCGTTTTTAAAGAAATATGAACCGATGATGCCTCCAGCGTGTAAAGCACACCATACAGTGCATTTTTCAGGATGCAATAGAACCTGCAGAACTTCTTGAGGATTGTTTTCACTTCATATACGGCAATTTTGCTTGTTTACATAGCCGTTCAACCAGAAATGAGCTTTATCACTAAACACAATTTTACGATAAAAAAGTGGATCAACTTCAAGCTGTTCTAGGGCCCAATCAGCAAACAAACGACGCTTATTATGGTCAAGTGGCTTTAGTTCTTGAACCAGTTGGATCTTGTATGGGTGTAGACCAAGATCTTTACGCAAAATTTTTCATGTGGTGGATGCACAGATTCCAACTTGTTGTGAACGTAGACGAATAGACAAATCTGGATCATCATTAACACTATGACTTACAGCAGCGATATTTTCTTCTATACGTACAATTCTTTGTCTTGTTGTTGTTGCATCGAGTAGAGAAAATGTTGTCCGAAATCTATCGATAGTTCGACGAATAAGCTGCTCTGATGGACGATTATGTAAACCCTAAATTTCACGAAGTGCTCTATAAGTTTGGCGAATAGAACACTGGTTTTGAAAAAAAATTTCAACAATTTGTAAACGTTGTTGCGACGTGTGTCTTTCCATGATAATTTATCAATGCTTACTGAACAGAAATGTCAAAACAACATGGCTTCTACCTTCTGTCAAATCATAATTATCCCTATCAAAAGTTCTATCACTCTAAAAACAACACCCGATAGTTTCGGGTGTACCTCGACGTTTAGTCGAGATTCAAAAATTAAAAATAATGACTAAATAATTACAATTGAGCTTTTTTTCCGGATACTTTCTAGACGGAGTATATTTGGAATTCTACACACTTTTTTGAAATTTCACGAATTTGAATTCACAAAAATTATTTTATCCAAGTTTTTGGGTGAGAGCCTGTCTCTTCGAAGATTTGTTATCTTTGCCGGTTCATTCTGTTCTGGTAGAGCCGATTTGTGTATCGACCATAATTCGATTGGGTTAATATCTCTCTCTAAATGGTGCAATTCCAAATATTGTTTCATCGAGATAATTGCCATACTTGTGATGGTGGTGACTGTTTTTTTTCTCGGATGATCTTTGTTCGAAAAAGTCCAGATTTTGATTTTTTTTGCTCAATTCTCAAGCTCTGGTGATAGAGGTCGTAAGAGTTTTCGAGTATTTTTCGACTTCTGAAGAGCAAAACTTTGTTTTGGTTCATCAGTAACCCACTCTTCTGCTTTATTAGCATTATCCCTCATTCCGAAAGCAAATTTTTCGAAACTCGGATCGAGGAAAGTAGCATTTACTGCAAGCCTGCTCGGTTCAAAGCATCTTAAATCAATTTCGGCCTCATAGTAAATCGTTCATTAAACTTGCGTTCTAGTAATCCAACAGCCTAGGAATAATACAAATGTCGAAAATCAATTCACTGTCAAAAATATTAATACTTAATGTTTTCTACAGAGCGACAAAAGAAATAACGACACCGCCTCAGACTTTTGGATGATGAAAATAATATTCATCAAGGAAATTAAAAATCCCTGTGATTTCTAGTTAATTTATCTGAATGATCTAAATATGAAACGAGATAACAAAAAATATTAACTTCCCAGAAATAATAATAATTAAATAATTTATTAAGGTTTCAGTTGCCTGAACATGGAGTAATTCTTCGAAACTGCAGACATCAAAATGTGTAAACATTTCAAATTTTAGTAGCAAAACATGGTAATTTATGAAAACTTGTTTCAAGTCCTTTTACCTAGAAGTAAGGATCATTTTACAAACTAAATTTGTCCCAAGTATTCATTTTATATGTATAATGGTATAAGCAGGTATATTTCTACAACTTCCAATAAATTTTACAGGGGCTTCAGAACAAATTCAAAGGAGGTGAATTGTTCATATCCGTATGATCGTTATGTAGAATTTCAGTTTTGTTATACCTGTCTATCTCTGAGAATTTCGAAAGTCCAACTTTCATTTTCAATATGCAACATTTTGAAAATTTGAATTAAATTAAAGAATGAAGAAAAGCACTGATGTGAATTTAAGAGCTGTCGCGTTTGTTCATATAACCCACGTTTCTAATAATTTTGCATTAGCCTTCTTGTCGTTATTTTACATAAAATGCGTAATTTAAACAGAATCGTAGGTTGTTGCTATGGTTTCGGTAGCACTTAATGCAGCTCTGTTCAAAAAATATTTTTTTATCTTCTACTTATACGATCTTCACGAAATTTTGCAATAGCCTTTGTGTCGTTAATTTACATCTCAATACTAAATTGATAATCGATCGTAGGATCCTATCGGAATAGAGCCCTCTGTCTAACCCACTCATTCAACGTAGGATTTAGTAAATTTTTGGTTTTCTACAACATATATTTGAAGATGTGAAGTTTATCAATTAATCATGATCCCCACAAATTTTGCATTAGCGTTCTTACCGTTATTCTATATCTGAATGCTAAATTTATGCGTTATCATTCTTCTTCTAAACACCAAATCTCGAAAATACAAATATTTGTAGTTTGAAAAATATTGATAAAAATAATAAAAAATTGCAAATGTGAATAACTGAGGAACCATTGGATTGATTTTGCCCAATAACGATCTCAACCAAAACATTGAGGCCCCAAAACTACCTTGAAAGTTTTAATTTCAATTACTACTATATCGTTTCTTCATTTTTTGGGGTTCAAAAAGAAGATTTGACTCATATATAATAAATTAAATAAGAAAGAGGTTTTTTCTTGATGGAAGAAAAAATTTTGAATATCATACAGATTTCTCCTGTTCTGCAAATTTTAATTTCAAAAATATTTTTTATCCTAAAATTTTTAGAATAAAATAAAATAAATGTCTTTAGAACGCATCGAGTCAATTTAATAGACATATAGAATTAATACTTATTACTCAGTACCAAAGGGAATGAATGAAATTCAAAAAAATATAAATTGTCAACTAAAAATTATTAAATAAATACTTGAAGAGTACAAAATTTTGTTCCATTCCTTGTTTTATGAAAACTAAATTCCCCTCTCAAAAATGCAAAACATAATCTCAAGAATTTTTCAAAAATAACTTGCTCAAATAAGTTCCTTTGAAAAAATTTCTAAAACATGTAGAACATCCCTTAAAAACAATTTAAAATTATAACGACTCATATTTAAAAAATAAAAATAATTAACATAAATATCTTACCGAACCGATTGTATGCTTGTGCAGTAAACAGCATACAACATACATATCTTTGTCAATCATTTTTATTTTTTAAATATGAGTCGTTGTTATAATTCCAAATTTTTAAGGAATGTTCTACATGTTTTAGGAATGTTTTTGAAGGAACTTATTTTGAGCAAGTTATTTTTGAAGTTCTTGAGATTATGTTTTGCATTTTTGAAAGGGAATTTAGTTTTCATAAAACAAGGAATGAAACAAAATTTTGTACTCTTCAAGTATTGATGTAATAATTTTTAGTTAACAATTTATATTTCTTTGAATTTCTTTCATTCCCTTTTGAAACTGTGTAATAAGTATTAATTCTATATGTGTACCAAATTGACACGGTGTGTTCTAAAGACATTTATTTTATTTTATTCTAAAAAATTTTTCAATTATAATTTGTAGAAGGTTTACAGAAGAAATCTGTATGATATTTTGAATTTTTTAAATTTCATATATTACAGGAGGACCCGATAGTAACGTCGTTTCTGCGCATATCGATATTTGATTTTCATTTGTACTGCAAAGTCGAGTCAAAGACATTTTAAGGTTATTGTGACTTGTTCACTTCTGAATAATTAAATATTAGACTTTTTTGCAATTTGGGATGAAATGGCCAGCCAAATACCTAAAGAGCATATCCGGCATTGTGTGCTTTTGGAGTTTCGCAAGGTAGTAACGCAACAGTTGCGACCAAAAACATTTGCGATGTTTATTCAAGTGCATTAAACGTTTGTAAATGCCTAAGATGGTTCACTAGGTACAGATCCGATAATTTTCATTTATTTCGATCGTTTTCTTAGTGGCAAAAAATTTTAAAGGTTGTATGACGTCCAGAATGCCATCTCGAGATTTTACTCAAAAACCAATTGACTCTTATCGGTCCGGCATTTAAATTTGCACACTAGATGGCAAAAGGTTGTTGATAACCTAGTTGAAAACATTATTGATCAAAAATAAAAACTTGTTAATAATTTAACCGGTTGAATTTAATTTAAAAAAAGCGACATTACTTTCCGGTCTACCTATTAGTAAATGAGCCATGACTAATTACTCCTCAAAAAGAATGATTCTGTCCATCTCTAATCCTAAGAATTTCTTTGGAGTATTTTTATCTTCTTGAGGATATTCAGGCTCAATAACTATAATCTATTAATGAGTTTCATGAACTCGTCAGAAATTGAGTGATTCGTCGTTAAAACATGATTTACTACATCTGATTTATCACAATTGTTATTTCGAAGATGGCATAAATCTTCTTTGAATGTAGTGACATTATTCCGAGTCATATTTTGACCGGGGGCATTATAAAATCATATGTAAGTAATACATCAAGTAGATTATAGTTATATATTAGCAAGTTTATTTTATAACATACAAGCATTGTCTATGTAATTTTCCGATGTGGCAGGCAGAAAAAACAGATCTCCTAATTTTTATTCACTTATATTAAAAAAGTACAAACCATCGTCAACACTATTTTACAATAAATTCCTCAATCTAAATATAATGCTGATAATATTTAAAATAAAACTAATTACAATTGAATGAATGAACTATGAATGCAATCTAAACAAAATCAGTAAGATATTATATTTCACAAATTATAGCTTGATAAAGACAAACATAAATTAAAATTACATTAATTCTTGGAATCAATGTTTCGGAACTTTCAGTATCCTGTGATATACGTAATTATGCTATAAAACAGAATATCACACAAAAAAACATATGCCAAATGCAGCCATCCTAAGATTTTCTAAAATTGCAAAGAAAACCAAAATCTTCAATAATATTCTAGGCCCAGGAATCACTAACCGAATTACTTACAAGTAATCCCTATTCACCATGCGTGAAAATTTCGTAATTGTTTATACGCCAGACTCATTTCATACTAATATATCGAAATATATGTAAGCATCTAAACATTACAATTTTTTTTTATTCCTAAACCTCTATTTTGAACCTCATGAACAACTAGAACCAGCTTAACGTTTATGTTTTGAAGTGTAAAAATCTTCTACCACTTTTCTCCGAAACAAATAGACAGAAATTTATGAAAATTGGTAAAACAATGATACTTAAAGCCTTTCAGCTAAATCGGGTAAGAATTGAATATTAAGGGTTGAATAAAAAAAAATTGTACTCAAAAACTTATCGGATTTTCCCACTTTTCGCAGTAAAATGAACCTTTGTGTAAAATTTAAAGAGTTTTTTTATTCGATTTATGAAATCAACAGAATGTAAAATGTACACTTTGAAGTTTTCAGAGATTAAAATTGTTTTCGACTACAAAATATGAATTCAAAAGGGCTTCTTTTTCGTCTGCTTAATCTCGTAAGGTCTTTTTTCACGTCGATACCATTTCGGACTGTACTGTATGCCCAACTATATTCTATTTGACCTTGACAGCAGATAAGAACACTTAAATTTTATTTTCTTTTTAATTTTTTTTTACAAAGATCGTTGTTTCAGAAATGTGGAAAGAAGAGCTCAAAAGATCACATCCAATTTTAATGTCACATGATTTGATGGAGGTGGATGAAACTCTGTTCTCCCAAAGGGCGAAAGAAGGAGCTGTTTCGGCACTGAAAAGGGGAGGCATTTCCTGTGGTTCAGAAGGGGATTCTTTATGTGGAATCACCGGCAATTTTCGTAAACTTGAAGTAGACTGAATATTTTAATTTTTTTATATTACTTGAATGTTGGAGATGCCATTAATTGTTAATACATGTATAATTTGTGAAACACTGATAACTGTCTTTTCGATATAACGAATTCAAAAATAACTGAGGGATATGGTTTCCAAATATATGAATTTTTCTCTCCTACCTTTTTTCTCTTAAATTTTATAAAATCAGTATCCTTAGTGTTAAGATAATCTGTAATGAAAGAACTATTTTAACACATTTTAATCTGTAATTTTACATTCACCTATAGAGGACACTGAAAATATAGAACTACCGTCGAAAATGTTACTTTAATCTGAAATCTGTATTACAGATTAATCTTGGAATCTATGTTTTGTCCATAGATTACCGATATAATTCACATTATTCTGACTAGTGCAGGAAATAATCAAGTATTTCGAATAATCAATGATGTTGAACAGATTTTCGAATTATCCCAATAATGGAGTGATCTCCTTTTTCAATTCAAGTTTTTATTCGCTTGGATATCCCTAGTCGATGAGTTATGTGGATACTGAAAGCGGGAAACGTGAAAACATTCCATAAGTCTAGTGATTATGTCATTAATATCACTAAATATTCTCGAGCAAGCATAGACAAATTATTACATAGTTTATCTATGCGAGCAGGTTTTTATTGATAATCGAGTAGGGTCAGTTATTTTGATAGAAGAGTACTGAAGCTAATTTCAAAACTAATTCTGTCATAAGTTGCATAAACAAATGATGACAGAGAACAGAGAAGTGTGTCTATAATTTAGGCTCACCTAACTAACCATAGACTAACTATTTATGTTTTTTTATTTAGTTTATCTATGGTAACTATAGACGTATTAATAGACGTATTAATTGCATAATAAGTCTATGATTGGTAACTAACTATTCATTACTATGTTTTAAACGAAGAAAATTATTACAATATTATCAATTGAAAAGTGTTTATGGTATCAGAATGTGGATTAAGAAGTTACCCACTAAATAAAAAATTAGTCTACGAAAATAGGAAAGCAATACCGTTCGACAAAAATATATTCTATGAAGATTGGAGAAACATTTTCATGTACTTTTTGTGTTTCAAGAAATTGTTGCCGATCTTTCAGCATGAAATATATCCAGAATCAATAAATGAAGCAGATTGTAGGATCAACTTAAAGCATCACAGAAATTCTTTAATGAATTCGATTAGAAAATCAAGGAACTGTGGTTGTGTTTCCAGAAACAGGAAATTGAATTTTCTAATTATAACTTTACCGAAGGAGTGTCTCCATTTGATGGATCTTGATTTTCTGTCAGAACAAAATAGCACAATTGAATACATATGTGAAAAGCTATTAAGTTAGTATGAGTTATCTGACGTTTAAGAAACTAAGACAGTCTACAACTAAGGATTTAAATGAAAAGATTTCAATGCAAAACTAATGAGCACAAGACAAATGGTGATAATATATTGTAATTGTAAAAAAGTTTTCAAATGGGACATTTTCAATTAAAGTAATCGAACCATTAAATTGAAAACTCTCGAGATAATTCATTCGAATGATTTTCTCATATTGATCTCTTCCGTTGAATGGGAATGAAAAGAAAAAATGCGTAAAACAAGAGGGAGAAATAGCTAACCCTTTGCTGTTTCATTTTACAGCATTATAACCTTTCACTCCTAATTGAACAGCCATAGGTGAGAGGTTTAACTTCAAAATTTATACAAAATGCATTCAAAAAGTTTAACAATTAATAGATTTCATTGGTAATTACTAATTGTATATAGTATTTGTTTAGTTCCCTTTCAAATAATTCCAGCTACCTATTGACTTTAATTCCACAAGGAGAATGAAAATCGCCTTACTTTTCTGAAGTCAGGCAAAAGAGTTGCATTTTCATAATGTGTCATAATTGTGTATGTAACAATGATAAATTGTCATAATACTTTTCTTAATGTTGTAATTTAAAAAATACAGAGAACAAGAACAGTTTCGAATATCTGAGAAATTGTTAGACAAGAAGATCCCGAGAATTGAGAGATGAACATCTTGAGTGATCATTCAATTGTTGGAATATTTCCTAAACCAAAATATGGAGTGTTGAAATTATAGAAACCTCTCAAATTCTAAAATATTGATTGTTGAAATCATTCGTTCAGTTGTTCCCATCTTTAAAAAACAAGAATTTTAGAAATCCATTCTAGACGAGGAAGTAGTTATAGCAAAGGTTGTAGTGCTTACGATAGAAGATTTGTTGGAAATTCAACAGTTCAAAATGGATGAGAAGATGACAGAGGATATCAGTGAATTTACATTTAGGTGAAAAATCATGTTGATATAAATTAATTTGATATCAAACAAGGTGAGACTCAAATGTTACAGAATCGTTTATCGATAGTGGGTATACTGATTTAGAAATTAATATGTTTACACATTTTTGCAACTGGAGTTTCGAGTTACTACTCCATCTTCAGACAAGTGCAAACAAGAGGTACAGAGATATTCAGGTACAAAATAAAAACTCCCAATAGCAAATATATAGTTCTAGACTCAATCAATATATTATGATTTTCACAAAAAACAAGCAAACTTCCATATTTGCAATTGTTTGCAACAAAAATTTGTCTCTTTCCTACAATAGACAATTTAAAAATTTCACACGTAGAATCAAAAGGCCTCATTCTTCTGGCAGCCTATTTATTTGAGTCATAACAACAAATAGGTCAGAGTCGGTTTAGCGGAGATTCTACAAGTTATTACAATAGTTGTAGTTCACTGTTAGAAGTATTAATCCTTATTATATTTGGAAGAAAAATAGCTTCTGTTAATCAATTCATTCGACTATAAATTTAGCTTATTTGGATACTCCAAAAGTTTTCAATGAAGCAAATGATTCTATAGATTTAGGTTTACACTTTATTGTTTATTGAGATATTTCAATTTATGGTCATTTATAATCACAATGAGCAGTGATCCCACTGAATCAAAATTGACAATTGGACCTATAATTCAAGTTTTTAGGACTTTGTTCTAAAATTCAAGTATTTTGGAAGACTTAGTTTACATAGTAGAAGAAATATGTTTATTTATGTAAAATCAAATGAATTTATAGAGTATATTCCATGGAAAAGGGTAATATTTTAAAATTTTAATATAAAAACAAAATAATTCTGTGAAACCTCCACATAATTAAATTTTAAAAAATTTAATCAAAATGTCTTAGAAACACTTTTTACAATGTTCAATCGAAACTATAGCTAAATTACTTAGTCTTCGCTAGTGCATTGTTGATGTTAAGTAGTTTTTTACAATTTTTAACTTCAAAAAAGACCTTTCACCAAATGCAATTGGTTATGTGAGTAATATTCTTACCGCTATTGTTGTATTTGGAAATGCTGACATTAAATCATTGCTGAAAAAGTATTACAATAGAACCTGCGGATCGTTAGACTGGTTTTCTGGGAAATGCTACTTTTAAATCCTGATTTTATTAAATAAATCAATATCTAATATATGTTTATCTACAGAATCTTCAGTTCATGATATTTTTCTCTCTGGTTTCCTGGACAGGATTCGTAAATTTTCGAATTCCAACCAAAATTTCTCAAGTTGTTCCCTTTTATACAAAATTGTTGACTTGAATTCTTTAATCTTCTTTACACAAATATTTTCATCATTGATTTTGCTTTGTAGAATACTGTAGAGATATTTACGATAACGGAATATTTCAGATAATACTATAAATTGAAAGTTGAAATCAGATTCCCGTAATAACATATGTGAATATCTGGTAAAACCTTTGACTTATTATCCTTTTAATACGTCTATGGGTAAAACAAACCACTCTTTCATTATCCCAGTTTTACCTCTTATCTACTATACTTGCAATAAAGTGTGGCAGATATTCGAAAACAGTCATCTATACTAGACTACCATTATAATTCCAACAAGTAGGGGATACTCTGGGCGATCTTTTATGTACCTATAAATCCAATATAGTTGATCGCTTTGCAGATTTTGAAAAAATTGCTGCTAGGTCACTGAGAGTTTGGAAAAATATTTTACATTATTTTATTCCGTTCAGAGGCTGATGCATCACCAAATTCAGTCTATGCACTATGCATTGTACAAAAAGTGCTACTACCGCAAAGCCTAGTATTTTTTTTGTCTTGCGGTTGCCGTAGAAGTTCTACTTTTCGTCACCAGTCACTACCTGGTTTAAAAAACCCTTTTTTTTTTGCATTTGAAACAGCTGCTGACAAGAAAATAATCGCCTTTCCAGATCTCTTGGTTGCATTTCATAAGGAACCCAATTGCCTTGCTTTTAAATCAGGCCCATAGATTTCAAACATGCAGACATTGCTTGTTGGATCACCCCCAATTTATTTGCAAACTCGGATCTTCATCGAGTAATGTATGTAATTCATGTCTTTTAGGTTTTATATGAAACTCAAAACAATTCAAACTAGATGTTATCGGCAGACGTCCAATCTGTCTAAAACCGCGGCAATCAGCTGCTACTATTAAAAGTTTAATGTTTTTAAAGCCATCTTTTGAAAACGGAAAAAATTAATTTGTAATGTTAGGTAATAGTAACAGTCTTTCAGATATATGGAGAAACTGTATATTTAGAGAAATGATATGAATGTCAGGATTTAAAAAAAAAAAAAAATTATTGTATTGTTCCGTACTTCAAGAAGTATCTGAAAACGCTTACCTATCCCTCGTAATCGTCTAGTATAGGAATAAAAGGACAACCCAAGTTACAAACTGGAATAAATGAGAGATTACTTTGTTTTCTATCACTCTTTTTCATTATTGAACGTACAATGACCTTACTTTTTGACTAAATTTTCGAAATGGTGCAGTAAAAAACTACGAAACTCGATTTTACTGTATACTCAATTATAAAAAGAAGACAGGAAACGAAGAAATTTTTTATTTTTTCCATTTTCAAAATGAACTATCACAAAGTAGCAAACTGCTCCATCCAACCCAAGTTACACATAAAAGAGAACAAGGAAATATTGACGGGAAGTCCAGAATGCAAGATTAAATAAAAAATATAATATTTGGTATGCATATAATATCTAGATTCATTTATTGACAAAAATAATAATTAATTAATATCACAGAGATCGACAACCTTCTAATTTCCTAAAAGATAGATAATTTGGCAATAGGAACATGTAACAAGGTAAATAATACAATGACCCTTTGGTTGCGAGTTCCCCATTCAGACACCCAGTATATAATTACATTATTTTAAGCTGCACACATAATATCCCTGGTCAAGAAAATCTTGTGACATGTATTCTGCTTCACTTTGTTTTGTTGATGTGCGGAAAAACATCCAGTTACGTAGAATGTGTCGATGTATAGTTTACATGCAAGGGAGATTGATATCTTTAATTGTTCATATATTTTGAATTTTTCTGTTATATGTACTTATTTTGTAAATAAATAAAAAATAATATCGATATTGAATGTCATTGTCAGAAATGTATTGTTGCTACATTCTGAGATACAGGGTTGTTTTGTCGATTATTCACTTGTGGATCCACATTCCATTCACTCTAAATCCTCAAACAAAGTTCCATTGTTAATTTCCTTTGGATTAAAGTAAATATAACCAAGATAAAGGCGCTTTAATGTATGAAATATGTTAAATAGTCAATTGAGATACAAATAAACAGGGCGCCACCAATCAATACAGTAGAATTTGACAAAGAAAATAAAGAATATATGATACATCCAACACTCACGGGAACATCAATACAGAAAAATCTCTTTATATCTTAGACCAGTCGGTCGACTACTCTTTTTCCTTAACAATGAACAATGGCGTCTAACCAATAAGAGTCCATCCCTTCCGGAGTTATATTTTCATCACGCAAGTCTACGAAGCGACCAGTCAGCATTGAAAGAAGAAGGCATAAATTCTATATATAGTTTGTTCCGCTTAATTTTATATTTATAAAATATAATGGATCTCTTCAATATAAGGGTAATTTGTTTTTAATGAATAAATGGTAGTCCTTTGTAGATAGATATCATATGGGTAATTACAGATTGATCCGGTAATACCAAATAGAGGTAGTTTTTTTCAATAAACTATTGTTAAAGTTAAATATTCAATTGGTATCAACCCACGAACTGGCCTATAATTGCCTCGCAAGTATAACGAAGTTCCTCGCAACTCCGAGCCTTGACCACAACCGAGGTGCCATCGGCAAAAAGCACAAGCAGAATGAGAGCCAAGTGAATAGTTAAATCATTTGTGAATAGAAAAATAACAGAGGTCTCAGCACAGAGCCTTGAGGAACCCCATAATCGATATGACATTGAGCCGAATAAGTTGATCCGATCTTCACATGCATAGTTCTCTATTTAAAATAGCTACACAACCAATTAAGAAATATCCCCATGAATTCTAAGCTGTAGCATTAATTTAAAATGAATTCAAATGAAAGTGTGTCGAAGGCACAAGATGAATGAAAAACAAGCCAGCAACATGTAAGTTGTGGTCCATACATTCGTAAACGAATTCTATTAAATCGAGTGCAGCCGTCAGTGTTGATCGTCCACTTCTAAAGCCTTGCTGAGGTGAATTGAGTATTACTTTGTATTTATTTAGATACTAGCTTTTTACCCGCGGCTTCGCCCGCAGTGGAGTCATTAAATAAGTATGAAAGATAAAGGGTAAGGGTATAATAATAGTAAAACTTCATTACTGAAGTAGCTAAATTTGACGATTTTTTGACAAACAATTGTTTTATCTTTCGTAAAAAAAATTTTTTTTTGAAATATAAAGTACCCTATGTTACTTCTAATACCTTCAAGAGTATATGTACAAAGTTTCATGATGATCGGTTCAGTAGTTTTTGCGTGAAAGCGTAACAAACAAACTTACATTCGCATTTATAATATTAGTAGGGATTTAACATTCTAACAAAGATGATTCTTTCTAAAACTGTCGACAAAATGCTCAAAACTGATATGGGACGATAGTTTGCAATCTCGTAAAGGTTGCCGCCCTTATGTACCGAAATTACATTGGGAAATTTACCAGGCGAAATCGAAAGATCTATGACAAGCAAAATGTTCACTATTTGTGTATAAAATTCTTAAACTTTTGAATATAATTGGTGAGACAGTTACCAAATAATAATTTATAATAATCCTATAATAAAAGTTAAAGAAAGAATAAACTACGATAAGATATTTGCCAGATTTCAAGAATATAAAGTGAAATGTAAAGAGATTTTTATTCAAAAAAGTAAATAAGACGAAAGTGAACCAAAGTTTTCTTAAGTTTGAATGTAGTGTTATGTTGGTAATAGCGATAATCAGTTTTGAGGATATCTGATAAATGTGGTTTTTTTGATAAACTATTTTCAAAATACAATTTTAAAGTTATTACTCCTATATAAAATATCAGGGCATGCAATACCAATTTTAGGACTAGAACTATTGGTAAGTACCAAATAGTTGTTTGTTGCCAGAGATATAGAGGGCTACAACTGCTTCAACCGTTCAAATCACAGATATTAAAACTACCTAAAAAGCAATAGACATTTCAATATACAAGGAAATAAAGTTTTGAACCTTCTGATCACGATTATGTATTAGACCAAGTTTTAGAATCAAATGTTTTGATTTCAAGTAGGTTTGTAGCTAAAATGTTGAAAAAATCTTGAAATTTGAGGAATGTTTTATGGCTTGTGAAATGTCTGTTGAAGCAGTTAGTGAAAGCATACTGTTAGTCCTATTCATTAATTTCATTCAAAAATAAAGTTAAATGTAATACCTCCCCATATCTAACAGAGATAGAACTCGTACAGTTTCAGTATTCTAATTTTATAATAGAAGTGAAGCTCTTAAGCGATGTGGTCTTAATTTTGTTTCGTTCCAGCTTGCAAGCCACTGAACTCGTCAGATTGGCAACACTTGGAACGTCGGTGTTGAATGCTTTTGCTCTGCTCTACTTGAAGCCGGCGAGGGCGGTGAATTAAATATCGGAAAAGCAGTCACGTCCTCTACGCGATACGCCAGGATACTGTAGCAGAGCAGAGCGGAATTCTGGGTAATGGTCAAAGAACGGACACAGGAACACGTCGCCACAGAAGTATCCTTGGAAATACTCGCAGTATTTTTTTTTTTGAATTGCGAAGTATTATTGATTTGACAATTTATGTAATTATTTAAATTTTTTTCTCATTTTCTTTTTTATTCAACTAGCCAGTAATCTTGTTCATTACTTCATCTGGTGGATTTAACATACCATCATATGGTGTTACAAAAATCCGCAAAGGAATAATTAAGATTGCCATAAAAACTTTCAGTGTGACAAACGATAAGCATCTTCCTGAAAACATTCTAAATGGTGCATCAATAATGATTTTTTATGTAAAATAGCTGTTTTTTCACTTGTATTGGACGAAAAGATTTGAATAAGCTGAAGTGGAATAGATACCTGAGAGAAATGCAATTGATGATAGGATTGTTTAAAAAAATTTTGATTTTGAAGACTGATATGCGGTGAATTGAATGAGTAGGTACCCTAAATATGCCCATATTAGTTCTAGTTACCTTTGAAGAGAAATCACACAGAAAGAAAACTTACATCCGCTAAGAAATAAAAAGCAAAATGAATATTGATTCAAAATGATCTGTATACATACAGTAATCACTTAAAATATAATAAAATATGAAATGAACAACTATTATCCTATAGTCGCGTTTTCTATCATTATCAATCTAATTGCTTACATTATTGTGACATCTATCAGCCTTACTTATAAATTTATACAACAATTGATATCTTACTTGAATTTTTTCTATCATAAAAGTCGTTGTTTTCAATATCAAATAAGCTGTGGATCAACATAACACAAGGTTATGGTGAAACCTCAGATAGATCCAATTTTCAAGTACGCAATGAAAAAGTCAAATGGGCAAAAGCACAAAAGACAGAGAGCAATCTCAAAGTCAAAAGTGCAAAAGCACAAAAGGCAAAGACCGAGAAAGTCAAAGCGACAAGAAAAGGTGTACTCAACTGAAAAACCAGTTAAGTTCGTTTTCTGTAGGCTTGTCTCTTCAGTCAGGGAAAGAACCCTCAGACAAGGCATAAATTTTCAAGAATATTCGTCGATAATTTGAAATCATAGATTTCTTCGACGGAAGAATGGGAATGTTCAGGCCTGGTACAACCTTTGGTCTTTGAGCTTTTGAGTACACAGTACTCTCTGTTTTGAGTCAACCTACTTGATTTGCCAATATTTGGTATTGTTTATCATTGGCAAATCAAGTAGGTTGACTCAAAGCAGAGTACTGTGTACTCAAATGCTCAAAGACCAAAGGTTGTACCAGGTCCGAGCATTGCCGAGTCTTCCGTCGAAGAAATCTCCGAGTTCAAATTGTCATTGTTTCCGTTCTGCATTTCCCTGTGTTTTCTAGTGGGCCTTGTAACCGAACCCTCTACTTTTTGTTCAACCCTCGTTCAAGAGTAGACAATGATGAATCTTGTGTGTCAGCTGTTCTCTATACCTCTCTGTCTCTGACACACACTTGCCAGTCTTTTAGCATAAGGTTAGGTTTGAATCACAGAAGTGATTTAAATCTAATCCAAAGGTTAATCTTTATTTTTAAACCCAAGGAAAAATCTGGGATTGCAAAGAAACTAGAGTTATAAGTATACTAACAAATTGTCGAGGTTACTTATACAATACTCCTGTTTTGCTAACTTACAATGTGTATAAAATTTTATACTTTTCCATATCTGTGTCTGAACTTCTTGGATGTTGCAGTGAGTTAGCATCTCTTCGGTTAATGATTTCGGTTGTTGGTAGAACAGCTGAATAAATTTAAAAAAAAAGTATATATATATATATAACTTATAACCTGCAGACCTGCAGATTCTTATCTCTATTTTTGCAATTTATGCAGTCCCAAAATTTTTAAATTCGTATAGGAAACGAGTACTGATGGCTAATATTACCGAAACTGTAAGATATATGCCTTGCAAAGTTCTCAAATCAAACTCTGAAAAAATTCACGGTAATGCATTTGTTTGAAGAGAAGATAATGAATAGCAATGCTTAGATTCCGAAGAATTATATTATATTCTGTAGTATTATTATATTATATTCTGTAGTCGCTACCCATTGACGTTGACTTACGCAGTCTCGGTGTCGAAAGTGCCAGATACGTGAATGCATGTGTTGACTGTTTAGTGCGTGAACTATTCGTTAGATTCTAACAATGATAACTGAAAATTAAGTAGAAAAGTAAATGAAATTATCGATGATGGTCTTGGACCATTGCAGATCCTGTTATTTCTTTAAAAAATATAAGACTTTGTGGATAAAAGCCCCGAGAATTCCTAAGAAAGCTTCAAACCCGTTTGAAGCTTTCGAGGCCGAGTTCATGGAACTATGAACCTAGACTCGTTGTCTTTTACTTTGTCACAAATAAGTTATTTAGTTGCATCTTTGAATAAAAAGAATCAGAAAAAAGTAGTTGCAGAATTCACGAAGGTAAGATTGTTGAACATATTGTAGTATAAATGACAAATTTCGTCCGCCATGTTCTGTTTTTATAAACTCTTACCGACTGAGTTATTAAGCAGACAAAGGTGTTGCAATTTTTTTTTCAACTTTTTGCTGTTTTTTTTTTAAGGAGTCATATATCATCTGTTATATTTGGATTATACATAGAATGAAAAATTCAACCAAAGATTAACCTAATTTAATTTTTTTTAGTTAATATCTTCGTATGGTCTGGAGGCCGACCGTCACTTGCTCCAATGCCTATTTTCATTGGTGGATTTTTCGGAATCTACAAATAAAATATCCGCTCCATTGATTCAGAATCAGGTGTTACTAGAGCAGTGTTCGAATTTATTGGACAAACCTTCACTGATAACATCTGTTTGTTACACTGTAAATAATCAGGTTTCTAATAAGGTTAGTGGCTTAGTTTTCAATGCAGCTTCATTTTCAAAACATTGCCAGAAATTCTATTATGCTTTTTATTGCTGAAATAAATTCTCAGTGTTTTTAAATATTAAAAATAGTTTGCCATATAAAATTGTTAATCATACAACTTTGAAAAAAAGAAAACATTTTAAAGTTCTTGATTTAAACATTAATCAAGTACACATATTCCATATTTATCTTTATGCAGACCTAGAATTTTAGTTTTAATTGATGATTTTGCTTCTAAGATATTTTTGTGTTTATTATTCTAACAAAACTGTTAATTGAATATACTTTATATATCTGTACTTATTGTCTAAATCTGATCTATCAATATTCGAAAAAATTCTTTGAATATGTCCCTGTAAACACATTCTTGCTTTAAAGACCAAAATACCAAATAAATAAAAAGTGAAAAGTTTGTGCTAAGTTCTCAAGAATTGAAAAATATAAAATGGAGGAAACACATGTTAACAAACAATATTAAACATAAAAGTGAATCAAGAAATATGGTGGAAAAAATAAAAGGTGGAAGGAAGGATTGGTGGTGAATCAAATTCTCTACAATTGCTTTTGCAAAGCCAGGAGTTGCAACTGGAATAAAACCAAAACTAGAGAAAAGTTTGAAACTGGAAAATTTTACGGCATCAAATGGATCATTGATAGTTTCTCCTGGCAGCACATTAAAACTATCAAATCAATTTATGGTGAGTCTTTAAGAGAAATTAATTTATTCTGATGAAGAACAGAAACCCATTTTTATGAACAATTTAACTAAAAATTTTTACTGTAAAATTCTACATGCATTAAAATAATCTAGGGAAAAAAATTAAATTTTAAGATTTTTGATATTTTCTGTATAACACCTAAGAATTTGTTATTTGATTTTCATGAAATTGATTTTCTTGTGTATATCTTCTGTATAACACTGAGATAACCTGTTTAACATGGAGAATTTATGTGGCTATTATTAATATATTTTTATTGAACAAAGACAGAATTGTTAAGAAAGTTCAGGAAGAAAGCAATAAAAATAATATTGATGTCTTCTTGAATAGTACCAGCAAAAACGCAGAATTGTTAAGAAAGTCCAGGAAAAAAGAAACAAAAAAGTACAATCGATCAGTTTAATGAATGTTTTATAATTGTTAAGAAATATTGGGTAAATTCTAGTCTACTAGTACATCGTATGGCCCCACATACATTAATCTCTAATGAATCGGTGAGGCATGCTTGAAATGAGATTGTCGATTTTCCCTTGTTTGTTGAATAAAGTTTTCATTCCATTGAATCCCAAATATCATCAAATTGAAATATCATATAATGCATGATCTAGAAATTCATAATTTACTTAAAAAATCCGTCCAAAATGAGATCAGTTCTTTTTCTAACATAAATAACCACCCCAAATCACAACTATATCACCTTGGTATCTGTGCAACTCCTGTACAGTTGCAAGAGGTTTCAGATTTATGCTCTGCTATAACCATATGTATGTCGTTTTCTAGCCTCACTTGTTGTGTATGTTGTAACTCATCTGCTGTCAGTATCTGTTTGATCTCATAGGCGTAATTTGAACTAGGCCTATATTTTAGTTTAGTAGAAAGTATTTCAACAAAAAAAGTAGCTTCAAAAATGTTTTGCTAGAGGAGGGTGGCCTAGATCTACTATTTACTGGCCAAACCCTAGGTGATCTACCAATTATATAATTCTGAAAATTTCACGTGAAACCCTATAGTTTAGTATACGATTATGTGATATTTTTATTTGAAGAAAAGATATTAAACGATTCTTTGTAAAATCTGCTTAAAATCCTTCAAGACGTTTCAAGTCTAAATCATGCCAGTACACAACTGATCTACTAACGCACAGGAGTATCGGGAAAAAATCAAAATAGAGATAATCTAAAAATAAGGGATAACTATACTGATTAATTCAACACCTGTTAAGAACTGTTATTTTAACTAATAATCATTTTCTATACTAAGCCAACATTTTGTAATACTTTTATTCTTGTTATTCTTTTGTACCTGGCCCTGCATAAATATTTTGTACCCTTTGTTAAGTTTTCATTTGCATGAAGCTGAAGTTAGACAGTCCCTGCTCACTTTATTATACCTACTTAAGAAATATTAATTTAATGGGTTTTAAATGTACTATTAACGTTATTTACCATATGTTTGTGTCATTAAAATACTTTTCCACATAATTATTATTGAAAAACATTTAATATATATGCAAATATATGAAAGTATTATTAAATTATTAATATTTAGTCAGACCACCTCTCTCTTTCAATAGTGGCTCTTCTGGGCATGCTATTTATTCTTCAATTTATTATTGTGGTTCCAATGATGTATTATTCTTTCTATTAACTGTACCCCATTTGTAATATTTTCTTTTCTAATTCCCATTTAAGGCACTCTCAGACATTCTCAATTGGGTCATGTCAAGAGAGTTCCCGGTACCTCTAAGAATTTTTTTACGTTCTTACATGAACATTTTACACTCATTGCCAAATCATTCATTGATCTGTGATCTACAGAACCCTTTTTATTGGACCAGCCACATGGTTCGCTCCACGATATGAAACCTTCCCAAACCCTTCCAACTGATCACCGATCACATCATCACGCATGTGAAAATTTTTAAGGCTTAATATCAATTATTTATGGACCTTGAAATATGGAACAATGTTCTTTGGAGTCAGTCTAATAAGGTCAACAGGCACTGTACTTCAAAATTGCACTAACAAAAAATGGGAACCTTTAGTCCAACATCAGACTTTGCCTTGCATCGGCTGTTTGGTAGGGTAAAAATCACCCCATTTTATTTTTCTAGCGGAAGTAGCAGAAAATTACTTTTTTGCTCGAGAGATAAGAAGCTGTTCAATTCTCTTTTCCTTTTTTCATAGGAAAATTTTTTCGATAACTTGTAGCAGTAAGTGAATGCATTTTTTAATATAATATGGATACATGTAAAGTAATCATAAATATCGGAAGTAACTTGGAAAAAACGTTCTGTGAAAAATATTAGGATTATTGCTCAGTGAGTTTTATCAAATATTCTATGACCAAATATGAATTGTTCAGAATGATCCATTTCCTTCTTGACAAATCGTGTCTATTTCTTGACATTTTTTTTAAGTAATCTTCTGATGAAGAATTAGATAGTTCTGAAGAGAAATTTCTTTAAGTTTTAAAATCTCTAAATTCGAAACACGTTGTGACCTTATTGTGTCAGATTCCTTTTTGACATTGCACAAAATTGGTGTAGTAATGAAGTAAATGTTTTGGAACTGAAAAATTAAATTAATGGAAGTAAGTTAGGTCCATTCCTTCTATTTTAATGATAAGATATTTTATTGAGTTTAGCAAAAATGTACTGGGAAATTTTTTTATTGCTCTTTGAGAATTATATTTGAATGTTGTTAACTTGAAGTTCTTAAGCAGAAATGATCTTTATTGAAAACTAATTTGAGAATCACTGAGAAAAGAATTAATTTGAAATAATAATATTGTAAACACTGAACATTAATAATTGAAATTCAGGTTATGTTGTTTTCCTAATGGATGAATGAAAAATTTTGTTATGTATGTTAATTATTAATTAATGTTCTTTGATTTAACCTAATTCATTTATCAAAAGTAGTTAATTTTTTTTGTAAGGAAACTATTGATCTAGTATATAGTATATATTTTTAAATTTATACTCGGTAAAGGTTAATATTTAGTTTAAGTATAAAAATAAAACATTCACTAACCTTTACACAATTAATTAATTCAAAAAAAGTTAATGATGTCTTAATTGCTTGAATTTGAATGAAATATCAATTCATTGAATACTAACCTTTATCAAATATAAAGTATTTTTGCTTTTTTGTTTTCAGCTTGATACAATTTTTTGAAAATTGTTAAATTTTTGGAACATACCTCAATTTTACAGCGTGTTCCTACTTGTGGGAACAGATTTCATTTGTTTGACTTTGTTATTCCATGTTAGTAAATTGTAGTAGCATACATTGAAGTCTTGCAATGCGAATTTTTTCTTTTATTAAGGAGTGGATTTTGCCGATTTTTATAATGCATTTTTAAGTACCGCTGAAGAGTTTGTATAAAGGATTTTCAAATGTTTTTTCGACCAAAAAAATGTGTTTTGTTTTCATTTTTTCGGACGGCTGACTTGAGTTTGAAGATCAAAAATTTTCCAAATGAAACAACATTGTCCTGACTGAAAAAAGAGGAATTCTCTTTTTATCAATTTCTCTAGTTTTTCTTTTTTCAGAGTATTGTACATTACTTGAATTCTAATGTGTACAAAACTGCTGATTCGATACCATTGTATTAAAGAAATGTGCAGTGGTTAGGGGAATATATTGAGAATAACAGTAAAATTAATTTATAAAAATTTCAAATTTCAAGTCAATACAAGAAAAAAATTGAAGGATTATATACCTGAATTACAGAATTTCTGTAGTCCATTTTTATGAATCAATTAATGAATTTTAGAAATTTTTGGTGCTTTTTGGTTAATAATGTAATATAATTCAGTATCGATTAAATAAAATAGTATTTTCTGAAATTTTTGCTTTTTAATACATTATAAAATTCAAAATTGAATGAAGTTTTCTTGAATAATATGATGTGTCTACATTTTTCAAGAGATGGTGATTAAAAGAAATCTCTGGCAATGTTTTTTTTTTTTTTTTTGTTATACAGTGTGGTATTTTATCAATGTTCCTTCTTTATTTTTTTAGAGCCTTAAATTTGGGCAACAGTTTTTTCAACAGTTGAGCAAGTGCCTCCGCCTCTCAGCTGTTCAAGAAGTTGTTTTTGCTCTCGCTTTACGTCATTCCCTCAACAGTGAAGTAGCCAGTTTAGCACAGACTCATTTAAAAGCAAGTGTTCCGGCTTTAGTGCAATCGTACATTGACACAGAAGGAAGTAGTAGACAACACGAGGGTGGCCTACATGAGACATCTCCAGAAGTTCTGAACTTGATTTTGACAGCAATTTTAAAATCTCCGAAAGAAGTTGGACTTTCAAACGATATACATCAGACGTTCCTTAATACATTACAGCGTGATTTTCCTATAGATTTAGTGCCGGTAGTACTTGCGCCTCTAGTATACCCTGAACAGTGTGAATTAGCTCCCGATATGTCTTCCGATGGCCCCGGTTTATCCGGGGGTTTGTTAGATACATCATTAGCTGATGTCATTACTGAAATGGGATATGGATTCACATCAAGTATAGAAGAATGTCGAAACAGCCTGGTCAAATTGGGAGGACGGGAATTAACTCCGTCAATTGTAGCTCGTGTGTTATGTATTATGTGCCGAACCCATAGTGGCCTTGATGACTCTTTGAATATTCAATCAGCTAGCTCATTCAACTTAAGTGAAGGAAGAACATCATGGAATATAGATTTGTTTGTTCAAGCTGTGAAAGAAACTGTACCTAATTTCCAGTGGAAAAATGTGTTTTCAGAACTAGATCATCCGGATTTTGTTATCAAGGATCGACAAGGTTTATTATTATTAATAAGTGCACTTCGTCAAGGTTTACAAAGTCTCGGATTTCATCCTGAAACAACTCTCCCCATAGACCAATTTTATAGAAGATGGAATAATGTCGAAGGTCAATTCAGTTTGATACAGGCAATATTAAAAAATTCTGATGTATTCTGCTTTGGAGATTATCCATGTATATCAGTAGCAGTGGATATACTGAAAACACCTCCAGAACAGGAAAATAAAGATCTAGCCAATTGGAGATCCCTAAACCTTGTTGAATTACTGCTTGGTTTATCAGAATGCAATCTGTTCACCCAGGTTTACGAATTATTCAAATATCCAATGCACAGTTGTCCAGATGTGTTGGTATTGGCATTGCTTCAGATATCGGGACAAGTTTCAGTACTCAGACAAGAACTCTTGACTAGTTTGATACCAATATTTTTGGTGAATCATCCAAACTCTGGAATTATACTTCACCATGCTTGGCATTCTGCAAACATAAATATTAGATCTATTATAATGCACGCGATGGCAGAATGGTATGCAAGAGGTGAGTGTGATCAGACTAGATTGTCCAGAATATTAGACGTCGCACAAGATTTAAAAGCATTGTCCATGTTATTAAATGCTCAGAATGCTCAATCTTATCCATTCATAATAGACTTGGCATGTTTAGCATCAAGAAGAGAATATTTAAAGTTGGAAAAATGGCTTGCAGATAAAATTAGGGAACATGGAGAATCATTTGTTACCGCCTGTATAAAATTTCTACACAGAAGGTGCCCACAAATAATTGGTAAAATTGATGATCCTATTACTAAAACAGCCCCTTTACCGACAGAAACCATAACTACCATGATATTGTGTTTACAAAACAGTTTAACCAGTGTTAGTCCTGATTGTCAAGAGGCAATTGTGGCTGTTTCAACCAATTGTTCAATGCTGATGAAAAGCAGGCAACAACCAGCTATTCTTAGACCTCGGGTGGATAATTCCTTTAATGCGACATCATTAGGTAGTCAGATCTATAATCACTCAGCAGTAGACCAAATACAAGGACTTAGTACAAATTTAGGTAATATGAATATAGGAGCTACTGGAACTGCATTTATGTCAACTACCTTAGGTAATATACCTTCTCCAGCCAGTCCTTCATCTAGAATTCTCAGTGCAGGACCATCTAATAGTCCGTTTTCAATGATGCCAATGCAACATCAAGGGCCTGTTGGTGGTACGAGTGCATCTTTAATTTTAGGTGTGAATCAACTCAACAATATTCCAAGAATGGGACCTACTCCTGCTATAGACAAACCAGGAAGAGTTCAAGATTACAACCTATTTCCCGAAATTTCACCCAATGTCTCGAAGGATATTGAGGACGAAGCAAATGGTTATTTCCAAAGAATTTATAACCACCCACCTCATCCTACCCTGAGCATAGATGAGGTTTTAGACATGCTCAAGAGGTTTCAAGATTCCAGCATAAAACGTGAGCGTGAGGTAAGTTGCAACTTATTGCTTTATTATTGAAATGTTTTTAGTTGAAAAAATAATGATGATGCTGTGGTTTATGTACCGTGAGTTCTAATCATAAGTTGTACTCATGATATTTCTGTCTATTGTAATGATACATTGGTTGAAATTCAATTTATTGTCTTTGTGCACTACTCAATATTTCATTTTCTTTGGAGGTGGTTTTTGTATTTTATCTGTTGTAATTGTTGAAAAGGAGGTTGATATTCTGAGGTTGTTCTGTCTCTGTTTTTCCTTAAGGTTTTCTGTACATTTCTTGTAATGCTTTTCGTGGCATAATATGAGGGTGACATTGATTTAAATGCGTGGGAATCAATAATACAAGGTGTTTTAAAACATAGAACTTCTCAAAATAAAGATTTTCCATATAAAAAATTCAAGTGGACAAAGATAGGAGTTCTTAAATTTGAATTTGATTCTATGCAATTCAAGTACGGATCTGTATGATAGGGGCTAGCATGCAGTCTAATTTGACAGCATTTTTCATGAAAATATTAATCGAGATTACAATTTTATAAGTTTTAATCTTTTGTTTTGTTTCTTACCAAGGTTAGTTTACCGCATTTGAAGCAAATGCGGTTTTACTCCATTGATTAGGCACAATTGCAGAGCAGTAAGATCATTTCAGTGCTTTTCTAATCTTTTGATACCTTTCTTTGGCTTAGTGGGCAGAGATGCATGCTGTGATGTAGGTGATTGTGGGTTCAAATTCAGTTGCGTCCATGGATGTGTTGTATATGTCAGGTAGTGGTGTGTTGATATGGCTAATTACCACACCAGTTGATGACATAATCTCAACAAAATTTTTTTTTCAAGTATTAATTTTATATTTGTGGCGCCATCTGTCTGTCAGACCAGAAGCTTATTGGCCGATGTAATAATTTACAAATTATATGCTTGTTAAATGATATGATCTAATATTTTTGGAATTTACAGGTATTTAATTGCATGTTACGGAATTTGTTCGAGGAATATAAATTCTTCCCTCAATACCCTGACAAAGAATTACACATAACAGCTCAGCTGTTTGGAGGCATAATTGAGAGAGGTATTGTTACATCCTATGTCGCACTGGGATTAGCACTGCGCTTTGTGTTGGATGCACTGAAAAAACCAGAAGGTTCCAAGATGTACTATTTTGGCATTGCAGCACTCGACAGGTTCAAATGTCGCTTAAAGGAGTATCACAAATATTGTGAACATGTAAGAGCCATACCCCATTTCTCCGACTTTCCTTCTCATCTTCAAGAGTATGTTGAATATGGCCTGCAAAGTTTGGAGCCGCCAAATAAACCTCAGGGTTCTATTTTACCAGCCAGTTTAACAACAATGCTTGCTCCTAGTAGTTTGCAAGTTACACAAAGTTACAAAAATACCCCAGCTGTAAGTTCTAGTGCTCCTAGTAAATCGAGTACCACAACAACTAGCACATTAGGATCCCGCCCATCCATTGCTAATGCAACGAATATAGATACACTGTTGGTGGCCACAGAGAAAGAAGAAAAAATTACTGCGCCCCCCGACAGTATTCAAGAGAAAACTGCTTTCATCTTCAACAATTTGAGTCAGCTAAATTTGAAAACGAAATGTGAAGAACTCAAGGAAATTTTAGAAGATCCTTATAAACCCTGGTTATCTCAGGTAAGATATTTCCATTATATTCATCTTAGTAAGAAAGTTACTTATGAAGGTGAGTTAACACATTAAATAATACAAAATGAAGGATACATTGAGAATGAGTTAAACCACATTTAACATAATGAGTTCTTTAATAATGTGTGTTTCACTTGTTTTATTTAGTGTTTTAATTTGCTCTAATGAAGTATATCCTTAATTGCTTAGCAGATTTCAAGAGGTAAATGGCTACAAAAATCTCATAAGTCAGTTATAAACAGCAAAGTGTTTCTCAAAAATCTGCTATTTTGTCCATTTCCAGTGAATCATTATATCGATCTAATACTAATAAATAAAAACTATGAAAGTCAAGTATAATTATAAAAGCTTTAAAATAGGAGGTTTAGTATTTTCGTAAATGAATACTGAAATAAAAATTAAATTTATTGAGTTTATATTTGGAAAAGGGAAATATTAGATATTAAACATAAAAACAGAACATTTTGTAACCCTTACGTAATTTAATTTTAAAGAAAATTAATTAGAAATTTCTTAGAAACCAAATTTTTATTTTGGTAGAATATGGTGTGTACATTCTAAAATCTAAAGGAAAGGAAAGAAAATTGATAGAAAATATAACTCATTTATGATTGAGACAATATTGTTTTGCAAGAAAAATTTGACTAACAAATTTTGACTTTGAAAATGCACTATTCAAATTAAAATATAACTGATTTTCTCAGATTTTTATTATTATTATCCTCATACTCCTAGATCTACTGTGAAGATCTCTCAGAAGGTTTTCCTGCTTGTGCGAGTTAAATTGTGTTCTGGGTAGGCTTCATTACTGAGGTCTTGCACCACTTTAGGTCACAACACTGTTAATTTTCGACCCAACAGTGAAATGGTGGCCGACACCCGTCCAACTAGAACATTTTTCCCCCATGTGAACAGGATTTGGATGTCGGCACTCATCATAACCTTTGAAAATCAGTATTCCAAATGCTCTTCAGTCAACCTTCAAAATGAAACCTAAAAACTCAATTAAATATTGTTTTTGATAAATTTTTATATTTAATTTCTGAGGTTGACGGAAGAGTATTTGGGATTTTTAAATGTCGCCTCCAAAAATGTGTTATATTTTAATGCATTTTTTGGGTCAAAATTTGTGCTAGTTTTTTCAGTGAAACAATATTTCCTCAGCCATGATTATATATATTTTCTATTCATTTTCTTTACTTGTATAGAACTCCTTTTTAAGACTTTAATTTAATTGTTTTTTTATGAAATAAATTATGTGAGGGTTCCAAAATGTTCTGTTTTTATACATACTATTAATAGTTTATACTGATTTGGAATTATTCTCATAAAAATGTTTTTTTCTAAATCTCAGGAAAACAAACATAATTTTAAATTTTTAAGTCATGTTATTAAATTATATTGAACTCGGTATTGTAAAATTCTGGGAAACATCTGATGGCTTCCAATGATGAATTAGATATTGATAAACGAATGTGCTTAAGTTATGTAAGGTAACAATCAGATTTGAAGTTTGGACATTATTAATAAAAAATAAGAGGAAATTTCAAATGCGAATAACTGTGAAAGTATTGGACTGATTTAGCGCAATAATGAACTCAACTGAGATATTCAGGCCCTAAACCTACACCACAAGTTTCAAGTCACTATCTTTTTCCATTCGAAAGTTATAGTGCTTAAAGTAAGTAGCACTCATTGCTGATTTGCTCAAAAAGTATATATTATTTTAATAAAAATCACATCATACAATCCTTACGCGTTACTTCCAAAAGCCGAATTTGAGATTGATCAAATCTGTAGTTTCGAAAATATTGGGAAAAAAATATGGAAAATTTGCAAATGTGAATAATTTCGAAACTATTGAAACAATTTCGCCCATTAACGAACTTATCCGTTCAAAAGTAAGAGTTTTTATTCTGGTAATTACCAGAATTTCTTAATCGGTTTATTTGTAAACTCTTTAACTAGTTCAGCTTCTGGCTTTATACAAAATATTAAAACGCTCATCAAAATCATGTTTCTCCGTTAGATGTTCTGCATAAATAGAATTTAACTCATTATTGAGGTAATATCGCCTATGTTTAATTATTCTAGTACTAAAGGACTTTCCGGTTTGTCCAATAGAAGATTTTGGGCAGGTACCACATAATAATTGGTGAACACGTGATAATTAATCCAGGAGTTGATGAAAAGAGTTTTTTAGGATATTGTGAAAGTAACCTATTCAAAATATGATTAAGAATTTCTATTTGACAGATTTCATGAGATTACTATTTGTATTTGATTTATAGGCGATTTTATGAAACAAAATATATGATTCTCTGGAAATAAACAAAATGGTTGATCTTTGAAATGCTCTGTAATTGATTATCAAGTAATAGTGTCTGTAACCATAAAAGTCTCACCAACTGAAGTAGTGCTTACCAGTTGAGGAACTCTCTGTAATGAGAGAATATAATGACAGTAAATTACATAAATTAAATAGTAACTTGAACTTAATGAATAATTGTTTTATTAAAATTTAACTAAAATTATTTTTCAGTATTTGGTTATGAAGAGGGCTTCAATTGAACTTAACTTCCATTGTTTATATTCCAATTTTCTCGATACTCTTGCTTGTCCGGAGGTTATTAAGCTAGTTACAATAGAAACCCACAGAAATATCAGAGTATTGTTACGATCAGATAAAGTGATCGCAAATTTTTCTGATCGTTCCCTGTTGAAAAATTTGGGTCACTGGTTAGGAATGCTGACATTAGCAAGAAACAAACCAATACTACAACAAGATCTTGATCTCAAATCATTGCTTGTTGAAGCATACAATAGAGGGTCGCAAGAATTATTATATGTTGTTCCATTTATTGCGAAAGTCTTAGAAGCATGTGCAAAAAGTAAAGTTTTCAAACCGCATAATCCTTGGACCATGGCGATAATGAATGTTTTGGCAGAACTGCACCAAGAACAGGACCTGAAGCTGAATCTCAAGTTTGAGATAGAAGTTCTATGCAAAAATCTGGAAATAGAAGTGAATCAACTCAAGCCTGGTGTTTACTTGAAGGACCCAGAAAGAGTAAAAAAGATAGATTATCAGCTTTCCCCACAAAAAAAAGAACCTACTCAACTATCTCAAATAGCTATCACACAAACAGCCATCTTAGGTGAATCAGACTTATCAAATATCGGAGCAGGTCAGCCAACCAATACCACTCCTACATCTGCCACTCCTGCCCCACCAGAACCCAAGTTTAGCTATGGTGATATTCAGTTGGCAGGCATGGGTGCATTGAGTACATATGCCGTTATCAATCAGAATATTCTTTTGTTCCAATCAACTCCACAATTGAAATCTGTGGTTAAACCTGCCATCGAACGAGCAGTCCAGGAATGGATAGGCCCAGTGGTGGACAGATCCATAAAGATTGCCATCCAGACTTGTGAGAACATAATCAGGAAAGATTTTGCTCTAGATCCTGATGAAAATAGAATGAGAATGGCTGCACATTATATGGTCAGAAACCTTACTGCGGGAATGGCGATGATCACCTGCAGAGATCAATTGCTCTCGGCAATTAACACAAATTGTAAACAAGCTTTATTGAATACTTTGAATTCACCTACAATGCAGCAGAAGGAGCTTGTGGAACAAGCTGCTGTAGTCGTCGCCTCGGAGAATATGGAAGTTGCGTGTGCTTTCATACAGAAAACAGCTGTGGAAAAGGCTATTCCCGAGATTGATAAGAGACTGATGAATGAATATGAATTGAGAAAAATGGCCAGACAAGAAGGAAGGTAAGTTATTTTTTAGACATATAGCACTGTTGATTGATATCAGTTCAATAATGAATTGATAATTTATCCCTACCCTCAAGAAAATTTTATGAAGTCGTATTTCTTTATTAAATTTTTATGCATCATATTTTCATTTATTTTTAATACCAAAAATTAAAAATACCTACTGCCCATTACTAATAATGAAAATTGTAAGATCTAAACTGAAACCAAGGTAATTAAATTTGCAAAATAAAATTTTTTTTGTATTGACACTGAAATAAGCTTCAAGATTAAGGTATTCAAGTGAATTGTCTATAAGACATATATTCTGTGTTCTTGTACCTTATATTTCGAATTTTTGAGGGGATAACTTACATGTTTCTTATTTCAGGCAGTTCTGCGATCAAACTGTTTATACCTATCAAATGGAACGGATGCCTGAACAAATTCGTCTCAGAAGTACAGTAACATCAACACAAATGATTGTTTATGAAGAATATGCTAGGAACATACCTGGTTTTTTACCGAATGAACGTGATACGACTATCCTGATGCAAAAACATACGCCTTTAGAAACATCCCAGCATACTGTTGCCAATAGTTTCCCAACCTCTCAAGGGATTCAAAGTGAAGATACCTCCATTCATATTGAAAAATTGGTACTTGATATAGAACAACTAATTCAAGCTATAGCAACTCAGAGCCAATACAGTCACTTGAACGCAAATATGATCATCGTAAGGGATTGTTTGGTACATGCCTTACGAGCGAGGGATATGAGCACTCCACAAACCTTAGTTCAGAAGGTGAAGATTGAATTGAAATGAATTTCAATAAATAATAAAACAATGATCTCACTTTGTGTTATAACTTATTTCATTGTTGTTTTATTATTCATGAATTTATATCAATAACATGATTATTATCCTACTAATAGAAAATTGAAAAAAATATCCTCTTAACAACCCGTATTGCACAATTTATTAAATAGTAATATAACAACCACATACAGATGTTGCACTTAATAGGGTTTATATTGATTCAATGTAATATTAGTGTTGTCGATTGATAAAATTTTATGATTTAGTTCTGTTGCAAGAACATTTTGTGATAGGTTTTAAAAATGTATTTATGAAAATGGTAACGTTTTTGAGGGTTAACATGACTTAAAAAGTTCTTTGTTTTTAATATTTCTACTTTTAGTTTTAGTGTATTTGTGTTTGATCACATAAAAAATTCATAACGCGGCCTTTTCAATATTCCCCAAAAACCACCCAGTTTTGGGGATTTTGGTATTCCTTATTTTTGTCCCATTTTTAATTGTTGTGGAGTACAATAATAATCTTTTTAGATTGAATAGCAGTGTTTAGTTAATGTTTATTATTTTCAGTGCGTCGAAAGTCTTCAAGAGTGTTTAATGGGAGGACAAAATGACAGTGACCCTTTTGTTGTGAGGTTTAAAGAAATAATCATACGAATATTGAAAACTTTACAAGATCCACGTCTTTTTGGTCACCAGTGGATGAACAAGTTCATTACAAGAGTCCTAATGGAAGGAAGAGATGAATATCGTTATAACATAGATGCAACAGATATTATGATTAAATCTGGTCTTGTAAATTTGCCCCAACTGGATGTAAGCCTTGCACAATTGATGGATAATGGAAATAATTATATGGCCGTCAATTTTGCCATGCAAATCGCTCAACTATATCTTATAGACGATCGTTCAAATCAGTTCATATCCGAAAATGACTTATTAAATACCATTGATATGTTGGCCAAAATTCAATCACATAATCGTCCAGTACCTGAAGGCCTTGGAACAATAATTGATGTATTACGTCAAAATCATGAGGCTACATTCTTTGGAGATCGGACTCCATTTGGACCAACAGTTCATATTCATAACGGGGTGCTGCAGGTTAGTTGTACAAGTATTTGGTCCGTATGATATTTTTAGTTGGGCAAGTCAAATTTTCACATATTTATCATAAATATGTAAATATAATAATTGGTAAATTAATTAATACACTGAGGTACATAATAGTATGTGTGATATTCAAATGATTGTTATCCTAAAGACAGTTCCATGAAGATGAATAAAAAATAATACATGTAAACAAAGCAAAAAAAATCACGAGAAAATTAGATCAAGGAAATTGTTCGTATTATGGACAGCAGACTTTTGTTTCCATATTCGTTCAATCCTCAGTTCCCAGCACATTTGGGGTTTAAAATATTCCATTCTTTAATCAGGTAGCTACATGTCTATAGAACACAATTTTAGGATTTGATAACATGGTACATCGAATATTAAATATTCCGCTAGATAATTGTAACGTCCAAAAACGAAAGAAAACAATATAATAATTTAGAAATATATCTGAACACAAAAAAAGTTTTAATAAAGATAAGACCTTTCAGAAAATAATCATTCTTTTTCAAATAATTTTGATATGTTACATGTTAAAAACAAAGGTCTAAAACTGAAGTTTTGGGAAATATACGAAGTAAATTAGTATTAATTTTTAATATTTTCAAGGGATTGGTCTGAAACGTAATTCTGATTTGAATACATTTCTGTTATAAACCAAAAACTCTCAGAATGAATTTGCAGCCATTCGGAATTGAACTCATCAATTAAAATATTAGAACAGTATTTCCAAGATATTTACTATGTTTTATTTCTTTAGGTTAGAGCTCCAAATTATGAAGATCCTCCTGGTCTTGTAGAGAAAACTGATTACCTTTTGAGAGAATGGATTACTATCTACAATTCCCAACCACAAGGCAGAGATACTACTAAACAATTTACAATGTTTGTTCATCAAATGAATGTTCATGGGATACTTAAAACTGATGACTTGATAACAAGGTTTTTCCGTTTATCTACACAAATATGCGTGGAGTCCGTTTATCGAACCTTGACTGAAAAATCAGCAGCCATGAACATTACAAGAGCTAAAGTTTATCATACCTTGGATGCATTTGTGAAATTGGTTGCTTTACTGGTTAAACATTCTGGTGAAGCCAATAACACAAACACCAAAGTTCACTTGCTGAACAAAGTGCTAGGTATAGTAGCTGGCTGCCTTCTACAAGATCACGACACTAGAGTCATTGACTTCCATCAGTTGCCTTATCAAAGAATTTTTATAATGCTTTTTTTGGAGCTCAATTGCCCAGAACCTGTTTTAGAGACCATAAGCTTCCATGTTTTGACGGCTTTTTGTCACACCCTTCACATATTAAGACCAGGTAAAGCAGCTGGATTTTGTTATGCGTGGCTCGAACTTGTGAGTCATCGAGTATTCATGGGAAAAATTCTTACCACATCGCCCCATCAAAAGGGATGGCCGATGTATGCTCAACTGCTCATTGATTTGTTCAAATACCTTGCACCCTTCTTGCGAAATGCGGAATTAGCGAAGCCAGTTACAATGTTATATAAAGGGACGTTAAGAGTTTTGTTAGTCCTTCTTCATGACTTTCCAGAGTTTTTGTGTGATTACCATTACAATTTCTGTGATGTTATTCCACCCAATTGTATTCAAATGCGAAATTTAATCTTGTCTGCATTTCCTAGAAATATGAGATTACCAGACCCATTCACTCCAAACTTAAAAGTAGATATGTTGCCAGAAATATCGTACGGTCCTCGTATTTTAGCCAATGTGTCAATAATGATTACACCTGCACAGTTCAAAAAAGAACTAGATTCTTATCTCAAGGCTCGTGCTCCAGTAACATTCCTTTCTGAGTTAAGGAGTAATTTGCAAGTATCTAGTGGACCAGGAGTTCATTATAACATCTTATTGATGAATGCTCTGATCCTTTATGTTGGCAGCCAAGCTATTTCATACATTCGTAGCAAAGGCCACACTCCTAATATGTCAACTATAGCGCACAGTGCTCACATGGATATTTTCCAAAATCTGGCTGTTGACTTGGATACGGAAGGAAGGTAATTACACATATATATTTTTTTTTTAACAAAAACTACTATTGAATGGAGTAGTATATTACTTTGTGATAGTTCATTTTAAAAATAGAATTATTACCACTCTTTTATTGTTGAGGAAACAATGACTATTTTCGTAGTTTTACTTGATTTTCAAACTTTAAGAAAAGCTTTGGTTTGTGAAAAGTGGGGAATACCACAGATCTGTCTGCTCGTTTAATAGTTTTACTGCTGGGTTATGACTATTTTTTTAGGCCTCTATTGATTTCAGGATGTCTAGTTTTTAGTGGTTCCAGGTGTAGTATTTCTAAGATTATATATATAATTCTCAGAAAACTCATTTTTAAACATGTATACACCAGTTTTAAAACAAAATAATAACAAGAAATTTGCCAAACATATTTTGCACCAATTTCACAAAATAATATAATTCCAACAACTAACATTGAAATAACTTTCACATTCATATAGAATTTCTAACCCAGTTTTCAGTGCTAAAGACAAAAACAACTGTATTAATAATTCTGGAATTTTCATATGTGTAAGACAAACTGGAAGAACTTCACAAAAATTTTCAAAGAACATCAAGCATCATTGGAAAGGTAACTCTAATCTTGCGAAACATTTTCTTGAAAAAAGTCATGTTTTCTCAGACTAAGATGATCTTAAAATATTACACCTGGAGCCAAAAGTCAAGAAACTAGACATTCTTGAATCAATAGAGCTCTATAAAAATTATCACAATCCAGCAGTGAAACTATTAAATGAACCAACAGACATGTGGTGTTCCTCACTTTTGAAGTTCTGCAAGAACTGAAGCCTTCCTTAAATATATGAAATAGTTTCTTATAACTATTGAAAGTTACTATGTAAACGAAACACATCATGTGAGCAACTCACAATAATAAATGGATATCAACAAGTATTATTTAATTAAAATAAATAAATATGTTTGCTTTTTATACACCAGTTCCAAAAATTTAATAAAACTAATTTGGCTCAATCTATTCTCAACAATCAAATAGTGACGGAAAATATAGAAATTTGGTATATATTCTACTAGTTTCAAACTGCTTAGTGTACCAAATTTCTATGATTTGAGAGAAATATTTCCCCAGTCCTAACTTTCTAGTGAATATAAAATGAATGGAGTTTGCGGTTGGCTCTAAGTAAAACATAGTCACATATTCAGGGTGAGTGCAAATTGTACATTCGTTTTAAACCATAAATTCCTTTCATCAAGTAAAAAATCTATCATTTCTTTAAATCTCCTTCAGTGGAGGGGTATAAGCTGTTGAGTAACAGAAAAAAAGTTTTCTTATTTGCTTTTCTAGTATTATGACTCAGATTCTCCAATTATCTTTTTTTCCTACGTCCACTGGTTTTCATGGACGTAGATTCATAAAACTATTACAAATTACAAAATTTGAATATTAAAACAGATTTAATCTGTTAGTCTTCTACAATTTTAGTTTAAAAAATTTATTCAAGAAACTTTAAGAATTAAATTAATGTCTTTATAAACACTTCTCATATTTAATAGACGTATAAAATCGAAACTCATTATACATATCAAATGGAATTAAGAAAAACCCAACGTCAATGGAATCAAGATATTGCAATAATCCTTCTATCAAGTAAAAAAACCGTTTCTTATTATTTATTTTTTTTTTTTTTATATTACAAATTAGCATAAAGAAAGCAGGTACATTTTATCTGGTGTCATTATGACTCTTCAGTCTTTTTATAAAATTTAATTTTACTTAATCATTCCTCCTAAAACTTTTTTTGGACATTCAAAATTAGAATGTTATGAATTTTCAGTCATTCATAAATAGTTTCTCTTAAGAGTAATATATTCCAAAGCCTGGAACACAGTTTCTCCATACCATCTGAAACATTACACGAAGGCATAGACTATCTAAAGAATTCATATTTGTAAATTAATGTTTTCACAGTAATTGAGCAATTTAATTTATTTATAAATTTTATGAAAACTACGATATGCCATGGCAACCGACTACAAACAACTAACCTCAAAAATGCACTTTCCACTCTTCGAAAATATTTCTTTCCCAGCGGGGCCTGCAGAAAAAGTGGGGTTTCAGTGGACTGTCCAACCATTCGCTGTTGGGTAAACAATTAACAGTGGCGTAAGGAAACAGTAACAAAGCCTACACAGAACTCAAACCTGATATGGGTACTACAGTGGACTTCTGTCTGTCTGTATCCATGCTTACCCCTGGAATTAGATCTTGACGGGATGGGGGCGCTTGTCAAGACCCTAGTTTCGTCCCGGCGAAATGGAGGTTTAAGTCTTGGTGCCTAAGATTATTTCGCGCCAGTTACTGGACCTGTGTGGTTGAAGATCTCCGAATGGGGCCCTAGTTTTGCCCTTCTGGTGAAATGGAGGGCTGAGCCGGTTGATTAACTCAGTGACAGGGAGTCTGTCGCAGCACAGGGCTTCTCCCTTAAAACTAGCAGAAAATCTCCGAATTTTTCAGTCCAATGGCCGAGTACGTTATGTAGCACACTGCTTTACCTTGGGGGGTGGATTGCCCTCAGGTTTACTGGTCATATTTCAACATAAAATTAGTGTAGCAAGAAAAATAGAGAAAAAGTAAATGGTATCAATCAACGGCATTAAAAATTTTCAAGACAGCAACTCACATCTACGGAAAAAGAGGAAATAAAAATAACACTCTTATGAACTATTGCATTCAACCAAAAATAATGCGCCAGGTGTGCATGACACTTTGTGGCAGATAGTTAGACATTTCGAAGCAGATCGAACATATCTATTTGATGGATATCTACATATATATTTGATGGATTTGGTCTTGGTGGAAATTCATCAACTAATAATAAATAAAAATCAATTTCCACTAACTTAGTAGTTTGTGGAAGCTGAAATGTTAAATTGTAGGATTTTTTCTATGGTTTCGCAGCTCTGTTTGAAAATATTAATTATAAAAGAGAGAACCAAGATAAATAAATGCTTCTCTTTCCTAACCAAAAAAATCCGCTTTTTCAAGATCTTTTATCTGGCACCCTGAATGTGCACTCTTCTGAATTAAAGCTATGCAATTTATAAAAGAAAGGTGAAACACTGGATTAAAAACAAACTTGGATCATTATGGAACATATTTTATAATAGAAATTGCTTCATTTGACTGCATGGAAATTCAAAGAAACCTTTTTTTGATTTTGTGGCTGTATGTCTTGTACATAGAATGGTATTAATTTTATCTACTGGCTGCACTTTTATGGGACACCAATGTGTTTATTCGTTGATTTTTCAGAACAATGTATATGAATTTTTCAAATTATTTAAATATTTCAATGTGATACATTTATGGAATAAACATTTTTATTGTTCCTCATTGGCTTGAAGAAAAATTGCTATTGGAGCAAAAGGGGACTCATTTTTGTATGAAACACATCCTAATTCATCTCAAATCGACATAAGATTTTATTTGCTTATTGAACATCTGGAGTGTATCTCACTAATCATAATTTTTTACTTTTCAGGTATCTGTTTTTAAATGCCATTGCCAACCAGTTGAGATATCCAAACAGCCACACTCATTATTTCTCGTGTACTTTGTTATATTTATTTGCTGAAGCTAATACTGAAGCCATACAAGAACAAATTACCAGAGTACTCCTTGAAAGGCTCATAGTTAATAGACCACACCCTTGGGGATTACTAATCACCTTCATTGAACTGATCAAAAATCCTACATACAAATTTTGGACTCATGAATTTGTACGTTGTGCACCGGAAATTGAAAAGTAAGTTTTATTCTTTTTTCCATATAGCTTAATCTTCTAATTGTGGTACATTTTTCCCTTTTCCTACAGGGAAAAAATTTCAACACCTATGGCAGGCAGTTATTCATATATTCAAACAGTAAATAAACACATTGATGTGAATAATAACTTACGGAAATGATTTTTTGATAATGCAACGTGAAATTTCAAAGCGTTTCATATTTAAATGTTCGAGATTTGTTTGGTACAGATAAATTCAAGTATCCTCACAAATAGAAATCCAAAGCTGTTAAATCACAATGTCTTGTAACAAATTATTCCATTTCTTGTGATTACATACTCTCCAAACTTGTTTTCCAAGAATTCTATAGTCGCATTGGCAGTTGTTGGGAAAATATGTCTTAAAAATTAATTCCATCCGATTTTGGCCACAAATAAATTTGATTGTTAATGTTGTTCATCTCCAATTTTTCATGTATGCATAATGGAATTTACATGATTTCATTTATGTTCTTCTGGAGAAATAACCCCTAGTTAAAATCTATATTCGCCTAGATTTCACTTGTGACGGTTCTGCACAAATTTAGTAATAGTAAAACAAAAAAATAATTGAAATAGTTACACTTTCATTGATGTTATATAATTGATGATTTTTCATTCTAGATTATTTGAATCAGTTGCCAGATCGTGTATGGTACAGAAAACTTCAGGACAAACGCAAGAAGCAGAATTGCAAGAATGATGTATTGCATATTATATAAATATTTCGAACATGTGATCTGTAATATGTATATAGTGTTATTAAATGATTCATTATTTTGATCTTGTTACAAAATTTTTGGGTTGTAATGTTCCGACTATAAATTAACTATAGGATGTAGATAATAGCATTGTAATATATTAGATATTTTTAAGAATTTTCAAATATTTGTAATTATATAAATAATTCATGTATGTATTAAATGGATTTCATGTTTTTCAGGATATAATAAGTTTTCTTTCAGCCATAATTCCTTCCCATTCTCTGCATATGCGTCAACATCCTTAAGAATTACTCCGCAAATTTCTACACTTTTAGTAAGATTTATTGAAGTTAAATATAAATAATTTATGTGAAATATACAACATTTGACAATTTCTCATCCTGAGTAATCTTCCGCACCTGAAAAAAGAGTAATTACCTGGAAAACACGGTTTTGTTTATTCTACATAATAATTCTTATCAATTACATGGTTCAATTCTGTCAGAAAACAGAAATATAAGCGTCCATTTTGTATCGGAGAAAATAAATAATCTTTTGGAATTGGACCTAGCTGATTCCGATTACAACAGATAAACAAATTTTATTCAGAAAATTTAATTATTTGAACATAAAAGAATTGTATCTCATGAATCATCTCTTACCATTTCAAACCTTTTTTTGCCATGAAACACCTTTACTAATACCTAAAAACCTGAGTTACAAGGCTATCATCATTGTAAATGTATTTCTGATCGAAAACCGATATCGCACAAAAATTGTATTTCACTGATATGGCCTGGACGGACCTTTTTCTGTTTCCAAAATTCAACTTACCTTTTCGAACTGTTTTAAGTCTATAGATGACATGAAAAATTCGAGGAGAGTTTTGAAGTCAATTCCTGAAAATGCGTTTTAAAATGTTTTTATGATTGTATTGTTCGTTGACAGTGTTTACACTTTAGTTAAATGAAACACATATGGGTGTTCCATTTAACTAAAGTATACGATGGATTTCTATCAAGTAAAGACCAGCATGATAGGAAATGAGTGTACTTTGAAGGCGATGAATTTGGATAAATCGAACATGTTTTGTTTCAATGGACAATTTCCTTTATTGTGCGAACAAATTTCTATAGAGATTTTTACTGTTGTTAACTACGATTTTCCCATTCGTTCACATTCACATGTACGGTAAAATATTGGATCGTTTCAACGGAAATATATTTATTTTAGTATTGGGAACACTTTATAAAAGTGACTAGTCACTTGATAGAAGGGTCGACTTGCACGATGTAAATATAACTGCAATAATGGAAGTTGCATGAAGTTATAAATAAAACCTCAGACTAATAAATATACATTTGTTAGTTACTCTGAGAATATAACCATTTTTAAGCAATATTATTGGTTACCGGAAGTGCAGTTGTAGGTGCATGCTGGCTGTATCCTGTCCTTTCTAACCTCTTCCGCTGCAGAAGAATGATATATTCGATTTGAACGAGTTTCCGACCTAACGATATGTAGAAATAAGTCATTTTGATCCGGGGCGCTATTAGGTTCACTGTGAAGCCTTTGTGAACCACTGTGTAGAGTAGATTTAACCACAGGCTGATAAATGTTTCCATTTTTTTGCTTTTCAATATTACTATAATATATACTATAAATACTAATAATACTATAAATATATTCTTTGGTGTTACTGTGTTTTGAATATTTGAACCTCCTGTCATTGTTTCCTTGCTCTCGTTAGGTGTAATTTGGTTTTTTTACACGTCACTCTCTGTATAATTTACTCAGCGAATAAATATTATTATTATTTTGAAAAAATTAACTTGTAATTTCTAGAAATTTTTCCAGCTTATGTTTTGAATTTCTGATAGTTCAAAGATCTAATAAAAACATGATACTAATTTGTCACAGAATATTATTTTTTATATATTTTTGATCCCTATAATTCAATTCAAAAATGAACTCAAACGATTAAAAGGAAAGACTTTCGATTTACAAAATCCGTCCACGAGACTCGAAGATATAACCATTGGAAATTATATTTTTTTGCGCACTTGTTCTAGGGAACAGTGTGCTATCGTTTTGCTCAAATGTCTATGTTTTTATTTGAGCCGAAATTAGTATCAAAGGAGTGGGTTAATAAAATTCACATGTTTTGTGTATCACTGTTCCACAATCAGAAATGTGTTATGGTCCCTCGGAGCCCAAAGTCGAAGGCAGAGATCTCCGTGTTTTGAGGTACTATATCCTGTGCTCCCTGCTCGGTTTTCCGAAAACATGCTTGGCAAGCATCCATCACAAAATTTAAGATAATGTTTGTCATAGTGGCAAATTGTTTGAAAAACAAACTGGCTTCCACCAAATTCACTATTATACTTCTATTCAACTCGTTAAGTTAATGGATATATTAGACTATCTACTTACTTCAGGTGTAATTAATCGGTTAAACTGATTTTCTAACCATCACTCTGTGATAAAGCCATTATTTAAAGTTGAAACGTGATTTCATCTACTGTGATAGCTATTAAAACTAGGATAATAAATAATAATAACTTTATTAACCCAACGGGAAGATTCTCAATTACTAAATAACATCTTTATATTTCAGCTGCACCTAAGAAAATTCTCCATTTTCACTCTGAATTTTTCCATTTTCACTAGACTATTTAGTAAGAAGTAAATTGTTTACAAGTTACTTCACGCACGATTCTTCAGGTGTAAGTCGAATTTCATTATATTTTCCACTTTTATCTGACACTTATGACAATTATTTAGAAAGTTTCCAGGCTCGCTTCTTCGATATAAGTATATTTTCAGTCAATTCTGTACTTTTCACTAACGCCAACGAATACTGTATATACATATTCCACGCTTGTTTTTTCCGATAAATTAATTTCACTCCATTTTTCATTTTCACAATTTGAATAGGATCACTATGTTTATTTGATATTTCAGAAATTTCGTTCAACTCGTCACTAAAACTCACGAAAATCGTTTTTCACGTAAGATATATCCAACCGAATACATTCGATTGTAGCACCACATTAATCCTCACTTATCACTAGGTTTCACGTCACTATTCGAAACTTAACTAGAAAGAGTACATAATTCAATAAGACTATATTATTGTTAATCTATGTATAAAATTGACTAAATACTTCCTAAATAATCCCTGACGCACAGTGTTATGTAACTGACCAGTCCAATATTCTAGCAATATATATGGGGTGCATCCGAAAGTGTATCGGTAAGTTTAATTAAGATTTTTACTTCAAATCTAGAAAAACATTGTTTCGAGTTGAAATTGTACGAGGGGTATTCAATAAATTTTGTTATTGGATTTACGTCATTTAATTTATTTTCTTGATTGTTTCGATCTTTACTTGATGGAAATTCATCGTATATGATTTAAAGTAAAACACTTTATTTCCGCTAATATTTATTGTTTACATAACAATTGTTTCATCAATTACATTTTGACTTTATCAGGTGAGTATGGTACTTTTACAAAATCGGTCTCCTTAAATTCAATTTTGAGCAAAAAGAAACGTGATAACATGAAGGTTTGTTTTGGGATTTTTCAGAATCAATTCATATGTTGATTTCTATTTATTATCTTGAGTTGTTCACATGATGCTTTTCGTTAACATAGTTAACTTCTTCAGATGCTTACAAACAACTAGTCTGAAATTTGGTAATATACAGTATATAAATATTTTCTGTTTTGAGGTAAGGGTAGAATAAAATATTTTTATAATTTTTAGTGAAACCACCAGGTCCCTAGTTAAATAGATCCAATAAAGGTGATTTAGATAACTTCACTCTGTTCATTCAATAAATTCCCCGAATATCTAAATCGGTTTATTTCCGTCCTGAAACGTTCGTCAAAAACATGTTTCTCTTTTGTTATATGTTCCGCATACATAGAATCCAACTTATTATTATTGAGGAAGGAACGTCTATGTTCCTTTATTCTATTATAATTTCGAAACATCATCCGCTTTGTACAATATAAATTTTTGAACAGGTACGGCATTATAATAGATGAACACCGGACAAATGTGATCTGTTCCTTTTAGGTTTTTCGTTTTTTATAATTCCTAACGAATTGTTGGTTGTCATTATAAAATAAAACACTTGTTTACATTTTCTACTTTATTTTTGGTATTGACGTACGTTTCGTCTTTGCTAGAAAGACTTCATCAGAATACGAAGTAACAGTTGTTGTACAATGAATTTATAAGATTTTTTACAGAAGGTGTACATGTGTTTTTAATTGTTCGTCGGGTTGGTTTTCTCAAAGAATATTCCCTTCAGAATCGTGTTCACTCGATCCCTTGTAAATATTGAATAGAGGGGTGTAATAAAAATCTATTTGTTCATTTACTAGGTTATTGCTGTTTTTATGTTTATTTATTTCGTAAATTTCCCATAAGTTCAATTTTAGACCTCTATTTTCAACATGTAGAATTTCTATTTCTTTTGTGAAAGAATGGTTATTTTCAAGAAGGTGTTTAGCATAATGTGAATCTTTTTTATTTTTATCGAAACTTCTTTTATGTTCTGTTAGGCGTGTACCGAAATTTCTACCTGTTCTACCAATATAAATCTTTGGGCAATCTGGGCAAGTGAGTTTGTATACACCTGATAATTGAAGTTTATCCATACTGTTTTTATTGTTTTTGATGTATTTGCTAATAGGATTGTTTGTCTTGAAAGAGACTTTAATATTTTCTTTTTTGAGTAGGTTTTTTAGTTGAATACTAATGTTTCCGAGATATGTGAGGCTAACGTATTTGTGTTCAGATAGATCAGATGTTACTGGATAAATTTCTTTTATTGTGTTTTTGTGTATACGTTGGTTAATTAAATTATCTATTAGAGATGTATTATATCCATTGTTGTAAGCTATTTGTTTAATTATACATTTTTCTTTTTGGAAATTGACTTGGTTTAGTGAAATGTTCAATAAACGGTATATCATACTATGGAGAGCTGCTAGTTTGTGTTGGAATGGATGAAAAGAATTACGGTGTATAATGGTATCTGTTTGTGATGGTTTATGATAAATTGCGAAGTTATGTTTATTGTTTTCTCTAGTTATCGTGAGGTCAAGAAAGTTGATGGATTCATTATGTTCTATTTCTGAAGTGAAAACTATTTTTGGGTGGAGATTATTTATAAAATTCTCAAATGTTGATATTTGTCTGTTAGTACCTACGGAACATGCAATTATATCATCCACATACCTATACCAATAAAGGATGTATTTTTTGAACGGATGTTTATGAATTTTGTTTTCTAGGAAATCCATGAAGATTTCCGCGAGTAAAGAGCTTAGTGGATTTCCCATGATTAAACCTTCTTCGCTAGTATATAAAGTATTGTTAAATTTGAAGAAATTTTGGTTTATACAAATATTTAATAAGTGTATTATTTCTGATTTTATGACGGGGTTTACTTTGTTATAATTTAGAAGTTCTTCTATCAGTTTTAATGTTTCCGGGGGGACACTAGGAAAAAGGTTTTTAACATCCCACGAAATCAATTTTGCATTGTTAGGTAAAGTTATATCTTTAATTTTTTGAGTTAGTTCTGCTGAGTTTTTTATGGAATATTTAGATGAAAATTTGGTGTGTTTTTTTATTATTTCAATGAGGTGTCTAGATAATTTGAAGGCCGGTGCTGTACAGTATGGAACTACGGGTCTGATGGGATAATTTCTACCAAGCAACGGCCCAATCTATCATGAATTGTTGGTTCTATAAGATATGTTTATATCTGTATGATTGAGGAATTTTTTCATTTGTGATGATGGTTTTCCATGGGAAGTGAAGCAATTGTATGTTTCTTCAGCGGTTTTTAGCATAGGGTATATTTAATTAATAGAATTGTTATATTCTTTTTTGGCTATCATACTATCCGTTATTAATGACGAATAACTGTTATTAGTTGCTAATTGTTTAATTGAATTCAATTCTTTGGATATAAAGGAATTGTTAATTTACAATATTTATATAATGTATGTTACCAAATTTCAGATTAGTTGTTTGAAGTAATCATCTGAAGAAGTCAACTATGCTTAACGAAACACGTCATGTGTTTAAAATATACATTTGCAAAATGAAAATTCATCAATTCTATCTTTCAAATTAAAGCTTAAAATGATTAGTTTCAGTGCCTTTCATCCAGATAAGGAAGAGAAAGTTGGAAACCTCCAGGTGAAGATTGAAGATTTGGACTTTGCTGAACAATTCATCAATGAAAATGGAGTTCTTGACAAAGAAGAATTCTATGCTAAAAATGAATATGATCAGGTTAATAACAAGGTATTTTGCTCCCCCAAATCGGAACGTGAGCGTCAAAAGGATACCAACAATTCTAACATTTATTATCTCAATTTAGTTAATGAAAACACAATGGGCAAATACAAAGATTCTCCTTCAAAGCAGAAGCAACATGTATGTCATTTGTGTGAATATTCTACAAATCAAAAAGTGAATCTTAAAAGACATTCAGATTCAAGTTCATTTAAACAACATCGAAACAAAATCGAATCTCAAAAAACATAGTTACAGTTCATTTGAATTTTAAACAGCATAAATGTCATTTATATGAATATTCCACAAAGTATAAAATGGACTTCAAAAATCATATAGATTCAGTTCACTCAAATTTTAAACAACATAAATGTAACTTATGTGAATATTCTACAAATTATAAAAATGATTTTAGAAATCATATAAATTCAGTTCATTTGAATTTGAAGCATCAGAAATGCAAATTATGTGAGTATTCTACAGATCTGGAGGCTACTCTAAAATATCACATAAAAACATTTCATTTAAATTTGAAGGATCATAAATGTAATCTATGTGACTATGCTACAAATCGTAAAAATCATCTTAAAGATCATATAGATTCAGTTCATTTAAATTTGAAGCATCATAAGTGTAGCCTATGTGAATAATCAACAAATCTTAAAGCTACTCTAAAAAATCATAGATAAATATGAACAAACAAATTGCAGTAAATAATGAGTAGTAGAAACTATCAATTACCCACAAATTAGAATGAAAAATAAACACTATATTTGCTTATGTATATAGCACGAAAATCTGAACTGATAGGTATTAGAAAAATTGAAAACTCAATATCTCATATAGAACCATAAATTCTTTAGGTAAATCGATAAAAAATAAAGATATCGTCAATAAGAGACCGATTTTGTAAAAGTACCATTACAGATGAAGTCAAAATGTAATTGTCCAAACAATTGTTGTGTAAACAATAAATATTAGCGGGAATAAAGCGTTTTACTTTAAATCATATACGATGAATTTCCGTCAAGTAAAGACCGAAGCAATCAAGAAAATAAATTAAATGACATAAATCTAATAACAAAATTTATTGAATACCCCTCGTACAATTTCAACTCGAAATAATGTTGTTCGAGATTTGAAGTAAAAATCTTGATTAAACTTACCGATACACTTTCGGATGCACCCCGTATATGTTGCTAGAATATTGGACTGGTCAGTTATATAACAGCGTGCGTCAGGGGTGATTTAGGGATTAAGGAAGTATTTAGTCAGTTTTATACGAAAGAGCGAACAAAAGCTCACCCGACTACAGAGACAGGCTTGCCTTGCAATTACAGGTGCGTTTCGCACCACACCCACGGCAGCCATGGAGGTCCTACTTAATCTACCATCCCTGCACCTACTCGTGCAGAGGGAGGCGGAACGGACCACATACAAACTATATCAACTGGCGATTGACAGGCCAGAGGCAATAGTGATGGAAGGCTCAAGACTGCTGGACGAGCTTTTAACGAACAGTATCCTATCGATGCCCTCGGATCTAATGTCAAAAATCACGAGCCAGGAACGAAATTTCAATGTAATCGTCCCCAGCCGGGACGAGTGGATCCAGCATGCTAAGGTTCTATTGAGAACCGACCTTGGCTTGTTCACAGACAGCTCGCGAACGACGAACGGAACAAGAGCGGGAGTCTATGGGAGTAAACCGAGAATTAACATCTCATTGAGTCTCGGTCAAAACGCAACCATATTCCAGGCAGAAATATTTGCCATTGAGACCGCAGCGGAACTGCTGATAAAACGGCAAATCCACCACGGTAAAATCAAAATATTTACTGATAGTCAGTCAGCACTAAAAGCTCTGGAATCCAGCTGTTTTACATCCAAAACAGTCTGGAGTTGCCGCACGGCTTTAAACAGGCTCGGTATGTATAACGGGGTCACTCTGGTTTGGATACCGAGCCACTCAAACTATTTGGGTAACGAGGAGACAGATCGGCTGGCATTTGCTGGAGCTGCACTGCCTCTGGTAGGACCGGAACAATTCCTGGGAATACCACATGACGTGGCTAACGAGGCGTTGTTCCTTGGAACAACTTCGGAATTATGACAGGTCACTGCAGACTGAAAGCGGATTTACACAAAATCGGTCTGGCTGAAGACAATGAATGCAGGTTGTGTCTTGAGGACACTGAAACAGCCATGCACATCGTCTCAGAGTGCCCAGCGGTGAGTCGCATCAGATTCGAGGTCTTTGGCCAGGCTTTCATAGCCCACAGTGAACTGAAAAAATTACTCCTGAACAAGATTATCGGTTTTATCCAAAAACTGGATCTCGTCGGGGAGATATAAATTAGGGGTGAACCACAATAGTCCGTGCGGACGCAGTGGTAGGGTGGACAGACGCCCACTCGCCATAAATAATAATATACGAAAGAGCGCGAAGAACGGATCGCAATTGTGTGAAATGAATTTAGCGGAAAAATCAAGCGTGGGATATGTATTTACAGTATTCCTTGGCGTTAGTGAAAAGTACAGATTTGACTGAAAATATACTTATATCAAAGAAGCGAGCCTGGAAAATTTATAAATAATTGTCATATGTGTTAGATAAAGTGGAAAATATAATAAAATTCGACTTACACCTGAAGAATCGTGCGTGGATAGTCTAGTGAAAATGGAAAAATTCAGAGTGAAAATGGACAATTTTCTTACGTGCAGCTGAAATATAAAAATGTTATTTAGTAATTGGTAATCTTCCCGTTTGGTAAATAAAATTATAATTACTTATTATCCTAGTTTTAATAGAGTTGTAGCGAACAACTTCTTCGCTCCTCGTCCAGAAACCTGTCTTGCCGCCGAGTTGAAATAAGGCAAGGCATATAACGTTTGACGACCACCGTTCCAAGCAGCACGCATGGTCGGTCACTGGCGTGACAAGTAGAGCTGCGTATCACGCCTGTCTGATGAGTTTCAGATGTGCAAACTCCGAACGAAACGCTGCCGTACGAATTAAAAGGTGGAAGCTCCCTCACAACACCCGCATTTCACTCGAGAGCTTCATTGGTGACCCCGACGTGATTGGGGGGGTTTGCTTTAAGAGGGAACCAACCCATTCGTTTGGAGGCCCTAATTGCCCCCTATCCATCATTCCGAGACAGCCTTCCCTTCGTTCCACAGATCCCCGCTGGAGATGGTACCGCAACAAAACCAGCGGCGGACTATCTCCTTGCCTGATTCCCAACGCTCTATTTCGTGACCTTATCGACGCTCACTGGAGAGGGAGTGTGTAGCGAACAACTTCTTCGCTCCTCGCCCAGAAACCTGCTTTGCTCTGTTGTAGCTTGACCGGCGTATCAATAAAGGTCACGACCAGTCTGAAGATTCATGACTAACTGTCCCCGCCGAGTTCAAATAGTGCAAGACACCCAGCGGTTTCCAAGCTGCACAAATGGTCACTGGCGTCACAGGCAGAGCTGCGCATTACACCTGTCTGATGAGTTTCAGATGCGCAGACTCCGAACGAAACGCCGTCTCACGAACCAAGGTGGAAAGCTCTCTCACAACACCGCATTTTCCCATTGAGAGCTTCAGAGTAATCACACTAGGTGAAAGCACGTTTCAACTTTTAAATGATGGTTTTATCACAGAGTGATGCTTAGAAAATCTATTTAAACGATTAATTACTACTGAAGTAAGTAGATGGTCAAATATTATTAATTATTATTTATTATTAAGGCTTTTATTTCAAAATAAATCAAATATTATCATACATGAATGTATATATCATAAACTACTTACACTTGCATTAACTTCACTAAAAATTTGTTTATTTGGTAAAGTAAAGTAAAGTAAAGTAAAGTGTATTCTGTGGTGAAACGAGACAAAAAAAAAAATAAAAATAATACAAAAAAAAAAAAAAAATAATACAAAGCATATAAAATAATTCACATGGTAGTTTACACAGCAAATTCAAATATTATCATTATCAAATAGAAATTGAAAGCAGGAGAAGCCACCTAAGCTAGGCTTGAGTTGTGGAGCTATCTCCCGCCAACAATTTTCAATAACGGAAGAAAAAAAAGAAAAAAAAAACTGAGGGACCACAGAGAGCTCCATACATTGCACGCAGCTTTAGAGTTCAGAAATTATGCATACTTCAAGGAGACGGGAAAAAACAGGCAACTATTATTATTTTTATTTTTTTTTTTAGTTTTCGACTATATTTAGCAATAATTCCCGGTGAGAAATTACGAACTGTTTTATTTCTTCCCTCCGCTTCCTCTTAAAAGTTAAACGCTTTATATCAGAAGGAAGCACATTATATAGTTTGGGACCGTGGTAGGTGATGAATTTTTGGGTATGAGTCAGCCTACAGTGAGGAAGATTGAGCGGTTGACGAGCCATTCCGCGAGTATTATACGCTTGCGAGGCATAGTCATGCGGACCATCTGAAGTCCATAATATGCATTGGTATATGTATAATGTTCTCAAAGCGAGAACTTCTGATTTTTCATATATCTCATTTGTGGAAAAACGTTTATTTTTTTTCAGTATGATTTTCAACAAGGTATTTTGTATTATTTCCAGGTTGTACAGAGCAGTCTTAAATGTACCACCCCATACAACCAAACAGTAGCGTAGAACAGACTCGGCCAATGCATTATAAACCATCAACAAGTTTTTGGTGTTCAATATATTTCTAAGCTGATAAAATTTGTATATGAGTTTTCTCAATCTTCCAACCGTATAGCTGATGTGTTCGTTCCAGCGCAAGTGTTGATCGACCATCACACCGAGATATCTTATCGAGTTAGTTTTACGGATTGCTAGACATTGGCAATTAAGAAAGTTTTGACAGTCGTGCCTATGAAGCAGTAATTTATCTTTGAAAGGCTGGTCTTTGGCCGTAGATGAGAAGGTGATAAATTTAGTTTTTTCAATGTTGACGCTCAGCAGGCTGCTATTGAGCCAGCTATACAACCTCTGCATTCCAATCTCAGCGTTTTCATAAGTTTCAGACCAAGTATTCCCAGTAAAAATGACCGCTGTATCATCCGCATATGAGACCAATCTACCATGAAAGTTTGTTATCGAGAACACATTGTTAATGTACAGTAGAAATAGAACCGGCCCCAGCACTGTCCCTTGTGGTACGCCCATGTTTATTGGCAATGGATCACTGAATGTGTTTTTTATTTTAACAACCTGCACTCTGTCTGTTAGATAATCTTTTAACAAGTCTAATACAGTCCCTCTGATACCAAGCAGTTCCAAACGTTGAAACAAAATCTCATGATTTACGGTATCAAATGCCTTTGCTAGATCTAGGAATACTGTTATGCATTTGTTATGTTTTTGAAAAGAGTCAAATATAGTGTTCGTTAACTCAAATACCGCATCTTCGGTTGATAGTTTTTCTCTGAACCCGAATTGTGAGTTTGAGAAGATATTATTACTATCACAATAATTCAATATTCTATTTTTGATGCACTTTTCGAATATCTTGGCAAAATTATTTATAATAGTTATGGGTCTGTAATTTGTGGATTGTTTTTTGTCACCTTGTTTAAATATAGGGATTGTTAGGGAGTTCTTAAATTCTCTTGGAATTGTACCCTTTGTTAGTGACAGATTTAAAATGTGACATAAGGGTTCTACAAGGAATTCGTGATATTTTTTTATGAAGTGAACGGTAATTTTGTCCGGGCCGGAGGATGTGTTATTTTTCAGTGAAGATATGATAGAAATTGCTTCATTTTTTGTTATGGGGCTAAGGAATAATGAGTTTTTCGTCCTAATGATAGTTTCCGGGATCGGGATTGGTGGTTTTTCAATTTTCTCTGCCATTTTAGATCCAATACTGGAAAAGAAGCAATTAAAATGATCCGCGATCGCCCTATCGGAGTTCAGAATTTCACTATTTTCACTTACTATATCATAGTTATACGGTTTTTTTTAAATATTTTTATTTGTTATCTCGTTTATGTTCTTCCACATTTTTTTTACATTTTTGTGGGATTCTTTAAGTTGTTCTCGATAATAATCCTGTTTGCATATTCGTAATAGATTACATAGGAAATTTCGGTATTTTTTATATGCGCTTTTGTTTTCTTCCGTACTATGCTTGATGAATTTTTGTTTTAGGAGATCTCTATACCTGATGGAATTAAGTAAGGCTTGTGTCATCCAGGGTTTCAGTTTTTTGTCAGTTTTTTGTTTTTTAATTTTTTTAGTCTTTGTACATGCCGCAATGTGCTCCCTTATAATATTGGAAAATGTACCAAAACCACCATCCGGATCCTTGCATTGATAAACCGCGAGCCAATTTTCTTCCTTGAGTTTTTTACCCAGATTATGTTTATTTAGATAAGTGTAGGACGAATCTTCTGAAATTATATTATTTACCTTAACGTCCATATTGATGGATAACATTAGGGTATAGTGGTCAGTGATATCAGTCTTGAAGATGTAAGAATTGAAATTAATTTCCTTTCGAAGTTTGTCACTCGCGAATCTGATAAATATGTGGTCAATTAGACTTGAGGAGTATTCTGTTGATCTCGTGGGCTTATTTATACACGAAAAATAACCAAAGGTGGCCATGAGACAGACATACGTGTTCGATTTTGGATCAGATGTATTCAGAATATTTATATTAATGTCTCCCATGAATATTTTCACATCTGAAGGTGAAGAGATTGAGAGAAACTTTTCGATGTCAGTTAAATATGTATCAATGTTTGTGGATGGTGGTCTATAAGAGGCGATTATGGAAAATGTTAACATGTTCACTTCAAAAGTGATATTTAATAAATTTGTTTCTGACAGTTGATGTAGAGAGACACTATAATCAATCTGCCTTCTAACAAACACAATCAGACCATCGTTCTGATTGAAGCGGGACTCATTATAGATTATGTCAAAATCTGGAATAGAGAAGTTATTTATGTCTTCAAGAACCCATGTCTCAGACAGGACGACTATTTGGATGTTATTCAACTGAAAAGTTTCCAAGTAAAGGAGAAATTCATCAAATATATCCATTAACTTGGCGAGTTGAATAGAAGTATAATAGTGAATTTGATGGAAGCCAGTTTGTTTTTCAAACAAGTTGCCACTATGACAAAAATTGTCTTAAATTTTATGATGGATGCTTGCCAAGCATGTTTTCGGAAGACCGAACAGGGTATAGTATCTCAAAACACGAAGATCTCTGCCTTCGACTTTGGGCTTCGAGGAACCATAACACATTTCTGATTGTGGAACAGTGGTACGCATGATATGTGAATTTTATTAACCCACTCGTTTAAGACCAATTTCGGCTCAAATAAAAACAATAATTTCCAATGGTTATATCCAGACATATTCTTTCTAGAGTTTTTCATGTATTTGTGGCCATTTAATCTGTTCAGATACTGAATTGTTTCAGCCGTTACTATTTGGTAGTTGATCATAATTAAAACAAATTGTAGAAATTACTATGCTTTACTACCAATAAAAAGATATATTACACATTTTCTTGTGACTCGAGTTTCGGGAAATGAACTATCCCATCATCAGACAACTGAAGACCTAACGGTGGTACAGAGGTATTTAAACAAAAGTGATAAAACCTAGAGTAAAAAAGGGGGGAGGGGCCTTCTAACAGATATCGGAATGTCTGCAATCGACAAAGAAGGTTGTTAAAACAGATGGTACTTATTAAAATATCTCAAATATTTCTGGGGGTTATATAGCTCCGTACGGTCATCCATTATTTTCACGTTATTTTCATTGTATATCTCAAATATTTGGGATTTACATAGCTCTGTACAGTCACTCATTATTTTTTACATTATTTTTATTGTGAACAAATTTTCAATATTTCAATAGATTCTAGGTAACACCTAATAGTGGTACAGAGGTTTACAAGCGGAACGTGATAAGAACCGGGTTAAAAAAGAGGGGCCTTCTAACAGATATCGGAATGTCGGCAATCGACAAAGAAGGTTGTTAAACAGATGGTACCCATTTAAATATCTCAAATAATTTTTGGGGTTACATAGCTCCGTACAGTCATTCATTATTTTTATTGTGAACGAATTTGAAAATTTCAATAATCAGGTTTCTTTTCTTTTGAATCTACATGTAAAATTTTCTTAAGATTTTCTTTTGTCGAAAGGAATTACTGTTTTCTAAAGAATGAGTGGCAAAAGTTGAATTTTTGTTTACTTTTCATTAAATTCATTTTATGTTCGTTGAAAAAGATTTTAAACAGATGTTACTTTTTAAATATTTCAAATATTTTCGATTTACATAGCTCCGTACAGTCATTCATTATTTTTACATTATTGTTATTGTGAACTAATTTGAAAAGTTCAACAGATTCTAGATAATCGAGTTTCTTTCCTTTTGATTCTACATGTAAAATTTTAAGATTATCTATGAATGACCGTTTTCTAGACAATGAGTGGCAAAAGTAGAATTTTGTTTATTTTTCATGAAACTTTATGTTCGTTGAACCTCGTCTTGAAGGAACGTCCTGTTTGTCCTATATATTTATTACTGCACGTAGAACAAGATAACTCATAAACTCCTGATTTGTGTATGTTTGTAGTAGGGTCCTTTGTGTTAAATAATACCGATGATAATTTGTTTAAATACCTCTGTACCACTGTTAGTTCTTCAGTCTGATGTCTGATGATGGGATAGTTCATTTCCCGAAACTCGAGTCACAAGAAAATGTGTAATATATCTTTTTATTGGTAGTAAAACATAGTAATTTCTACAATTTGTTTTAATTTAATCTGTTGTTTAAGAGTTGTGATGTCATTCCTATATATACCTTATCACAATCGTTGCATGGTATACTGTATGGCGTAAAAAATGTATTATGTGTTTTATGGCATATTTGCAAATTATGTGCTTTCAGAATTTTACCTATATTTTCTTATAAGTTTGTACGTAATGAATCGAGATGTATTTTTGTTCTTGAATTTCTTTCCTGTTTCTCATCTTGTTGTAAAACCTGTGCGTTCTTAGTTTAATCATTTTGTTGACTAGATCTATCCGGTTATTGGTTACGATTCTCCTTACTTTGTTTAGTGTTTCTTTTCGTAAACATGGGCTAGTTAGGGCTGTTTAGGTGGTGTTCATAGATCAACAAGACTATATAGATGGGACACTCACCGGAAAAAGTCTGAATCAAGTTTGTCGCTTTTTTGTAGCGACTGATGCATGAAACAAATTCAACTAGAGAAAACTGTATTACCAACTCTCAAGAGAATTGCATTACCTCTGCTTTTAGAATACTGCATTATCGACGCTTGGTGCGAATATTTGAATCTTCTTTCAGTTTTTCCCAGGGCTAAAATTAAACAAGTGTTCAGAAATTACTGTTTTAGTACCAAAACATTGAAATGCTTACATTCACATAACTTTACAACAAATACATTTCAATTTTTTGGTAGTACAACATAGTAATTTCTGAACACTTGTTCTAATTTTAGCCCTAGGAATAACTGAATGAAGATTCAACTATTCGTTTCAATCTTCAAACTTACTATTTGAATAACAGATACATGTTTGAACTATAATTATTTTTTCGTTATGAAAAATAGAAACTATTAAATAAAAAGAGAGATGAATTTAACATATTTATTTACAATATTTACATTTAATTTGTTTGTAGTACAACATAGTAATTTCCAAAAACTTGTTTCAATCTTCAAACTCACTATTTGAATAACGGAAATATGTTTGAGCAATAATTATTTATTGGTTATAAAAAATAAAAACTATTAAATAAAAAAAGAGACAAAATTAACATATTTACAGTATTCCTAGGTGTCGAGACAAAAATTGAACCTTGAGAAGATTAATTTACGAGATCTTCTTAATCGGGTCAATAAATTCCTTCTCTGGATTACTGAATAAAAATTTTGAATCAGTTCAGGTGGCTATTTTATTCACTGGCTTACACCACCAGAATAAAGAACACCTGACTAGTCAAGCATAATATTTGACTTCATAATTTGAAAATTTTAATTCTTCAATGTGATATTTTCAAGAGATTTTGAGATTTTTCTTCTCTCTTCAAGTCTTGGAATGAAATGAAAGAGATAATTAAAACACTGACTAAATAAAAAGAAAGTATAGTGTCCCGGTTTCATCAAATTACCAAAATGATATTTCCTACACTCAATAAAATCTAGATCTTTTAACAACTCACTATTACCAAGTAAATTAATCGTACAGATTGCACAGTTTTTAATAGATAAATCATTTGATATAATCTTACAAATTGCACCACTCAACCTGAAAAAGTTCTTTTCCCGTCAACATTTGGCACTGATCCAGAAACTGGCCCATACCATTTCAATATCAGTTACCTCAGGAAAATCACCTGGGGAAAAAATAATATTATTAGATCATCCAGAGCATTTTGTTGGTGTGTTACATAGATACATTGATTTATATTTTAAACTAACCAACTAAATATAAAAATAGTCTAGACTACATAGTAAATTAAAATAAACCAACCTGAAGAAATTATATTCCTCTCAATATTTGATCATCTGATAATTTGTGCCAATCAGTTGGCTGTATAATTTCAATCCACCTCTTAATTAGGGATCTCTCTTGGGAAAACGATGTCTAGGGCTGGTTAGATCTTGACACCCATGTACACAACATTTCTTAATATATCCCATTTTCAAGTAATGTATTGAACTCAATATTGTTCTGGATGATCTAATAATATTATTTTTTCTCTAGGTGATTTTCCTGAGGTAACTGATATTGAAATGGTATGGGCCAGTTTCTGGATCAGTGCCATATGTTGATGGGAAAAGATCTTCTTCAGGTTGGTGCAATTTGTAAGATTATATCAAATGATTTATCTATTAGAATCTGTGCAATCTGGATTAATTTACTTGGTAATAGTGAGTTGTTAAAAGATCTAGATTTTATTGAGTATAGGAAGTATCAATTTGGTAATTTGATGAAACCGGAACACTATATTTACTTTTTATTTAATCAGTGTTTTAATTATCTCTTTCATTTCATTCCAAGACTTTGTGTGAGAAGAAAAATCTCAAAATGTCTTGAAAATGTCATATTGAAGAATTTCAATTTTCAAATTATGAAGTGTGCATCACATAATCTTTATCAAATATTATGCTTGACTAGTCAGGTGTTCTTTATTCTGGTGGTGTAAGCAAGTGAATAAAATAGCAACCAGAACTGATTAAAAATTTTTATTCAGTAATCAGAGAAGGAATTTATTGACCGGATTAAGGTCCAAGCTGAAAGACATTTTGAATCTTAAAGAAGATCTCATAAATTAATGTTCTCAAGGTTCAATGTTTGTCTTAACACCTAGGAATACTGTAAATATGTTAATTTTATCTCTTTTTTTATTTAATTGTCTTTATTTTTTATAACCAATAAATAATTATTGTTCAAACATATTTCTATTATTTGAATAGTGAGTTTGAACATTGAAACAAGTTTTTGGAAATTACTATGTTGTACAACAAAAAAATTAAATGTAAATATTGTAAATAATGAGCTATCCCGATCTTTTAAGAGTACTCTAATATATCTGGGATTTTACGGAGTACTCTTAGATATCTGAGATTTTACGGATTACTCTTAGGAACGCTAACCTTTTTATCGTGATCATCTAGTGGCGGGAGAATGGGACGTTACGTTGTGTAGACAACCCAAGTTACACTTGAACGAGAACAAGGAAACAGAATGCAAGGATAAGTAAAAATACAATATTTGTTTGTGGAAGGCAGGGTCCCGCATCTGACTCTGTGTATGGGAGCGAGGTCATACTTTAGGACAAAAAAGAGTCAGGAATAAAAAACCTTGACCTCTCTTCAGCTCCCATACATTCTTCAACCCTGTCCTTTCCTTCATTCATAAAATCAAGGTTCCAGAGATCGACAACCTTTCTAATAGCCAGGCCCCTCTTCCCCACTGGGCACTATGGGCACGTGCCCAGGGCCCCACGATCGAATGGGGCCCCCTAGTTCCTGCCAGATTACCAAATGATAACCGATATTTAGGTATTACCGAAAAACATTAATTTTGAAAAATCTGATGATAATGACTTACTACAATACCTGCGCTTATTATATTACCTTTAGTTTGCCGCATGCGGATAGCTATATCTTGTACAACATAGCTTGAACTTTTTGACAGATGGGTCAGTGATGGGAAACAGAAAATATCTATTGATGTAAAAAATGTGTTGGCTAAATATGTGGCTGTATGTATGTTTTAAACTATTCACAGCGAGTTACTTTAGTAGATCATTTTTTATATTTCCTATTTTTTTATAGTTAGTAATTAAATAAAAATGAATTTAGAACCTTGTTTGTCTTTCTTTATCTATTGTAACTAAATAGTGTTTTCTCAAGGTCATAGGGGCCCCATGATCCTAATGTGCCCAGGGCCTCAAATAGTTTAAAGACGGCCCTGCTAATAGCCTAAAACATAATTAGTTTGCATGTAAAAGTAAATGCAGCAATCAATTGAGTGAACACGCAGATAACCTGGCAATAGGAACATGTAACAAAGATCTTCGAGGTAGTTTAACAATAACCCTCGGCATAATATCGTTGTTCAGGGATGTCTTGTTGTGACATTCTGAAGACACAGAGGTTGTGGTGTCTTTTATTGAACTACCTATTCATTATAATATTTATATCTAATAATGGTTGTTCAAGAAGGCCTTGTTGCGCCTCTTTCTGAAGACACATGGTTGCGGTGTCAGTATTTAATTGCGGATCCACATTTCATTCACTCTAATTACTCGGAATTCTTAAACAAAATACCATTGTTAACCACCTCTCAGATCGCAATAAATGAAATGAATAAAAGACATTTACATGTATGAAATGTGTTAAATGGTCAATTCAGATTAAAGCAAACAGGTCGCCCCCTAGCTGGAGCATCAATACAGTAAAATCCACCAACGGATAAAGAATACATCATACAAATAACACTCACGTTGACCTCAGGTAATTCAATACAATACAATAACTTTACAAGGAAATCTGGACCCTCTGAAACCAGCGTTCAATCTACAATGAATGCCTCTAATCTTCTCCAGAACAAAAGGAACATCTCCCGGGGTTATGTTTACATTTTCAGAGGCGCGCGCAAGTCTATGAAGCGACCATAGACTCTTACTCCTGTCATCGGCAGTGACAAGTAGGCATAAGATTCCCTAGGTCGTTCTTCCCGCATAATCTACCTTTATAAAAATATGTGGATCTCTTCAATAAATATGTTAATTTCATCTCTTTTTTTATTTAGTAGTTTCTATTTTTATAATGAATAAATAAGTATAGTTCAAACATGTATCTGTTAATCAAATAATGAGTTTGAAGTTTGAAACGAATATTTGAATCTTCTTTTAGTTTTTCCTAGGGCTAAAATTAGAACAAGTGTTCAGAAATTACTATGTTGTACTACTAAAAAATTGAAATGTATTTATTGTAAAGTTGTGTGAATGTAAGCATTTCAATGTTTTGGTAGTAAAACATAGTAATTTCTGAACACTTGTTTAATTTTAGCCCTAGGAAAAACTGAAAGAAGATTCAAATATTCGCTCCAAGTGTCGATAATACAGTATTCTAAAAGCAGAGGTAATGCAGTTCTCTTGGGAGTTGGTAATACAGTTCTCTTGAGAGTTCGTAATGCAGTTCTCTTGGGAGTTGGTAATACAGTTTTCTCTAGTTGAATTTGTTTCATGCACCAGTCGCTACAAAAAAGCGACAAACTTGATTCAGAGTTTTTTCAGTCAGTGTTCCATCTATATAGTCTTGTTGATCTATGGTTGGGCCATAACAAAACGTAAACAAAACCACTTCTTTTCAATATATACGTGACCATTATTACAACTATGGCTAATGGCTGATGGTAGCGGTACCTAGCGGCGAAATCGAAAAGTATAAGTTTATGGTTAGTGCTGACTATTGACTGGTGCATCAACTAAAAATTTAGTTTTAGGTGGGGGTAAGGAAGTGTTCAATCTATATTTTATTTTTATAATATATTTATATATATATATATATATATATATATATATATATATAAATATATATATAGACAAATTAGAATAATAAGATAAAAAGTCTATGGTGCGGACCCATAAATCCATTGTATCATGAGGGGATGGAGAAGAGAAAGAATAATTGGTTAACATCTATGCCTTAACCATAATATTTTAACGTGAGAGTTATAATAACATTTATTAAAACAAATATACCAAACTTGACAACAAGATCTTTCTCATTTTCCATAGTCTAAACCTGAAATTGTGAGAAAATGTCTGATACCGTTGAGAAAATGGATATCTCCAGTGCTGAAAGTGAGAGCGACAATGAAATTGTTGCAGAAGATGAAAATAACGCATCAACATCCGAAAAAAAAATATACCTTCCAGGACAACCTTTGGAGGAAGGTGAAGAATTAATTTGCGATAAAACAGCTTACGTTATGTTACATCAAGCGAGTACAGGAGCCCCATGCCTTAGTTGTGACATTATCGAAGATAACCTTGGGCCAAACCGAGAAACATTTCCATTGACAACATATATAGTTGCGGGTACCCAAACGCAGCAAAACCATGTGAACAATATTATTGTTATGAAATTGCATAACTTGAACAAAATCAACGAAGATGAAGACGATGAAGATGATGAGCTACTGTCAGATGAGGAGGATGAGGTTCAAGAACCAAAATTTGCTGCAGCTTTAATCAAACATCAAGGCGGCGTTAATAGAATTAGGGTATTTATAAAAAACAATCCTTTTTTCAAATAATAACTTGTTATGATATACCTCATTACAAAGGATATTTATGTTTCAGAGTTATAATTTTAATGGTATCACATTAGCAGCAAGTTGGAGTGAACTTGGAAGAGTCAATATCTGGGACTTAACTGAACAATTACAAGCTGTGGATGATTTGCAAATACTTAATACATATAACAAAGAAAATAGAGCTAATTGTATAAAACCACTTTTCACATTCAAAGGCCACCAGAAAGAAGGATTTGCTTTGGATTGGTCCAGAATGATGCCAGGGGTAAGTAAATAATGTTAAGAGTTAATTCAAGGTATAATATGTTATGTGGAAATATCTATATTATTTTATTTAATTAAAATGAATTTCCATTTTTAGGACCGATTCAATAAAAATTTTTTAATCATTATGTTCAAGCAATATTTATTTAATAAATTTCTAGGTTTTGGCAACTGGTGACTGTAGACGAGACATACATATTTGGACACCATCAGGAAGTAATAATTGGATAATTGATCAGAAGCCATTGGTTGGTCATACCGATTCTGTAGAAGACATTCAATGGTCTCCGAATGAAAGAAATGTCTTAGCTTCTTGTTCAGTAGATAGAAGTATAAGAATATGGGATATTCGTTCTAAACCAAACGAAGCCTGCAAATTGGTCGTGAATGATGCTCACACAAATGATGTTAATGTGATAAGTTGGAATAGGATGGAACCTTTTATTGTTAGCGGTAAGAAAATTATTTTTAGATCTTTTATTTTCATGCGAGATGTTTCATTACAGCGATGGACATGTTTACATACAATATTTTCTTTTATTAAAAATGTTTTTTTTTATCATTAACTCAGTTTTAATGAGAACTATAGGGACAATATTATGGCATTTAAATAGGGTGCAACATATATTATGTTGCCTGATAAGTTCCTGGTCTGACACACAGATGGCGGTACAAATACAAAATTGCTGTAAAAATTTCTTGACGATCTGATATTTGGTTCAAAAGTTTCAATAATTTTAGTGAAACAAATTTTGTGATTTTCAAAACAAAAAAAGGATTTTTTGTGTTGATAAAATATTGCATTGTGATTGGAAAAAACACTGTTGAACCAAAAGCTTGACATGATAAATGTTATCCGGACTGTGCGACAGGAAAATCTACCATTATTGACTAGTTTGTTGAGTTTAAACGTAATTGTACGAACACTGATAATGCATCGTGTTCTTTCTGGTGGTTGCACATGAAACCAACAAAAAAGTCCTCAAAATCGTTTTAGCAAACTGTAAATTAAAGTTGCAGGAGATAGCTGACACTGAACATATCAAAGAAGCATGAAGGCTTTATTTTGCATAAACATTGTTTATGAAAAAACTGCTTTAGAAGTGTGTGCATTGTTCACTAACAGTGTACCGAAAACAACTGTTCGTAGAAATTTTTTGCATGGATGAAACATCTATTACTATACATCTGAATTAAAAAGATGTCAGCTGAGTGGATAGCAAGAAATTTTGAAGAAACGGCTCCATATGTCAAAAAGTAACCTTTCAACAAAACAGTGCACCGTTTTAGCTGCAATGACAAAATTTCACTAATTACACATCGCATCACTTCTGCACCCAACCCATTTTCCAGATTTGACACCCAGTGACTTCTGCCTGTTTGCGCAGACAAAAAAAATTCTTTAAAGCAGATTTCCTCGAATGAGGTTGTCTACAAAACAAACGCATATTTTGAGGACAAAGTTCTCCAAGAAAAGTATCGAAAGGTTGAAGAAGCACTAAAATTATTTAATTACTCCTGAAGGAGACTATGTTGATAACAGAGTCAAATTGGATCAAAAAAGTGGTGTTTGTTTCATTAAACCGGAAACGCATCAGCCACTGTGTTAATTAAGAAAGCTTTCTTAATTCTGTTTTAAAATGCTCAGATATTTTTTGTTTCTTTATTGTCATCAGCAGTTGTTTTGTAAATATAATGAATGATTTCATTTAAAACATTTAAACAAAAAATCTTTTGTTTTTATTTCCATAAGTAACAACATAAAATTAATATTTTAGGAGGTGATGATGGTTTCTTGAATATTTGGGATTTAAGAAGTATACGTAACAAAATCCCATCGGCTTCTTTCAAACACCACGTTGCTCCTATTACAACAGTAGAGTGGAATCCTCATGAGACAGCAGTTTTTGCCTCTGGAGGGGAAGATAACCAAATTGCTTTATGGGATATAACTGTGGAACCTGAACCAGAGAATGCTGTTGAAAAGATGGTAAGTTGATCCTCAAACAATATTTTTCAATAGTTAATGTTTAATTGTTGTGATCTCTGAAAATTGAGAAATGTCAGTCATATTTCCTTTTTTATGTAGCAAAAAATTGAAAATCGTACAAGAATATAAGGTTATTACTAGGGGAACCGTTTTTTAAATATTGAGTACTCTGGCTTTTATGAATGAAAATTTCATTAATCATTATCAATATTTTGTGTAATACACAAGAACTCTTGGAAAGTACATCTGTGATAATTAGAACAGCTCTTTAAAGTTTTCATTATTGTTTTAATCAAATTTATTCCTGTAAGCAGTATTTATAAACTTTTGATTTAATTCATGTTTTGGATTTTTTTAAAATCATTATTTTAATGTCTAATAATGTATATTACCACCTCGAGCTCTAATGACTTCTTAAAAACAAGCTTTGTAGTACAAAATATGGGTGAGAGATTGATAGTCCCCGTAAGTGTAGTTATTTCAAATGTATATCAATTTAGTATTGAATATTGAACAAATCTTATTTTCTTTTCAGGATTTACCACAGCAGTTAATGTTCATCCATCAAGGACAAAACAATATTAAAGAAGTTCATTGGCATCCACAATTAAAGAATGTTCTAGTGAGTACAGCAGAAAGTGGATTTAATATATTCCGTACAATAACTTATTAATTTTTTTTCAATTAAATGGATGTAATAATTATTTTATCTGATTTTTTTATTTGTTTTTAGAAATAAATGTTTTAATTATGGATTTGTCTTGCTTGTTCTCCTTCACTGCTTTCTTGAATTATCACAGGTGCAGTTTTCTTTACTTTGTCGGTGGCGTAGTGGTTTAAACACCCTACTCGTCAGAGTAGATTCCTCTTCAGTTCGAGTTCGCGTCTTGGCGGGGAAGACATTTTCTTGTTAGAATGGGCGGCCACCATTTGATTGTTGGGTCAAAAATCAACTGTGCTGCGCTTAAGATGGCCTAAGGGTACAATAGCAAAACCTAATCATAACACAATTGGTCTCCTAACTTGCACAAACTACACTTAAGCTGAACAGATCTTTTTTCCAGTGTTTGGAATGTTCCTTTATCTGACAAAATAATAAAATAATGCACCAACTCCCTCACATTGTAATAATCAGTTTGAAGGGAACTCCAATCTTGTTCAAATTATTTAAAAGTCCTCTATGCCACCAACAGTCAAAGGCTTCGGTTAAATATTATGGATGTTTACGTTTTCTATCAGTCCACATATTTCCTCAAACATCCTGTTCGCCAGATTCAGCACCTTCTGATTAATTTTAGTTTTCGAATTTGGAAAAATTACTCAGCGAGAACAATTTGTAAACAGAAAAGAGGTGGAAAAACTATGTGAAGATGCAGAGCTATTTTTTTTATTAAGGTTGGGTTATTTTGTGACTAGCCTTGTGCATCTATTTGTATTTTCACTACTCCAACATGACTGTTCTAACTCCAACTGCTAAGCATTGCATTTAAAAATTTGAACTATTTTTATGAATATCCACTAACAATAATTTTCATTCTTTTGGATTAACTGGTTGTAATGAAAAGTAAGAATGAAGAATTACTAATGGATCACATTTGAATTTTGAAGTCGGTTTCCTGTGAAAATTTCAAATATATGAGTCACTTTTTGAATAATAATATGATGAATAAAACACAGAATTTTGTGTTGTCATTCGAATGTCAAATACGTAATGTTTTGAAATTTTAGGAAACGAAAAACCTCATTAGAATGAAAAATATAAGGTTAAAAGGCTCTCATTTCGATCTGCATGTTTACATATTGACAAGAAAGTGTAGAAAAAGAATATATTGAACAAACTTCATAAACTTATCATTTTTTTGGCAAAAAAATCAGAAAAATAACGCTGCGCCTAGGTTCGAACACCAGTTCAAAATTTTGAAGTATTATTGCTATTAGAATTTGTTGGTTTCTTTATATATACATTCGCAGGTTTCAAACGTCCACTTTTTGTTTTGAAAGAAAAATCTCATAATTTACCTTCTCAAAATAATGCATGAGCCTTCGTGTCATTATTTCATTTAAAAATATTAAATTTGAACTCGATCGGATTTGTATTTTCGAAAATATTTGAAATATTAGATCTCAAATGACAATAACTCAGGAACCATTGAGCCAATTCTGTTAATTTTTAAATGTAACGCATATATTTAGACCAAATTTCATTTTGGTCATGGATTCGATTTTTGAACTTTTGTTAAATTTGAAAAAGTTTCTAATGCCAATAACTGAGGAACCATTAGACCGATTTTGCGCATTAACGAACTCAACAGAGATGTTTAGATCCCAAACCTACCTTGAAAGATTTAAATCTCTAGTCTTTCTGTTTGGAAAGTTGGAGAAATGATTTCTTCAAAGGTAAGACTGTTGCTTTGGTTCCAGTGTCGCTCAAAAGGTTGCTCTGGTCTGTTTATTCTACTTCTAAATACCAAAAATCAATCGGATCAATAGTTTTGAAAATATTGGGAAATTAGGAAAAAAAATTTAAATGAGAAATGGGAAATTTGGGTAAAACGATAGCACACTTTTTGTAAAAAAATATATTGTATATCCAATACTGTACAGTAGAATTGCATATTAAGTTTTTTATATTGGAGGCCATAATTTTCTCCAGTATACATAAATAAAAAAAATCCTAATATATTTCATCATCATCCTTCGTAAGAAGATCCATATTGATTAGATGTCGTATTGTCGGACGCCCATGTGGACAATTCTAAAAAAAAGAGAATTATGTAAAACACTTAGTTCAAGAAGATTTAATTCGCTTGTACATAATTTCATTAATTTTTAATAACAATATGATAGTTTATTGACGAATAAAACAGTATATTTTATCAAATTTTCCCAATTTATTCACCGAGAATGTGATATAACCGAAAATATGAATAAAAACAATATTCTAATTTCCGCTAATATTTTATTAACACTACGATCGTTACGTCATACCATGACTTCTTCAGGTGAGTATTACAAGATACTGAGTATACCATGAACAAGAAATTCATTTTATAGTACATGGATATAACAAAAATAGAGGGGGTGAAGAGAGTTTTACAATTCTTTTGGAAATCTGAAAAATGATTCAAAAAAGATTCAACACTACTTAATTCTGTTTGGTTATTCAATAATATTTTTCTTTTATGATATCTATTAATTTCTAAAGTTTCTAACAAGTTTAATCTAAATGAGTGTAAAATTTCAAAGTTACTATTAAAACTATGTCCTGTGTCTAGAAGGTGCTCTGCGTAAGTTGAATTTCCCTTTTTGTTACAATAACATTTTTCATGTTCCCTAAGTCTCGTCTGGAACGATCTTCCTGTCTGACCAACATATACAAAATGGCAAGTACCGCAAGTTAACTTATAAACACCTGATTTCTTGTTCTTAGATGTTTTATCTTTTTCAAAATGAATGTCTTGTTCATGGTATACTCAGTATCTTGTAATACTCACCTGAAGAAGCCATGGTATGACGTAACGATCGTAGTGTTAATAAAATATTAGCGGAAATCAGAATATTGTTTTTATTCATATTTTCAAGATGAATTTCCGTCAAGTAAAGACCGAAACAATCATAGATGTGATATAACCGGTTTCAACTGTTACATCATTGTGATATTTGATAAAATAAAGTGTTTTATTCTCCAATATGCAATCATCTAATATTAAAAGTTCGTTATAAAATTCAGTTAATATCAATCCGAACGTCATCTACAGATTTTTAATCCAAGGTAATTAATTAATAAATCTTGTTATATTCAGAAATATTACATCTGAAGCTAATTTTTAAGATTTTTATGGATACGTATATGATAAGGGTTTTTATAAGGCCGGGTAGATAATGAAATAGAATAAAACAAGCTGTGTGTGAGGTATTGACGACTTTTTTTTATCTGAAAGATACGTGTATGTCATTATGTATGGAATATAACATCGTTCAATGTGTGTGTGATGGCTTAGAATTGAAGCGAGAGCGTGTCCCAATGATGCGAATAGATAATAATCGAACGGAGCAAAGTCTGGATAATAAGCCATATGCGCTAGTATTTCCCAACTGAACGCCTGGATCTTTTTTCTGAGCCGGTTTGGTGTGTGTGTTTATATATTGCTCTGTATTTATTTGTATTGTGAATGGCTCAGTAAATAAATATTATTATTATCATTATATGCTATTGGTAATGATCAGTGTTAATGGTTTCACCAGGTTTTACCAGCTTATAATAATAATAATTTGATCTTGCTTAGGATTTTCAAAACATTTTTCATCACCAGTCAAGATTCGATGGAGAAATTACTTTCTTTTGTATCTGTCGAGCAGCATTTCACAAGTGGTTTTTCGATTTTCTTGCTGACTTTCATTCAGTTTATGCGGAACCCATTAAACCACTTTCTTTATATATCCCATGGCTTTAACACGAATGGAGACGGTTTTCTGTGTTATTTTCAAATGATCCTTGAGTTCTTGTTTCTTGTTTGAGCATCATCTTCACCCAATAAGGTTGCAATTCGTTGTATGCGAGCTTCCTTGGTGGTTTATCACGCTTTGCGTTTCTCACCACTTTTTAATTTATTTAACCACTCGAAACAACTTGTTTTTTACCAAGAGCATGTTCACCGTAAACTATGACAAGCTTTCAATGTGATTCTGCAGCTTTTTTCTTCAAATAATAACTGAAAACAAGCTGTTCGCAAATCCTAGTTCATAGGCACAAAACTCGACATGTTTAAGGTTAGAAAAATATACTGGTGTATAGGACTTGGAACGTTGTGTACTGACAGTCTTTTTCAGGTATTAGAGAGAGATGATGGCGGTCTTATGCTACCTAATGGTTGCTAGCACCATATATAGGGAAATGCCAGTGTCATACTTCTCCAACCGATATATGATTGTATTACCTCCCTGTATTTAAATAACTATGCAACATGCAACACAATTCTGAATATTTATATTGAAAAATATAATCTCTATTCAGCATTTGAATTGACGCATTCCATCAATCAAGACTGCATGCTCACTGACTTCGCCAGAACTAATACAACCTGACTTTAATCACACAGAATCGAATTCGACGTATAGAGCTTCTACCTCTGTCCTATCGAACATTTTACATAGGCAATTTTTGTTGAAATGGTTTGTTCCGATGAGTTGTAACTTTTGTTAAAAAAATAATCAACTTTGAAAACATCTTGTATACATCTCATCAACATTTTACGGTCGAGTTCGCTTTTTCCAAAGGTCTAACTAAAGTATATAGTCCAAGATCCCAGAGCGATAAGACACAACTTATTTTCACATAAATGAAACCTCATGTTCTCAGTAGTGTCTTATGTGCTCAGAACACCTGCGCGCTTGTGGAGCTTGCCGAGTGACACCTGGGCAGGTACCAGGTATGAAAGGTAACTAAAATTAATAGTTACCTAACTTAAATTTTCATAGCTGATTTTTAAATATATTTTGTAGAGTGTTATTATAAATTTATACCATAAGCGTCAGACACTTTTCATGGGCCAGAACTTTTGTCAGACGCTTTAAAGCTCTACAAAAAATAAATTAACTTAACTTATTTTTACATGTCTGACATTTAAATATGTTGTTCAGACAATTGTTACGAAGTTATATTTAATTAGTCAGACAAAATTGATTGACCAAACACCCCCTAAACAGCAAAATTATTCTGCCGTGAGTATGAGCGCGAAAGCATTATGCGCATGCGTCTTAGAGTAAATATATGAAAAATACTTACGGTACAGCTTCCGATATAAAATTTTTGCATCTCTATTTCAATATTATCGTAATAATTAGTCAGTATGAAAGTAAATTAATTCATTTAATATTTCTGGTATAATTAATCTGTTCAGAGCTATTTTTTCTTAGAAAAATTTTTATTTCATTGTTAAAAATATCATTTGCAATTATTTTTTTTACAAAATCATTTTTGTAAAAAAAAATTTACCCATAATTAATTAAAATAAGCATTTATTTTATTGTTTAATCATCGCAATCATCATAACAATTATTTGAATTTTCATCATTTAACCAATCACGATACTGTCCAACTAAGTCATCATCTTCATCGTCATCAGTTATGTTGTTGCTGACATCTTCTTCTGCAAAAAATAATCAAAAGAATTAAAATACATAAAATTACTAGTTAAATAAATTTTAATCTTGAACTCTAATTATAGTACCTGATTGTTGAAGAGATTCACCAACGTCCCTTGGTAATTGGTCACTATCAAACCAATGAAAGTGAAACTGGTTTTCCTCTAACCTCCATCCATTTTGTTCAGGAGTAAAAATGGTTGGTTGTTTTTCATGAGCATAATTCCATATGCTAGAAATGTAATTAGCTCGTAGAAATTGTTGAAATAGCTCAGTTTTACACGGTGGTAAGCTGCTTGCATCAAAGTTTTTTAAATTTTTACGGTTAAATTCTTCATTTATATTAGATACGCTGTAATTATTTAAAAATAGCTGAAGACGGGCAGCGTTAACATCGTATGTATCAGGAACACTATAGATTTCACAGATAAACTTTTGAATAGTCTTGAAAATATCTTCTTGTCTGTGCTCATCGGTTAATAATTCAGGATCACCAAAGTGCTTCAAAGCTTGCTGATACTCAGGTCTCTTCATTAATATTTTAAATGGTCTTTGTTTACCTTTTTTAAAAAAGGCAGGATTATAGTCACATCCGGTTAATGCATGAAATCCTGGCAAACTTCGACACAAAGATGATCCCAAGTTCTCGTACACTTTTGTCAAATTAATATATCTTTGGTTGTTTCCGGTGCCTGCGTTTAACCATACATTGGAACCATCGTCTTTCAAATTATGCATATGTCCTAACATAATAATCGCTATATCGGTATCAGAACATCTTACAACAAAATTTGCCTGAACGTCAATATTACAAATATGAAAGACTATTTTTGTGTCTGCCTCTTCATGCTCTGGACATGACAAACTGTCATCTACAGTTGACACAATTTTGTTATCATCAACTACGTAGGAATGACATTGCTTAAAGTTAATAAGTATGTGTTTATTCTCAACGAATGGTACCATTTCATCAGATGCCCAGTGTTGAATAAAAAACTCTACGAGGGCTTTAAAATGAATATTTTTTAATTCTTTCAAAAAATCTGATGGTCTAACTTGATCGGGGCCAGTAATGTTAAAATCCAGTTGAGTCGACTCTCGGCGAAGATCTCTTTCGTAATCTTTGATCGAAGGAGATAGATATTGATCAAAAATAACGTCGTATCTTGTGGCTGCAAACTGTGTTACCAGTAGGAGCATTTTTTTAGAGATACCTCCGAATGTTTTTGGGACATTTTTCATAGTATGTAGTAAAAAGAAACCATCTATTAATAAAATATCAACTCGATCAGGTGCAATGTGCTCTACTCCATTCTCTAAAGATTTCATCACAGACGATTTCTGGCTTTTACAAATGATTTTCACGTTAATTAATAATGTAAATAACTCACAAATCACACGACGTAAATAACAAAAACATGTGGTCTCACAGATCCAAACTATACTGTATACTATTAGGTTGTACCCAAAGGACACATACACAATACACAGAAGAATTACACGAATGAGAGAAGGGGAACTGAGTTAGTAAGACCGTCTCACTCGCTCCGAAACGCACCTATAATGCTTTCGCGCTCATACTCACGGCAGAATAATTTTGCTGTTTAGGGGGTGTTTGGTCAATCAATTTTGTCTAATTAAATATAACTTCGTAACAATTGTCTGAACAACATATTTAAATGTCAGACATGTAAAAATAAGTTAAGTTAATTTATTTTTTGTAGAGCTTTAAAGCGTCTGACAAAAGTTCTGGCCCATGAAAAGTGTCTGACGCTTATGGTATAACTTTATAATAACACTCTACAAAATATATTTAAAAATCAGCTATGAAAATTTAAGTTAGGTAACTATTAATTTTAGTTACCTTTCACACCTGGTACCTGCCCAGGTGTCACTCGGCAAGCTCCACAAGCGCGCAGGTATTCTGAGCACATAAGACACTACTGAGAACATGAGGTTTCATTTATGTGAAAATAAGTTGTGTCTTATCGCTCTGGGATCTTACTCTAATAACTGTAAGAACGAGGAAAAAGATTTTCACATCTTTATTCGCTTTCTGTTTCAGTTTCACCGAAAATTACATAGAACCTTGAATTCTGAATAAATACAATGATGTTTAATCACTACTTTCATCTCATCACTTACCCAGGGTTGATTTATTTCCCCCATATGTTCAACTAGTTGTTTCATATCTTTTGTTGACAATGATTTCCCAATCATTACTGATTTTCTACAGGCTCTAGATGCAAACATGGCTCTCACACGAGATGGTCTGCACATAGTGTGACTAGAATCCTGAAAAATATAAATGAATTTTAAACAGACGAATCTCCTTCAAAAATAGTTTGCTGTAAGTTATTATGATGAATACATTATTATTATTGAGGACCAAAAATGTTCTCAGTAAACTGATATTACAAATACATACTAAGTGTAGAAGTATAAAACCGGAATTTCCCTATAAATGGTGCTTAGCCAGGAAACTTAAGACCGCTCCTGCAGCACATTTTCCTCTAATAGCTGACGAAGATTTTCAACACCCAACAGCACAAGGTCCATAAACAGGTCATAATACATAACATAATGCTTGTCGAAGCTTAGGGTAAACATGCATTGGAAGACAACGAATTACAAGCCTAATTAGATAAAGATGATACGTCTTCATTTGTTTGAAAACTCTGGAAGAGATTCAGAAACTCTGAAAATGTGTTCCACATGAACTGAATGAAAGGCAGCAAGAAAAACGAAAAACTACTTCTAAAATGCTGCTCGACAGACACAAAAGAAAGTAATTTCTTCATAGAACTGTGACAGAGGATGAAACACAATATAAATAAATACAGAGCAATATATAAAGTGAACAAGTAGATTATATCACAGAAGCTCCAGCTCCGGGAAGCTATCTCTTGTACAATTGATTTTTTACATCAAGCATTATGTGGAAAACGACCGGAATATGAAAAAATGCAACACAAAGTCAGTTAAATAGGTCAGGGAACTGATAAAGGCCTTCTGTTGGGAAATACTAGCTCATAGGGCTATTCTCCAGACTTGGTTCTGTCCGATTATCATCTATTCGTATCACTGGGACACAATCTCGCTAAATAACGCTTCAATTCATATGAAAATGTACAAAAATGGATGGATAACTGGTTCGCCTAAAAAAAAGCCGCCTTTTTTGGCGATTTCTCCCAGAGAGATGGGAAAAATGTATAAATAGTAATAGAAATTATTTTGAATAAAACAATTCCAATCATTTTCAGACATCAGACACAATTTTTACAAAAATTCCGGTTTCATACTTTAAGACTTGATATTCTTTTATATGTATAGTATAAACTCAAATGTACAGACACTGTTTGTTGAGTTACCCCCAATGTAAGTGTAAACTCATCTTATGCTACACTCGGATCTTCATCACGTTATGTCTGTAATTCATCGATTTAGAATTTTTTCGACTGTCCCGAGTGAGGTCTATCTTCAACACTCAAATCGCTACTTTTGAAACTATTTCAGACGTGACTGTCAGCGTAAACTTCCACAAGCAAACAATGAGCTTCAGTCTGAAACCGTGGCAATCAGCTGTTACTATTTAAAAATTTAATGTTTTTGGAGCCATCACCGAATTAATTTGTACTTCCAATAACCAATAAGTTATTTATCCTGGAGTTTGCTACTTTTTAAGAGCTATTTCAATCAAGGTTATTGTATCCAACAGTACAATTCATATCCTACTTACTCTATTGACTATTAAATAAGTAATTAACAAACCGATAATAACATAGCTCAATTACCTTCAACATAAATAGCATTTCATCTATGTCATCTTTTCCAAAGACAAAATTTTGACTCACAGGTACAGCAGTCAATAACACTCTTTTGGTAATTGGTGCTGAAACAAGTTGAGGCAAAAATCATTAATATACCTATGATATGATAGATATATTATATAATATTTTTCAATGATTTGTAACATTACTGTAAGTTCAGTAAACATTCAAATACCTAGAAAACAAAATCATTACCACATTCATCAAACTTGAAATGGAACCCATTTTTCTTGAAAATCTCCTCGTTTTCAATAAGTATGCTCTCATTTCCAGCGGTCAGTTCCAACGGTTTTGGGCTGAAGTGTAATAAGAATTATGTAATATTGATTTGAAACAATTTAAAAATACCTACTTCACCAACACTTGTTTCTGTAATACTGTAGACGCCTGTAATTGTTCAAAATTATATTTCTCGTCGGAAGCATGTTGATCAATGATGAATAAATCGTTCCCTAATCTTGTTATGATAAAACCTAAGTTGAATTGGCCTACAATTTTCATATTGGAAAAATCGTTTTTCGATAATTGCTTTTGAAGTTCTTCTTCTGCTTTTTTATTATTCTCTGGTGCAATATTTGAGCGAAACTTTATTTTGATATCGCTAGAGCTGATTTCATTTGTATGTTTGTTGGCTATAGAGTTACGAATACTTTGTAAAGAGATATTATACTGGACAGATTTTTTGTTGATATTTTTTTTAGCTGAAGAATCTAAAACAATATTAACATCTTCATATTCTTCAGTTGTTTGCTTACTTGTCAATGTTTCATTATCTTCAGAAGAAACTAATCCAATAGTAGTATCATTGGTTTTCAACATGGCGATATTTTCTTCAAACTGCAACGGTAGTAATTTATCATTTTTAGACATCAAATCTTTATCAGATTTATGAACATTATTCCCTTGCAGATTTTCTTCAGTTAGAAATTCCATGATATTTTCTTTCGGTTTCACATCTTTAATCAATTTGCATGATTTAAATTCAGAGGAGGATGAAGCATTGAAATTTTCCATTTTTATATTTATTACATTATTTTCAACCTCTAAAAATTTCAACTCACTTTGTACCGACTCCACTAGTTCATCTTTAACATTAGTAATAGAAGTAGATAATATACTATCTTTTTCTGCAGTAATTGCAGTATCACTCTTGCACTTTTTCCTAAAACTATTTAAGAAATCTATTTTTCTTTCTGGAGAATCTGTTAAACTTCGTTTTATACCTTTAATTACTGCCTTAGAATTGGAGAAAGACAATAACTTTGAAATATCTTGATTTTCTAAAGGTACTTGTGCTGGAAATACTTTGAAAGACTCCAGCAGCGATTCTTTTATCGTAGCTAGAAATAACTTCTCTTTTTCTAAAAAAATCTGCCTCTTATCAGGTGTTACATTTACGTCCACAATGGAAGTTTTCACCAAAATATTAATATATATAAAAGGATACTGATTGGCATTGAATTGTTTATAGATTTGGTTTACTAATTTAATTATTTTTGTTGGCTCAACTGGACGAGAATTAACATAAAAAAATTGTCGATCAGTAGAACTGCGTCCAGTTCCATGTGTCACACTTGAAATTAGACATTCCATTTCGAAAGGTAGTTCTTCATCATCTCCCAACTTGATACTATATTCGTTCAAAATATTTGAACTAGGTCGTACCAAATCAACCTCTATCAAAGATGAAATTTGTTTTGCCCCAAAAACACTTATAATATTTTCTCTGACTTTATTATGTCCTTGTGTAGCTACAACAATATTTTTTCTTCCACCAGCAGTAATATTGGTGCAAGTAAATCTGCAAAAAAGTAACGTCAGTTTAACGAGTCACATAGAGATAAAATTGAAATTTTTTAATTCTATAATGAAACTGACTTTATTAAATCACTAAAAACAAAACTAACTTGAGAATACTAAAGGTAGACTTCTTTTATGAAATAGAAAAACTTATGATTTCATTTTTATATATACAGGTATGGAAAAGACAGTCGGAAACAGGAAATTCAGTGTTAATCAAGAATTCAGTAGAGCAGTGGAAGAATCAAAACATCAGTGCAATGCGATGACGAATAAATGATTGTTCTCTCTCAATGGCAGTGCGCAGTGTTGATGCTTCGATCGAAAGGCTGTGCAGTCTACTTTCACTCCCCACTACCATTGAGAGAGAACAGTCATTGATTCACCATCTCATCACTCTGAGTTTTTGATTTTCCCCTGCTCCACTGCATTCTTGATTAACACTGAATTTCCTATGTTTCCGACTGCCTTTTCCATACCTGTATATATATATATATATATATATTATATCATAATTTGTTATATGTGAAATCACAAGACTTCCTGTGCTTTTTCAATCAATGACTACTCACTTGATACCTTTTGAAACTAAGCAGTATGCATACAATAAATGACACATCTTATTAAATTCTCTCTTAAGATTTTTCATGAATTCTTTCCTTCGGACAGGTAATGTTAAAAATAAATTTTCCAATTTAACTGTGGTACCTGTCTGTCTAGCTGCTAGGGATACTTCTATTATTTTTCCATCTTTATTGTATTTTATTAATTTAGCTTGTTCAGTTGAAACATGTTTAGTTAATACAGACAAATCAGCCAGAGCACATAATGAACTAAGTGCCTCCCCACGAAAACCTAAAGTCTCTAGAAACTGCAAATCTGAGAAGTTGTCAATTTTGGAGGTATAATGCTTCAAAGCTGAAAGAATAGAATAAGAGAACCGAAAATATCACATATATTTAAATAATTACTCAAGGCTTGAAAATTATCTTCCAAAACACCTTTTCCATTATCACATACTTCAATACATTCGGATCCGTATTCTTTTAGTGTTACGTCTATTATGGAAGCCCCAGCATCTATAGAATTTTCAACTAATTCTTTGACAGCAACTGCTAATGTTAAAATTACCTAGAATTTTTTTGTTCTTAATTTGAATCAATGTATTGGGTCTAATTTTTACCTGACCAGAACATATTTGATGGACTACATCTTTACTAATTGGTTTTATTAAACCACAAGTCGAGCTATTCGTTTCCATCGTCAAGTATTTTAAATATTGATGAAGACGTTAAATGTACTTGGAATATTTCTTGTTCATACTTATTATTCAGATGAATATAAATATAAATTTAAATTGTACGGAGGAAACTGCTAACCACAAAATATTTAAAAAATTGATTATGCTAACAATATATGGCTGATTTGAAATTCAGAGCACAGAAGCATGAGATAATGTCTCTATCTACGATAGAGATAATTAATATCTCTAATAATCAAATATGGTTATACATAGTATAGCTAGCCATGATCGATCCTCCTGTTGCAATTATAATTTCAACCTCTTATAATTCATTGCAAAAATGAAGGAAATTTATTTTTTGGACACCACCCATAAAAGTTTATACCGGTAGGTATTAATACCTATGAGAAGAACACAATTTCTATGGTTTATCCTTGTTTATTTTATTTCTGTATTTTGAGTTATGGAATATTAAGGAAAAAAAACAGTGTGATCCAAATAGGCATAATTTTGATTTCCAGATAAAATCTCCTGCATTTATTATAACGCTTGAATATTTATTACCGATTTCACATCAAATGCTAGAATGGGTTTGAAAAGCGGTATTTTAAATGTTGTGAAATGCTTAGTAAGTGGTATCGGTTTGATATCTGCATTTTATACTGTTATAAATTTAATGATATTCCTATCAGACCCACGCAAACTTCAATCATCAGTTCGTCTTCAGAGGGGTATGTTGATAATACAATATTATGTGAAAATTATTAACTTGAGATTTACAGAATGGATCACAAATTCGTTTTGGATGCTTTCAGTGGATTTGGTTCTTCTCGCACTCTTTATCATACAGCACTCATTTTTAGCTTCTGGTAAAATTAAAATACTATTTGAAAAATACGGCATTCTTGATATATACAGAAGTTTCTATATAATTACTACTTCCTTAGTGCTCCAGGTAATATGATTATTAAATTATACTGTATATTACAAGAACTTGAAATCATGGAATCTAATATGTCTTTGATAACAATTCAAAACCAATCGAATATGATTAATTTAATAATCTACACTTTATCCCCTAGCTTTTATTCACATATTGGGTTCCTATATTGGAAGTGACATTATGGAAACTCAATCTCAATTATAAACCAGTATGGTACACATATTATGGAATTCATATACTTGCTTGGATTTTTATATATGTTGGTAATTTATGTATGGACATAAATGAGTTGCTAGGTATCAAGCAGGTATGCATCTCAATATTATACTTGAAAGTGAAGGAAATAAGAATGAATTTTATATTTGATATTGACATCATTTCAGGTAATTTATTCTATAAGAAATCTTCCTAATTCTAATATGAGAAAATCTCAGGAATTGAGAAAATTATGCTCCCACATAAATCACCCAAGTTTTACAGCATTTATGTTCTTGTTTTGGATGACATCTGTGATGAGGTAAATACAAACATTATTAACATATAGAATCAATCAAAACATTTTTTTTTGATTCAACATATAAACCTGTTTGTTTTTTTCAGTTTAGATAGATTGATTCTTGCAGCTATATTTACTATCTATCTATTAGTAGGTTGTAGAACAGATCAAGGGGATTATGCCTACCATAAGGCACAGTATTTCCTTAAATGTCAAGAACTACGTTATTTGAAGTCTTGAAATCTTTGGTAATGGCAATTGGAATCTTCAAATTTACGAATAAAGCACGTAGTAAGATAATGAAGAAGATTTTATCTTCTAGAAATACTAAATGTAAAAAAGGAATTTGGCACGGTTCTGAGCATTTTCTGCAATAATGGAAGCTTTTTTATTTTAATTCAAGTTTTCTCTAATGAGACTTTCTCTTTTGATTGATGTATTATTTATTTAATATAAGATATATATTTATTAATTTATATAGGATTAAACTATTTGTTTTGGACTTAATAATCATTGAAAAGTATATCTGAGTATTGTTTGTTAAAATATAAATATTCGAAACATTTGAAACAGATCTGTTATCTTAGTCTATCCTACACACTGAGAAGCTTAGATAGAATTTATTTTTTTAATAACAGATCAATTTATTCCTTTAAAAGAATAAGTTCCTTGAATGATTGTGTTTGGTTATGTTTTATTTTTGTTGACACAATTTTTCTTATATTCTATTTATTGAATTGTACGGAATGTTTATAAATATCAAAAATATTTTTCATTACACTTGCTTTTTATTTAAAAATCCTAAGATGACATTGGCCACTTTTAGTTAGCAATATTAATGGGGCAAAATTCAATTAAATAATACGCATATATGTTGATTCCTATTTATTTGAGAGTTGCACAGATGACACATTTCGTTACATTGTAACATACTCAAATGCTTTTAAACAACTGATCAAAAATTTGGTAATATACAATATTTAAACGTTGTAGAAAGTTTTAGAAATAAACCATTGACCAAGTCAAGTTGTCTAGTTCACCTTTATTGGATTTAATCTTATACGGAACCGGTGATTTTTCCAAAAATAATAAAAACTTCATTTTATCCTTACCTTAAAAAAGGAACTATTTAAATATCATATAGTACTAAAGTTTTCATCATAGATAAAAGAATATAGTCTTGTTAATCTATGGTTTTCATCAGTTATTTTAAAGCATTTGAAGAAGTTATGTAACGAAACGCGTTATGTGTGCAACTCTTAAAAGTAAACAGAAATCAACATATATGAAGGGTATTATTTAAATAAGTGTACCGGGTTTTTCAGCATAATTTGACCCCCCTTTAACTTTGTTGGAAATGAAGATACAAAAAAAATTCACAAAAGTTGTATGAAATCCACTGAATTTTCTCAAAATGATTTCACAAAATGGAATATATACAGGTGGACAAAATATTAAGTGCAACTTCATTTTTCAAATGGACCAGCCTGGCTGCTATCAAAGTGCGGAAGTCCCTAATGGAAGACCCATAAATTTTAATTAAAAAAAATGTATATGAGACAGTAATTTATTTCCACAAAAATGTTTGTACTACTACAACAATTGTTTCACCACGATGTGGCTTCTTCAGGTATTACATTGTACTGTAATACCTGAGGAAGCCACATCGTGGTGAAACAATTGTTGTAGTAGTACAAACATTTTTGTGGAAATAAATTACTGTCTCATATACATTTTTTTTAATTAAAATGAGTTTCCACCAAGTAAAGACCGAATCTATCAAATATTCCATTAATTTTAATTTATGTATTAACTCAATATTTCTTCTGTTCCATAGCATAATATATACTGTTTTTAAAATACTTGACTTGTGTTTGGATAACTCTGAAGAGCAGAAGTTTTTAGAAATTAATAGGTATGTTCTTTACATTTGCAAACGCACCTACCACATATTTAAAGTGTCTGTGACATTTTCTGTTTTAAGGTTCAAAATAATATATGATTTTTCAATAGGTTACTAGATAAAAACAATGTTTCCAGGACATTATCAATTTGATTTCTGGAAGATTATACTTGCCTTGGAATATTTCTCTCCCAAACTACCAATGTACAATTTCTGAGAGCTCTTAGCGAGTTTTAAATTAAGTGACCATTACAACATGATTTGAGAGAGCTAATTTATCACTATTGTTATTCCGGAAATAGCCTAAATGTTCTTTGTAGTTTGTTCAAAGTGACATATGTTGCAGTCTAAACACTATATTTCATAGCTGCCCCATTTTAATTCATTTGGTACTTTTTGGAACGATGTTTTCAAAATTATTTCAGCTTCCTGGATGTTTCAAAGGCTACTTTTATATTGACTTTTTTGAAAATAATTAGTTACTTGTGAGTTAACATAAATGTTTTGAACCCATTTGCCATTTCCCCATCTTAATGTTCAGCTTTGTCTTTAAAGATTATTTATATTTATGTTTGTTGATTTGTTTATGTATCAATTGTTTACTGTAACCATTTAATTCAACAGCTTGAAAAATTTTGTATTTTTGCGCGCTAGTTCTAGGAAACAGAGTACTATTGTTTCGTCCATAACTCTGTAATTTTCGAATTTTGATCCTACAATGGTCTCAAAAAACTAGGTTTTATTCACTCATGAAGAATCAGAGGTTAAAAGTAATTGTGTTTGGCCGGTCGTAAACACGCTAACTTTCAAACGAAAAGAACTAGAGTCCTGAAATTTTCAGGAAAGGTTAGGGGTCTAAACGTCGCGGCTAAGTTCTGTTCAATTTGAAAACTTCTCCAGTTACACAAATTCAGACGTTTTCCAAAATTATCGGCAAGCAACTGGTGCATCTGTATGTGTTAGGCGTTAAACTTGTGCTTTTCAAGGATTCTTTGAACTGAATGCTCACTTATACCGCAGGCTACATTAAGCTTCCTTTGGCCTGAGTTTGGATATTCTATTATATTCAGTAAAATCTCGAGCTCCTTGTCTTCTTTTTTGTTCTTGCCATCTGTCTATAAATCTGTTCAAACGCCTCCAAAAACTGGATTCTTTTGGATGTCTACCCTCAGGAAATTTTGCAGCATAAGTTCGACTCGCTAATAAACACTTTCTGTGGCACTGCCCCAACATGAAAATCATATTATTTAATTTTTTTAAAAATTAATCCTGTTTTATTGTATTCGAAAGTAACTTTCGAGCTCTAAAGAACAATAGCTTGATTGTTAATCGATTTTTGGTATGCCAATAAAACACTGATGTATTGGTTGAATACACTTGTGATGCATATTCGGAAAACCATTATCACTTTTATATTGACGCTCAGGGATTAAGATTTTGAGAATGTTCCTAAGTTTTGTAACTAGCTCAATGAAAATAATTTAATGGTTTGGAATAGTTTTCTCTAGATGCTCAAACATATTTTAGCAGAATTTCCTAGAATAAGTATTAGCCGTTATAAATTTCCTCACTAAGCAAGGAAAAAGGCAAAAAATCATCATGAAGAGATGGTTGCTGTTTACCAAGACTGTGCCCCGTCATAATCCACCGTTCAAAAGTGGTCAAGTGAATTTAAAAGAGGCAGAGAAAGCATTGAAGACGATCCTCGCTCGGTCGGGCCAGCTAGCGGCACCACTGAAGAAAATGTGAAAAAAGTGGAAGAGTTGGTACTTGAAGATAACAGAATAAAAATCAAGATGTTGATAGAGATGACAAACCTATCCGTGAGTACCATACATACTATCCTTTATGACCATCTCAACCTCTCAAAGGTCAGTGCAAGATGGGTAACAAGAATGCTGACCGCACCTCAGAAGCAAGTGCAAGTAAGGAGTTTTTAGAGCTCTATGGAGAAGACCCATTGACTATTCCAACCATCTAATTACTGAGGATGAGACATGGGTTCATCACTACCCTGAGAGTAAACAAGGGTCCATGCAGTGGATTTAAAAGGGTGCACAGCCCCAATGAAGTTTAATAATAATAATATATATTTTCCCACAAATAATTTCATTATATCATATTATTACACAAGTTGCAAAACATATATGGAAAATCATTTTAACATTTGCTCCATTAGAAATATACAAAAGAAAATAGGCAAAGGTAGCACCTGTGGTGAGCACTTTATATGTTGGATTAAAACAATAATTTTTTTTTTCAAAATGCAATAAATGAACTCTAATAAAATAGAAACAGAAACTAACAATGAGGGCAAAAGTAGCAATTTTTTCTATCGATCAACTGCATGATGTAGGTTCTTTCTACTGTTCGTATCCACTTCTTTAGTCTTCGTTTGACAATTCTTATGCTGACAGCTGATTTAATCTCAATTGGATGTTCATTAAATATTCTCGGTCCTAAATAAACATAACATCTTTGAGTTAAGGCTTTATTCATTCTTGGCACGGTGAGTACATACTTATTGTTTCTGGTATCAAGATTGCGGGTCACAAGTTGTTCCGGCTTCAGATTAACCTTCATATGAAGACGAACTGTGTAACAATACATTTTATATATATCCAATACACCCGACAGTTCTTCGGTAGGAAAGGTGATCTCCTTTTTGATAATTATCTTCAGGATCCATTTTTGTTGATCAATTAGTCTGTTGATTTCCTTTTTATAGGCAGCTCCCCAAGCTATAATACCATACCAACAAGAGAACAGTACAAAATCAACATGTCTGACATCCAAAATCCCAGCCAAATACCTGAACCTAGAAACCAGATCTCTCAACTTTCTAACTAGGTAAATTACATGCTCATCCCACCTGAGAAACGTATCCATCACTACACCCAAGTATTTACATTGATAAGTGAGCTGTATTTGGATATGATTCTCTTCACCTTGTATCACAAGTGGTCCAAAATTCGGCAACAACGGTCTGTCACATACAAACGGAATATAATTAGTCTTGTTGAAGTTTATTGTCAGTTTATTCTGATCCATCCATTGTTTGACCTGTAAAAAATCTTCCTTGACCTATAGTATTTCCATGTCATCCTCATAACCAAGAATCTGCCCCTTCGTGTTCAATTCCAATAACTCATTGATGTATACTGTAAAAAGAATTGTTCCAAGGATGGTCCCCTATGGAACTCCATATTTTAAGTATTTTACGTCACTATACTTATTCTTGATCCTCACACTTGTTTTCTGTTAACTAAGTAGCTCCTAAATAAACTGAAATCCAACTCTGTGACACCAATTTCAGCAAGACGATCCAACAAGACTCCATGATCCACTGAATCAAAGGCTTTCGCCAAATCAAGAAATATACAGAGAGAGGCATTATTCTTATCAAGTGTTTCATAAATGGTTCCTGTTCGACATGATATGGCTCCTTGCGTTGATCTTCCCTCTCTGAAGCCATACTGACCATTGGATAAAGGTCCTTTTCCTTCTAGGTAAGATGTTAGCCTAGTTTGGATGACTTTTTCTATTATTTTGTGAATCGATGTTAATGAAATTGGTCTATAATTGGAACAGAGCGTCCTGTCTCCCCCCTCGTGAAGGGGTACAACAAAAGCTATTTTAAGAATCTCTGGAAATATTCCTGTTAGAAAGATCTTATTACACAGGTGTGCTATCGGCCGTGTATACCCTTCAATTCCTGCCTTCAAAACTTCAGTAGAAATACCGTAGATCCCAGCGCTCTTCTTTTAAGTTATTTATATTTTTTATTTCTTTTGGATTGGTTGGTGTTAGATAAAAACTAGTCTTTGTGTAATTTCTCTTAGTGATTTGGAGATTTACGTTACAATTGATTTTTTCTGCTAATTCTGGTCCTATGTTAACAAAATACTCATTAAAGGTTGTCGCCATTTTCATTGGATCCTATCAGTCACCCTATCTGCTGGAAAAATAACGGCTGCAGTCTTTTGGAATTCTAAAGGTATTTTATTGATATAATACACTAAAAAGGGTGAAAGCATCACAGCAGCATTATACGCTACCACTTTGCGTAATTTAAGGAAAGCAATTAAAGGAAAACTCACAGTAGAGGTGTTGCTGGTTCACAACAACGTGCCTGCTCACAAGGCCCGCGTGGCAAAGGCTGCTGTGTGAAAATGTGACTTTGAAGAGATTACTCATCCTCTGTAAATTCCAGACTTGGCTCCCAGTGACTAATACCTATTCACAAAAAATATCTTTGCGGAAAGCGATTTTCAGATTATGAAGAACTGATAGTAGTAATTTTGAGGAGAAGCTGGAAGAATATTAAGGTTTAGCGATTAGAAGTTTATTTCTCGATCTAAAAAATGTAGTAAAGTTCTATGGGCCTATAGTGAAAAATAGAATTTTTCCAAAACTTTCTTTCATGCCTGTACTGAGAATACTTTGAATGTGCCTCATAACTATCAGTTTTCAATTCCATAAATTTGTTGTAAAAAGTTATCCACCATTACAACAATAAAATTTTTACATATTTTTTCTTTACGTTTTTGAAGTTGTAATTCATACTGTTTAATTTTTACCGTCAGAATATTTTGTTAGTTTAGTATGTTTTTGCTCTTTATTCTCTTCGTAGTTGGTTCAAATATTGATTTTAGTCTCACAATAGTCATTTTTAAAAATGTTTCATTATATATGAATGCCAATAGCTCAGTGGTAGAAAAGAAATTTTATGGTTGGAAGGGTTTCGGTTACCATTTTCTATTGGGTTGAAAATTAACAGTGCTGTGACCTAAAGTGGCATAACGATGCAGTAACAAAGCCTAACCAGAACACAACCTGAACTCCTAACTCGCCTAATCTTTTCTTCATTTGCTTAATTCCTTTCTTTTTTTTTTCAATAAAATTTTTTCTCTATGGGATTGCTCTGCTGAAATTTTCCAAATATATTTTAACTTCCTTTCTATTATTCTGTTCTTGCATTCTTCATGTCAGAGATATGAATTAGAAATTATTTCAAAAAACTCAAAATTTCAACTCCAGGAACCTAGAAGATAAAAAAAGTATTTAACCATTCTATATATATTCCCTGCAGATTCTATTCAACAGAAAATATTTGTTTTCACAAAATTATGTTCATTTTATTCTACTTTTTACTCGACTTTTAAGAGGCAATTTGATTCCTTAAACAACTTTCTGAGGGAAAGAAAAAATTATTTTCATTTTTTATAGACCTTGTATCTGTTGTCCCAACATATAATTCAGAAATAAATTAAAAGAACTGTTGAACATGAAAATATAAATTTATTACCTTATATTACAACATATAGTTCATTCTGTTACAATTCATAATGAATTTGCACTAACACATGGTGCTTATTTCACTTAAAATCCATTCGATCCTTGTAAATCTGCACTGAAACTCAGAATTTATTTAGTAATTTTGTTCATTAGAAATATGTAAAAATTATTATATTTAGCTGTGTAAAGTATAGAAAAAATAAGAAAAACTTAACAAATATTGTACTCAGATTCAAAGCATATTTTGAAGTAACTTTGATCACAGCTTGAACTTTTAATAAAGGAACGATACTCTATTTTACCATACTTAACCTGGTATCTTCAATTTCATAAGATGATATCAGTGACTGAAAGCAGAATTTACATAAAAATAATATGTTATTCACTGATTTCGTTTTACATAACTTCTGAAATTGGAGTTAACCGAAGGATGTTATTAATTTTGAAATAATTATTGATCTAACTGCCGAAATTCAAATCATTTAAGCTATTCAACATTTCCAAAAGTTATTCAATAAATTCAATGAAAATTTCCTGCATTACCAATGTGATAATTTGTCATTATTGATATTATTATGGTTTCCAATTCAGAAATTATGGAAAAATAAATAAGAAAGCTACCACACCTTGAATTGAACATTGGAAAGAAAAACTGCAATCCTTCCAAGTAATTCAGTAGTACCAGCAATCCTGAAAATTTAAATACAAGATAACTAGGCTACAATAAGTTGACAATGAAAAAGTACATTACAATGATTGGCTAACCTAGTGCATATAACTATGTTACATATTAAAAAACAATATAAAAGTTCAGAATTATCTCGAAGACGATCTTGCATTTTCATCACAGGAGGAACAAAATTCCAAAGAAAGTTTATTTTTACAAACATGAAGGCAGATTCCATAATCTTCATTTTCAAACAACTTACTTGTGTAATTATGTTCTTGTAATAAAGGCGAAATTTGCTGAAATGTTTCCCCACTTGTTAGTGGATCAGTAGTATTCAAGTATGAATACAAGTCATTGTCAATGTCGAATGGGTAATTATAATTATCTAGGTTATTATATTCTTTGGAACTATTATCTGACAAGAAAGAATCCTTCTTAATCGGTGTATCCTCACAGTCATCCCTACTTGTATCATTTGTACATACCTCCAACGAACTGTTCATTGATAAAGAAATGGGCATTCTGGTGTTCTCATGAATATTTCTAACCAACATGCAGATATCGGAACTATTTGCTAAAACTCCTTTCAGATATCTCACTTCTTTCTTCAGGTCAGAAAGCATTATTGATTGTGAATTAATGACATTCGATAAATCATTTTTCTCCTTCCTTAAAACTTCAACTTTTTTTTCCAATTTAGCAAGGTGAATTTTTTTCTTTAAGCGATTCTTTCTGGCCATTTGAGCGTTTCTAGAAAAACATTTGGGTTTCCGACGTGACTGATACTTCCGAATTTCTACATCTGGATCGCTGCTTTCTTCGTACTGTAAATTGTAACATGAACTAGGACTTCCACACACGTTGTTTGAAATTTTATGTTTTACCTGATTTTCACCATAAGCATCACTTTCATCTGATGAATTAATCGATTCCAATTTATTTGTTGCTTCGAATCTCAAACGTTTCGCCATCTTGCACTATGAGCTTCTTACACAGCTAATAGATAATATGTATATTTTCTGTTTCTAAGACTGTAAACGTGTTAAATTTGACACAAATATTTATATTACTTCTCTACCTCTGGCTTTACCATGAAAATTATCAAATTGGTATGAATTGAAAACCACAATTTACAATTAGGCATTACTTTAGCTTGCGATATTAACAATATTGTGATGACAGATTACAGCAGTGTTGCCAACTCCTGTGAAGTCACTATAATATAATTGCCAACTGAATTATAGTACATTTGACAAAATTATAGTACATTTATTAAAAAACCAAGAAATTTATGATTAATTATATACATTCTGTCAAGAAAGTACCGGGAATTATCCATTTAAATCTGGCGGGGCAATGAGGCAGGTAAAATTTTTTTTCCTAGGTTGGTACCACTGTCCTTAATTACTATACCGAGCTTGAGCGGGATCTGTCAACTAGTGTGTTTGCAACAGCTGATTAAGTCAGTCGATGTCAGAGTGCGTGCCGATTTTTACTATGGGTGATTACGTTGAGCAAAGAATTTGTTTAAAGTTTTGTGTTGCAAATGAATTTTCGTGTGCCGATGCATTGAAAATGTTGCAAAAGGCCTTTGGTGATAATGCTCTATCGAAAACTCGTGCATATCAGTGGTACAGAGCCTTCAAGGACGGTCGTGAAGTGGTCGCCCATCGACGGCTTCGATCGAAGATAACGTCGATAAAATTAAGGAAAGGGTGCTGGAAAACCGTCGTAGCAGCTTGAGAGAGATAGCACATGATCTTAAGATATCCCACGAGTCCGCACGTACGATTTTGATTGATATTTTGGGCTTGAGAAAGGTGGCCGCACGACTCGTACCGAAAGACCTGAATTTTCTTCAAAAACGTCATCGCGAACAGGTTGCTTCAGACATGCTGGATCGCTATAATTCCGATTCTACATTCATGGAACGCATTATAACTGGTGATGAGACCTGGGTCTACGAGTACGATATGCAAACAAGCCAGCAATCATCGGAATGGGTGGCAAAAAATGAGCCGAAACCGAAAAAACCACGCCAAAGCCGCTCGAAAATGAAGGTGATGCTCATTGTTTTCTTCGATATCCGTGGCGTGGTGCACTACGAATTCGTTCCAGAGGGTCAGACGGTAAACAAGGAGTATTACCTAGGCGTTATGAAACGTTTGCGTGAGCGTATCCGTAAGAAGCCGCCAAATTTGTGGGCGAACAACTCATGGATTTTGCATGACGATAACGCGCCTTCTCACCGAGCTACGATTGTGACTGACTTTCTCGCCAAAAACTCAACAAACGTGCTTCAGCAACCACCGTATTCGCCGGATTTGGCTCCCTGCGACTATTTCCTCTTCCCAAAACTAAAATTGCCCCTTCGTGGCACCCGTTTTGAGTCGATTGAAGCCATAAAACAAAATTCGGCGCGAGAGCTAAAGTCCATCCCGGAAAGCGCCTATAAAAAATGTTTCGATAATTGGAAGTGCCGTTGGCATAGATGTATTGGAGCAAATGGAGCCTATTTTGAAGGCGACCCAATAAATTTTGACGATTCAATGTAGAAATGTTGTTTTAATTGAAAATTCCCGATACTTTCTTGACAGAGTAGTATATATTATATATTCATTGTCAACCAGTGATGTCTCATCCAGGAATCAATAAGTCTGTATTATTCAGTAATCTGTGGTCTCATCCTTTCAAAGATAACATATCTCAGCCTGAAAATGAATGACCTAATAACATGCACCTTAGTAGAAATAAATTATATTATTAGGTAATTGCCTCCAAAGCACTTGCGCTGTTTTGGAACCATTTTTCAACTGTGTTAAGCACTTCAAAATCAGCAATCTCAAAATTTCATATGAAATATAGTTTTTTCCGACTTTTTTCTACCCTTGGTAGAAATAATTAATAATTGATTTATTAATGAACCACGTTTCTATTTCTACACTTCGTCAGAGTACAAGGTATACAGTTTTTGTTCTGCGTGTATAATTTTTGAAAAAATGTTATCTTTTAGTGGTTTATCAACAGAAAAGTACTACACTCGGAATATTTTATACCATAGACCAATTATTGAAATTTAAAAAAATGTTATCTTTGTACTAATCTTTTTCGTATATTAACCATAAATTCCGATTCAGACCTCTGATTTCAACACGTAAATATCTAACTCGTATGAAAAAGAATGATTATTTTCTAAAAGGTATTTTGTAATATAAATCCTTCTACCAATGTAGATTTTTGAGCAATCTAGACAATTGAGTTTATATATACCCGTTTATTGAAATTTATAGATTCTCGTTTTTTTATTTTTAATGAAAATCGATAAATTTCAATAATCGGGTATAAATACATAATCCATTGCTGAGATTATGAGAAAAATTTATTAAATTTTTTAAAATATAATACGCTTAAGTTTTTAAATCATTTTAATATGTTTTAAAATGTGTTAGATCATTCTTCCATATTGTATATTACTATTATATTATTGTTACCTATTTACCTGCTTAATATCTTACAAGCATTAGTAAAATTTGAAGCTGTTAAAAATTGTCCTGCTTCTTGTAAGAAACAAGTGAATTAAAACCATCAGTTTCAGTAGAAAATCTGATAGGATGTATAATGCAACTTTTTACAGGTTTCTGAAATGGCATTCAGGGAATATTGCTACTTCATACTGAAAGAATGATTTTTTGAGGCATTTTTAGGGAAGACACAAAAATCAATCGATTACTTATTTTAAAATTTTGTGTAAACATCCAAGATGGCCAAAATCGAATGATTTCAACAATTGACATTTCCGTTCTCGAAAGGCTTTAACAACCGAAAGTGTATTGGAGATGTTCATTTTAAAATTTTTGAGATCTTCTAGTTGCATTAACGACTTCTGAATATTTCAAACTAGTGTTATTCCATATAATTTTGTTAATTGTTTTGTTGGGAAACATAGTAACGACAATTTATCTACCATGTACAGGATTCTCACATAATAATGCAACTCTCTTGTCCAACTTGAGGAAATATGGCGATTTTGTTTGTATATAGTCAATAGGTGGATTAAACCGTTTGAAAGAGAACCACACAAAACTATCTACAATTAGTAATTAACAAATGCTAATTATCAACTATCCATTGCTATATTTTTCTAGTGGTAACAATCTATATATTTCAAAATGTTGAATCAAACGAACTTCTAGCCTTTTGAAAGTTCCAAGGAAAATAGTACTCAAGAATATAAATGGCAATTTATTTTTATTCTAAATTTCATTCATATACAAGGTTCAAAGAAAAATATATTTTATTATTTGATTAAATTACAGTATTTCTACTCACATAAAGGATATATTTCCATTTTATGAACATTCAATATAACATCGTATATAAATAAAAATTCTGTAGAACAATGCATGTTAGCCTATTTGAATATATAATATCAGCAATTAATCACACATCCTTGGGTTGTGCTTGTAAAATTCGTAATATTGGCCTAATAGGATTAATAAGCTCCTGAACAGCTTCTAATTCTTCAGAATTAGAAATAGAATTCAAAATACTTAAAACATCCTTCACCATTTCCCTTTTCTTCAATAAAAATTCTTTGTTCTTTACATTTCTAGATTTTCTTAATGAATCATGAAGATTTACTTCCTCATCATTATCTTCATTTTTATTCTTCGCTAGAACGATATTTGAATTTTCCGAGGTATTTTTAAGTTGTGTTGAATTTTCATTATGTTTCTTAGTTTCTCTTACATCATTTGGAAATATATTCTTATTCTGATAACATATATGTGTCTTCACAAAATATATACTGCATTTTCCATTAGCTTCATGCATTACTCTAAAGCCTGCTGGGCAGAAACCATTTACCTTTTTATCCTGAGAATTATTGACTTCAACTTCATTTCCTGATACAGAATATTCCGATTGATTGCATATATAATTGGTCATTTTTGAGGTGGAACCATATTCTTTTACAAATTTAGAATTCATAGCATCCTCTATTTCTAATTTCCAACTCAAGAAGGCATCAACATTAGCAAAATCCATTTTCTCTATATCTAATATTATATTATGTGATTCCCTACAGTGATCATAAAAATCCTTTTTGAAAGCTGCAATATGATCACAAAGGGGACATTTCTTCCTTATTTTAACACCAGAATGATTTGCACAATGTGATTTGCTGTGGAAGATGAGGTTTTTCTTGTTAGAAAATTTTTTATCACACTGGTCACATTTGAATATTGAAGTTTTATTCTCCAACATCGAAATAAGATTCTCAGCATTTTTAGAATGGAATCTCTTAATATGCCTTATCATATCAGATTGTCTAATGAATGTTGTCTTACAAGCACTGCATTCTTTAACGCTGTTATTAGTATTATCCATAATGTGAATTGAAATGGTAAAATTCAATAAGAACGTAACAAAAATTACTCACACTCCACCGAGAAATACTTTCATGAAAATATTTTGGAATTTGTAGGTTAGGTGAGAATATTGAAATATCCACAGAGCACAATATATTACAATTTTTATATTATTAAAACAAGTTTTTGAAATTACTATGAAAAATTGTAAGAACTTGTTTTAATTATGATCGACTAGCAAATAATAACGGCCGAAATAGTTCAATATTTTTGCGCGCTAGTTTCAGGGAACAGCGTGTAATCGTTTCGCAATAATTTTTGAGTTTTGAACTGAAAACGATGAAATAATTTATTAATTTAACGACAATTGTTTCGCCAAAACTGTGGCTTCGTCAAGCTTAGATTTTGAACTTACTCTTAATATGAGACATTTACTTCTTAAATAGCCAAAAACTTAAAAAAGAGGCGGTACAGCTAACTAACAATGTTCGGAATAAAGATACGAAGAACCTATGCTTATATTATTATTTTTTTTCTACAGATCTGGTATTTCCACAAAGATTCACTAATACTCATTTTATGTTCATAAATTCTATTCTGTGCTAGGCACAATGTTTTGTGGTTAAATAAATTGAGATCCATATTTTAATAAATCTTATATTTCTTTACGAAGATAAGAAACTTAAACATTATTTTTGCATTTATAAACGTTCAATCTATTATGTCGACAGGTAATAGTCAACAAAACTTTGATAAAACAAAGGTTGGAAAACTGGAACTGGAACTTATGAAATTGATTGAAGATCAAAATCGCCAGAGAGCTTTAAAAGTACAAGCAATCCGAAAGAAGAACAAAATTACTGGTGCCATATTAGGTGCAACAGTACTAGGAATATATGCTTATTCTATATTGGCTGTAAAACAAGAAACATTTCTGGACGATTTCGATGAACCTGCTACAATAATAGAAGAGAAACAGTAATACAATGAATACTTTACGTTTACCCCCCCTTCCTACCATAAAAGATTTGATTAAGTTATATAAATTGAGAGCTTTGAAACAACTTTCTCAAAATTTTTTGTTAGAAGAAAGGATTACTGATAAAATTGTAAGAGCAGCTGGTAACATTAACAAACATACTGTGTTAGAAGTTGGTCCAGGTCCAGGAAGTATCACAAGATCAATTTTGAAAAGACATCCATGTAAGTTAATTCTAGTAGAAAAAGATCCTAGATTCTTACCAACATTGCAACTTCTTCAAGAAGCTTGTGAAGACAAGGTGCATGTTGATATTCATATTGGTGATATTCGATCATATGACTTTGATGATGGTTTTAATGATGTACAGTGCAGTGATTGGTATGGAGTTCCACCACCTATACATTTGATTGGAAATCTACCTTTTAGCGTATCTACCATTCTACTTGTTAATTGGTTACAGTTAATATCAGTAAAACAAGGAGCTTGGAAGTATGGTCGTACCTCAATGACCCTTACCTTTCAAAAAGAAGTAGCAGAGAGAATGGTAGCACATCCTGGTCATGAACAACGTTGTAGGTAATAAAATTGAAACAAATGATTTTTTATGATATATTTTAAAAGATGGAAAAATCATATGCTCTTGAATTTATTATAACATCAAAATTTAAATATCAAAACAGATTTATTCTGTTAGCCTCCTATAAATTTTAATTTAAAAAAATTTCATTAAAAAACTTTTAGAATTAAATTAATGTCTTATAAGCACTGTTTAAATTTAGTGGACATATAAAATCAAAACTCATTATATAATATCAAATGGAATAATAAAACTATTAGGAGTACAAATAAGTTTCCGCCGTTTTATTGTAGATGGCGCGGAGTTCGGTTAGCTTTCGCAAATGATAACCGGCTTAAAAAATAGTTTGGACATTCAAGAACAACATAACCTATTAATAACATTGATTTTATATTAGTAAAATATAATTTTTATAAGTTGAAAATGTCAAAATTTGAGCCAAGTAAGCGTCATTTGCGGAAAATATTAGTTTACTTCTTTAGTTTAAAGAAATCTGCTGCTGAGGCGCATCAATTGCTCGTAGAAGCATATGGTGAGGGTGCTTTGAGTGAGAGAATGTGTCGAGAGTGGTTTCAAAAATTTAAAAACGCTGATTTCAACGTAGAAGACAAAGATCACAGTGGAAGGCCAAAAATTTACGAGGATGCAGAATTGGAGGAAGATTCATCTCAAACACAAAAAGAACTTGCTCTAACATTAGAAGTCACTCAGCAAGCAGTCTCACATCGTTTAAAATCATTAGGAATGATTCATAAACAAGGAAATTGGGTTCCGTACAGCGGAAACTTATTTGTACTCCTAATAACAATTATAAATTGCCAATTAAAATTAATAAATAAATATTTGAAGGAAACAAAATTTTGTTTCTGATCTTATATTTATGAAAACCAGTGCAAAACATAATTTTAAGAACTTCTCCAAAACTAATTTATTTGAAATATTGAATATATTTAAATATATCAAATTAATTAGTCTATTCAAAAAGCACCTAAATTTTGTTTGCATTTCTCAGTGAATATTTTTTATAAAAATGACGTATCTAAATACAAATCTTTTCATTTTTAGGTTATCAGTTATTTGCCAGTTATGGTGTGACGTTCAAAATAAATTTATCATCTCAGGAAAAGCTTTCTTACCTAAACCAGATGTTGATGTGGGTGTGGTTACTTTAAAACCACTGAGATATCCTTTAACTGATGTTCCTTTCAAAATGGCTGAAAAAATCTTGAGAAATATTTTCAATATGCGTCAGAAGTACTCATTTAAAGGAGCATCTAGGCTGTTTCCCGAAGAAATGAGAGATGAACTGGGTAATTTGTATTTGATTTAATTTTTGTCATATTGACTGAGACTATAATGTAGTGATGTCCTCATTCCGCATATGACCCTTGGGCCTTCAGAGGAACACAGATGGTTGATATATAGAGTGATAGTTTTGTTTTTTTCCTTGATCGTACGTTCACATCTCAGACAAAGTTTCTAACTTATTTAGATACATTAGGAATTACAAAGAAAAAGAATACATATCGAGGTGTCCAAATTGTGAGTTGAGATTTCTTGTAGTCCTACAATGTGAAACACAAAATCATTTTAATAATATTCTAACTTTTATGCTCACTAGTGTATTTTCTCTAACATAAAAGTTCGTCATAGCCTCATGGCAAGTTTCACCACCTGTTTTTTGTTACTTTCAAAAGTTATCCTACTCCTGTCGTCTGGACAAAAGGAATTGAATTTGTCTACATATTTTACTTCTGTGGTCCAACATTTATCATTCAAGACCATTTTCGGCTTAATTTTCGGAAAATAAAAAACTATGTAGTTCTACCACCCAGGTAGTGTTTTGGTTAACTTTACAATTTGTCAATCACAGTCCTTCAGAGCGACCAATATTCACGGTTCTTAAGTCTGCTACTAAATTGTCTCCCCATTTCAGTCATTTATTTCTGTATGAGAATTTTCTTATTTTAAATATAATAGTTAACATTTATTTTCCTTTCAGTTTCCCGAATGTATTATATTGCTGATTTAGATCCACAAATAAGACCTTTCCAGATCACTAATGATGAATATTGTCGACTGTTTTATGCTTATAAGGTTATCAGTGATGATTATCCAGAAATATTAGAATATGATTCAAGAGCTCCAAAAAAAGTTGTAGTAGAAAATAGTGTTTGAAATATAATGTTATATTTTTTTCTTGTTTTATTTCATTTGCTTTGAATAAGAAATATATGTAACTGCAGATTTTTGCCAAATTGGTTGATATTCTAGAAATGTATACTATTGAGCACCATATATAGTTTAATGTTGAAAAGACATAAGGTAGCAGCTTGATGTATGTATAGAAGTTACATGGAAATCATCTTTGCTTCATACTTACTAACGATTGATATTAAAACTTGTGAATCTATTTGATTAATATTTAGATGTTTAAAAACCTTGTAAACACTAAATGTTAACATTAAAAAATCTTGCTTCTTCTTTCCTTGTTTTAAGAAGGCGCTATTTGATACTCATGTTCATATTCTATAATCAAAAGCGTCGTCCCCAAGTTTGGCAGAAAAAATCGTATGCTCCTCCTAGGCCATTTTCATGAAATCAATAATCCTGACCTTTGTATTGCTTGCTATACCAAGTTATTTCTAACTATCATTTAAACAGAATCGATGTAACACTCAAAATATTTGAGAGTAAAATTTTCTACTATTAGCTAAGCTGGAGAATAATGTAATTTCTGTGCATATTAATATATGTCTTTATTTATTTATCAGACTATCGAACTAGCAGACACTTCTAACTGACCTTGTAAATAAGCAGAGTCGATGCTTAAATCCAGCATAATCTGTCTAAAAGAAACAAAACTGATACTTTTCAATAGAAGGTAGCACAGCATGTGTCAATTCAATCGCCTATATAAAACATTCAAGGGGATTAAGATATAAGCCCTTCAATTCGAATTTGAAGCAATGTAATCAAGTTCGGTTCAGTTAGTTCTGCCAACTCAAGTTATGATCAGCATGCGCTCTCAATTTACAGCATGTGTCAATTAAAACGCTAAATCAACCGTGAACGATTAACGAACTTCTGAGTTTGTTAATGGGTACAATCGGTTCAATAGTGTTGCAGTTACTCACTTTCGAGAAGTTTTCATATTTTTTCCAATACTTTTGAAATTACAGATTTGATCCATCTGAAATTAGCATTTAGAAGCAAAATATGGAGGTGTAGAAGCGGTCTTATGCTCCCTAAACGGATGGTTGCTAACACCAAATTCCGCTTTCATACTTCTACACCAGATATAAGCCATACATGTTTCGTGATTATTTTCAATCTTCAGATAACTCTAGCATGGAATTAAACATAATAACATTAAAAACTTACCAAAAACTCAAGTACAATAGAATATTTTTTGCCTTACTCTTTTAGGTGTAATATTTCAAGATTGTCCAATTCTGGGATTGGTTTCGAAAAAATATATATATAACATCGAAGAGAAAGGCAAGAAACTAGACATCCTGGAATCCATAGAAAATATTTAAGAACAAACACTTTTAGGAAATATTAAATGAGCAATCGGACCTTCAGCACACCCCACTTCTCAAACCTTTGCACAAGCCGAAGCCTTCAACGAATATATATAATCGTTGAGATACAATTTTTTTTATTCAGTTTAAAAATGTAGTAAACACTACGAAACTTGAGTCACTGAATATTTAGTAAATAAAGATTGATATAAAATTGAGTAATTTATTATTTTATTCCGTTTAAAATGAAGTATCACAAAGTAACACACTAGTCATCCAATATTTCAAGTATAAAGCTATGAAAATGTGGTCGGTCTGACCAAAATTTATACTTTAAGGTGAGAATCAAGACACACGCATTAGAATTCTTCTTTCCAACATCTCTAAAGGGTTTCAACTATTATACTCAATGGATAATAACTCAGAACACACATTTATCTTTAGTATCAAATAAAATACATTCTGAATAAAGAGTAATTGTTGCTTAAGTAAAACTTCAAATTTGGCGACTTTGTCTCACGTTGAAAATTATAGCTAATTGAAAAAATTAAAGTGAACATATGATAGATTTTTATTAATACCAACTAGTTTTACAAGTAATTGATGAACATTTTACTGAATAGAAAAATTTTCAGACAGTAATTTTCGAAACTTCCTGACTTTTTAATAATTATACTTTCCAAAACGAGTTAAGAACATTTTTATGAAGTTTTCTGATAAGTATAAGGATTTCCTCCAACTTAGTCGAATCGTCCAATAGGACATAGTTAGCTTCTTCAATCATCTTCGAACACCTTTTCTGATCTCTATGACATTTACCTTCACTCATTGTATAGTATATGGAGTATCTTTTTCCATTTATGGAGAGAATGTGTATTATCCCAGTTAAATAAGCTGATGGCAAATTCATGCTGATTCATCCTCAGAATTTTGAGCTCCTAAAATATTCTTCATACTACCATAATAGTTTTGACTATTATCTTCATCATTTTTTATAATAGCATCTATATAATCGCCTCCAGTAATTTCATCATCCTCTTCACAATCTAAGAAAAAAAATATTCATTAAAAGATGGTATTTCAAAACATTTTTATTTTGTGAAATTCCATTTTAAATGGTGGAAAATGATTACATTTCATAAAATTTTCTTGGATTCATAGCCATGTCAATGCATCCATAAATCTTTAATATAATCTTACCTGAATCGATGATGTTGAATCCATATTTATGATCAGACAAAACAACATAAAATATTGGGTATTCGATAACTACTTTGTTGTTCAAGCATTCCCTTAAAGTATCGCGGGGATCAACTTGATAAAATTTAGCTCCTGATTTATTTTCAGCTTTCAAGAGTACTTTTATTCCGGAATTTCCTGCTGCTTCATAAAACATCAATTGTTTTTTCAATACTTGATCTTGTGAATACAAATATTTTCTAATTACAGAAGACAATCTGACAACTTCAGATACTTTTGAATCAGAAAGTTTCAAATTTTCTGCATTCACAAAATACCAATCAATACGCCAATATATCAAATTTTGTTTCCTGTCAAATTCACTAGTATTATCTTCATTCCGTTTAAGCATGGGCGGGCAGAACTTAAACTTGATATTTCTGGCAGCAGCAGCAAGTTGTACACTTCTTAAATTCTACAAAATAAAGATATATTAGTTGAAATCACATATGAAATATGTATATAATCAATAACTTACATGACGCATTCTGAAATTTTTAAGCTTCCCGGCTTTATGCAAGTTCTCTGCTTTTCTCGTTATTTCTTCTAAGAGACGATAGTCATTTAATAGAACAAGATTTGTATTTCTATCCTTCTTTTTCAAAGATACATATTTTGTTTTATCTCTGTCTCCGGTACATTTTAATTCCTTTTTGTGGATTTGGTTGCAATTTAGGCTACATGTCTTAAACTCACAACGTGGACACACATATTTTGCATCAGATGTGTTACAAACTTCACATTTTCCAAGTCTGAAAATAATTATGAGGTATGACATGAATTAATTCTACACATATTATCTGAATATGTTATTGGAGGTTAATTCTTATAGATCCTTATATGAAGGGTAGAACATGTGATATCATTTAAAAAGCCCTTCATACTGATGAATCAATTGATGGGTAAAATTATAATTTCAAATAGCTGTCTATAGTTGGAATGTAATAAATTAATACTTGAATTAGACAAATTTGAACATCAGTTCAAATGTAGAATATGATTAAGCCACAGTGTGGTGAAACAATTGTCATTCAATAATAAAAAGTTTTTGGAAATTGAATTTTATTTATTACTAGTTGAAAATGAATTTCAATCAAGTAAACCGAATCCATCAGATAACCATCTGTATCACTTAAAGATGACAACAATTGAAACCAGTCGTGATTAATAGTTTTAGGGGACATTAGATAAAAGTGTTTTCTTTCACTTCAATATATAAGTGAGTAATGATCAAAAACATTCTAGGGTAATGATATTAAGAAAAATTATTAATACTCATCATGTGTCTATTATGTACAAAGTAAATTAACAAATGGATAAAATTTGCCAAATGTAAAATAATGATACATACCTGGACGTGTTAGAAGTCCCTTTTGTATCTCCTGTAAGCATAACCTGCATAACGCAAGAATTATCCATCATTTCCACTAGTTTTCAAAATCAATTAATTAATTGAAAATTTTCTTTTCACTATAAAGCACCCTGGGTAATAATTGATATATTTATTGTAATAGATTAAATATCTTATATTTATTTGAAATGTAATAAATAAATTTCACACCGATCATTTGGTATCTTAAAATTTGTTATTCTTAATCTATGATATTTTTCTTCTTCTCTCGAAGGATGGCCTCAGTTCTTTTCTTTATTTTCATTATTGTTTTTAGAGAAAATAAATATGAATAAATACTAAATTTTAACTCGATATAATTTGAACTTTCCAGAATATTTGAAAAATAAAATAAAACTGATATTTTTAGACTATAAACCTACCCTGACAATTTGAAGTCTTGAGGTCTTTTCTAGCCTTTTACCTCTAGTTTCCGACCTGATGGCTGATCTTCACGAAATTTGGCATAAATCATTTTGACGTTCTACACTTAAATACTAAATTTAAATCCGATCGGATCAGAAGTTTCGAAAACTATTAAGAGAATCAGAAAAGTTTCAAATGTGAATAACTGTGGACTGATTTTTCCCATTAACAAACTTAAGTGAAATGTGTAGAACCCAAATCTACTTTAAGAGTCTCTTGTTCTTTCAAAAATTTATTTGAATTGATCTTTACTTGATGGAAATTTATTTTAATAAAATAAAATAAAATAGATTATTTTTACAATTATTAAAGTCAATTGTTTCTCCAACACCGTGACTTTGTCAGGTTTACATCTTGAACAACTTGACAAAGTCGCACTTAGTAAATTGTGGAAATAATCTGTTTTATTTTATTTCATCTTGCTTTTTCCATTCAAAAGTTTGTTTCCGGACCAGATTGGCCGGACAGAATTACTTTTGATATCGGATTCTGCATCAATGAGTCGAAGCTAGTTGTTTGAAATCCTCTTCGGCTCAAATTTAAAAAAAAAGATTTATTTTACATCATCTACTTAAGCGATTTTAATATATTATCATTACTTAAGAAAAGAACTCTTGTTAAGGTGTTCTTACACTAACTTGAGGTATTTTGGTAATAATGGCATAGATAAACTTTTATCTGTGATATATCACATATTCCGCTGAGGCTCAGGAATTTAAAAATTCGGTAATATGGTATGCTTTTTTATTAATCAGCTGGAAAGTAGTTCATAAAGTACATTGTTGTTCCATCGACCTACCAGATTTAAATAGAAATAAATTTCAAACAAAAATACTGAAATGGCAGATGGAGATGGTTTACCCCCAGACAGAAAAGGGAAAAAGCCTGGAAAAAATAAATCAAATAATGATAAGGAATCGAAAGGCAAAGTAGTGGAACTAGACTTAGGAGATGATAATTTGAGAAAACATGACAATTATAGGTTAGCAAATCAAAACACTGGTGCAGGTAAATTTAGACTTCCTTTGTTTTAATTCTTTATCACTATTGGAAATAATTCTTGAAGGAACAAGCTCTGGTGATTGTGCTAGAAGAGATGATAATCCCTTTTCGTTCAAACACTTCTTAAGGAGTGATTCGAGTTACCAAAATAAGGGTGCACGTCCAAAAGTCTATTGTGATGGTCGTCCTGTTGCATCTGTGTTGGAAACGCAAGGCCAGCTTATTACTGAAAATCCCTCAGCTTTACCCGATTTTGTTCAAGATCATCTAGTCATAGAACAGAGTTATTTGTCTAATGGACCACCTTCAAACTATAATATAGGTGGTGTTCAGTTGCCTGATTTTGCCCAAAACAGTCTTGGATGCAGGCAGAATATTGAATGTATTGTAGTGAATGGTAATGTTACTAATGGAAGTGATATTGCAGGGTCTATTAGACCTCGAGCAGAATTTCCACTAGATTTACCCTTGAATTCTGGAAGACAAGTTACTTCTAATGAGGTATGTGTAGTTTATATTATTTAAAGTGCTGATAGACTGACAAGAAAAACTTGTAGAAGTTCTGTCCTAGTCTTAAGAGTTAACTTTGTGAGGTCTTTCGCGATGTCCTATTTGTTTTCATAGAAATGAAGAAGTTTGAAGCAAAGATGAAATAAATACATTACTTGCAGTATATGGACAGTCTTAGATTTACAAAAATATGATTGAGAAACAAAAAATGTCTCAAGCCAATAACTGTTCAAAACAAAAAAAATTAAAATGAAGGAAAGTGGTGGTGGGTCAGATGGAATAAACATCTTTAATTGCTCATATTTTTCGGGTTTCTCTTTTATTAATTTGCTAATCTATCAGTATCTTAAGTGAATATCTTGTTTCTAAATATGTGAATATGTCCACCCACATTCCATAAAAGAACATTCAAATTTGTTGTAATATTTATCAACAGTTGTTTTCTATATTTATTCTATAGCTTATCATAATTATTTAAGTGGCGTCCATTGACTTACAGAAGAACTATATGAGAATTAACAGCGGCTAGAACTCCCTTTTAAAAATATGATTGAAGATAATTTTTGGTAAATCTTAAGTTTTTTACTTTATTGAAGAAAAATTAAAATATTTTTATGATCATTTGACATTATAATAATTATATATTTATTAATGAATTTTTATACAGGTGGCAGTCTCAAAAAGTCTACCAGACTTTTTGAATGATGGTGCAGTTCGTTCTCAAAATGCTGACAATCTTTCTGACAGCCAGAGTCCTGAGACTCCGGAAAGATTACATAGAGAATTAGATTTACTTCGGCAGCAATTGACTGAACAAACAACCAGAGCAGATTTGTTGAAAAGGGAGTTAGAAGAAACTAAAAACATGGAAATGAGATACAAGCAACATCTCATCGAAACTTTAGAACAGTTGGAAGAAAATTTAAAGAGAAGTAATGTAAGAGGAATTTTTTTTTAAATCCTACTACAACTGTATTTTATATGAGGTATTTTCAAAGGCGAGTTTTTTCACCAGTAAACCTCAAAGTAAAGCATTTAGTGACAAATTGCTTATATGAAATCAGAAAAGAAAGCCACTCAGAGTTGCCAATAATTTTAATTCTGCCCTGAAATCACATGTCATCATCATTTTAACATACAGGATTGCTGTTGAGAGAATCCTTTCATTCTGCCCTTGTTTATATTTGAATGAATAGAGCTACAAAATATAGGAAATACAGATAGCTTTATAGAATATCAAGGACTGTAACCACAGAAATAGCTTAAATTGAAAAAGAAATTTTGAAAAGTGTCAAATTGATATCAATAAAAAGAGTCATTTTATTCATATGCCGTATTAGGATTATTTTTTATAATATATTTGACTAGTTCTACTTTCTTAAAAAGAGATTCAACATTCAAAACATCCTGTATAATGTATACATTTTCAGTGTATTTTTATAACTTCAGCTTCTTGAAATATTTTAAATATACAGATTTATTCTGTGAACCTCCTACATATTTTAATTTCAAAAAAGTTTTATCCAAAATCTTTTTGAAATTAAATTAAATAACTTAGAAAACACTGTTTCCATTTAGTAGACATATAGAATTAACACTCATTACACAGTACCAAAAGGAATAAAAGAATTCCAAGAAATATAAGTTATTAATTAAAAATAGTAAATAAACACTTGAAGGATACAAAATTTTGTATCTTGTATTATGAAAACCAAATCTCTTTCCAAAAATGCAAAACATAACCTCAAGAACTTCTTCAAAAACAGCTTCTATTAAATTTGCAGTTTTAAGAGATAGATATTACGTCTCCGATCTGATATACAGACAAGGCCACAAATGCAAAATTAATATTTTTTCAGAAAGTACTAACCTTCAAAAGGTAGCACTAAAAATTTCCTGACAATCTAATGTTTGATACGATTACAAATAAAGAATTTCGTGGGTTCATAAAATATTTCTTTTCGATGGAAAAAAAACATGATTGCAACGAAAACTTCACTTGATAAAAAAAATAAGTGTTATCCGGATTTTGCACTAGGAAAATCGACCATTGTTGATTGGTTGGCTTAATGTGGTCGTACAAACATCGATAATGTATCATGTTCTGGTTGCTCAAAAGGGGTAGTTACCCAAAAACATCGAAAAGTCTACAAAATCGTTTTAGCCAACCGTAAAGTGAAGATTTAGGAGATAGTTGACACTCTAAAGTTATCAAAGAAATGTGTTATATAACAAATTGATTAACAAGAAGTTTTACTGAATCTATTGAATTATTTTTTCAGCGGAGGGCATCTTCAGCTGAAGCCACGATTTCCACACTTCGACAGGAAATAGCATCACTTAAAGTATGAAATCGGTATTTTATTTGAACCTTGACTAAATTTTGAAAATTTTTATCAGAAAGAAAATAAAGCATTGAGAGAGGAGAATTCAGCATGGGGTGGTATTGAAGGTGCCGCAGGGGGACCTCCAACCCAAGCTCTACCTAATCACTCTCAACGATTAGCCCAAGAATTGAGAAACGCTGCAAGTACAGCTGAGTCTTCACTGAGGTTAGTATGATGTTAGAATATCAGATTTTGTTTCTTCCCATGATTTGTTTACTGTTAGGGGTTTTGGATTAATATCCGCTATTAATCCTGGATTTTGCGACTCGTTATATTGGCCGTAAATTATTCCTGTTTAGGTTGTATTTAAAAACCAATTTTAATCGACTGTGACTGAAAGGAACAGTTAAAAAAAGATGTGGAAGTTATTATGACATTATATGGTTCAATCATAAATGGAACAAAATTTTTCAATGGATAAGATTGTTTTGCAAAGTATTTTCAGAAATTTTCTGTTTCATTTCAATTCAGCCCTTCTTATTGGAAAAACTCTATTTGCATTAAAATTTTTCTCTTTCAGGCAACTACTTTCTGGAGTAGATAACTTGAGATTAATGGCTTCTACATTAGAGAATATGCATCGAATAGAGGAAAGTAATGAGCCATTTTTGAATTCAGATGAAAATAGTGGACCTGCACTTTGATTCAGTTCGTATATTTTAACAATATATTTGTAAAAACCTATAGAGATTACTTCTTTCTATGTGATTTAGCCTAAGTTTTATCACAAAAAAATGAAATGGAATAGAAATTTTTCAAATTATATACTTCCTTCACAAAATGTTGTTTTATTTCATAAGAATATTTTATTTTGTGGATAGAGATTTTCACTAATCGCTATTGATGTTATTTCATGTATTTGTCATTATTACACAGATGGTAGTTGATTATACTTGTTATTCTATGTGGAAGAAGTTTGCCAGACTTATGCAGCCTTGAACTATAATATAGATGTTTTATTAAAGACGTCCAAAAAACCTTATTTGTAGCTAAATGCCAATAAAAGTACTCCTGTAATTTTCGGTAGAAATGGTAGATCTAACAACGGACGTGTTGAGATTGGTGATGAAATCTTTGGGTACTCTGAGAAGGTGAAGAACCTTCGTTTATGGATAGATTGGGACCTTAGATTTAACGACCATGTTTAATGTTCTGTCTTCACAAAGCTTATGGGATGTTGAGACTAACTAAGAAAACTAAAGTTGGGAATAAAAAAGTTTATTCAAAAATGACTAGGCTGTCGACAATCTGAATCAAAATTCTCAAAAAACAAATTGAAATATGAAATAACACTAGATTAAGCATTTATCGCTTCCAATATTTGCTTGAACTCTACTTCAGTTTGGGTTTCCATATGGCTTATATCACGACAATTCATTTGGGGTTTTTTATGGGGTATTGTTTGAATTTCAACAGATTTCAACATATCATCTACAGTTTGTGTCTCTATGTTGTTCAACTCTAAACTGTTCAAGAACAAGTCTTCACACGTCTGTGTATACATATTGCTGTAATAATCCTCATAAACAAACAAATCTTCATTAAATATCGACTCTGTTTGAGTTTCCATATTGCAATTGAAGAAATTTGAATCAAAGCTTTCTAAATTATTTTGGATTAAATCTGAGGTATCTGCATTTATTGTATCATGTGTACTAGTGGTGGATGAAAAATTATCGTCTATAGACTGCTTCAAAGTCTGGGTACTTGAAGAACTTCTCTTCACATTTAAAGATGAAAGGCTTGTCATTGGAAGGAAAGTATTTGATGAAACAGATTTTGAGTCTACTATACTTGTTTGAGTTGATGACTGAGTAGTGATGAATTTTTTTTCTTCTTCACATTCCGTTTTCCTTCTTTTAAAGAAGTCGCCAATAGTTTGGGTTTCAATGCTTGAATGTTGAGTATCTTTACATGATTTTAGTGAATTTTGTTTGATTTGTGTAATTTTGCTTTTAAGTTTTGGTGAGTCAGTTTGGATGCCCTGATCACTTTTTTTATTGAGCAATTTAGAATTAGTAATTAAATGTGCACTTGCTGCCAGTTTAGGTAATATTGGTCTTGCTTTATTACACATATAACTGACACTTTTTGAACTACTTATTGTCACTAATTTATCTATTTTCTTCAATTTGAAATGAATTTTATCACTGATTTTATGTTCCTTTCGTCTAGCATGGGTCAATAAAGATTCATATTTGGGATAACTAATTGGACACTCACTGCATTTAAATTTCACACCACAGTAATCCACATGCATATTTTTGAAAGCTTCTGTTGCAAATCCTTCTCGACATTTCTCACAAATGAATGTTTTAGGTGAATGCACCTTCAAATAGTGTTGTTTTAACAGTTTTTTGTTTTTGAACCATTGTGACTGATGATAAATACACTGAATTTCTGGACAATGAAATTGTTTGATTATCGAATCAAATTGAATTGCATCCTTCTTCTTGTGGGTTTTATACAAGTGCAAATTCAAATTCGAGTAGGATGTGAATATCTCTTCACATTTCTCTTCTGTACATTTAATAGAATTGTTTATTATGGATAGCTCCGTTTTTGAAGGATACACTTTTTTGATACAGTCAATATTTGATGAAGCGAACTGTTGTATTTTTATGGGATCATTAGTATCAGATGAATTATTCATTATGCAAAGTTTGTACAAATTTGAAGACTTTACTTTAAAAGCTTTAGCAATAATTTTTATTGCAAAAAATATATTTTTAGCCACTTATTTTGATGTTCGTTTAGTTTTTATACGACTATAATTTAATTTTTCCTTATAAAAACAACTGCAGAATAACAGTTATGATCATTTCCCTGGAAATGACATGTCCTTGTTTGTGAATTTTATTTATAAAATATGTTGACAGATCAACCAGTCAAATATTTCACATCTGTCATTAGTTGAAATCGTGCCACATTTAAATTTCAAATGTTCATGAACCATCTTCAAAATTTTTCGCGTATAAAATTCCCAAATACATTGAGAAAAGTTTTTAAGAGTACGAAAAAATTTGTGAATTATTCCCCCTCAAATGGGTAGAAAAAAAAGATACCACTCCCAACATTTATATTCCAATGAAAATGATTGGTTTGAGGTTATTACGGTAAGTTTCTAATTCTTGATAATTCTTATTGGTTCCTTGTTTCTTATCAGTAATATTTATTGAGTATAAAATGAAAATTGATTACAGAAAATTAATGATTGACGATAAGCATTTGAATTCAAATTGTTAACCATAGAGTTAAAAATTAAGTTAAGTCAGCGACTGACAGACACTGTAGTTCAAATGTTCGTAATACGGCTCACGTCATTTATGTTTTCTCCGGTGCCAGATATCGTAGTTGTCAGTTGTGTGTTGTGGTAATTGAGTTTTCCATTGTGGGTCATGTATTATACTTGAAAAGTTTAAAGTTTTTAGTGGCAATGAAAAGAATAGTGTCGATTGTTAATCTCCTCTGATGGCTTAAATAAGTTCTGGCACGATGAAGAACATATCTCCTAATATCAAGTATGAAAAGGTACCCCAACACCACTTTGGCGACTTGGGCAGAAAATCCCATCGCACTTCAATTTCGGTGAGAAGAAAATGGTTTTGATGTAGTTTGTTGTGCATGATGTATTTGTAGTTTATTTTTACATAAAATATATGTTTTCTGAAACGACATCTTCTTTTATAAGTTTCTAGAATCGGCTATGAAGCTTTGGCGATCAATAATTTCGTCTGACATGGATTTGGTCATAGGACGATATATCTTTGAAATATTCATTCGTTATTTCCCTTTATTCGATCGATCAACAAGTTATTAAGTTAGAAATGAAAATATAATATTGGCTTGAACTATTTAATCTATGCTGCTTTTGGTGCTTTATTAAATCGTTTGATATTTATTTGAATCTGATTCATTCTCTTCTGGAAAAACCGAAGATCTTCATTATTTTATCATTTAGAATGAAACAAACTTCATTTTTAATCTGTATAGCTTTCCTGAAATTCCTTATTTAGTAGTTATTTCTCTTCAAGGAGGTGATTATTCATCAAAATCAATATCTTCAATAACACTACAAATATTATGTTTCACATTCTTTCCACTACTGAAATAAATCCATTTTTGCTTTGAGTAACCATTGAATGTTACTTAAATTATCTGTAAATATCTGGAATCAGCCTTAAGACATTAAAATATGCATAAAAATCATTGCCACTGGTTAATTGTTATGATTTATATTTTGAGATTTATTTTATTGACTTTCATTCACCAACAATGTATCTGAAAAAAAATTTATTTTTATTTGGATTCCAAGAAAAACTTCTTAAATCTTGTTAGTTTCAGATTTAGTTGCTCATTATTAATGTATATTGCAGAAATACCAAGCTAATGTCAGTTATCATAATTTCCTGTGAACAAAGAAAATACAAAAATTCCAAGTGAACGGGATAATAACGAATAATCAAATAAGACATGGAAAAATTCAGAAAAATTATGTAATACAAATATTTAGACTGTTGAATCGCGCCTCAAGTCCTGCTCAGTACTTTTTCAACTTTTCGACACTATTAGAACAAATTGTTGATTGGGTTGTATACAGACTGTTTTCAAAGTTGAGATTTTTTTTTAACCCAAGGTAGAGCTCATCAAAATAAACCATTTCAACAAAAATTTTCTACAAAATGTTCAAAGGAAGCATTGTCCCCCTTTAAGGCCTTTTTGTGAAAGCCGATTCTGAGCAAATTGAGTTTGGTTCTGTTAGTTCTGGCGACGCCATCGAGTATGCGGCCTCGATTAACAGCATGGGTCTATTTAAACTCTGGATCGTGATTACAATTTAAACGTAAATATTCAACGGAATTGTGAGTTTTTTCTCGAAAGATGCCGCATATTTATTCAAATATAGAGAGATAATAAGTATTGTGTCTACTTAAAATCACTAGTAACAAATTTTACTTCATCTTGCGGTAAATGAATTCGCAAAAACTTGACATGTGTAAGGTTATAGAAAAAATATATCGGTGTAAAGAATTTGGGATGGTATGTGTGGAAAACCTTCATCAGCTGTTAGAGTTGCTGCCGAAGCGATTTTAAGGTCCCTAAACTGATGGCTAGCACTATATGTAAATGAAGATTTACAATTGATGTTTTCAGTTTTTTACCCCTTGAATATTGTACATCGGCAATTTCTGCTGAAATGGTTTATTTTGACGAGTTCAACCACCTGTTAAAAAGAAACCTGAATATTGAAAGTACTCATTATAAAAAAAATTTCAAATTTTCGATTTAAGCGCTTAATTATAGTGCAAAATGCCTATTTATGCTACACCTCTCGAAAAGAATAACCAAGAGACTTTAAACTTGCAGGTTAGATTTCAAGCCGAAATAAGAAAATCAAGTTAGAGAATGGATAAAATCCGTCCACAGGCTCCGTTGATATGCGCATTAGATATTTTATTTTTACAAAATTTCGAAACGCTGACATAACTGCAGACAAGAAAAAATACAGGAAGGTAGATATGAATTTATTTCGGAGTTTATGAAAAAAATTAGAATATCAAAACAGATTTAATCTGTTAGTCTTCTACAATTTTAATTTCAAAAATTTTTTTATTAAAAAAACTTTTAGAATTAAATTAATATCTACAATGAGCACCGCTTATATTTAAGAGACGTATATAATCAAAACTCAATATACAATGTCACATGGATAAATAAACCAACAAATATAAAAAAAGTCATTTAAAATTAATAAATAAATATTTAAGGAGACAAAATTTTGTTTCTTATCTTACCATGATGAAACCAATTCCTTTTCAAAAACATAAAACACTACTTAAGGATTTCTAAAAAAATATAATTTATTTGAAATATTTAATATATTTAAATATTCAAATAAGTTAATTCAAAAATCTCTCAAAACCTGCACTATATCTTCAAAAAACAATTAGAATTAGGATAATCTCTTCATCGGCCCTAGATAATATTTAAAATATCAAAATCAACTAACAGTCAGTATATCTTACCTTAAAGTGTAACCGCACACTTCGCATCAATATTTTATGAGCTATTAAATGTATGGAATTTTCGATTCATAGTAAAAGAGGACTTGTGTTTCTCCGAATAATGCGTTAATTCATATTGAATGAATTCAATTTCTCAATATTATGACTTAAGGCAACATTTCTAACCTGTGGGGGCGCCCCCTAAGGGAGTGCGAGCATAAGGAAGAGAAAAATTTTAGATATTTAAAAAAATTAATAACTGACTGAAATCAGACACAAACATACAAAACGAAATACTTTTCGACATCTTATTTACATTTTCGCAAATAAATTCTTTTATACCCTATCCCTTATCAATTTTCGTATGTGATTTGTTCTCGAAAATTTCCCTATTTCTTTTTGACACCTGCTAGCTTTTGTATTGAATGTTCTGCAGCTTTTATTAGCCTTTCTTTCTGGTCCACTATTTATCTTCTCACATTGCTGCTTGAATCGATCTGAAGCTTAAGATATCATTTATTTTTAATGATTTGTGAAAAATCACAAAAGAAATTCATTTACTCTGAATTCAACCCATTCCAAAATCTAAGTGGCGCATGCTAAGAATTTTGACATTTCAAACCATTGTCGGGTAATTATTGAAATAGAAAAATACGCAAGTGTGTTTTCATAAAATTTTCATTAAGAGAATTATCGAAATGCCGTCATTTACGAATACTGAGTATACTGATATGTTGTAAGTTTATGGATTTTGTAAGTGCAATGGTAGTGAAGCTGCTAGTGAATATCAAGGCTATATCCGGATCGTCGAATTCTAACCACCAAACATTCGAACATGTTAATCGCTCACTTCGTGAAACTGGACACTTTCCGTCATAAGTAAACGATAAAGAGCAAGTTCGATGGTAAACCATGAAGAGATAATAGAAGCTGTCCAAGAAAATCCCTCAACCAGCACTCGGCGTCTTGGTTCAGTTTTAGGTTTGCCACATTGTCAGGTCTGGCGAGTTCTGCACCTTGAAAAGTGGCATCCATTTCATTTACAATCCGTCCAAACCTTGGAGCCAGGCGATGAACTACCGAGGATGCGATTTTGCGGAACCAGCGAGCTATTTTCAGAACGCTTTTTACTGATGAAGCGACCTTCACAAAAGATGGCATTTTGAATGTTCGCAGTGAAGATATTTGGTCCAGAGTAAATCCGAATGTGACTGACTAGGAATTCACAACATCGTTTTTCAGTCAATATTTGGTGTGGAATTTACAATATTCGCCTAATTGGACCATATATTCTTCCACACAGGCTGAATGGGTTGACATATCTACAATTTTTAATCAAGCATTTGCAGGGATCTTGAATGATGGAAGCAATATTCCAAGAGGAATGTACTTCGAACATAATGGAGCTCCGGCACATTTTACCCGTGAAATTGTAGCGCATTTGAATGAAGTTTATCCAGATCATTGGTTTGGTAGAGGGGAACGTCATGACTTGCCTACAAGATCCCCAGATCTTACATGCTACATTATTTTCTCTGGAGGCACTTAAAAATTGAAGTTTAATATGAAGAAATCATAAACAGGGAGCATCTGATTAATTGTATTGGAGCTGCATGTGAAGCAATATGAAATCGACCGGAAATTTTGAAGAAAGCTGTAGCTCATTTGATCACAAGAGCTAGAAAATGTTTAGAAGAGAGGGGGTATTTTCGAAAACAAGTTATAATTTTGTCTCTTATTTATTGTCAATTTTTTTCAGTTCCACACATGTTTATAAGATACATTTTATATTTTTATTATTAAGTCCATTTTATAATAGTCCAATTAAATGTTCAATGTTAATTCGAGTTTTCGGTTAAATTTAGTTTTCCAACAAATATTTGATGTTGCCCCTACATTCATGTATTGGATGGAATAAGATGCCGCACAATACCTAAGTCATGTTACTGAGAATTTCAATCGATTCAAATCGATTATTCGGAGATTCACAGGTCCGTGTTTACTATAAATTGAAATCTTCTAATATTGAATGCTTCATAAAATGATGATGTGAAGTGTGCCTAATAGGCTTGTTTGAAAGAGTATTTATTGTAGATTCTAAAGAGAATTTCGCTTTTTGAAAATTGGATGTACAGGGTGTTTTACAAGATGTGGGATAAAGAATGTAATTTTCTCAGTCCGGACCAATGCTATCGATAAGTCATTATGGGCAAATATTTGACATTGGCCTATACTCATTCCCTCAAGTTTTCATGAAGATGCATGCAGGCGTTCAAGAGGTATGCCGATTGAAAGTTTTTGATAAAATACATAAAACATCCTGTTACATTTTTCGAGCACTGATTCAGACTCACCAAAATGTCCTGCATCTGCCCTGAAAGCCTGTACAATCATTCGTGAAACACCCTGTATATGATATTCATAAGGAATTCCACTCTATCTGCAGCGATGAATAACTCAATGACATCATCATACTTCTCTAGAAATATGGAATTTACCAAAACTGTATCGTCTATTTCCGCTGAGATACACATCGAAAAGAAAAACGAGCACAAAACTATATGTTAGTATAGAATATATACAATATATACAAATAAGGGATGACCCATTTAAAATTTACATTTTCCTATTGAATTTTTCACGTAAATTTCTAACAGTTTGGGTAGAAGATTCGCCACTTTGGAAAGAAGTTTTTAATATAGGGTTATCCATTTCGTGGTTCGGATTTCACAGCCTTGTTTCAATGACATTTGTCGAACAGAAGTGTGATCCGAAACCTCATATGTTCAGTTGAAGGTTAGCCATTTAACAATATGGATCGTTTATCTACTGCTGAACGTGTGAAAATTGTGAAAACTTACTACAAAAACAATGATTCTGTAGTCAGTACGTTTCGTGCATTACGTGCAGGTTTTGGTTGACATAATCGTCCATTGGTGTTACAATGAAAAAAATCGAAGAGGCTGGATCTGTTACTGATGTCTTAAGGCCCATACATCATCAAAATGCACGCTGGACCGAAAATATTTATATGTTCAAGAAAATCCAAATTTATCAATTCATCACAATATTTGGGCCTCTTTTACGGTACGCTATGGCGTATTGCGAATCTGGATTTGCATTTAAATCCTTATAAGGTACAGCTGACACAAGAACTAAAGCCAGCTGACCATAGAATGTGTAGATATGTATGCCGATTGGGTGTTTGAACAACAACGTTTCGATGACGATTTTTCGCATCGAATTTTCTTCAGCGACGAAGCACATTTTTCACTCGGTGGCTATGTAAACAAGCAAAATTGTCGCATCTGGGGCAGTGAAAATTCTCTTGTAACTGCTGGGAGACCATTACATCCACAAAAGGTTACTGTGTGGTGTGCACTTTGGTCTGGTGAAGTGATTGGCTTGTACTTCTTAGAAAATGAAGAAGATGTCACTGAAACCGTCAATTCTCATCGTTATAGCCAAATGATTAACGATTTTATTGGGCCTGAAATTAATGATATGGAACTAGAAGAGAATTGGTTCCAGCAAGATGGTGCAACAAGCCACGCAACACGACCCGTTTTGTCTTTATTGCAAGAAAAATTCTCAAGACATGTAATTTTTCGTTTCGGCTATGTGAATTGGCCACCAAGATCTTGTGATTTATCGCCTTTGAATTTTTCTTTGTAGAGTTATGCGAAGGATAGTGTTTATGCCGATAATCCTCAGAGTATTGACGATCTGAAAACCAACATCCGACAAGTTATTGGCGAGATATTCTCGGAAAATTAACTCACAAGGATCGAGTCCTGTAAGAGATCACGAGGAGGACATTCTAACGATGTTGTATTCCACACATAATGGCAAGGTCCAAGCATTATATTGAAATAAAAATTTAATCGATATTCGGAATGAAACAGTGTTTTATTTACATTTACTTTCGGCAGCACAAAATGGATAACGCTGTGTTTCCCAGATTTGTTCAAGCGTAAATTTCTTCAATGTCAAATATTAAACCAACTTTCTGTGTTCCCAGATTTAAAATAACCATTACAAACACCCTTTAATAAATTTTTTTGTTGGTAACTAAATTCTTATTTAAAACTTTGTACAAATTATTAAATTGAAATGAATTAGTGATATTTCTATGGACATGGAATAAATTCTTCTTTCTTGAAAATTATTTGCTACCTCTTAGTTCGGTTTTGTATAAAAGCGCGTAATTTTAGTTTTATTTAACTATGATTTATTTTCAAATTGTATTACCTGAAAATAATGCAAGCATGTAGTAGCAGAACTCTTCATTCCTTCTCCGTATAAAGTGAAGAAAAATACTAAAACATATTACAAACTACCATTGTAACCGATTCCAATGTAATTTAATTTCTTTTCATGAAAACGTCTGTAGTTGATCTTTTGTGACGTTTAGGTTAGGTGTCTCATTGCACAAATTGGTGAATGCGCCGTTCAGCCAATAGTTCCTTATTTTATCGCATACTGTTGCAAAACTCCCCAAATTGGATTTGGGAGGATACCAATCCACATGCATCTAGAAAAAGTCACTGTGTGGATTTTGGGCTGACGGCGTCATCGTTCTTCGTTCTAAATTGGACATTCTCTACGAGTGAAAAACCCCTTAGTTGCGACTCTAGCTATCTGTTAATTAATTTTTTATAGTGGAAGATCAGCTTTAGAGTCGTGCCAGGCAAAGATTACCTTTCATCCGCATTAGCATCTAAAATCTTATTACATCATCGAATCTAATTCTCACGTCCATTCCAGTCTATTCCGATTCTTATATCTAAAAATAGCGTAACATATTTCTGTTGATATCATTAGCATTAATAACACAGGAAGCGAGTCACAGTCACCATTAAAATATACTGTGCAAATATCCAACTAATCAATTAATGTGATATAGATCCATGCAATAAGTAGAAGGAAGATAAACTAGATTTTCCCGGAAATCTTCAAACTCACTTAATGTCATAATATTTAAATAAGGTTATTCTGATTTTCACAAATTTTTATTGCTATGTTCACAACAATTGTTTCGCTATCACAGTAGCATAATCAGGCAAGATCACATTTTGAATAACTAATGATGCTACTGTGATAGCGAAACAGTTGTTGTGAACATAACAATAAAAATTTGTGAAAATCAGAATAACCTTATTTAAATATTATTTAATATGGATTTGTCACCAAGTAAGGACTGATACAATTCAATATTTTATATAAATTGCTTTATATATGGAATGCTATCACTTAATGTCGTTGATAGGAAATTCCAAGAATTTGAGATAAGTGAAATTTCCAAATTGACATCAACATCAACATTATAGTACAGAATGAACTTAGACAACTCCAATAAGATTTCGAACTCAAAAAATGCAGGATTTACGCTCGGGTTTATTATTTTTTCATTAAAAATTTCCAATTTGTTATTTGTTTATACCTCTTAATGGTCACCTTATTTTTTTGTATTAGCAGACTAAAGAATCATCCATTAAGCGCTTCCTTATCTATCTCACCAAAGAGGATTTTCTTGTAGGGAATGGGAATTTTATAACAGCTTTCAATATGCGGGAGAGAATAGTGAATGCTTTTCGGAGCATTACTCCAACCATGCTGACCAGATTTAGTAGACCATTCCACGATCGGATTGCTTTGTGTTCGAGAGAAGGCGGACGACACTTTGAACATCTCGATTATTGATAGAAATCAAATGGCTATCGACCAAAGTCCTCCTGCCAGTTACATTCATAATTAATGTTAAATAAGGTATATTGTATGAGAAAAAAAGTTCGCTCTAAAGATAATAGGTATAAAAAAATTGGTAGCGCTGATAGTTTGGCCTTTAGTGTGCCTTCAATGTCATAATGATGTATCTGACAAATTTTTTGTTCAGTTCTTTTAATCTATTTTTGTTGATTCGTAGTTTGTTTGGAGGGTTATGCAACGACTTGTTGGGTTTCTAATTTTGGTAATTTTACTCAAATTGGTTCTTTCGGTTACTAAATTATGGAGCGTTAATAAAGAAGAAAGAGTTCAGAAGAATTGTATGTCCGTACTCTAGAAGGGGCCCCCATATCATCTTATAATTTGAACCAGCAATCTTCACATCGATGCCCAAGTTTTTATAAGTGAGTGATCTGAAATGACCCGCTCGTGTAATGGCTGATAATTTTTGGAATCTTGTGTGTGCTTTGAAGGTGAGCTTGTTGTCTATGTGTATTCCGAAGTACTTGCAGATGTTCGTAGGGCTTGTTGTGTTGTTTATTTTAATACACGGAGAATTGATATTGATTTTGTGATTGAATAGGACAAGCTTTGATTTTGCTGGGTTGGGCTGCAATCTCCAACGTCGCATCCATGCAACTGCCACGTCTGCAAGTTGTTGTAGCCTCTCCACACATTGAGATGTTGTGTTGCTATGTGTAATAAATTGTATCGTCGGAAAACGATACAACTATTATTATTATTATTATTATCCTGATAATCCTAGATCTTCTGTGAAGATCCCTCAGAAGCTTTTTCAGCTTGTGCGAGTTAGGAGTTCAGTTGTGTTCTGTGTAGGCTTTGTAACTGCGATCTTGCGCCACTTTAGCTTGTCGTAGCAAAATAAATTATAAATAAATGGCGATAGGGTGAGCCTTGTGGAAAGCCTTGTTGCGGTGTAAAAGATGATCTTTGATTTTTACTTGGATGAATATTTCAGTCAGAAATTGATTTATCACTTTCATAAGGTTGGTTGGGCATTGCAGTTGGTGCAGTTAATGTATGAGTCCTACATGCCAAACACTTTCGAAAGCTTTTTTTATGTCCATAAACAAGGCTTCTAATTTTTTCCGCTTTTTTTGTTGCATTGGACATTTTTTGTGAGAATTAATAGAGAATGGATTGTGGAGGTTTTATTTTTAAATTCGAATTGGTATTTTGGAATTGATTTTCCTAGTGACACTTTAATCCTCTTTCTCAATACGCAGTGTGATAGGTCTATAGTTATCTATTTTAAACTGATCTGTATGTGCTTTCGGAATGGTTAGTTCATCTTTTTTCCATTCTTTCGGAAAATAACAGCAATGCAGAAGTTATATATTCTCATTATTTCTTGTTGGACAGAAGTGTCTAATTTTCTCAGTATTTTTCTGGAGATATGGTCGAAGCAGAGAGTCGTGTTTTCTTCATGATTTAGGACCTTGAAATATTCATCGTCTGTTATTGGTTGGTATTCAGGATCTGGTTGGGTCTGGGAAAAGTTGTTATAATACCAGTATTCTATTTAGAATTTAGTATTATATTTAGATTTCATCAAATTCTTTGTTGGTCGACTTTTTGAACGATTCCTGAAAATATTTTTTGAAGACGTAATGACTGTCGGTTGTTAGAGTTCTACCTATTTCCCAATATGTTTTTCCTTTCTGTTCCTCTATTTCTCTACATGCTTCTAAGTATTTGTGTGATCTGTAACGGAGTATCATCTTGTGGATGTCTTTGTTGAGGTTGTTAATTCTTCTTTTAGGGCTTGTGAACATCTCGTGAATCATTAAAATAAAGACTGGGTGATCCATTTAAAAAAATCACCCATTTGTTGAATATTTGTTTCGGAACAGCCTGCATATTAGAAAATAATTTCTTGAGATCTAGAAATGGAAGTATAAGGAGCCTGTTTTCGAACGAATTTTCTAGGATCTATAGTTCAGCAGCTATGAAGAAGCAACGCACTATTGCAGGACCGTGTATAAAATATATGACAGATAATATTATAGTTGGAATTAATTCTCCTGAACCTCTACAGATTTAAATCTAAATAAATCTCATGAAAACAGTTAGAATTAAATTTTAAAAAGCATGTCCTGGATACACTGTATCGCTTTATAGACATAAATATTATCATCACATGTGGTGGAAATTAACTAATAAAGAATCAAAACAAATATAAAATAATGACCACATTATTTAGACATCATCTTATACATTTATGTTTCGATTGGATGTTAAAGAATAACAAGTTCCATCACTAAAAAATGTTCAACTTATAATTCAAAAAGGCCTTTTTTTATTTTACTTTTTCAAAGAATATTTAGCACATTCTCCAGAGAAAGAACCTGATAAATTCGGACCCAAATCTCTTCACTAAGGAGTTATTTGAATAAACAAAATAATTAATAAAAAATATATAATAATACCATTTTCACCAAACATTTCTGCAACAACTAACCAATTTTTGAATGAGCATGGCTTATACGAAAATAAGGTTATATCACAGAAATCTACAATGAAAGAAGATACGACTTAGACTCTACATTAGATAACCGTCACGTGCATGTGATATAATACAATACAAAGAAATTTCTCAATTATTTATATATATTGAAAATTACTATGGAGAAGTATTTGCATATTACAGATAATAGCTGGAATTAATTCTCCAGAACCATGTGGTGATAATCTTTAGGTCTATAAAGTACTAGTGTATCTAGGACATGTTTTTTAAAATTTAATTCTAAATGTTTTGATGAGATTTATTGGGATTTAAATCTGTAAAGGAACTTGAGAATTAATTCCAGCTATTATCTTTTATATGCAAATACTTCTTCAAAGTAATTTTCAATATATATAAGTATATATCTATGTATATATAATATGTGAGACGTAATCTCTCAAATCACTGGTAAATAGCGATCTTATATTTCACGAATCAAACAATTCTTATCAGTTGGGTAACATTATTTCCTATGCAAGCAAATTTTTCTATTCAACAATGTTCCTGAAAAATAACGGGTGATTTCATATAAGTTGTGTATATATGGCTTTCATATCATTGGCTTTTCGTAATTTTCCTATAATTAGAAAAACTCGAGAACGAAAAATGCAAACGATATTTATAATTTTCGCTTTATGTCATTTGGAAAATTATTATTCCATGCATGTTTAAATGGTGCTATACGACCGAATTTAAAGCCAAATAAAACACGTCTTTGTGGTTCAGATCTTGCTATATCCTAAATAAATACTATTTTCATTAGACAAGTTTATTTCGGGAATAACAAATGCTTTCTTTCAAGTAGTATGTTCAAATGACAGTCATTACTAAGTTAAACATCATAAGAAATGCAATCTATCCAATAATGGGAATGAGGATTTGGTGTGAATTATTAATAGATTAAAAAGACATTCAAGGTCTCAAATATATTAGACACCACGAATAAAATGAAAACAATTAGATACCACGTTTTTTCGAGGATTGTTTTTGTCATATCGATTTTTTCTTCATGAAATATTGCATATATTGAATAATAGTTAATATTCATCATTCACTGTGTCATTGTGTGAATCTCAAAAAAATAATATAATTATAGATTAGAAAGATTACAGTGGTGTTATTCTTGACTATTCGAATTTTCAGCTCGTGCAAAGGTAATGAATTAGATATTTGTATTCTTGACGTTCGACCATAGACTTACGAGGTGCGTTCAATGTATTCTCGGTATAGGGATGAAAGAAAACTCAGAAAATTTTGGAAACATTCTATTTCTCAATATAGTCCCCTAGAACTTCAATACATTTGTTAGATCGAGAAATAAGTTTTCTAAACCTTCTAAAAAATATTCTTCCGGCTTCTCCTCAAAATAGGTATTAATTGCTACCTTCAGTTCTTTATCGTAGGAAAATCGCTTTCCACGAAGATATTTTTTCACATTTGGGAATAGGTAGTAGTCACTGGGGGTCAAGTGTGGACTGCGCGATCAAAAAAGTGCGAAGTGTAAGTTGCATTGCTCATTCTATTCGAAAAACTTCCTATACACCATTCTCAAATTCGTTATTATATTAGTAATAAATATTCGCAATTAATTAATTTGGAAACAAATTCTAATATTGGTACAGCGGCTTAATCGGATATCACTTAGGCACGAGGAAGATTTCTTTGTTTGTGACGCTAGATATAATTGGAAATACGGTTCGCTGTTTGGGTTAGCCTGGGGTTGTCTCACATTTCAATTGAAATAGATAACTGAAGTTGAATTGTGGTGAAGCAATTGTTTTGTTAATGGAAAAATTTATGTAGAAATTTAACTTTATTTTGTTTCAATAGATATTCAAGATCACGAGATTTAAGAACACTTTCATTAAACTAGGTATGATAAGGAAATGCATATGAAGAGTAGGGTAATTTTAATGAACAATTTGTGTAAATTTATAGCGTTTATATAATAACTCGTTAAAACCAAGCTAGCTTTGAAAGAGCAGCATTAAATAATATTGTCTCGTCACTTCAATCTACGTCTTTAGAATAGTATTTTTCAGAGTTATAATATTATAACGTAAATAGAGGTCATTCTTGATAGAAGGTATATAAAATAATATAAATATTTTAAAAAATTTTAAACAATTTTAAAAAATTTGCCTTCTACATATTTAACTCCAAAAGATTATATTCAATGATTATAACTTCTGAAAATAAATTAAAATAATGTCGTATAAGTACCACTTATATCATGACATAAAATAAACATTCATTATAAGATATCCAAATGGTATAACAAAATCCAATAAATAAAAATTATTAACTAAAATCCTATAAATTAAACATTTTGAATAGACAAAATTTTGTTTCTGCTTATCAATCCTATGAAAACCAATATCTTTCAAGAATATCCAACATAATCCTAAGAATTTTATCACAAAACTATCTTACTTAGACTATTCAATATTATTGGATATCTAACCAAGGTACTTTATACAAAAACTCAAGATATGCAAAACATTACTGAAAAAACAAGTTTTAAAATCGACTTTGCTCATCAGTATTCAAATATTCATATTCAATAAATATTTTCTCGAAGACGAAGGGTGAGTTTAAATATGTGTTATTAATTGATTTTATATTTATTGAATATGAATATTTGAATACTGATGAGCAAAGTCGATTTTAAAACTTGTTTTTTCAGTAATGTTTTGCATATCTTGAGTTTTTGTATAAAGTACCTTGGTTAGATATCCAATAATATTGAATAGTCTAAGTAAGATAGTTTTGTGATAAAATTCTTAGGATTATGTTGGATATTCTTGAAAGATATTGGTTTTCATAGGATTGATAAGCAGAAACAAAATTTTGTCTATTCAAAATGTTTAATTTATAGGATTTTAGTTAATAATTTTTATTTATTGGATTTTGTTATACCATTTGGATATCTTATAATGAATGTTTATTTTATGTCATGATATAAGTGGTACTTATACGACATTATTTTAATTTATTTTCAGAAGTTATAATCATTGAATATAATCTTTTGGAGTTAAATATGTAGAAGGCAAATTTTTTAAAATTGTTTAAAATTTTTTAAAATATTTATATTATGTTATAATATTAGTTATGGTCAAATCATTTGAATGCTTTGTTACCAAAGACCGATAAAAAAGTGGATTTAAAAAAAAATTGTAATGAGGTTACCTTCCTCGAACTGATAAAATATTGCAGGTTTATAATGAAGCACTGCACCTTGCAAATCATAGTTGTTGCATTCTATTACACGTGGTGATCGAGTTCAATTCGTAGTGACTATGACTAATTTCTGCAATTTCCTTATCTGCAGAACAAATGAAAATGAGAACAATGGAGGAAATGTAAGTACTTATTTTTTACAAAGTCTCAGTTAACCGTGGCTTATTCAGGGATGATTTACCATAGAGCAGTATTTTTAATCCTTTCCATAGTTTTAGAAAGAAAAATATCTACCTTAATATTCGTTATTTTATTTGCCGAGAGTTGGCAACCGTTAGGTTGAAACAATACTGATTCAGTGTTACCATAACGAGATGTAACCAAACTAAAATATTACAAAAACAAAAACTGATTGGAAGTTGAACCGGCAACTGTATTTAATCTCAAGTTTGACACACTGTTCGACAATAGTGACGAAAATAAAGATATTGAAAATAGATTTAAACCTCATCTACGTATGGGGTGGACCTATTTTTGTAACTTCTTCTTAGAGTGGTCGTTCACCTAATCTGTGAATTAAATTCATAGTGATTTCAGACACATGATATAATACAGTAGACTCGCGCTTGTGTGAACGCAAACAAGTTTTTCTTGTTCATATTTTAGAGCCGTTCACACTGGTGCAAGGTGTGTAAAAGACATGAAATAAATGCTTATAGGATTAATAAAATGATATGAAACTAAAGCTTTCGATGTTAAACTTAAAAAAAAATAAAAATTTGTCATTTGAAATAAGGAGTTATATTTGTTTGCACATTCTCGGCTGATAGTTAAGCATTCACTTGAATGTTCTTAGGCTTTCTATTACTCTTATGTTTATATCAGTATTTTGTTTGGTCCAGAGCTTTACAAGAGGAAGATTATCTTCATCAATGTCGCTACGTTCAAAATTTTTGTTCCAACATGTTTTGATTACCAGAGGATCTAATTGTTGCCATGCCCGTTGTAAATGTAAAGCAGCATCCCTCAAGGTGAGGTTGTTAAGCCCATCTGCCATGTTGTGTCCTTGGGCCACCAGAAAACTCAAAATATTTTTTCTGTAATAGAGTTTGGTTAACTTCAAGGCATTTTTATGCATTGGCCGAATTAAGGGAGTTACATTAGGAGGCAAAAATATCACAAGTATTTTGCCATCTTCTGTTCTCAACTTTTCAGCTGTGAGGGTGCATTATCATTACCTTTCCCGGAAGATATGAAAATTTTAGAAATTTGTTTACCTACGAAAAATTCTTCTCAGATTCTCAGATTTAATTTTTCCTATTAACACTTACCTCTGGTACGAAGCATTCGAAGAACCAGTTTTTGAAAATTTCCTTTGTCATCAAACCTTTTTTTGTAATTTTTGTAGATACAGGAATTATGGAAATTTTTGAATGCTCTTGTAGATTTTGCTTTGCCAATAATCACCGGCGTCAGTTTGTGGGAACCTGATGCGTTTGCACAACCCAAGAAGGAATCTACTGCTTTGATATTTTGAGGCTCCGAAACCATTCTCTACATGACTTGTCAGTTGGAGCATTGTCACCGTGAACTACCACAAGCATCAGATGAGCACTATTTTTCCAATTAAAACAAAAAATTCAAACTTCCCGCAAGTGCTGTTTAGTCATAAAAAATCTGTCATTTGCAACAGCGTAATAAAAACGTTTTGCGTGAAACTAAAAAAAAAAAATTCAAATTGGATGTTATCGGCAGATGTCCTATCTTTGTAAAATCGCCATCTTTTGAAAACTAACTGAATTAATCTGTACTCCTAATGCTTGTCGATCGAAGCAATGATCATTCTTTTCGAAGAAATAAACGCTATTGTTTTTCTAGAAGGCATACTTGTCCACTTTTGAAGGCAAATGTCAAAATTCACTCCTATATAAAAACCGAAGACATTTTCTAATGAAGACCACAGGGTTAACTTTGCGACAGACTGTAATTCAATTATTAACGCCTATCATCAGATATTGTTCGGAATTGATGACAGAATGAAGAACAAACGGAAGGATGGATGGTTTAGGAAGTAGATTATTATTTAGTAACCGGTATTCCTGCTATTTGAGATAGCCCAGAAGCATCGGTAATATTGTCATAATAAATGAAATTCTGCGCGTATCACGGATATTACCTGTGCATAATTTGGATAATAGTGTTCCAACAAGGTCGATTCAGTTTGGTATTGGTTCGAACGGTATGATGTGGTGTTGAAGTATTGGACTGAACGCTGAATCCGGTCGATATCCATATTGATCTGGTTTTTCGTGATGGAAAAGCCCGCAGATACTGCACAGGTAAAGAACAAGCCAAGTTGTGAGCGGGAAAATGTCCCTATCATTTGGGATGTTGTAAATATTAATTTTGACGTTAATTAATAATTAATGAGTGCTTTTCGAACGAGTTGCGCACTATTATTTTTCTATGACTTAGACAATCACAAAAAGTCTTCAATTTTGTGAGAGTTTCTGTGTAAGTTACTATGAATAATAGAAATTTTCAGTAACGATTAGATAAAGATTCTTATCGAAAACATTCGACAACATTGAAAATATTCATTTTATGTCTTAATATCATTTTAATATTAGAACTGGGAGATTAACACTGATGCAAGTTGCACTGTCCTGATTCGAAAAACTTTCTGTTTAGCATTTAGCTCATAATGCGTAAACTTCGTATTCATCATTTGTGGTTTAATATTGGGAGTACAAATTATTTCGGCCCGTTTTTGTAGCTCAAAAAATGTATTTACATTCTGTCAAGAAAGTACTGGGAATGATCGATTTAAACTGGGATTTAAACTGGGAGATTAACACTGATGCAAGTTGCACTGTCCTGATTCGAAAAACTTTCTGTTTAGCATTTAGCTCATAATGCGTAAACTTCGTATTCATCATTTGTGGTTTAATATTGGGAGTACAAATTATTTCGGCCCGTTTTTGTAGCTCAAAAAATGTATTTATTTCTTAAGATAATGAATTTACAAATTGATTAAAATATTGTCTATTACGGCTTACTACATTTCTACGTTTTATCATCAAATCAAAGAAGTGCTGAAAGCAACCAAAAAGCACAAAATCACGCTGATAAGGGAGACTGGAATGCCAAAGTTGACAAAGACGTCACTGGACCATATGGATTGGGTGTACGTAATGACAGAGGAAAACGATTTGTACACTTCTGTCAAGAGGAAAAATTCATGATCACAAACACCTGGTATAAACTGCCATATAGAAAACGATGCACTTGAACATCGCCCCAAGACACGCAGACAAAGACTAAGAAATCAGGATGGTGGGGCGGATAAGAGTCCGCCCTACAGAAGTTGAGAAAGCCAAATCAAATCAGAAGTTGAGAAAGCCATAAGACAGACAAAGGCACGAAAAACTCCAGGACCTGACGAGATACCGGTTGAATTGGTGAAGCACCTTGATGACGTGAGTGTACATTTCCTAACAGTCTTCTTCAACAAAGTCTACCAAAGGAAGATTGCCCAGCGACTGGCAGAAGTCAATATTCATTGCTCTATCCAAAAATAATAAAGCAAGAAAATCAGTGACTCAAAGCTTGATGAGCCACATTCTGAAGATTCTGGTGAAGATGCTGTTGAATAGAATACACGCCAAATGTGAAAGATACGTTGGAGAGGAACAATTCGGATTCCGTAATGGACTGGGTACACGTGAGGCTCTTTTTTGCATGAGAATACTATTACAAAAGAGTTGTGAAATCCGCAAAAACGCATAAATGTGCTTTATTGACTTGGAGAAAGCATTTGACAGAGTCAGACACACGGAACTCTTCCAGTGTTTGGAGGCTTATAATCTCGACAACTACGATATGTGCCTTCTGACAAATCTGTATTACAATCAGACTGCAGTTGTAAAGGTAGATGAAGACTTAACAGAGGAAATACCGATTAGGCGCGATGTAAGACAAGGATGTGTTCTATCGCCTCTGTTATTCAACCTCTATTCAGAGAATATACGAGTATTTCGAGAGATCAATAGTCACAACATCGAACGTGTTTCGCATTTCAAATATTTGGGAAGCTGGCTGAATGACGAGATTACCTGTGAAGAGGAAATGCATAAAAGATTCGAAATGGCACGTAAGTGATTTGGCAAATGGAACCCTGCTCTTGCCGATAGAAAGACCTCAAAGGAAACGCGACTGAGAACACTCCGCTGTTATGTGTGGGCCGTCCTTTTGTACGGATGTGATACCTGGACACTTAAAACAACAACCATGAACAGGAAGAAGCCTTTGAAAATGTGGTGCTATCGACGAATGATGAAGATTTCATGGACCACATACACCACCATCGAGTCCTTAAAATGTTAAATCAAGATCGAGAACTTCTTAACACTATAAAGATGAGGAAGGTCTGCTACTTCGGGCAATAATGCGGGGAAGCAAATATCACATCTACCGATTAATCATTCAAGGGAAGGTTGACGGCACAAGGTGAATTGGCCGTAAAAAATTCTCATGGCTCAGAAACATAAGAGAGTGGACGGACCTGGGGTAGAACATCTGTTCCAAACAGTGAAAGACAGAAAGCTGCTCAGTAACGTTGTCATGGAGAAAGCAAACGCTTGAAAATAGGCACGGCACTGAAAGAAGAAGAACAAAAAACGTTTTGGATGAAATTCAAAACAATTCAAACGGGATGTGATGGCATATGTCAATTTTGTCTTTACCACGGCAATCAGCTGTTACTATTTAAAAATTTAATGTTTTTAGAGGCATCTTTTGAAAGCGAATCGAATTAAAGTGTACTCCCAATATATTCCTATTAAGTGGTATATTAAAAAAATTATAAAACTGCGTAAATACATGCAGTTTCCTCTTGTTATAGAGGAGTAGAACTCGCAAATACTTCCTCCTACCTAGCTCACATATACGTAGTCTATCATTGACGACTGTTATAAACCATAATACAAAGAAAGTCGCGAGTGTGAACGGAATAGTGCTAAATCGATAAAATAGTAATGATTGAATAGAGTTATTCTTGAGGAAATCATTACTCATTGGTGATGATTGAATAAACAATTCATTTCTGGAATGATTTGAAGCATTTTTTATTGAACGTTAAAAATTACACAGAAATATTGCCTTTTAAGGTACACCATATTTCTTTGTTCTATTGATTAAAAATTTCAGGTACCTATATTAGTAACTAGTTTGCAAAAGTTATCATTTGATCTTTACACTATTGACTTCGCCTAACAGAGCAGTTGGAATAATGTGTTCGGTTTTATTCAGGACCCTTTTGTCTCACATAGACATTATGTAATTTAAAGATAAATAAGATGAATTATTACAAACAATTTCACTTAAAATTATAAATGTCTAACACAGCCCTTGACAAAATGGTATTTTTATATCTCGTTTTAAAATGCTTCAGATCCCTAGTGCCATTTTGTTACTCTTCAGTAATTTTACAATTTCCTGTGTGAACTGAAATATCGCTGTTTGCGTTGATGGTCCCTGCAGATAAGCATATGATCGAAAGACATTTAAGATTCTGGTACTCAAATATTTTTGAGGAGCTTGGCAACAGACAAAATGGTCTATAGATATTAAGAACTTCAAGTTCGCCACCGATGAATAGATAAATTTCTTGGTATGTTCTAATGCCTTCGAATCATAATCCAATAAAGTTCAACTTTGTCGTACTTCTAAAATTAAGAACAGCAATCACTTATTTTTAAGGAAGCTCAAATATAACAGACCTAAAAAGCATTGTTAAATCGCTTTTACTCGTTAACTGCTGGTTCTATCAGTGAGGTGTCAATCAGTACCTACTTTATGGTCAAGTTCACGTTGTTATCTTAGTGCAGATAACGATAAATATACATTATGTTTTTAATAAAGTATTACCCTGTTACTTACCTTTTCGGTTGTTCAACTAATTTAAGATAACAACAATTATATTTATAATCTCTAGGATTATAAATAATCTGTATTTTAGTATATTACAAGCACTAATGTATTATTATCTTTCATGTTGCCACAAGTTAGTCATAAGAGCATCGAAGTAATACGACGATTTCAACATTTTGCATATTTTACCATTACCATAATGATACAAATTCTACGCAAATATTAATCATTTTCTGATCAGAATGTATTCATCAATTCTTTAAAGATTTGTTTATTATATGGAATTAATCAAAACGCATATCCAACCTGATTATTTCCATATGTATTGGAATGTTGCTTGTTTAGGCTCCCTCGTACCAGGAATTTCATTTACTATCTGGAGGGGGTGTTCTATTGACATAATTATCTTGCGCAAGTTGTCCAAACACATTCTCGAAAAATTTATTTATTCTTACTCTCGTAAAATAAATGCAATGAGAGAAATTTATCCTTCATGATCTGATTTGTCTGAAAATGAATACGTTAGTATTTCTCTTATTGCATTTTCCAACATTCATGAGTTCAAGAAATTTATTCATCATATTCTGATTCATCTGAAAATATATACGTTAAAGGAGCGTACTCACTGGAGAACTGAATCATGCAACGTTAACAAAAATTCAATTAAATCGAAGGAGGTTCGTCAATACATAATAAACAGAATTCAATTACTTCATATTAATAAGCGAAAATCGTTTCACCACACTGTGGCTTCATGATGTTCTACATTGGAACTGCTCAGGTTTGAGAACTTATATAGAGAGTTCCAGAAGTCGACGTCAAGCCAGAATCAGGTAAAAGATTAAGTCATAATAGTCATCAGAAAAATATGAAAAAAATCTGTCCTGTATTTTTCAAATGATATTGCACTTTCTTTTATTCGATAAAATGCACACCTTCCTTTTTTCAAATTTTATTTTTCCTATGTAATTCCGAATAGTGCTTCTGTAATCTGTTATCTTCAATTATAAGCCAATTGCTCCATCTTGGAAAATAATGTCCCTTTTTGCCGAAGCAAGTACTCAAAATTAATTAATTTTTTCAGTGCAGTCAGTTAAAGTCGTGCGAAATATTAATTTTGAATTACTTGGTTCGGCAAAAAGTGACATTATTTTCCAAGCTGGAGTAATTGGCTTAGAATTAAAGATCACAGGTTGTAGAAGCACCATTCGGAATAACACAGGAAAAATAAAATTTGAAGAAAGTAAAAAATTATAGCAACAGGAGTTCAAAAATCATCACAGGGTGTGCATTTTCTCGAATAATAAAAAATGCAATATAATTTGAAAAGTACACGACTTAGATTTTTTTAAATATTTTTCTGGTTACTACTATGACTCAACTTGTTATCCGGTTCCGGCTTGACTAGATCACCGTTACTAAATATTTTTCTGTGATTTTGAAATAGCTCATAAAAACCTGAATTGTTTCAGCCGTTACTATTTGGTAGTTGATCATAATTAAAACAAATTGTAGAAATTACTATGTTTTACTACCAAAAAATATATATTACACATTTTCTTGTGACTCGAGTTTCGGGAAATGAACTATCCCATCATCAGACAACTGAAGATCTAACAGTGGTACAGTGGTATTTGAACAAAAATGATAAATATTTTGTATATTTCAACAGATTCTCGGTAACACCTAATAGAGGTACAGACGTTTACAATGGGAACTTGATAAAAAACCGGGTTAAAAAAGAGGGGCCTTCTAACAGATATCGGAATGTCGGCAATCGACAAAGAAGGTTGTTAAACAGATGGTACCCATTTAAATATCTCAAATAATTTTTGGGTTACATAGCTCCTTACAGTCATTCATTATTTTCACATTATTTGGTTGTATATCTGAAATATTTGGATTTACAAAGCTCCATACAGTCATTCATTATTTTTTACATTATTTTTATTGTGAACGAATTTGAAAATTTCAATAATCAAGTTTCTTTTCTTTTTTCGAAAGAAAATAATGTAAAAAATAAAGAATGAATGTATGGAGCTTTGTAAATCCAAATATTTCAGATATACAACCAAATAATGTGAAAATAATGAATGACTGTAAGGAGCTATGTAACCCAAAAATTATTTGAGATATTTAAATGGGTACCATCTGTTTAACAACCTTTTTTGTCGAATGCCGACATTCCGATATCTGTTAGAAGGCCCCTCTTTTTTAACCCGGTTTTTTATCAAGTTCCCATTGTAAACCTCTGTACCACTATTAGGTGTTACCGAGAATCTGTTGAAATATACAAAATATTTATCATTTTTGTTCAAATACCACTGTACCACTGTTAGATCTTCAGTTGTCTGATGATGGGATAGTTCATTTCCCGAAACTCGAGTCACAAGAAAATGTGTAATATATATTTTTTGGTAGTAAAACATAGTAATTTCTTCAATTTGTTTTAATCATAAAAACCTCCCAACAGCTGTTCCTGATTTAATGCTGCTTCCATGGGCTGAATATTCTTTCAGATAATTCACAATGTGAATATCTTTTGTTATCAAATCACTCACACCAATAATATAATAATAATGTTACTTTGTCCTAATTGTATCATTCTAATTTCGCGACATGCAATATAATCGCATGAAATATTAATGATTGTAGCAAAATATACAGATATAAACTCACTAAATAGTTTTCGATACATTTTGAAATGTTTTACAGAGCTATTTAGATGAAAAAGTAATAACATTGATAAAATTGATCAGAAAATGTATTGAAAATAATTTTCAATACGTGGCGCTTTTCATATTCCATGAAAAATTTATTGTGTTTTCGAATTTTCGGGTTTTATTTATGTCTAAGAATGGAAAAATATCAAGAATTTCCATTTACTTAGACTTCAGTAGCTCTAATGTATCCGACTTTTAGTTAATGTATTCGGACTTTTATGTAAGATGCAGGAGAGTGCTATGATTCATTATCCATAATAATCTCAGAATTTGCGGGAATATTGGGGAGAAGTCGTTACGAAAACCATTTCTCTAAAAGCTTCGCTGTCATATTTTCATGATAATTCGCACAGGAATATTTTATATTTTTTGGAGATACAATGCTTCTAGGACAAATCCCTGTTCACCCCAGAAAGTGAAATAATTACTCGTTTATCAGCGTCATGTCGAACTAGGTTCATTCAAATATATTTCTTTAAGCCATCTGGTGTTCTTTCATTTGACGCTAATATTGTTGCCGAAGAGCACTAAGCTTTGAACAAAACGTCAGATCCAGGAAATTTTCACATTTTTTTTAAGGTCAGAACTTTCAACAAAAATATTAATTTTGGCGTCCGTGTGTCAGACCAGAAACTTATCAGCCACATTAATCAAAATGAATACAAACTAAAATTCTTTTCTGCGTGACTGACCTCGTGTGAAGTTTTGGATAGTTGTTCTTGTTGATAAAAGTAAATTACCCTCATAGCGCGATCTTGCTCCGATCGATTAGATACTAATCGGATTTTATCGCCGTATTTACTTAAAGATGTTTTGATTAATTATCAATGGATTGCAAAATGTTAAAACTTATGTGTGAATCAAATTGTACAATCATCACGTATGAAATATGTAGTTAATCTATTATTTGTGTGTAATAGCACATATAAACAGTCAATAATATTTATTAAACCTACAGATACAATCAACCTATAATACCTACGCGTTAAACAATTAAATATTAAAACATATTAATTCTGTGAAACCTCTACATACACACATCGTCAAAAGTCTTCAAGAGAACAATATCCAGTGAATGAACTGGCCAGCAAACTTACCAGACATGAATCTAATTGAGCACATATGGGATTACTTAGGGAGAGCAATATCCAATTGCCAAAACCCACCTTCAACTTGTAGGGAATCGAGTTTAGCCCTTCAGGAAGAATGGAACGATATACCTGAAAATTTCATTAATGACTTGATTCGTATTGAGCAGTTGATTGAAAGAAGAGGTAGTAATCGGACTATTGAATTTGGATTCAGTTGTGGAATAACTATAATTAATCAAAAATAAATAATCGATAAATTCAGATTTTTTCCTATTTACTCTCATCGTGCATAAAGCAAAGAGTAACAAACAAAGATTTCTCATCAGATATATTGCAATTGAAATAGAGGAAAATATTCATCTCATTTCCAGAACAAAGATTGTTTATTTCTAGGAAACCTAGGGGGACCAAGACTTTTGACGATGTGACAATTTTTTTAAAATTGAATCAAAATATTCCAGAAGCACTGTCTCTAGTTAAATAGACATAGAATTCTCAAATATCATTAAATAATTTTCAGATATCATTATATAAAAAGTATAAAGGTATCTATAGAAAATTTTCAGTGTTGCATGATATTTGATAATTCTAGGCGTTTACTTAAATAGGGACATTTTTATTTTTTTCCATCAAACTATGTAGAGGTTTCACGGACTTGTTCAGTTTTAATATTTATAACTTGTTAAATTTTTGTAATACTTGAAAACGTATCTTGATTTAATTTTAATTGTAGATATCGATGTTTGAAAATTAATTTTTACCGAGAATCTAGAACATTATTCTGTTGAATAATATCAAATAAGGTTATTCTGATTTTCAGTTATTTAAAAGTGTAAGATACCACTCTCCTGAAGATGAGCGAAACAATGGTTGTATTATAATAACAATAAACATTTGTGAAAATCAGAATAACCTTATTTAATATACATTTTTATCATATAAAGACTAATTCAATAAAACATTATTCTCTTAATTTTTATAATTAAAACTTGGAAAACCAAAACAATCATTTCACAGCTTATGACAACCAATTTTTATTTTTAGGATAACAATGTGGGGTCTATCATGTGGATGACGGCCAGTGAAGCGAGCAGTTTAACAGCAGAAGAAGTTGGAGAGAGACTCAGCGTGGACGTACATAAGGGTCTTGGTTGGCAAGAAGCGAATAGAAGGAGACAATTTTCAGGGTAATTTTAAAATAAGATGCGATGAAAATATTTTTTCTTTAAGTTAGCGTTTTTTCTGAAAAACTAATGTAATTCATCCTACAATTTCAATCAATATCTACGTAAAAAAGCTAAAATCTATTCTCTTGTAGGTGGTCAATAGATCAAAATTCTTGATCACCTGAATGGCTAAGGTTTTTCATTTCTCATTACCAATTGTTTTTAACTTTAAATATTGATATTGAAATGTTTCAAAATAAATAAGTTCTAGTCAAGACCATTCAGAAGTAGATTTTACTATTTAGGAATGAACAGTAGGCAATTTGACATCTTGTTAAAATTCGTTAAAAAACTCGACCACTTAATGCGAGTGTTCCATCACTTCCTACAATTTTTTTAACAAGAAATGAACGCCAAAGTTTTTAGCATATTCAAAAATAAAATTGCCACAACCTTCCAAATACGAGGTGTCCGAAAAGTATGCGAGCTAAGTTCATATCTGCGCGCCAGACCGCTGGAGCGGCTTCTGCGAGGAGGTATGAGCGTAACCAGCAGTTCCGCACGAACTCCCGGAATGCTGTAGTTACCGATCAAACGCCTAGGGTCGCACGCAGCTTATGTTCAACGTGTTTTTTTGCGTTCGTCGCATTTTTTCTTGAGAAGTTTATTACTGCTAAGGAATCATGGGTTTATGGTGACGATCTTGAAACTAAACAACAATCTTCTCAGTGGAAGCGTTCAAACGAGTCACGGCCGAAAAAAGCACGTCAAAGTCAGAGCCATATCAAGTCAATGCTGATTATTTTTTTCGATTGTAAGGGTTTGTGCACTATCTTGCTCCAAAATAGCAGACGATCAGCAAAGAATATTACGTTGAAGTTCTGGGAGCCTGTGGTTCAATCAAATGGGGACTATTTCGAAGGATGCCACGGCCCAGATGACAAAGAATAGCACCAACGCGAAGATATGAACTCTGATCGGATACTTTTCGGACACACCTCGTAATGTTTAACTCGACCCATATTGCCATTTAGATTCTTGGGGGGGTTGCCATCCCGCTTAGGGAGATGATCGTATACCTACGAATGTGTAATCATATCCCCTCCAAATAAAAATTGACTTGTCTGCGTTTTCTGGAAAAACTAACACTTACGGAAATATCCGGGTAGACTGTTTTATGTGGGCCACTCAGTATATACAATGAGCGGTAATTATTAACAATAACATACTTGTTGGCGATTTGAAGATTGCGGTCTGCTAAAGGTTAGCTATCATTCTTTTTCTTTCCAGTGAAGTTTGTATTGAAGCAAAAATTTATTCTTTAATTTCTTTTCAGATATAACGAATTTACAGTAAAAGACGAAGATCCACCATGGAAGAAATATTTAGAACAATTCCAAAACCCACTGATATTATTATTATTAGCATCAGCACTAGTGTCAGTTTTCATGAAGCAGTTCGACGATGCAATAAGCATCACTGTAGCTATAGTCATTGTTGTCACAGTAGCATTTGTTCAAGAATATAGATCAGAAAAATCTCTACAAGAGTTGACCAAATTAGTTCCTCCATCATGTCATTGGTGAGTATTCTTTAGCAAGGAATCCTGTTGGTGATAAATTTTAAATAGATTGTGTTTTTTATTATACAAATTGCTTCCAAAGATGAACTTTTTAATAGTAGTAATCCTCTCTATAACATATTCAATGAGACGAAAGATATAAGCTCTTGAAGTCGAATTTGATGCCGTGAAATTTTCAAGTCCGGTTCTGCTTTAAATGCTTCGATGTCCATATGTCAGAACTCGCAAACAAATTTGCCAGTAATTTCGATTCCTGGTCAAAGATGGACCTGTCAACAATTTAACCGATATCTTATGGCGAATTTATTTATCGCCAGATAAAGTGAAATACAGAATGACAAATTTATAAATTTCTAGTATTTCTGAACTCCATTCACTCCAAAATCAAATTCAGAGTTGAAATGGAAACAAGTGATAAATTAGATTTCTTAATATAAAAATTTCTAAACATAATGGACCTGGTAAATTTTAATATCTTTAGATTCAAGGGTGCAATCATTCCTCAGGTTTTTTTTAGTCTTGATAATTATAAATTTGGTGCTTTCAAATTTGTGTTGTATGGGGCATTCACAATACTATGTCTCAGGGAATTTTTTCTACAGAAATTTCTAAAATAAATCATAAAGCCCGAAATAATAATTTCTTTAGATATTGTGAATCGAATAATTTGAAGGAAAATTATAATAAATTATAATAGTAAACTAATTTCAGAAAATGTCGATCATTTTGACTTAACTCTTAATTATTTTGGACATTTATCCATTAAAATCCAAATTCATTTTAATGATTTCAACTTAAAAACAGCCTACTGAGGTTGTCTACATCTAGGAAAACGCAAAACAAAAACAAAATTCGGCAGTCTAAAAAATCAATTGTGAAGATTGTAACACAACTACATAAGTCAAACTTTGAAACAAGACTACAGACAGAAGGTCAGAAGTCTTTGAATTATATTAAAGCTGTCAAACACCACTCAGATATCAACAACCTAAAAATCCTCCATAAAAGTCACAAAGACTATAAAAGAATTTTTTGAAAGCCTGGAAATAAACAAAATCCATAAAGACCCCGATTTGAAACACTAAACAACCAATTAGAAATGAACCGATCCCCTTAACATGTGAACCTCCCCCGTCGTCCCTATAATATGATATATCTCAATGCATTATTCCTTTACACCTGACAATGATGTAGTATGAAATATGTTACTCCCGATTTTACGTGGACACATGTAGAGTGTCATATTAGGAAATATTTTATCAATGATTTTTACACTACTTTTAAAGTTTCATTTGATCTAATTTTACTGAAATACATATTTTCTACTACTGCTGTTAAAAAAGACTCATCTTTAAAAAAACTCTGTATATTGTTAATTTTATTCAATACTGGAGAACGTTCAAGTTGAGAGAAGTTAGATTGCTCTGTACCAAACAGAATCATAAATATTGATGTGGGTTGAAAAAACTAATAAAATTTTTTTATTTCCTCATAAATATATGTTAATGCTCCATCCTTTGAAGAAGTTCAGTATGTAATGGAATATACATTATTTGAACTTTTTTTAGTTCGCAAATTGAAATGGTTGTTTTATTGCCAATCAAATATGAAGTATTTAGAGTTTTTTATTATTACTCTATTCTCTGAAGAAATGAAGTATTCTTATCAATCTTTTTTTGTATTTTAAATTCCGATTATATTATGTTGGTTTCTAGTGCTTCTAACAAAACTGCAGGTCGGAAACACATTTCACCCTAACTTTGTTAGAAGCATTAGAAACAAATAGTCATACTATAATCAGAGAGAGAGATAGAGAGAGAAAGAAAATTTAAGTGTGAGTCGACGGTGTTATCTATCATTTTTTCATAGAGATCATTTGGTAGGGTTTTCCTCAAACTACTGCATTCTGATCCTCCCATATTATTAAGGGTGGGTCTTCTACAGTTGTTATATATTAGATGTCCATATTCTAATATCGGTCTGCCAATACTTTCGTAGATTCTTGAAGCTGTTCTCTGGTTTATGCCGCGGTTTTTGTAGCTGAGGAACCGAAAGTGTTTTGATCTAGCAATTATTTCTCTTTTTTTATTATAGAAATGTATTTTGAAATTGGTCTTATTATCCTCTGTGATTCCTAGGTATTTAGCGTGTTGGACTGGTTTTATATTATGTTGCAGCATTCTGGTGGTTGTCTGATCATTTGGGGCCAAATGTTAATAATTTGGATTTCTCAGGGTTTGGTGGAATTCTCCAATTTTTCATCCATATCATTATTTTGTTACATAGACTTTGTAGCTCCTCCATTATGTCCTACAGATTCTTGTTGTGTGTTCTGAGCGCTGTGTCATCAGCATATTGGAGTATGTAACTTTTCAGTTCTTCTGTTACTTTTTGAATATTTTGTATGTAAATATTCTATAGAAGTGGTGACAATGTAGAGCTTTGTGGTACACCTTGTTGAGGAGAAAACAATACAGTGAAATGCTTGTTGATTTTAACCCTCATGCTTCTGTCCTTTATGAAATTTCCTATAATATACTGTAGGTAAACTGGGGTGTCCAATTGCTGGAGTTTGTGTAGAAGATCATCATGCTATACATTTATTAAATGCTTTCTTGATGTCCGTGAATATGGCTACTGACTTGTGGCCTTTTTTTACTGTGCTTTGTATGTTCGATCTTAGAGCTTCCAAAAGTCTGCCTCGAACATTGGGGTAAATTTCAAAGCTTCAAAGGTCTAGGATATCTCTACATGTGTTTTATGGTTTCTCAAACTGCACTATCTGTTAATTTTCAAATTACATGTAGAAAATGAATTTTATTATTTGTTGAAATCATTAATGGGTATTATTTCCAGCTTAAGAGAAGGTACACCTGATACATTTTTGGCTAGGGAATTGGTCCCCGGTGATATAGTCATTTTGAATGTTGGAGATAGAGTACCAGCTGATGTTAGACTATGCGAAGCCACCGATTTGAACATAGATGAAAGTAGCTTCACCGGTGAAACTGAACCAGCCCGCAAGAGTACTGGTCCTGTTTTGAGGCCTAATGGCGCCCACTCCTCCAACACCAACATAGCTTTCATGGGTACACTTGTGAGATACGGCCATGGCAAGGTATTGAATATGTTTGATTTCCATTTTAACATCGTTGTTCACCTTTATGCATGCTCATATCAAGACACTATACTTTAGTTTAAATTTGAATGTGCCTATTCGATTTATTTCCAAAGAAATAGCAGCAGCTTGAAATTCTGATTTTTCAGCTCAAGATTATGAATGGCTGATTTCCGCCTGTTGGGTTCAGGAATATACCCATTTGAAATTTTCTTTCTGCAATATCTCATAAAATACAAGACGAATCCAGTTGTAATGAAATTCAGTTATTCTCTTCAATATATTTCAGGATTCTTCCAGTTATCAATTTTAATATTTTATGACATGAATATAATTTAATTGCAGCCTCATGACTGTATACCATTAGCAGAATCTAATAATTGATGCAGCTTATATTGTTCCAGCCCAGAATCTGTCATTTAAATTTTTTTGAACAATTTGCTTGAATTCTTGATTGATTTGACACCATCCAGTTTTATATGTTAGAAACCAAGTCAATTATCAATGTACCAGAACTGTTCTTAACTCCATCTGAGTGCTTTTATATATATATATATATATATTTTTTTTGACATACTGTTTTTTTTAGGGAATCGTTGTAAGTACTGGTTCGAATAGTGAGTTTGGATCCGTATTCAAGATGATGTTGGAAGAAGAAGCCCCTAAGACACCTCTTCAAAAATCTATGGATAACTTGGGAGCTCAACTTTCAATATATTCGTTTGCTATAATTGGACTTATCATGTTTATTGGGTGGATGCAAGGAAAACAGATAATGGAAATGTTCACTATTGGAGTCAGTTTAGCTGTTGCAGCTATTCCAGAAGGTGACGACAGTTTTTAACTAATGTTTGTGATAATTCAATTTTTAAGATTAAATATCCTGACTATAGATGTTAGTCTTGTTTATGGTTTATGAATCAATATTAAGGGACTGTTTTCTTTAATTAAATAACATTACGATTCAGTAGGAAGAATATTCAGAATTATTTATTCTTTCAGGTTTGCCAATTGTCGTAACAGTTACTCTGGCCTTGGGAGTTATGAGGATGGCCAAAAGAAATGCCATTGTCAAGAAACTACCAACAGTTGAAACGTTAGGTTGTGTTAACGTTATTTGTTCTGATAAAACTGGAACAATAACTAGAAATGAAATGACAGTTACTGTTCTTGTGACATCTGATGGTTATATAGCGGAACTTACTGGAGCTGGCTATAATGATCATGGCCAAGTTTTATTGCACAAGTGTGATTATCCGGATAGAGCAAGGGAGAGTGTTCATCAACTTTTGGAGGTAGGAAAAACTTGAGTTTTATTGGTTTTCGCTTCTTAATCGAAATTATTAGTTACAATGTAATGTTCAATGAAGAGAAGTTCTAAACTTGTTTTTGTTTTTTGATAACATATCTGAGATTGCGTAGGAAAACTCATGTTAATTGTTTGAAAATTCTACATGGTGACAAATTTTGGAGCACTTTTATTATTTACTTCACTTTCTTTATCAGTGGCCATTTCTCATTCATTATGTTCTTGTTTCACTCTACCATATTTTGTAAGGGGAAATCATGTTTCAGTCAGAATTTGTATAAAATTTTTGTTTATATGTGATTTTGTTGTGTATATGCAATTGGTTGCAATTTTTGAACAATCAACTTGAGATTTGCTTCTATGAGACGTCATAGGATTTAGGCCTTCAGATAATTGTATACACTTCCGGGACTTGTTGGCTTGCTTGAAATGCTATGAATTCAATATTTTCAACTCAGTCTATCATTTTGAATTAATAATAAAATAATTACAGGTGGGTGCAGTTTGCAACAATGCAATCATTCAAAACGAATCATTGTTAGGATCACCAACAGAGGGAGCTCTCTTGTCGGCAGCAATGAAACATGGGATGTACAACGTGGGCGAAACTTACATCAGGCTTCAAGAGTTTCCCTTCAGCTCAGAACAAAAAACAATGGCAGTACGTTGTATCTCAAAATATGATAGTGATAAGAAAGAAATTTGTTTCGCAAAAGGTGCGATCGAGAAAGTTTTAGCTAAATGTAATCGTTATAGTATTAATGGACGCTTCGAAAATCTGACCCCAAAGAAGGAGCAAGAGTTTATGGGAGAGGCTGTAGAAATAGGAAAGAAGGGGTTGAGGGTTTTGGCGATGGCCAAGGGAGATGGTTATCAGGATATGATTTACTTAGGCTTGGTGGGAATTTGTGATCCACCAAGGCCTTTGGTTAGGGAAGCAATTTCTATTCTAAATCAGTCCGAAGTTCAAGTTAAGATGGTAACTGGTGATGCTGTGGATACCGCAGTTGCTGTTGGTGAGTTTATCTTTAACCAGTATGTAAATAGTGTGAAATACTAACAATTTAATTTTCATATTTCTCAGAAAACCATAATTTTCAAGAATTACGTCTTTGACACATGTGTGTCTTGAATGTATTGGGAGTATAAATTAATTCGGTCCATTTAATATCCACATAATATTTTTAATACTAACAGCTTATTTTAGATGGATTGGACATCTGCCGATAATATCCCGTTTGTATTGTTTTCAATTTCATACAAAACATTTTTTGTTATACTGTCAGGTCACCACTTCTTCAAGAAGTTTTTCTGAGTCAGTATTCGGAAATTGCCTGACAGGTAGTGAAAAGGAATAAGCAGTAATGGACAAAATTTCGATTAATTTGTCAATTCATTATCTTTTGGAGTAAATGCATTTTTTGAGCTAAAAGAATGGACCGAATTAATTTATAATCCCAATATTTAATTTTTTTTAGAAGCTCAATTAATTTTTCTTTGGAAATATATATATGATTTCAATTTTTTCAAAGGTAGGAAATGCAAAAAAGACAGAAGATTTTCTTTAGTTATGTTTCATTGACACTTCTATTCTTCAGGTATAGGAAGTTGAAGTTATTAGAAAAAATTTAAGTTTTCTGAATATCTAAATTGGATGGATTAACTCCAAATTCTGCACAGTACTTGTGCTAAATGGAGGTAAATAATATAATAATTCCAATGAAAAATTATTCAATTGTGTGCAAATCATATATTTTGGAGTCACCTCTATCAGAATTGAAAAAGTGCTTCGAAAATTAGTACAAAAGCATGAAAAGTCTGTTGATCTTAATGGAGAATATTTTCATATATATCGAAACAATAATGCCATACAAATATTAGTTTTTATTATTATTATTATTATCCTGATACTCCTAGATCTTTTGTGAAGATCCCTCAGAAGCTTTTTCGGCTTGTGTGAGTTAGGAGTTCCGTTGTGTTCTGGGTAGGCTTTGTTACTGCGATCTTGTGCTACTTTAGCTTTGTTAATTTTTGACCCAACAGTGAAATAGTCTTCCAACTAGAAAATTTCTTTTCCACCTGAGCAGGATTCGAACCCAGACCTTCTGGTCATGAGCCCTATGCTCTACCACTGAGCTGTCCGCACTCATTCTTAAAACTTAAGTAAAAATGCTGAAAAATCGGAATGCTTTTCGAGATATCTTCTTAGAACTTTTTCATTAAAAAAAAAACCGATCTTATTCTAAATTCTGATAATTGATATTTTTCAGCTCAATCTATTGGGCTAGACACGTTGCCATCTCAAGTTTTATCAGGGGAACAGTTAGATTTATTATCTGAGACTGAAATGGACGCAATCGTTCCTAGAGCAACAGTATTTTATAGAGTATCACCTAAGAATAAGTTATCTATTGTGAAGAGTTTACAGAGGACGGGTCATATTGTTGGAATGACTGGAGATGGAGTTAATGATGGAGTAGCACTCAAAAAGGCAGATATTGGTATTGCCATGGGGAAGAACGGCACTGACGTTTGCAAAGAAGCTGCAGATATGATTCTTGTAGATGATGATTTTTACACGATTATGTAAGTGGTGAATATGAAATATCCCTGTTTAACATACTTTTGAATACTTTTTTTTTCTAGTGCAGCTATAGAAGAGGGCAAAAGTATATTCTATAATATAAGGAATTTCGTCAGGTTTCAGCTTTCTACATCGATAGCAGCACTATCATTGATTGCTCTAGCTACTATGATGAGTATTCCCAATCCTCTTAATGCTATGCAAGTAAGAATATTCAATTTATTTAAACATTTCACTCAGTATTGTAATGAAAGTTTGGGGAAAAGAAATCCATTATTTTTTTGGTACATGTCTGTAGTGATCAATATCTCCTAAAGTATTGATAAAACATTTTCAGATTTATGTTCGTTGTCAAGGTGACATTTCGCACTCAAAAAATTGATTAATTCAGTTGTGACTTACAGGGTGTTAAAAATGGAAGTCAACAAAGAGAAAATTCGGTACATTTTACAGTTTTTCTTTGATGAAGGCGAAAACGCAGGTGGCTAAAATTGTGAATGGTATTTATTGTCCCGTCATTGTAACAGCTAATTACGTGCAATTTTGATTTCGTCGATTCCGTTGGTATTTTTAATGTTTAAGATGCACCTCGCACAGGGAGGCCTGTTGTCGATAATGTCAATAACATAACAGAAATAATAGAAGTTGATCGTCATGTTAGTAGTTGTAGCATCGCCCAGGAGCTAAAGATCGACCATAAACCAGTTTTAAAACATTTGCGCAAAACTGGATTAAAAAAGAAGCTTGATGTTTGTGTGCCATACCAATTAACACAAGAAAAAAAGATGGATCGAATTTCCATCTGCAAAGCCTTGGCCAAACGGAATGAAATCGACCCATTTCTTAAACAGATGGTGGCTGGAGATGAGAAATGGGTCACATATGACATTATTGTGCAAAAATTATCACCAGGACTAACGGCCAGGAAGGTTCTACTCTGTATTTGGTGGGACCGGAGAGGAATTACTTATTATGAGTGGCCAAACACTAAATTCCTATCTCAGCTGTCAACGATTGACCAGTAAGGGCCAGAATTAAACAACAGAAGAGGTGTTGTGTTCCATCAGGATAACGCCAGGCTAAAGACGTCTGTAGTGACTCGCCAGAAACTTCTGGAGCTTGGTTGGGAAGTTTTAATGCCCCGCCATATAGTTCAGACCTGGCACCAAGCGATTAATTACCATATTTTCTCACATTCCAAAAGTTTCTGAGTGATAAGAAATTAGCATTAAGAAAAGATTGTAAGGATCAAGAGTTTTATGAGAGAGGCGATATGAAGCTACCTTTCAAATGCCAACAAATTATAGAACAAAACGGTACATATTTGACCCAAATTGGACAATCTGAAACATATTAAATAAAGTCTTGAAATTCACCCAAAAATAATGGATTTTTTCCCCCCAACCTAATATACAAGAGAAGTACCATATTAAATGATCCAACATTCAGTACAATATACTTCATAAAATTTTATTATTTTTCATGTATAATACGTGTATTCTAAAGTAAACAGGACTTTTTTCAAAATTAAGTCAAATTTTTTTCGACAAAATTCACTGATTACTATTTTACCGATTTTTGACTAAAAATCAGTCACCAATATCGATGGATGAGATGAATTATTAACAATTTCATAGAAACTAAAATCAGAACATAATGAAAACCTTTACAAAATGATTACTGTCAGAATTAATAATGCACATAGGAATAACTGTTTTAGAATGTTATGATTAATTTAATTTGAATAACATGATTTTAATTCATTATTATAATAAGAAAAAAATTTTTTACAAAGCTTTGAAAACTCGTAATACTAGCAGACCTGGCTATGACATAAACAGAAAGAATGTTGGCCCTTCATTTCATTTTTGCACCGATACAGCAAACATACTAGCACTCATAACATAATAACTCAACTTCTGTAAGTTTAATTGTCAATCGCAATTGACGAACTTCAGTGTAGGATGGATTTCATTAAATCAGATAGACAATCAAAAGGTGAAACTACTGTCATTTTCTTTTTAGTTCATATGTTTAAGTTATTATTAGTATGGCTGTGAAAAATAAAAAGACCAATTAAACATATTTTTCAAGATATTATGGATAAATATCATCATGGATGGTCCTCCGGCACAAAGTTTAGGAGTAGAACCGGTGGAAAAAGATGTTGTCAAGCAGAAAGCAAGAAATACCAAAGAACCAATGATAACAAAGAAATTAATTATCAACGTTTTATTATCAGCTCTCTTTATCATTGGAGGCACTTTATGGGTCTTTAAGAGAGAGGTAATCAATTACATTTAATTCTTTTCAATGTCCTAACTGTTTTGATCTTTCATTTCAGATGAGTTCTCAGGGAATAACAGCTAGAGATACAACAATGACATTCACTTGCTTCGTCTTCTTTGACATGTGGAATGCTCTATCATGTAGGTCGCAAACAAAAAGTGTATTTCAGATTGGACTTTTCTCCAATAAGATGTTTCTCGTAGCTGTCACATTGTCCGTAATCGGACAGCTCTTGGTGGTGTATTTTCCACCTTTACAAAAAATTTTCCAGACAGAGGCACTGACACTGCTAGGTGAGGTTTAATAAATTTTTTTCTTAAATTTGCTTGTTTACGCCAAAATTCAGAAAAGTACTGGGAATCTGTCAGTGAAACGCCAAATATGTATTATATATCTAAATTTTATTGTATCGCGTTCATCAAAGTAGGCTCCTTCTGAAATAATAAACCCAAGTCAATAAATACAATCATTAAAACTGTTTTTGAATGATTTTTCAGGAATCTGCTTCAGTACTCGCCTCTCATTCTCTATAATATCTTCTATCGAAAACGAATGGCTCAAAGTAGTAATTTAAGTTTTGGAAAGGAAAAATATGAGGAAAATACAGTAGTTGTAGATGTTCTTAGGCAGAAAGTCGTTTACAGTTGTAGCTTTATGACAGGTCTTTTGGCACCTCTTTAAGTGAGCCTTTTAAATGATCTATTCCTGGTACTTTCTTGACAGTATGTTTATTTCAAAATATTGGATTTTCACAAACTCTCGAAATCAGACTTACTTTTAAAATTTGGGACATTTTTCAGATATGGTATTCCTGACATGTTTAACTTCATCAGTCTGGATATTCTCGGAGATAAAGAAACTGGTCGAGAGGCTTATAGAGCAGAGAAGACTTTGCAAGAGGTCTCCATTAGAGTATGTATGACATAAGGGGGGGCCTGGGGCGAAAAATCGCTGCAAGTAGCTGCTTTCTTCCCTTTGCCCCTTTTATATTGGCCCCCTTAAAATGTGCAAATATTGACATATTCAAAAATTTGTTCAAAATTATTTGAAAATTTGAATGAATAAAATGAAATAAGAGATCATTTCATTGGCGTTATATTAACTATTAATGAAGTCAGTATATTTGTGTCCTTAATTATAGATGTTGAAGTTCTCGTAGGTAGTGGGATAGGTAGAAAAGAAAACAAATAACTTGAAATAGGTGCTGATATTTCGTCTGTATATTCAGATATTTTCAAGGTAAGTTCATTAAATCAAGAGCAGCTATCGTTAATAGCATTACAGAAAATTTTATTTGAAAAAACTTGAATTATATATGAATTCATGATTTTATTGGATAGAATAATATTTCTTTAAAGGAAATGAAATTTAAAGATGATTATCTGAAATTATGAAAATTAAATGGAAAACTCTTAGTAAATGAAAAATAAAAAGCTCAAAAAAACTGAATCAAAAGCAACACTAGATTCTTTTTTACCTGTTCCCAATTTTTATACCAACAAAACATAAAAACTGTAGTTTACTTAGTTTGTCACTTTCATTTAAATATTGAGGGGTCAAAATCAAATTTGCTTGTTTTCAATGATATATCGAAAGTTCCTGCAACATATATTATAGTTATTTCTTTATATTACGCAGTAAGGAATATATGTTATAAACTTGTCTTGAAAAAGTTATTGTACAGACGAAATTTTTGCATCTAGTTAAGTTGGTGGTTTTCTTTTTTACCTGTTCCAATTTCTGTGAGCACTTCAATATTAAATACTAATCATTACAAAATTTATGTAGAATTTCTGTCTCAATTTTAGCAATGTGTGATTTCTAATCGGTGACTACTGCTTCTTAAGTATCAATGCCATTTGTTGGAATACTTTTTGGTTTACGTTTAAAAGAAAAACTTTTATTACTTTGTTAGTTATAATAATTTTTATTTTTTGCACATTTTAAAGGTCTTTTTTTACCAACCCCATGCAGCTAATGTGAATAGTAAGTTATTATCTATTTATTGTTATATGTAGAATGTTTGATTCATAGGTGTAACAAATCAAGATTATAAATCTGTTTTTCTCAATACTGTTGTAATGGAATATCATTTCGTGCATATACACATATTACGGTAATTTGATGTTATCGTAAATGATCATCATGACATTGATAATGATAGCTTAAAAAATCACCTGAAGAAATAAGTTGAATTATCTCAAATGCGTATGTTACTTTACACTCTTAATTCATAGTCTTCAACATTGTAGCATTTGAAGGTTAACGTCAAATTTTTTCATTGAATATTGTCAGTGTACTAAAGAATATCGCTCACTCAAGTAAGATTTAAAAGAATTTTAAGACATTATTGAAATAATGGTATATAAAGTCCAAATGCTTATAAAGTGATAAGGAGAAATGTATATCAAAAGCACCAAATGCATGGATTAATTTAGAAATTATATCAAAATTTCTCAAATACAAGATTTTATATGCCCTTATAAACAATTGACCATTCTTGTTCAAACATTAGTTTTCAAGTGTTTTTTTATTACATCATCTATTAAAAATTGTGATATTCATTTGAACAAATAACACTTTCAAGAGAAGGGATCTACAATATTAATTTTCTCTATAAAAGTTAAATTCATCTAAGATGCGATTTTTGGACTTTTAATATTTTTATTGGACGACGTTTTCAAATGGACTAACTGAAAGGAAAATACTCAAAATTATCCAGAAAAATTATTTGATTTTATTATGATTATTTAAAAAAAATTGAAAAATTGCATTTACTAATTTAATTATTCATGAAACTGAAATTATGATTGGTTGTGTTAACTTAGGTATTTCTCAATGTACCTACAAAATTGAAATATTTATGGTGGCTTTCACACATTGTACTAGAGCTTTCTATACAGAGCGTTCCAGGAGAAATGTGACAAACGGAAATCATAAATTTAGGTCATCTAGGTGAATTCATATTTATAGATTTCAATTGCCTGAAGGCCTTGGTTTATCATATACATAGTGATTTTAGGAATGGAGTTTCGAATTTCGATAACTCTTGAACCAATCAACTGATAGATTTTGAAGTTTGCAATTCTATCAGGTCGGGAGTGGGATGCTATTGGATTATCCTACCCAGTTAGTGATTTTTTATTCTCAGAAATTTTAAAGGAAAGTGGTCGAAAGGAGTGTTATAACTGTAAACTTTGAAATCTGTCAGTTGTCTGCTTCCAGATTTATTGAACTATGAAATTTCACTCAATATCTTAAAATCACCCCGTATATCCAAAAACAAAGCCCACAGGCGATTAAAATCTCTCCATATGAGTCACCTAAATTTATGGTTTCTGTTTTTCACATTCCTCCTGAAACACTGCTTATAAGTGTATTTTTACCTCCATCGTGGAATTTAATGTAAAATCAACTATCAGTTGATGAATCAGTGGAAGTTTAGTGAAACTCATATGTGTGAAAATTTTGGTTACATATTAATTCTTGCCATTTTCCACAAGTATCATGTTTACAGCAAATCATACGAGTGAGAAATGAGTATTTCTTGTAAACTACACTTTTTCTGTGGCTCTCATATGAATGAACCCTTTACTTAGGATGAATTTCAACTTTGACGAGATTTTGTGATATCAAATTGGAAAAACTGTTGCTAGTTTCATTGTTTTCTTTCGTAGAAGTCATGTAATAACCACACTTTATTAGATAGGAATATGGAAAACATCATTTCGAAAAAATAGTTTTATATTATAGCCATAGAAAAAATCTTATATACTCAGTCATGGCTTTAATTATCCTTGAAGTCGTAATGTATGTGTTGCAGTGGTTCTTATAATTAATATGCATGTTCTAATAGTCAACTCAGTTTGTATCTAAAAGAAAATTTTATATTTTTTATGCCCGTTACTGATCAGGGGAATTAAAAACATATTGTCTTTTATTGATTTTTATCAGATCTGAATAAACATTCAACCAAAATTTGGCATTCTGAAAAAAATTGAGAACGGCACACTGCTATTTGTTTAATTGGTGTTTGATTCAATAAAGCAAACATTTGAATGAAATTTCACAAGTATATAAAACATATGTATTAATGTAAGAAATTTGGCAGCATGTAATACGTCGTTCATTGATGATTTCTATCCACATTCCAATTTACGCGTTTCAGAAAAACCGTTCATTCAAAAGAGAATGAAAACTTCAATTTCATTTTAATGTTGCAACGTCAAATCACTTGATATATTTCGTAGGAATTTTCGCACAATTCATAAATAAATAGTATAGAAATTGTACAAGATTTTATTTTCGTATTCAAATAAAATTTTTGAATACATGTTCATTTCAAAGTGAATAGTGATTGTAAATCAAAAATTGAAACTCATGAATAAATATATACATTAGATTTAAATGAAGATATTGTACCCTTTCACCAAAACTTAAATGGAGTAGTTTTTAAGATATATGCTGTTGAGAATAGATTGTAAGCGCAAGCACTTCACGTTTAATTCAAAATTTTTGTAGGATTTGTATTAAGTCCTTTGAAATAGTTCTGTGATATAGACTTGTATTTTTTTTAAGGAACTGTGAAATAGTTGGGTGTATTTAGTGTATTTGAAAATAGGATTGAAAGATCGTTAAATGTTCCAAGTTATACAGGTTGCTTTCTCTGGACCTGGTTCGAAATTTCATAGGAAGATATGAAAGATGGAAATACTTTGATTCATGTCACACCTCTGTTTATAATAGCGGTCACGCATTTTTAGATACCAAGGTTTATAGGAAAAGATATTTAATAATTTTTTTCCATTATTAGCACATTAGTAATTATTTTTTCTTTGATGAAATTGGATTGTTTGACATCATTATAGCGGTTAGTTACTATTTAGTAGAATGTCCAGACAACTAATACTAATATTTCCAAACTGCATTCACAAAAATTTGTAAACATCTCCCTATTTAAGCTGTAAAACAGTTTGAAAACTTGTTTTAATTTTTACCATTGATTAAAAAAAAGAATTCCGATATAAAATTTCAGGGTTTCTTATGAAACAGTTTCTTCTTGGTAAACACTTGAAGAAGAGTCTGTGTAAAATCCTATATTCTAATAAAATCTGTTATTTTATCAGAAGATCATGATGAAGAAAAAGTACTTCATAATATCAATATAATTTTTTTCTTGACATTATCCAAATATTAATTAGATAGTTATCTATTTACAGGTTGATAGATGAGTTTCATGAGTAAATGGTTAATATTGAAATTTTTGTTAATTTAAATTATCTCATATTCCAGAGTTCCAGCTGAAACTGGATTACAAGTACAAAAAGTAACTTATTCAGAACATTCAGTAGATTCAATTTGAATAGTAAAATGTTGAAGTTTGAAACATTTGAATATACTAAATGCACCAAGCCAATGGAATTTCAGTGACATATGCTCTGTCGAATTTCACAATTGAATTTATATTTGCATGTTGATGCTAGATTATAAATCTTTGTGCTATAGAAGCTCCTTAAGTTTGTATTGATATATCAAATTATCTGAAGCAATGTTTTTGAATTTTCGATGTTATGTACCTTCACCTGTTTGATAATTCAATTTTTAAATAAAGTGGCAAGTCTTCTTGAAGTATGCATTTTAATTATTTATTCACAAGAAGAGTGATTGATCACTCATATATGCTTATCTGATTTGAATAATTTTTGGTACATGTGTGCCTCTTATTTATGATTAGAATTTGGGCTATTAGACAACTTACCAGAAAAACTGGTTAAATGGTGTGTTATGCATCTACAATTTCTAATGCACTCATTGATATGCCTAGGTTCGGTTCTGATGGAGAAAGGTCTGCTAAAATCTGTAAAGGATACTGCAAATTCGAAAGTCTGCAATCATATCCCAGATATTTTCTGTCAGATCAGGTGATCTTGGGAGCCAAGGTAAATAAATGATTGATGTCTTGTCAATTCATGAAGGCTTTTTTTCGGACAACATACGATCCAACAGTATTTTCTTAAAGCATAGCGTTATAGATGGTGTGAAAATATGGAATAAAATATGGGTTGATTACTTCCGCTTGTAGTACTGGGTTGTCACGTTGTCTAATAAAAACTAGTGGTAAGTTGCTACCATATGCAATAGAACCCAATACCATAATACTCACAATGTGGTGAATATGGTACTCTCTGTCAAATTAGGTTGATCATATATTTCAGCAGGTAGCAAGTACAACATCCATAACATGAGTAGTTCAAATGATCCGCGGTAAAGTCTGGAAGACAATAAGATAAAAGAATCCAAACAAAATATAGAATATTGATCCAACTTACTCAAAACTACTAATGACTAAGTTTGTTTAGTGAGTTCGATCAATATTCTATATTTTCTTTTGATACTGTAATGAGTGTTAATTCTATGTGTCTACTAATATTGAAACAGTGTTTTCTAAGGCATTTATCTAATTTAATTTTGAAAAGTTTTTAAGAAATTTCATAAAATTAAAATTTGTAGCGAGGTAAAGCAGATTTAATTTGTTTGATATTTAAGTTATTTATTTTGTTTAAAGGATACATTTTAACGGAATGAAAATGTTCTTCTACGAGCGCGCTGAAAAAACTTTGCTCGAAAAGATATTATTCAAAAAATTCTACACCCATCAAATGCATTTTGTTATTTCAGAAATAAAATAAATCATTCATTCATAGTGAATTGATCAACTTTTTCAAGCACCAAATATTCCGAATGAAAGTAAGATTGCTGTAGCCGGAATGAATAAAAGTTCGATAATTATTTTTATACAATAGGTACGCAAACAATTACTTCCATGAATGATTTAAATGGCATCGATATGTATTTATTCAATCTTGAATAAGTTCATCAAATGCAAGGCACAATGACTTCATTAAAGCGTCCATTTGATTCATTAATGTTTTTGATATCGGCAGACATGGAAAGAAATTTAATAAGAGCATTTTCTTCTTTTAATTTACCGAAAACTAGTTTCAAAGCAAGTGCTTACAAGGTAAGTCGCAATTTATCCTTTAGTATCAAGGAGTCTTTTTGTATACTTCATAATCTCTGATGAAGGAGACTTTCATGAAATTTTTACAGAGGTTTATAAATAAAATTTATAGATATTTGGTGTTGAGACAAAATTTTTTGAAGAGTTAGTAAAAAGGGCTTTATTTCCGAAAGTGTACTCCGCTTAATAGGCCAAGTCGGTTCCGGGAAATTTCTCGTTTGAAAATTTTTCTTATTTAGTGATTAGAAACTACTATCAGGTTTGTTATAGTGCAAAGACATTTTCTCTACGGTATTCAACACTGTTTGGTGCCTGCCGTCGACAAAATGTTATGAAAACATTTATAGTTATAACAAACGTTTCATACCAAGGTTCGTAGGGCCCATCCGTAGAAGAAATATCAAGAATTCAACAGAAAAATGTGATGCCAATTCTGAAGCCACTGTATCAGAAACCACTGCTCCTTCATCAAGGTCACATGCAGTGGTTGTATGATACAGATGGCAAACGATATTTGGACATGTTTGGAGGAATTTGTACAGTGTCAGTTGGGCATTGCCATCCGTGAGTATTTAGATGATACACTTATTTTAATATGATTTCTTCTTGCCAAGGTGAAATTTTTAGCCTTTATGACATCTGATTATTATGATTTCGGACTTCCATTGCCTGAATTATTTTGGTATTCAATGTTCCTTAATGCTAAATGAAGCTCTGAAGTGAATGGGGAGCCTGTACCTTTAATTCGCAGGCAGCGTTTCGATCTGAACTTGCGCACCTAAACTCATCAGATAGACGTGGTGCGCAAGTCTGCCTATGACGCCAGTGACCTTGTTCTACGTCGGAACGGTAGTCGAACGCTTGTGCTCTGCTCTACTTGAACCGGCGAGGACGGGGAGCTCAGTATTCAGAAAGCGGTAGCGTAGAATTCTGTCGAAGGAGCGGACACGCCACGCACTTCTCTCCCAGTGAGCGTCGATAGGGTCGCGCTATAGTGGGTTAGGATGGCGGTGCCATCGCCAGCGGGCTTACTGTGAAACGAAAATAGGAAAAGTACCTCGGATTGATGAAAGGGATGGGATCGTCTGGGGTCACCAATGAAGCTTTGAAGTGAATGGTGTTCTTACGAGGGAGCTTCTACCTTTTAATTCGGAGGCATTGTTTCGTTCCGAACTTGAACACCTGAACTCACCAGATAGGAGCGGTGCGCAAATTTGCTTATGAAGCCAGTGACCTTGGTCTACGTCGTTGTCGGAACGCTCGCGCTTTGCTCTAGTTGAAGCCGACATGGACGGTGATCTCGGTATTATAAAAGTGGTGGCGTCCTCTATGGGATACGCCGGGAAGCTGAAGGAGAGCAAAGCAGAGTTCTGCTGAAGGATCGGAGGGCATGTCGCCACATAACAAAAAAACGTGAAACACAATCTTCAAAGACAGAAAAATGATACAAAACTGCGAAATGGAATACCAAAAAATACATAAAATATATCCTTAAATGTGAACAATTATTATGACAAAAAAAAAGGTTACAAAAATGCGAAATGGAATACAAAAATGTTGCAATTAACAGAGGTTGTAAAAAAAAAAGAATTTATCCTGTTTCACGAGGTTTCGGACAGCTGGGAATCTTTGACCGTTTTCAAGTGAATACTGTATTTATTTGAAAACGGTCAGATTTCAGATTTGTCTCAGAGATTTATTTGTATGAAACCAGATTCTTTCTCCGATATGAAGGCATTTACTATTCAAAATTTAACTGTCAGTATTTTCTGCTTTTTAGGAAGAAACATTATTTTTACGTCCTGGGTACTTAAGTTCTTTAAGTACTCATGAGTAATTTTTTTTCAGGAAAATAACGGAAGCTGTTGTACGTCAGTTCAGTAGATTGAATCATGTATCGAACTTATATCATCATCCGAAATTATTCGAATATTCTGAAAGATTGGCTGCAAAAATGCCAGGCGATCTGAAGGTGAGTAACCTATGTATTATTACTACACTGCTCTAAAATTGAAGTGGATAATTTGCCTACATATCATAATATATAAAGGAAAATAAAAAAGCGATCTACATGCTTAACATGCTTGAAATGGCAACAATAAGCAAGAGTGCTGTAGAGCGACAACATAGTAGAGAAATAAATAAAATGAAGATTCTGACGTGGTGTCAATGAGGTTAATCAATTAAAGAAGGACGAATGTTTTGCCAAATGTCCGTCAAAGCATTTGTTCAATACAATTTTGATCGGGAGAGACAGCGGGCCAATCCATTCGGATAATGCCTTGCATTTCTACGCGGTCGTTGATAATTCTTGCCCGGTGTGAACGTGCATTATCGCCGATTAAGGTAAAATTGTTGCCAATGGCTGCCGCAAAGGGAAAAAATTGGTACTACAATCAAATCACGACACCTTACCGCTGTCATGGTTGAGTTAATGAGGATAATAAGATCTGTGCACCCATTAAAACAAATGCCTTCCCAAAGGCACACTGAGCCGTCAACGGAAAGAGTTGTTGGTGTCATGAAATGTTCATTATACCGTTGATCCCGTTATCGTCACACCAACATTCGTCCATCAGACTGATACAGACAAAATCTGGACTCATTCGTTAACAGACAGAATCTCCATCTGTGTGCGTTCCATTTCTCATGTTTAAGATATCTTAAAACCCGGTACTCGTGAATTATTTTTCCAAAAGCTCTTCCTGTTTGACCAACTTTCAAAATGTTTCGTATAATTTTATTTACTCATATATATTGGAAAGTACGGAAAAAATTCACTACACCTCGAATCTACACTCTGCTTTTATTGAATTAAGAAAAATACTTACAGATGGTGTATTTGGTGAATAGCGGATCTGAGGCTAACGACTTAGCAATTCTTCTTGCAAGATTATATACAGGAAATAATGAAATACTTTCTCTCAAGAACTGTTATCATGGAATGTCCTATCAAACAATGGGCTTAACTTCATTAGCTCATTATAAATACACTGTTGCACCACCAGCAGGAATTCATTCTGTAAGTATCTTCTCATTTTCAAATCTAATATAACCCAAAAATCAATGTCACGAAAATCTCCTTGAATGTAATTAATGCATATTTATCCTTTCTGAAAGTGGAAATATCATGAACAAGCTCCAGTGCTTTTAAGAGAACAAAAGAGAACACAACCGTAACTTTCAATATAATTCAACATGTGTGAATGTACCTGATTTAATATATTTGGAAATGAGGTTAGAATAAATTTGATTTGATATAATAAAGATGTACAGTAGATTCGCGCTATTATGAGCACATGTCTGTGTGAACAACCCAATATTGTGAACAAGAAAATTATTCCTGATAAAACCTATGTAATGAGTTCTGAAAAAACTGCACCTGGTCTCAAAATATCAAAGCAGCCAATTACCTCCTTGGGTTGTACAAACGCATCAGGTTCCCACAAACTCACGTCGTGGATTATTGGCAAAGCAAGATCTTCAAGAGCATTAAAAAATTTCCTTAATCCCTGTATCTACAAAAATACAAAAAAAGCTTGGATGACAAAGGCAATTTTCAAAAACTGGTTCTTTGAATGTTAATATGAAAAATGAAATGTGAGTAAATGAGAATTTTTTGCAGGTAAAACAATTTCTAAAATGTTCAAATCTTCCGGAAAAGGCAATGCTTCTTCTAGATAATGCATCTTCATGTCCATCAGCTGAGAGTTGAGAACAGAAGATGGCAAAATATTTGTGATGTTTTTAATTCAGCCAATGGATCAAAATGCCTTGAAGTTAACCAGACTATATTACAGAAAAAATCTTTTGAGTTTTCTGGTGGCCCAAGGACACAACATGGCAGAGGAGCTCAACAACCTCACCTTGAGGGATGCTGCTTTACATTTACACGGGGCATGGCAACAATTAGATCCTCTGGTAATCAAAACGTGTTGGAACAAAATTTATAACCATAGCGACATTGATGAAGATGATCTATCTTCCTCTTGTGAAGTTCCGAAAAATATTGATGAGTAAAAAATCGGAACCTATAGTAGAGGAAACTATCGAGTTGCTGAACATAATTCATCCGGTCAGTTGAGAAAAATTTATAACACTCATACTTCAATATTCGAGCGAATCTACTTCGATTCAAAATAATAAGTAACTACTTAAGATATTTTTAAATTTTTTGGCTGAGTATAGCTGTGAAGATGTGGAAAACTGGAATAGAGATATGCTGGAAATGAACCAAAGTCTGGCTAATATCGATGGTAATTCGAAAGAAGCGTTTCTGATGTGGAAACTGAGGAAAATAAGAAGATTCATATTGCAGAGGTTCTGAAGGCATTGAAAGTGGTTTCTCAATGGGCCGAACAAAATACTGATATTAACATAAATAAAATAGAAAGCCTACGAACAATTCAGTATAAATTTTTTTTTTTAATTAAAGCTTTGGTTTCATATAATTTTTTTAATCCTATAAACATTCATTTTATGTCTTTTACACACCTTCCACTAGTGTAAACTGCTCGAAAATATGAACAAACAAAATTTTTTTATGTTGACACTAGCGCGAGTCTACTGTATTTCCATACTGGCATTGCAAGAATAATATAAAATTATTTTTTTATATGAAAGGGTTATCATTTCAAGGTTTGCTAGGACTTTGGATAATCTAATTTAATCCGTTCTTTCTTAAAAGTTTCTCTACCTATGGCTTAAGCACTTTATTTTGTTGCCTATGGAGCTATTGAGCTACTGTACCAACAGTAGTTTCATTTATTCGACTTTTTGAGTGACAAGTCTCTAATAGAATATAGCGTTCATTTCCTGTGCAAATTACCAAAACACAGACGAAGTACGTCCAGTTAATATCATGCCAAAGCATATAGGCTTGTTCATCCACAACTAGTCTTCCAGTCAAACTGTTTGAAACATAAAGACCCAGAAGAAGGCTAAATTCGATTACATGAAACTGAATGGTGTGAGAACATTTAATTAAAAAAATCTCATTTTCTTCTCAAGGTTACGAACCCCGACGTTTACAGAGGTCCTTGGGGAGGATCTAACTGCAGGGATAGTCCATCACAAACTTCGAGAGTCTGCTCTTGTGAATCGAACGAATGTGAAGCTTGTCACCAGTACATCTCAATTTTGAGGAACGAATTTCGAAGTGTGGTGCCTCCAGGAAAACTTGCAGCATTTTTCGCAGAGTCAATACAAGGGGTTGGGGGAACAGTGCAATTTCCGAAAAATTATGTCAAGGAGGCTTACAGAATAGTCAAGGAAAATAATGGACTTTTTATATCCGACGAAGTAAGTTTAATGTGTAAATTAATACGTTTGAATTACATTTGTGAGTTTATCTTATTCCTGTAGATTAGTAAAAGATTAAACCACATAGATAGGAATCGTAACGTAATGATGCCTCCTGAATCATGACAAAGATGGATTAACACCTGTAGCGATTATACTTTTTATGTACGTAATCATTTAACTCAATGACTCCTCCGAAAGGATGATTCTACTATGAAACATTTCTAGAGCTCAATTAGCAGACTCTCAACGTGAATGATGCTTAGTTGGCTTGAGTACGTTTCATTGCCATCTTACGAGGATGTACTGCCTACTATAGAAACAAACTAAATTGGAAAGTTAAAATATTTTACTATTCAACAACTCCTCCTAATTGGATACATTTATAACAACGGATCTGCAAAGCTTTTATTACCTCTTCGTTGGAAGAAAATTTACGATCTTTCAACCTTTTCTCTCTTATCCAGATAATCAACCATGATTACTCTATGGTAATCTCAAAAACTTGAAGCAAGAACTTTTCTGTCAAATTTTTGGACTTTTTTAGGTCTTGAAGAACTAGAGTATTTCCATTCCATCGTTTGCTGCTTCGTTTAGTTTGTCATAGAAACATACCAAAGTTTCATTCATAGCAACAATACTTTTGCAGAAGTATTTATCGATTTCAAATCGAGCACCTATCTGACACGATTTTTCAACCCCTTCACCATAGAGTTATTATCTCATACGTCTATGCTCTCACGCTTCTAGTCAACGGGCAGTTATCTGGGGATGCATTTTGCAGAAATGTTTTCAGGTCCAAATCGACGTGAATTGTCTGATAAAATCCTATCATAAATTACATGGTATTTTCGGGAAAGAACACAGAAACCTTCATTTTCGGGAAAGAACACAGAAACCTTCATCTTCAATAGAAAAATTACCTCCTTTGAACTTTGCAATTTCAATTTTTTTAAGGTAGTATAGGAAGGACCAAGGGATTACCTTTTAATCTCTTCTAATACAGACACTTGATGAAAGCTAGGTACTCAAAATTTTCGATTTTTTCAATTTCGGTCAACATCGTTTTTTCCACCTTTTATTGCGTCGTTCTGATTCGACTTTATCAGGTAGTATTTACACTGACACTTCTAATAATTTATTTTTAGTCTTTTTGGAAAATTTCCCTTATTTATGGAACCGGTCTAGGTCATTTAGATATCAATACATCCGCGCGTTGGATGTAGATTTAAATCTAATTGCCAAATTCGGGGCGGAATGGCGAGATTTTCGTCTTATGTTGTTATATTATAAAATTTTTTCAGGTACAAACAGGATTTGGCAGGACCGGAGAACATTTCTGGGGTTTCGAAGGTCATGGTATAGTTCCAGATATAGTCACAATGGCCAAAGGAATCGGAAATGGTTTTCCACTTGCTGCAGTTGTAACAACAAAAGAAATTGCTCATGCTCTGACTAAAGCATCCCATTTCAATACTTTTGGAGGTGGAGCTGTAGCTTCTTCCGTTGGTTTAGCAGTGTTAGATGTAAGATACAAGTTTTTTTGAATGTTTTTGTTACTAAGAACGAGAATCTATATTTATCACCAAAGCCACATTTTTCGAATAAGGAGAACAGAGGCAATGAACTTCAGTTTCAATATTTGAAAAATTACATCTATATGATGGCTTGAACACAATTTTGAAGTGGCTGCTTGAAACTTGGCACATTTCTCTAGCAACGCCGTTTATTTCTTGGCAAATAGCTGCATTGGGTTTTTACTCAAAGATAAACTCAAAATTTTATGCCTCCAATGCAAAATCTGGAATTGTTAGCTCCAGTGAATGGGAGATCACTAAAACGAGAGGTTATTCAAACCAGAAAATATTCGTCAGAGAATTCCCATGGAAATTCTGGTAGATCTATGGTTTTTCTACTGTGATTTAGATTTCTTGACTATCATTACAATTATTGACGGTTCTTGAAATTTGTTCAGCAAATGCTGGCTGATAACTGATAACGAATATTTATTCGTTATCAGTTATCAGTCGGTATTTACCGAAACATTTTCATCGGGCTTTCAGGCGACGCGTCAAAATCTTCATTGCTTCGATGAATGTCTTTTCAGATCATCGAAGAAGAGAAGCTACAAGAAAACAGTAATGTTGTAGGTTCTTATTTGTTGAATGGATTAGCAGAATTGAAGAAATTTTCTCCATACATTGGCGACGTTAGAGGCAAAGGTTTAATGATTGGTGTAGAAATGGTGGAAAATGATGATGAATTGAAGCCATTGTGTCCTGATAAATTTGGCGCGTTCTTCGAAAAATGTAGAGAAATGGGACTTTTAGTGGGTGTTGGAGGATATGATAAAAATGTAAGAAAATATACTTTGTTATATGAGAATGGTATGAGGTTAAAATTTGAAAATTTTTTATAGGTTGTGAGAATAAAACCTCCAATGTGTGTCACCGAAGAAGACGCTGATTTTACCCTCGCAGTTATGAAGGAAGCCTTGAAAGCCATTGATACTCTATAATTTTGAGTTTGAATACATAAGAATAATAGGAATATAAGAATTAAATAGGGTTTTCTCATTGTTTTTTTGACCACATTACTTTATAGTGATATTTGATTAAAACTAAAGAAAACACCTGCAAAAGTTTGGGTTAAAACAAGTCCTAGAGATATCTTTAGTAGATTTACAAAGTCGATGAAGAAAAATCACTAGACCTTCAAAGAGCGTCCGAATGTTTTTTCCATATTGCATCTTTTGAGAATCATTGAAATTTATCCACGCTTTGTTATTGTAAAAATTTTGAGTTGCAAAACATCTACAGAAATTCATGTTTATTTCAGTATTTCTTAGTTAAAGTTGAAATGTATGTTTTTTTATGGCAATAAGTAACTCAAATTAATTTTTATACAAACTCGGGTTCTTTTATTTTCTTCTGCTTCATTCTTCCAGTTTAGGTCCAGGGTCTGTTCTCTCACCTCATCTCAGGTCGATGTCATCGCTCCATCTCTTTTTGGGGAGACCAGCGCTTGATTTAGTTCATTTAGTGACTATGTGGTAAACCAACAACAACATGAATTCATGAAAGGGCTGTAATGATACAGGGATTAATTAAGTGGACAAAAGCAAATTCAACGCGAGGTTCAATGCCCCTGAATTAATTTGTTTATTCTAATAACAGTTAATGTTAAACTTAGGAATTCGCTTTCGAGGCACGCACGAACGGCGGCTTCATGAAAGGAAATTATTTAACTCTGGCCTATATATGATAATAACAAACTACAGATCAAAAAATTCATAAGAGCTGATTGTACGAAACGTAAACATATTCCTTCAGATGGGTTTACGAACGGAAACTTTCAGCGAAAAACGCTGACGTCGAATTTAACAAAGAGCTGAAATTTTGAAAAGTGCTAAGTTGTAATTTTGAGCGGCTGAACGGATCAAAATTTGGAAGGAGAAAACCGACGCGTACGAGGTATTATATGTGCCAAAAGAGAGTTTCTTGGGGAGTCTTGACACGCCGGAAAAACTAGTAAGATCGCCGAGAAAAGATCGCGGTGCGAGGCTCGAGTCGGTCTCAGAATTTAGCAGTTAGCATTGTTATAATTGTATTGAGTGATATTAGTAATTTTTTTTTAGTTTAAGAATTGAGTCAGAAGAATTAGAGAAATTGAATATAGTACTAAGTTCCGGGACCAAGGAATTAAAGAGTACCGATAGTCGTTCTTTATCTTTTATTGTTCGTGTTAAATAGGTCGTTTCTTGCAGAAAATCGCGTGTGCGCAGTTTTGTTTTGAATCTATGGTCTTGGAGTGTAGGGGTAAGAAGTATCTAAAAATTTTGGTATATTGTTCAGGTTGAAATTGTCTAATTGAAGTAGAGTCAGAAATTAAGAAGTAGGTTCGTAATTATTATGTTTGAAGAATTTAAACAGAATTAAGAATTATATAAATGATTCGTAGTGCTTGAGGGATCCGCATGACGATCTCCTTAATTATTCAGTGTGTCATCTTTATTTAAATTTTATTGAGTTCAGGATTGATAAAACTATTGTATTTTGGCACACTATCATCATACTTCTTAAAATTCATAATTGAGTTTCATCACCATTTTCATTATCACAGAGAAAATTTATTAACATCAAAGACCTTTCATTTTGGCGAAGGCCGTACCCTTTCTAGGACCGCTCGACTAGGATTGGTTCGCAACCCAATTGGTAAATAAGTCAATCTAGTAATATTTTCCATCCAATCACCTCCCACAAAGAGGTGGCTTATTACAACTGGTCCCTTGCAATCCTCACCACTTTGTCCTCCGTCATTCGCACTATATGTTGGTTCCACTCAATTTTTCCCAGTTTCACTCCCTCATTAATATTTTCCGTCCTACACTCTTTTCTGATGTTTCCACTCTGTTCTCTATTTCGCAATGTTTTGCCTGATAATCATCTTAGACTGTTTGTTCATCTCTGTAGTTTCCAGAAGTTGTCTAGCCATTCTGTCAAGAAAGTACCGGGAATTATCGATTTAAATCTGGCGGCGCAATGAGACAGGTAAATTTTTTTTTCCTAGGTTGGTACCACTGTCCTTAATTACTATGCCAAGCTTGAGCGGGATCTGTCAACTAGTGTGTTTGCAACAGCTGATTAAGTCAGTCGATGTCAGAGTGCGTGCCGATTTTTACTATGGGTGATTACGTTGAGCAAAGAATTTGTTTAAAGTTTTGTGTTGCAATTGAATTTTCGTGTGCCGATGCATTGAAAATGTTGCAAAAGGCCTTTGGTGATAATGCTCTATCGAAAACTCGTGCATATCAGTGGTACAGAGCCTTGAAGGACGGTCGTGAAGTGGTCGCCCATCGACGGCTTCGATCGAAGATAACGTCGATAAAATTAAGGAAAGGGTGCTGGAAAACCGTCGTACCAGCTTGAGAGAGATAGCACATGATCTTAAGATATCCCACGAGTTCGCACGTACGATTTTGATTGATATTTTGGGCATGAGAAAGGTGGCCGCACGACTCGTACCGAAAGACCTGAATTTTCTTCAAAAACGTCATCGCGAACAGGTTGCTTCAAACATGCTGGATCGCTGTAATTCCGATTCTACATTCATGGAACGCATTATAACTGGTGATGAGACCTGGGTCTACGAGTACGATATGCAAACAAGCCAGCAATCATCGGAATGGGTGGCAAAAAATGAGCCGAAACCGAAAAAACCACGCCAAAGCCGCTCGAAAATGAAGGTGACGCTCATCGTTTTCTTCGATATCCGTGGCGTGGTGCACTACGAATTCGTTCCAGAGGGTCAGACGGTAAACAAGGAGTATTACCTAGGCGTTATGAAACGTTTGCGTGAGCGTATCCGTAAGAAGCGGCCAAATTTGTGGGCGAACAACTCATGGATTTTGCATGACGATAACGCGCCTTCTCACCGAGCTACGATTGTGACTGACTTTCTCGCCAAAAACTCAACAAACGTGCTTCAGCAACCACCGTATTCGCCGGATTTGGCTCCCTGCGACTTTTTCCTCTTCCGAAAACTAAAATTGCCCCTTCGTGGCACCCGTTTTGAGTCGATTGAAGCCATAAAACAAAATTAGGCGCGAGAGCCTAAGTCCATCCCGGAAAGCGCCTAAAAAAAATGTTTCGATAATTGGAAGTGCCGTTGGCATAGATGTATTGGAGCAAATGGAGCCTATTTTGAAGGCGACCCAATAAATTTTGACGATTAAATGTTAAAATGTTGTTTTAATTGAAAATTACCGGTACTTTCTTGACAGAGTAGTATATGTCTAGTCTCGTCTCTGCCGTATACCCAAGTCTAATAGTTGTTTTGTAGATGCGTGTCTTTGTTTCAATTCTGAAATTCCTCTTCCAGATCGTACAAACATCCTGCAACCTTATTAGCCCTAGCGACTTGTTGTTTCACTTCCTCTTCTACGTTTCCATAGTTTGTTAAATCCACACCTAGACATCTGAATGATAACTCCTGTTTAATAACCTCGCCATTAACCTCCAGCTTGCATCTTAGAGGCTCCTTTGACGTAGGTATACACTTTGTTTTCTCGTCTGAGATCAACATATTATTGTTTTTTGCACTGGTATTGAAACCAAGATCTTCATTCACGGCCACTACCACGGCATCATCTGTGAAGCAGACTACTCTTCTGTGATACACATTCTGTAGCATCTTCTTTGACATACTACAAACGTCTACAAACTAAAATAGACACTTGAGACCTAAAGAAATTAGATAAACATTGACAGGGAAAGATGAAAGATGTGAACTATTTACCTCTTGTACTTATTGTTGAAGGAATAATGGCAATTTCACTTCGGAATTCACTTCACAATGGGAAGATAAAAAGGCGACACATTTCTTCTTTTTCCAGCGGAGTGATTTTTGGGTTGAACCTGCCAGGAAGAATTATTGGAGGAAAAACTACTTACCGAGTAAGCTGACTCACCTTTAACGATAAGGAAAATGTTCCTCAATTAAATGAGGATCTTTCATGGAAAGGAGCCATCCGTTGTATTTCTGGAAACGGTTATAACATCTTTGGACTAAACGGATTGGAGATTTTGGCATTCTGGCTATTCAGTGATTAATTTAAGGCGCAAATAAAACTTATTACAAGAAATTTGAAAGTTAATATTTTGAGAATTTTGATTGAGATTGTATTCTTGAATTAGTTCTTAAAGATGCACAATTTGAAAAGCCCAGAGAAACCTTTCAGAGATGCAATGGAGTGGGAGGAAACACTCATTTTAAGGCAGAAAAGTTTCAGGAAGAAGCCTCTTGAAAGCCTAAGTAGTCACTGCAGCATCTAGCTGTAGTAACAACTGTGTGGAGCTACATTTGGTACACAAGAGTTCGTTGTTTATAAAATTTCATATTTCATAAGTGGCAGTACTCCCATATTTTTCCGTTTGGGCAAAAAAACCTGATTGACAGCAGAATTTCAAGTTCTCCCTAACCTCATGTTAGTTTTTCTTGTTCATAAAAATGTTACCACATATATAAGAGATATAATTTTTCGATTCTTTCTTATACGAATTTTATTAAATAAATTTTCTTACAAAATTATAATAGAATAAGCTTCACTTTTGAGGACTAGAACAATTATAGATTTTATCTTTATCCTTATTGATGTACCCTATAGAAAAATGGTCGTAGGTATCCAAGAATGAAGCTTAATCTAAAAAGAAATCACAATAATCAGGAACAAACAGTTTCATTCAACACTGTCCTTCGTTGTAATAGCACCATCGTGGAATCACCGCGTCAGCTTGGATTCCTCTAGTGACTAACCGTTCTCTGTGTCTATAAAATCTTGCCTCAACTTTATGCGATGAAGACACAGGGTTCGACCATAGACGTTCTGCAGCGGCTGCAGCCCTTGGCCACGTCCTGCCTATGACACCATGGTCGTCTACATACTCGCCCCACATGCAAACCTAGAAAAAATAAAAAAACATTGAAACAACTGAAACCGGTTAATGGTCGATCAATAAAGATTTCAAGCAATTTCACATTTCCTCATTGACCGTTCACTGAATATTCTTCTCAGTAAAAATAAATAAAACAATAAAACAGGGTATATTACTTACAAGAGGGTGATTTTCCAAAATCTTTAATATTAAGAAGCGTAATTCTATCACACGCCACTCTACAAATTTTAATTTCAAAAAAATTCTTGAAAATTTTACGGAGCTCTTTCAAAAAACTGACAAATAAAGAACACACATAAAATAATAAATATTCTTTTATCATGCATGAACACTAAATGATCAAATATCAGCAACTTTTAAAATCAATTTCGAATTTCCTTAACTTTAGTGGAGCTGTTCATTTAAATGAAACTTAGTTTCATTTAAAATAGTTAGTTTAAGCCTTAAAAACAGCGGCTTAAAAAAATTTTTGGACAAAAACCTATGAATGGATATTCATTCCACTTGGTGCAAAAATTGAGCATCAGTTGAGATTTTTTTCTAATCATTTGTTGTGAAAAATCGAAAAATGGCATTACCTCACCACCAAGTACATCTGGGCTAAGTAAAATCTGATTTTCATATACAGTACGCCAGTCGTAATATTTGGTTGAGCCCCAGAATCCATGATCTAGATACCAAGCATTTTTTGTGGAAATGATCAGCTTGTATCCCATGTCGAGGAGTAGTTCTGGAAGGTCATCAGTGTCAGGAACCCAAGTTTGGATTACATATCTGCGAAAAATAATTATAATTGTTTTTATCATCCTGATATTGATTTATAGTGACAGAAAATGCAGTATCTTGAAGGGATAGGATAGTTTTCATCATGCGTTGGTGAAGTCTGATTTAATACTTTGGGGGCGCAACTCAGCGATTAGCAAACAGCACAAACTCTATTATCCCATCTTCAGACAACTGTTTCGGAAGATGGTGTAAAGCCTCGAAACAGCAAAATGTTATCTTTGCATTTTTTGGTAGTGAAACATAGTTTTTTCTGAAAATTTGTTTTAATCATGATGAATTACCAAATAGTAACGGTGAAAACAATTAAATTCAATTGAAATAATATCTATAACAACCCTCATTACTTTTAAAACGGCTTTGACCCAGATCATCAGATGTCAGCGTGCCTGCTCGAGGTTGATGATCTAGAAACCCATGGTTAGTCAAGCCCTAGATTTCATCAAAATAACATACCTAACAATTTTGTCATTCACCGCTAAATAAATAACTTTCGTTTGTTTAATTATTCCAGTAAAAGTACCCGAAACTTTCTGCAAATCATTAAAAATACAAAATTACTATCAAAGTCAACAAACATAAATACAAATGTTCAAAAATTCATGCAATAGTTTTATCCGCATAAAAAAATTCTACTCACCGATTTTTGTCAAGATATCTTTGTATGTAGGATGGATCTGTCAAATCACTAGTCCAAAAAATAATTTTGGAATTGTGGTTGCCTACTACTTTATCATATCTTTCCAAAGCTTCTTCTTGAAATTCTGACCAGAGATCTAGAAATGTCCTAGTGGATCTGTCTTTACCACTGATGTATCTCAAAATTTCCTCAGTCATATTCCAGCAAGGTATAAATACCTAATAATGAATTTAAATTAAGGTTGTACAACATAATGTTATAAGAATCTAAGTTAAAACTCATGACAAAGATTGATTCATTTGATTTCGATTCCTTGTTTTTCAAATAATAAACACCTTGGATAAATATCAAAAATTCTGAACACATTCTGAAAATTTTACGGTTTATGTTTTGGACTACAATATTGTAATGATTAAGCCTATCTACGCCTATGACTTGTTCTGGTAACTGACGGTGACTGTATATCGTGGCAGAGTAGTCAGCTAGTGAGATTCAGCCAGCCAGTGATGTAGCGTCAAGCAGAAGCAGAAATAAATCTGAATTCCAATTAAAGAGGAAAAACTCCTTAATAATTGAAAAATAATACCACTAAGGATGAACATTCGCCGATAATTAATCAAAAAACATCCACCCTTAGATCTGAGTAATCCTGCCCGCAACCCAACGAATCTGCACAGAGGAACTACACTGGAGGACCGAGAATACTAGAACCGATGAGTGGTCTGATGTTAGTAGAATTCATTGCCAGCGCCAAAAATTACATTCATTTGACTTTCGGATGGTAGAATACAGATAGATATCTATGTTTTGATTTATCATATGTAGTTTGAAGAGATCCACATATTTCACTTAGGAAACATTAGGCGGAAAAAGCCACATAGGGAATGTTATGCCTACTTGTCACTGTTAATGCCAGAAATAAGAGTTAATGGTAGCTTCGTAGATTTGCGCGCGTGAGTAAATATAACCATAAAGAGGAGCGTCTATCATTGTTGTTGTAGAAGTCGGAGACTGAACGCCGGCTGAAGAGCGTCCAGTTTTCCTTTGTTGGAAATAGAACGCCATTGTTCATTAAAAAGTAAGCATAGACACAAAGAGAAGTCGACTGAACTGCTCTAACATGTTAAGCTATTGTATGTCAATGTGAATGTTATTTGTATTATGTATTCATTAGTAGATTTAAACTGTATTGATGCTCCAGTTTAGGACGACCTGATTACTTCAATCTGAACTGACCATTTAACATATTTCATACATGTGAGTGCCTTTATATTCATTCCACTTATTTGAATCTAGAGGCGTTTAATGATGGTACTTTGTTTGAGAATTTTGAGTGTTTAGAGGGAATGAAATGTCGATCCACAATTGAATAACTGACACAACAACCTTTGTGTCTTTAGAATGTCGCAACAAGACAATCCTGAACAACGATATTATGCGTCCAGATTATAATAATCTAATTAGATTATTAGATGGTTTACTAAACAACGAAGCAAACATATTCCTGTTTCGTTTGAAATACTAGCGGAAAAAGTTCGACAACTGTTCCAGAATATTTATGGATAAGATACGTTTGTTGCAAGCACAGGCTGGCTTCTCAATTTCAAAAAAAGGCATGGGCTGAGGCATCTTAAAATCTGCGGAGAGAAATTATCAAATGATGAAACTGTAGCCCCCTTTTTGGCTAAACTAAGACAAGTAATAGAAGCTCATTATCTCCATCCTCGGCAAATTTATAATGCTGAGGAGTCCGGCCTTTTTTGGAAGTTATTGCTTGAAAATTCCTTAGTTCACAGCAACGAAGGAACGGCACCCGGCAGAAAATCAAGCAAAGACCGAATCACGTTTCTAGCTTGCACAAACGTCGATGGTACTCATAAACTTCGATCTCTTGTCATTGGGAAAGCAAAGAATCCAAGGGCATTCAAAAACAAAACACTACCTGTGGAATACGTCTCTAATGGAAACGCGTGGATGACTTCGGCAATTTTTAAAACTTGGTTTCAAGATTCCTTTTGCAAGCAATTGAAATCATTTTTGAAAAATCAACAGCTTCCTGAAAAAGCCTTATTGTTGATTGACAATGTTCCGAGCCACTGCTCTGAGGAGGAATTGATTAGTGAATATGGAAAAATTTTTACAATGTTTCTACCGCCAAACTCTACAGCTTACAGCCTATGGATCAAAATGCTATCAAATTAACAAAAACTGAATTATCGAAAAAGCCTTTTAGCACATATTCTTTCGATACTCAAAGACGGGAATGATGTCGGCAATTGCATCAAGAGCATACATCTTTTCGATGCAGTTTGTTTACTCCGTAATTCATGGCAAAAAGTGACTACAAACTTTTTAGAAAATTGTTGGCACAAACTTTTATCAGGCAACTTACCTCATTATGATCCAGATGATTTGATTCCCCTAAACTCATTATAGAAAAAATACAGCAAATAAGTCAGGACTATCAAGACATTCAAACATGCTGACACAAATTGATGGAGAGGTTTATTCAAATGTTGAACTAAATCAATGGGTTGAAGATGCTGAAAAAGTCATAGAGGATGGCGATCTTGAGCATGAGACTATAGATGATGGGACCAGCAGTGATGAAGAAGTCGATATCAACCCAAACAAAATCAAGCACGTCGATGCAATAAAATATTTTACATTGGGATTGCAATGGGCAGAAGAGAATGATATTGGTATTACTGATATTCTGTTCCTGAAAGATATACAGAAGAAAGACATAGTTAAGCATACTTCTACTCTTACAGTTAAAAAACAAAGTAAAATATCTGATTATTTCAAATAATTTATTTGTTTTGTGATTTCGAGAGTAAAGTCTATATTTATTCTAATCGTTTTTTAAATTGCATCTCTACTAAATTGTAAGACGCGATATTTCGGATTTCTTATTAATCCGGATTAATTCTAGCATGTATTGATCCGGATTATAGAATCTCTACTGTATATCAATGTCGACTGTCTCTACTTAAATTTTTACAGGTCTAACTGAACACATCAGGGTTTTGAATATCGTAGGCCTGATAAGATATTCTCATGGAGATATTGATAACGCGTTGGAAAATGAATTCATATGACAAGAGAAAAGAGTACTCATTTTACCTCATCTCCTCCCATATGGAAAATTCCGCTCCATGGCATCAACCCAACCATATCTCTATATATTTTCTCCAACACGTCGTATACCCTGGGGTTTGAAGGATTCAGCTGACCACAGGGCGGCTGTATGCATGCCTGTCTCCAAGGCTGCTCATTGAGACATAATGTGAGGTTCCCAAGACCTGCCTCAGGTCCCCACTGCCAACCGTAGCCGGCATGAGAGGGCGCATCTAGTTCCAAAACAATTCTCACACCTCTGACCAGCCCGTAGTGAACTAGTTCTTTGATATCCTCGTATTTGTATATCTTCGATGGGGAGTAAGCACCATATCTGTGAAAAATTTTAATTAGAGGAACTTCCTTGATTGAGCCAACCTTTTAAAAATAACAAATAAAACCTTTTCCGAAATACATTCTGTCAAGAAAGTACCGGGAATTATCGATTTAAATCTGGCGGGGCAATGAGGCAGGTAAAAATTTTTTTTCCTAGGTTGGTACCACTGTCCTTAATTACTATGCCAAGCTTGAGCGGGATCTGTCAACTAGTGTGTTTGCAACAGCTGGTTACGTCAGTCGATGTCAGAGTGCGTGCCGATTTTTACTATGGGTGATTACGTTGAGCAAAGAATTTGTTTAAAGTTTTGTGTTGCAAATGAATTTTCGTGTGCCGATGCATTGAAAATGTTGCAAAAGGCCTTTGGTGATAATGCTCTATCGAAAACTCGTGCATATCAGTGGTACAGAGCCTTCAAGGACGGTCGTGAAGTGGTCGCCCATCGACGGCTTCGATCGAAGATAACGTCGATAAAATTAAGGAAAGGGTGCTGGAAAACCGGCGTACCAGCTTGAGAGAGATAGCACATGATCTTAAGACATCCCACGAGTCCGCACGTACGATTTTGATTCATATTTTGAGCATGAGAAAGGTGGCCGCACGACTCGTACCGAATGACCTGAATTTTCTTCAAAAACGTCATCGCGAACAGGTTGCTTCAGACATGCTGGATCGCTGTAATTCCGATTCTACATTCATGGAACGCATTATAACTGGTGATGAGACCTGGGTCTACGAGTACGATATGCAAACAAGCCAGCAATCATCGGAATGGGTGGCAAAAAATGAGCCGAAACCGAAAAAACCACGCCAAAGCCGCTCGAAAATGAAGGTGATGTTCATTGTTTTCTTCGATATCCGTGGCGTGGATATCGAATTCGAATCGTTCCAGAGGGTCAGACGGTAAACAAGGAGTATTACCTAGGCGTTATGAAACGTTTGCGTGAGCGTATCCGTAAGAAGGGGCCAAATTTGTGGGCGAACAACTCATGGATTTTGCATGACGATAACGCGCCTTCTCACCGAGCTACGATTGTGACTGACTTTCTCGCCGAAAACTCAACAAACATGCTTCAGCAACCACTGTATTCGCCGGATTTGGCTCCCTGCGATTTTTTCCTCTTCCCAAAACTAAAATTGCCCCTTCGTGGCACCCGTTTTGAGTCGATTGAAGCCATAAGGTGACACTTCCAAAACATGAAAAAGTTTTAGAACTGATTGTAAGAGATAAACTAATGAAATATTTGAATGAAGATAATATTTTTGTAGGTAATCAGTTGGGTTTTTGTGAAAAGCAATCGTGTCCTTATATTCAGGCAGTTTTTGTCGTAATGCACAGTTCAAACAAAGTAATTGCAGTTTGTACCGATCACCTGTAATGAAATCACCAGGTCTTAGCAGCTCGTAGTAACAACGCTACACGACCTTAGTCCCACGAGATACACAGCATAACTTTCGAACCATGAATGTTCAGCTTTGGTCTTGATGTTCAGGTTGATGGTAATGATTGTTCGGGCAAAGCTCAGTATTTTTTTCTTGGTGTTGTCGTAAAAGATTAACTTTTCGTCACCAGTCACTACTAAGTGTAAAAAAAACTTTCTTTTTTGCCTATGAAGCAGCTGCTCACAAGAAAATAATCGCCTTTCCAGAACTCTTAGTTTCAATTCATAAGGAACCTAATTGCGTTGGTTCTGAATTAGGCCATTAGATTTCAAATATGAAAACATTTCTTGTTGGGTTACCTCCAACGTGAATGCAAACTTGGGTTGAGTTAGATTCGCATCTCCAACGAGTTATGTCTATAATTCATCGTCTTCGAAGTATTTTGGATGTCCTGAGCGAGGTCTGTCTTCAAAGCTGAAATCACCACTTTTGCATGACTTGTCAGTTGTAGAATCATCAATTAAATATCCACAAGCAAACGATGAGCTTCAGCTGCACTTTTTTCAATTAAAACAAAAAATTTAAACTTCCCACAAATGCTACTTAGTTATCAAAATTCTGATATTTTCAACAGTTGTTATTGGCAGATGTCCGATCAGTCTAAAACCGCGGCAATCAGCTATTATTATTCAATTAAAACAAATTGTAGAAATTACCATGTTTTACTACCAATAAAAATATATTTTACACATTTTCTTGTGACTCGAGTTTCGGGAAATGAACTATCCCATCATCAGACAACTGAAGATCTAACAGTGGTACAGAGGTATTTAAACAAAAGTGATAAATATTTTGTATATTTCAATAGATTCTAACACCTAATAGTGGTACAGAGGTTTACAAGCGGAACGTGATAAAAACCCGGTTAAAAAAGGGGGGCCTTCTAACAGATATCGGAATGTCGGCAATCGACAAAGAAGGTTACTGAACAGATGGTACCCATTTAAATATATCAAATAATTTTTGGATTTACATAGCTATGTAAATCCAAATATTTGAAATGTACAACAAAATAACGTAAAAATAACGAATCACTGTACGGAGCTATGTAACCCCAAAAATCATTTGAGATATTTAAATGGGTCCCATCTTTTTAATAACCTTCTTTGTTGATTGCCGACATTCCGATATCTGTTAGAAGGCCCCTCTTTTTTAACCGGGTTTTTATCACGTTCCGCTTGTAAACCTCTGTACCACTATTAGGTGTTAGGATCTATTGAAATATTCAAAATAATTATCACTTTTGTTTAAATACCTCTGTACCACTGTTAGGTCTTCAGTTGTCTGATGATGGGATAGTTCATTTCCCGAAACTCGAGTCACAAGAAAATGTGTAAAATATATTTTTATTGGTTGTAAAACATAGTAATTTCTACAATTTGTTTTCATTATGATCAACTACCAAATAGTAACGGCTGAAACAATTCAGTATATTACTATTTAAAAATTCAATATTTTTAGAGCCATCTTTTGAAAACGGACCGAATTAATTTGTGCTCCTAATACTTCAAGTAAATTTTTCCATCATCTATAATGTAGGTCTTTGACGCATTTTCAATAAAATTTGTTTTACTCAGTAACACTGACAAGAAGTTCATTATTATCAAATGCACCATTTTCAACTTACGCTGTCATGTTTGGTACCCTAGGGGACTCCATAGGGAAACTGTGCGAATCGGTGATGTGCCAATGAAGAAAATTCATTTTGGATGCGGCCATCCCTCGAATATGCTTCTTTATAGTTCTGATCGATAAGAAATTCCTAGAGGTATCCAATAAAAGGCCCCTGTGGGAATATATCGGCTTATCATCGATTTCAACACCCTTCAACAAGGCTAAACATGTTGAATTATCAGATTCAGGATACGTTGTCATCAGTTGGGAAAGAGTTTCTAAAGCGTGCCTCACCCCGTAAATGGTATTGCCATTAATGTTGATGTTAATTGTTGTATCTAGAAAAAAGAGAATACGTTTGAAATTCTTCACTGAAACAAGTGACTTTCATTCGTCCGGAAACTGTTTTAAAGATTATACAGAGTATCTTTAAAAGGAGCGAAAAAATTCTGAAATATGAGTAGAAAAGCTGACCAGATCCTACTTTGAAATTTCAAAGCTACTTCACATCAGTGCTTTGCACCATTTTTTTCAAATTTCATAATACTCACCACTCACTGTGTCAACGTTTAGCTCGTAACTTTCATCCGTGCTCCAGTCCAAAACGGTTAAGTTTGTAGATAAATTGATGTTTAACACCACTTTGATTTCATCGTGTTTGCGGCAGTTGTTATATTCTTTGTGCAAATTGTTTTCAAATATTCGGATGATCTCTTTAGTAATTCTGTTGTCATCTGAAGGAGTGAAACGTACAGTTATTGCCCTGCGGAAATTTAATTTGACTGAGTACTTTACTTTGTAAAAATTTACTTGAGTAAAATAGACATTAGTAGGTATTATTATGAAATAAATAAATAAATTATTAATTGTTATTAATGATCAGTCTCACGTTTTGGGTGCCAATTTATTATGAAATGAATTTATGATTTTTAATTAGCAGAATTAATCAGTAAAATTTACTTTTGAATGGGTTAATTTAATTATGGAATTTACTTTTATATAAGTTTTCAGTATGAATACTTGTTGAATCACCCTTGTATCCAAATGAATGATTTGTGTGTGCGCCAGCTAACTCTTAAAATTGTAATTTTGGAATTGTAAATTGAAATTTAAATATTATTCGTCTGATTAGTTTCAATAGGGAGGGTTAAATTCGAATTTTAGTGAATTAATTTTTAAAATATATATTGAATCAAAGTAATTTGAAATATAAAAATCAGTGACTTATAATCTAAATGTCTAAATTTTATGTTTTAACCTACTAACCTTAATTTTATTTATTGTAATACTAACGTAAACAAGCAATGATTTACTATTGAAATTAAATTGGAAAACTTTACATAAATAAACTTATTTCTACCTTTGGTAAGTTTAGTCATAGACTTATCTATGTTCTTTTTTAAAGTCCTTCCTCCGTTTCAGGAATGTGTTTGATTGGAGAATGATATTTCTGGAATGTTCCAAGATCGCAGCCAACTTAGTTGATTCCTTCTTAACATCCAATTTAAATTCAAATAATCAGTGAGACGTGTGTGTGCTCCCGAGTATTTTCATACTGAATCACTTTTTCCGTGCCTCCTCCTTTTATAGTTTTCACGAAAAATTGAATTTCAAAGCTTACTAGCTTCTGTCAAAATTATTGAAAATTGATTATTTACTGATTTTATAAAATTTACACTATTTATAGGTTTAAAATTATTTTAAATAATTAATCTAGATTTCTGTGAATAGGTTGGTACCACTTTTATGAAAATTGGTTGAGTTTAAATACTTATTTTCATACGAAGAGTTTTCCACATGTCAAAAAGTTTACATAATTTAACTTCTAATGCTTTTCACTGAATAATTACTGAATACTACTTATGAAATTGATTGAATTTTTTTAGCTTGCATGTTATTACAATTCTATTAGTGCCTAAACATCTTGAAGGATATCTCTTTCATTAATAATTTCAGAATATCTAACGTAGACACTATGTTTTCCCTAATTACTTGAATTTTGTTCAAATTTGTCCTATTTATGTCTTTCTGGTAAGTTAGATTTAATTTAGCCTATTGTTTGCCAATAATTTCATTAAAGTTTATATAAAATCCATGATAGTAATGAATCTTTTCAACACTTTTCTTCATAAGTTCCAACTAGATATCTAAATTCAAATTACTTCTATTTATTGCAACTTTGGTTTCGTTAAACATTTAATATTTATCAACTGAATGCTTCCTGTAAGTACTATCTGAGATTATCAACAGGAGTTTTGATTTTTGACTATTGTTAGAAGAATTTTCACTCGACTAGTGGTGATGAATTCTAAATATGCTTTTTCTTCAAAATTTTGGCTTGTGAGTATTTTTATGAATTGAATTATCTATATTTCTAAATGAAATAATCTAATTTAATTAATTTTGGTCTGATTACACTCTTCATTATCTGAATTTTTGAATAATGGTTATTATAACTGTTTACAAGGTGCAATTCATAAAAATTCATGACAGTATTCATTATCACTTCAAGAATATAGGTCAATGAATACCAAATATACCAACTAAAAAAAAGGTGAATATATAATACGTATGCTTATCCGATTTTAACAATTTTGTTTCTCATGTTCAGTTCCTTTCACTTAGAGAATGATAAGAATTTGGTCTTCATTAGACAACTTACTGGTAAAACTCCCGATTCCTCATGTAATCAGTCTAAGAACTGTTCTGATGAAGTGTGAAGTGCTCAATGTGTTCTTAGAGTATCTCATTATAAGCTATCCTAACCTTATGAAAAAGGGCTGCAAAACTTTGTGGAGAGTGCCATGCCACGATTGAAAATTCATATTTACTTCGATAAATGAAAGACTTGTTAAAAAATATTCAACGTTGGGAACACCCTATATATATGGGGATTTTTCAGAAATATTTTTCTATACTTTACCTCCTACTTACTCAGGATTGATAACAATGAGTTCTCTGTTCGTGATGCTGATCTTGTATGGTTGAGGCCAAAGAGCTCCGGCTTCCCCACAAGCTAAACGACATAGCTCAACAGTTGGATATGATTGTGAGCTCTCATAACCAATGTCTACCCTCCTACATTGGGTGTTGCCATTTGAACAAATCCATTTGAACTCAGAACTGTAGATTAAGTGAGGAATTATTTGCAAATCGGGCTTCAAATTAATATTTCGGTCTTGATGCTTCAACGCTAAATGAACTCTTGGATAAATTCAATAACAAAGTTAGAATGGGACACTATAAACAAACTAAATTAACGATGAATTTGGTGGACTATCACAGAAGTAAAATCCGGAGCAGAAGGAATGGATAGCATCCTTCTTCCTTTATCCTATTTTCAACGCTGATATCACCTCTTTTGAAGCACCGAAACCGTTCTCTACATGATTTGTCAGTTGGAGCATTGTCAGCATAAACTTCCACAAGCATACGATGAGCTTAAGCTGCACTTTTTTCCAATTAAAACAAAAAATTAAAACTTCCCGAAAATGCTGTTGAGTTATCAAAAAAATCTGATCTGTTTAGTATGAAGCGGTAATCTCGGCAATCAACTGTTACTACTTAAAAATTTAATGTTTTTAGAGCCGTCTTTTGAAAACGGACCAAATTAATCTGTACTCCTAAAAGAAAAGTAAGAATTCGATTTGTATGCCACTCACACATGGTTTATAATGCTTACAGTACATTTGAAACTTAAAAACTGAAGGGGTGTTGTCCTTTGGGCTAAGGCCAACACCCCTGTGTAGAGGGTTCAGGTATTGAACATGGTATAGGGTTTTGTGGATCGGTGTCCCGAAAAAGGTTGGTTCCTTTTTGTAACTTCACTAAAATCTCTTTATTAGTTTTGAATATAAATTGTTCATAAGCGAGAACGAAAGTATGACTTATTAAAATTGACAGTCCAGGGTCCTGAAGTCTTCCAAAAATTTATTTAAACAGTTACTATGATTTGATTTTAGAATATCATTTTACATCAATTGCTTTTCAAAAGACTGAAAATTTGTAAATATTGAAATTCCTATTGATTGACACCATAATAGTTCATCATATGATATCTCATTTAAATGTGTTATTTTTGCTCTATCCATCTCCTCAGAAAATACTTTTAAAACAAAAGACTTGTCCTTCGTGCGACGAGCACGAACCCAAGTTCTAGATTCAGGAATTATAAGTAGAATGTAGATAGTAAATGGTGACAGTGGTAAGGGTTGATAGTCAGAAAAAGGTTTATATTACACTGTTAAAAATTTCCATAGTAATTTTACTAAACATGTGTAGGAAGTTTTTACGCACCACAATTTTGGAATTTTAGTACTCACTGTTGTAATTTTACTACACAAATTCCTAATGTGTATAGTAATTTTACAAACGTTGAGATTTAATTCTACAACACAGAAATGTAAAATTACAATAACTATCTGACAAATACAAAAAATTTGTAAAATTACAATTTGTTTAGTATTTTGGCTATTACAAATTGTAATATTACAACAAATGCGTGTTTAAATTGCAATACAATGCAGGAGTTTGTAATTTTACTATGCAATTGCTCAGTAAAAAAATAGTAAATTTACAAACATTTTTAACAGTGTAGGTATTATTTCGTTTTTTCCTTGTTTCATTATTTAAAAATAGGAATTAACTTTATTTTTATTGAAAGTAAGAAATATAAAAAGTTTCACAAATATTACCCTTTTTTATAATGAGATAAACACACTTATATATTAGGAGTACAAATAAGTTTCCGCCGTTTTTTAACACAAATTAAATATTTATTATAGAAGAACGATGTGAGACAGCTTGCTGAGTGACTTCTAATGTTAGAGCAAGTTCTTTTTGTGTTTGAGATGAATCTTCCTCCAATAATTCCTCCAATTCTGCATCCTCGTAAATTTTTGGCCTTCCACTGCGATCTTTGTCTTCTACGTCGAAATCACCGTTTTTAAACTTTTGAAACCACTCTCGACACGTTCTCTCACTCAAAGCACCCTCACCATATGCTTCTATAAGCAAGAAGTAAACTAATATTTCCCGCAAATGACGCTTACTTGGCTCAAATTTTGACATTTTCAACTTATAAAAATTATATTTTACCAATATGAAATCAATGATATTAATAGGTTATGTTGTTCTTGAATGTCCAAACTATTTTTTAAGCCGGTTATCATCTGCGAAAGCTAACCGAAACTCCATGCCGCGCCATCTAAAATAAAACGGCGGAAACTTATTTGTACTCCTAATATTAAGGGAAACGACCCTGAGTGGGTTGTAGATAAAGTGGTATATTACAGGGCGATCTGGTGCAATCTCGTATTCACTCTCCCCTTTACCTGATTTGAATCTCTTAAATTTTTTTTACTGGGGAGTAGTGAAGGAAAAAATTTATTCAAAAAAATTGAAAAAGTAGCTGAGCTTCGGGAGAGAAATAGGGAAGTAATGCAATTCGTCAATAACGGAAAATTCGCCCGTCTGATATCCCGATATTTGTTAAGAAGATGTCGTGCATGTATTGCGACTGAAGGAGAGCAGTTTGAAGAACTTTTGTGAATTTTTTAAATTTTGTCATAAAACGGAACTGAATTTCTTTAAGACAAAACCTTTTTTTGTCCAATCAAAAAAAGAATGTAATAAGTGTTATAGCAGTTTAGAATTCTTATTAAATGTGTCAACTTTTGAAGTAACTTGCCAAAATGATGTAGTATAATTTTTTTTACTTGGTTCGGTAAAAGTGACATTATTTTCCAAGCTGATGACTATTATGACTTAACCGGTTACCTGATTCCGGCTTGACGTCGACTTCTGGGAAACTGTATATGATTTCACAACTTTTTGTGGAAGAAGGACAGCGTAGCGTTCGAATTTTTTCACATTTTGTGTCTTTAATCGAACTGAAAGTCATCAAATATGTTTACTCACCTGCCTGGATTTCCTCCAAATGCTTTAGCAAATGTACTCGTACTTGATATTAAGATGGAGGAAACAATTATAGTCTTGAGTGTTTCCATTAGAACTCCTAAAATCAAAATTTTCACATAAAAATTTCGATATGAATATGAAATCTCACACGAAAACTCTTTATTTAGTTACTCGTATTTGATTGAGTCGGTTGATGGAAAATAATTTTATACTATAAAGGTATTGAACAATAATATTTGGATAACCACTTATTCATTATAAATATATTGAACTGTTTCAGTCATTATTATTTGGTAATTAATCATAGTTGACAAATATTTTCAAAAATAACTAATGTTTTACTACTGCAGCGACCACCTCCTTCGCTCCTCATCCAGAATTCTGCTTTGCTCTGTTGCAGCTTCCCGGCGTATCATATAGAGGACACGACTAGCTTAACAATACATGACTGACCGTACTGGCCGAGTTCGAGTAGGGCAAAGCACACAGCGTTCGACGTCCCTTCCGACGTGGAACAAAAGGTCACTGGTGCCAGGCAGACCTGCGCACCACGCCTGTCTTAAGAGTTCAGGTGCGCTTGCTCAGAACGAAACGCCGCTTCCCAAATTAAGAGTTAGTAGCCCCCTCATAACACCCGAATTTCTACCAACTAACTTCAATTGCTCACACATTTTTGTGACTGCTGTATCGAAGTATTACTTCATCTTCAGACAAAACATGGAGGTATTCTTTGATAAATTAGGGACTCACGGAATCTAATGTTTTTCTCATCGACTCAATATGACCGAATTGCAGCCTGAAAAAGTGTAGATATCGGAAGAAAACAAACCTCTCATTTTTAGGGATTTCATGATAAACGTTATCATATTTCTCAGATTAGTGTTGGATTTCAGATCGATAATCTCAATTAATGGCCTACGAGCGGATATATATTTCCTAATTTCGTGAAACAAAACATTTTACGGTTATGACATTTGATGGGATTATTGACGTAAAGGGTGTTTCATTTTGATTGGGTCGACATTAGCAGCCTGTGGCGGACATTTTATTTTGTAGTCTGCCTAAACTGTTTCTATGTCGCATGATCTCGGAGGCCAATTAATTGGTCCATTTCTCGAAATAATGTTACCGCCAAATCTTTTTTTCAATAAATCAAGTGTAACGGTAGCAGCATGAGGTGTAGCACCACCTTGTTGGAACCAAAACACTTCTGGGTCGATACCATTCAAAATTTGAAACAAATAATCATGATCATCGATCTGTAACGAGCACCATTTACTATAATATTAGCTCCAGCATCGTTTTTAAAGAAATATTGACCGATGATGCCTCCAGCGTGTAAAGCACACCATACAGTGCATTTTTCAGAATGCAATGGAACCTGCAGAACTTCTTGAGGATTGTTTTCACTCCATATATGGCAATTTGGCTTGTTTTACATAGCCGTTCAACCAGAAATGAGCTTCATCACTAAACACAATTTTACGATAAAAAAGTGGATCAACTTCAAGCTGTTCTAGGGCCCAATCAGCAAACAAACGACGCTTATTATGGTCAAGTGGCTTTAGTTCTTGAACCAGTTGGATCTTGTATGGGTGTGGATCAAGATCTTTACGCAAAATTTTCCATGTGGTGGATGCACAGAGTCCAACTTGTTGTGAACGTCGACGAATAGACAAATCTGGATCATCATTAACACTATGACTTACAGCAGCGATATTTTCTTCTGTACGTACAGTTCTTTGTCTTGTTGTTGTTGCATCGAGTAGAGAAAATGTTGTCCGAAATCTATCAATAGTTCGACGAATAAGCTGCTCTGATGGACGATTATGTAAACCATAAATTTCACGAAGTGCTCTATAAGTTTGGAGAATAAAACACTGATTTTGAAAATAAATTTCAACAATTTGTAAACGTTGTTGCGGCTTGAGTATTTCCATGATAATTTGTCTTTGCTTACTGAACAGAAATGTAAAAACAACATGGCTTCTACCTTCTGTCAAATCACAGTTCTATCACTCTAAAAAAACCCCCGATACTTATATATTTCGTTAATCTCCAAATCTGTTAGCCAATTTGCGAAACCCCATATTCGGATTGTATCATCCTAAGGCTATTCAAATAAATAAATTCGGCTGATCTGTACCAAGGCTAACAAAGCCTTCAAGTTGTTTCCTTTAATCTTACGCGGTCTTCCTGAAACTGGTGTTTGCCTCATATCCATACCATTTTTATCTTCTTTTATTGTCTCTTATACAGCCTTTTGCCCAGTTCAGTCAATTGCACTAATTTTTTAACATTTCGAAAACCTTTTTTATACAAATATGATATATTACCTGTTCTTTTCTAGTTGCGACATTATTTCATGAAATGTATACTTGTTGGCAATCAATAATATTAGACAAATGGTTTTTCCATGCAACTTTAGCCATAGCCAACTATCAGCACAACCTATTTTATACATTTCTTTTGCCTTAGAATTTTACGAAAAAGAAGTATACTAAAATTATGAAAAATAATAAATTCCGGGTACTTTCTAGACGGAATATTTAAGGATCTTTATTATTTTTTATTAAGCTGCCTAAAGAATTAATAGTTTTAAAAGAGATGTTATATTTCTCTTTTTTCTTTGAATATCTAGCAATCTTTTCAGATTTTTGGCCTATGTAAGTTAATGGAATAAATTTGGTTTCGCTTGAATTTTGAAATTTTGGATATACAGTCGACTCTCGTTAATTCAAACCTGCGATAATTCGAACCTCTCTATAATTCAAAGTTATCACGAGTTCCCTACTAAATCTCTTTATATTTCGAACTAAATCAATACATTTTCATACACTTGGTAATTCGAACGAAAAAATCATTGCTATTTAATAAAACGACGCGTTAATTCGAACTCATCAGCGTCCAACACTCCACAATTCAAAGTTGCAGAGAGAAGAGGCGGAAAGATTGTAAGTACATTTTGCGACAAGTTCAAACTTGTATGCGACAAGTTCAAACTTGTATCAAGATACACGAGCCTTTGTTTTTGTTATGATTAGTTTGACTATTTGACGCACACACTTCTTACGAATTGGTTTGTTCAGTTATTCAGTTACTGTTACTCTTTCGTTGGTATGCAGATTAAAAGTTAGTGTTAGTTATGAGCCCTGGAAAGTATAGATGTTTGACGATTGCTGAAAAGAAAAAGTTAATCGAAAAAGTAGAAGAAGGTGAGTAGAAGAGTGATGTTGCAAAAGAATTTAAGATTCCTCTGAGTACTCTTTCAACAATAATAAAGCACAAGGAGAAAATTAATGCTGCTCAAACTGCTGGAGTAGGGAAAAGAACTACTAAAGGTGAATTTCCTCGTCTGGAAGAAAGCCTAGTCATTTGGCTAAGAGGAGTGAAATCGTTTCCAACTGATTATCGTGCTAACAAAAAAGCTTGGATGACTACAGAACTTTTTAACAATTGGCTTTTAACAGTTAATGGGGACATGAAACGACAAAAGCGGAAAATTTTACTATTTTTAGACAACTGCACTGTCCACAACAGTCCTCCTACATTGTCTAACGTGGAACTCTACTTCTTTCCGCCAAATACAACTTCCAAATTGCAACCATTGGACCAAGGGATTATCCATAATTTTAAGACGTTCTATCGCGAAGAAATTGTTAAGATCGTTTTAGAATCTCTCGACAAACAGCTAACTGCAAATATCACGGTTCTGACAGCTATTTTACTAATTGACAAAGCATGGAGAGCTGTAACACCCCTAACGATTCTCAACTGCTTCAAAAAATCCGGTTTCTTAAAAGAAAATCAAGAAAATCTTCCAATACTTATAGATGATGAAGAACCAGCAATAGAACCATTAGTTGACATCAGCGGTGTGAGTTTTTCTGATTTTGTTCAAGTGGATGAAAATGTTGCTGTCTCAGGTTCACTAACCGATGGCGAAATTTTATCTGCGACAGATACGCAAAGTAACGATGAAGATGAGGACGATACATCGGAACCTTTGGCAGAGGTGTCAGTTAAGGAAGCAAGATCCTCATTTGATACCTTACAAAGCTTCTGTCTACAAAACGAAAGTGATGAAAAAGCATTTCAGGCACTTTTTCTCTTAAAAAAAGTTATTGAGCAGTGTGAGCAGCAGAATTGTGCTTTAAAGCAAACCAGTATAACAAGGTTCTATCGAAAGATTAATTAATTCGCATTACGAATACATGTATGTGTTAATTCTTGTCATTTTTATATTAATAAATAAAAATTAACCAACACTTAATAATTCGAAGTTTTATTTATTTTCTCTCACAAATTTCAAACCGTTTGATATTTCAAATACTCGATAATTCGTTATATTTCAAGAGTCCCTCGAGTTTCGAATTAACGAGAGTCGACTGTACAAGTGATATTGCTCTCTTGTAATTTATTTTATCAAGTAAATTGTCTACAATTAACGGACTGAAATCATTATTTAAAGCTATTTGTTTAATCGTTTTATACTCATTGTAAACAAATAGCTTTAAATAATGATTTCAATCCCTTAATTGTAGACAATTTACTTGATAAAATAAATTACAAGAGAGCAATATCACTTGTATATCCAAAATTTCAAAATTCAAACGAAACCAAATTTATTTCATTAACAAAAGATTGCTAGATATTTAAAGAAAAAAGGAAAATATAACATCTCTTTTAAAACTATTGATTCTTTAGGCAGCTTAATAAAAAATAATAAAGACGTCATTCCTAAAAACAAAAAATCAGGAGTTTACAAGTTAACATGTAGTGATTGCCCATGTGTATATGTGGGACGGACAGGCCGTTCATTCCAAACAAGGATACGAGAACATGAAAAATGTAACATTAATAATAAACCGAATTCAACTTATGCCAACCATTTGTTAGAGACTGGCCATAATTTTAATATGAACTATGAAATATTACATATTGAAAACAAAAGTCAGAAACTAAATCTGTTAGAAACTTTAGAAATCAATAGATATAATAAAAGACAAATTTTATTGAATGATCAAATAGATTTAAATAGATTCCCCCTACTTAATATTTTTCATTAATTGTATACCTCTCTACCCCTCTATTTTTGTACAAGAGCTGTGTATTTAAGGTCATGTTTTGCATTGTATACCTCAGTTTAAATACTCACCTGATGAAGTCATGGTATGACGAAACAATTGTTGTGAAAATCAATAAAATAGCGGAAGTTAACATTTGTTTTTCTTATATTGAAGATGAATTTCCGTCAAGTAAAGACCGAGACAATCAAAAAAAGCTATCGTTTTGCTCAAACGTCTGTAATGTTTGACTTTTGAACGGAAAGAGCTAAAGACTTGAAATGATCAGGTAGAGTTAAATGCGTAAATATCTCTAATTTACTCGTTAATGGCCTAATCGGTTTAATGGTTCCGTAATAATTCCCATTTTAATTTTTTCTTATTTTTCCCAGTATTTTCGAAACTACAGATCCTATCAATCTGAACTTTGGTATTTAGAAGTAGAATCATAAAGCTTATGCTCGTGAGGAAATTAGAAAATTGTGAACAGTGCAGCGTTTAGCGCTACTGGAACCTTAGAAACAGTCCTACCTCCGATGAAAACGTTTCTCTAACTTTGGAATAGAAGGAGTTAGATAATTAAAATTTTCAGGATATAAGCACCTGAATATTTCGCTGAAGTTCGTCAATGACTGAAATTGTCTGGATGGTTCTTGAGTAATTCTCATTGAAAATTGCATTTTTCGAAATTACAAATCCGATCGAGTTTACATTCAGCATTTAGATGTAAAATTACGACAAGAAGGCTTATGAAAAATTTTGTAAGGGTGGTAGATGATATGAACAAAAGTTCCTAAATTCAATACTTTTCTCAAAATTTTAGTTATAAACATGCAAAAATCAACCGATTAGCACGTCACTTAGGCACTGTATATCCTGCAATACTTACCTATATGCCAGAATTTTTACATTGTATTTTGATTTGAAATGAAAATATCCCGAATTTTATAGTAGAAGATATTTTGATTAAAATTAAAATGTTGTTATTTTTCGAAAGAGGACATGCAAAAATAAACAAGTCAGATACTGCTTTTTTCGATTTTCAGAAGAAATAATAAATCATGAAATTGAAACGAAACTTTGAAACTGTGCAATATATTATACGCCATTACGATTATTCATTGTAAAAAACGAGCAGACATCTAACATAAATACATACTTTAATAATGATATATCCTAGAATGAGATCAACTATTCACAGCTTAATATTAACTGAATGATTTTTCGTTTTGTTAGAAATAAATGAGTATACTGGAATTTCAAACAAATACAGCAAACATTATGAGAGATAATAAACTAGATAATCTGCATTGAATAAGGAAATTCATTTACATATCTGATTCTATAAACAAAGTCATTTTATACATACTAGTGGAAACTGAAAGTGACTAGAATTGATCATTTAAAAAGCCCACTCAAAGGGATTGTCAAAATTTCTTTTTGTGACTAACTTGGCACCACTGTCCTTTATACTCACGAGGGGTTGGGGCGTCATCTGTCATTTAGGTAGTTTACAGTGCTCCATTTTTACGATGGATATGAAATATTGAACAATTAATCTGTCCTAGATTTTCCATTACAAGTGGAATTTCGAGTGCGCAAGCGCTTGAAGAGTAACATAAGGCTAACTGTGAATTAACCTTATCAAAAAACGTATGTTTGAGTGGTATAGTGCATTCAAAGGTAGATGTGGTGAAAGATTTGCCTCGCTCTGGCCGGCCACCAATGCCAAATTCAATATCGATAGAATACAGATGGTGGTGACTCAAGAACGTCGTTTATTTAAACCAGAGACAGATAGCCATTGAAATTTCTGTGTCCACGAATATAATCGAAAATTGTAAACTATTGTTGGGCCATGAAACGCGTTTCGACTATTTCAAAAAGAGCTGAGTCACACCATTGGGAACGAATTTCTGGTTAAAATCTGAACAAATCTGATTGAACAACAAGTTTGAAGGGGGTTTTGAAAATTCTATATGACAGATTGATCGACTTGAGAGAGCGGCCTTAAATATCACGGAAATATTTAGTCGGAGTTAAATCAGAGACTATCAGAACAAGTTGCATGGTCCTAGGTTGATATTCAATGGTCTTCCTCAGGGCTCTATTCTCAGTCCTGTACTATTTTTTATCTATACTTCCGAGTGGCATACAATATTAAGGAATTGTCATATGGAAATAATTAAATTCGCTCACCATCATTCGTTTTTGACCTAGAGTTTTGCATTTTGAAGAAGTAGTTACTTCGAGTCTGGCAACACTTCTGCCATTTGTGTCTTGACAGAAAGGTAGTTTAATATTTGACATAAACGAAATGAGTCTACTTACGCTTGAACAAAACAAGGAAAATATTAAAACTTTATTTTCAAAGAGGTAAATTTTTTAATCAAACTGTTAGAAATTTACGTGGAAAATTCAATAGAAATGAAATTTGTCGCTCCTGGAAGGTACATATGTGCAGAGAAGCGCAGTTGGGACCCGTTGTTCCTTCTGTCTCATTGTGCGAACTGGGAGCAAAGCTCTCACCACGGGCGAAGACTAAACCCTACTGAATATCGGCACAGGCTTCCTAACCTTCGTCACTTATCTGCAGCAGGGTCCGAAATGGCTGGCTGGAAGGAGACGTTTCGACCTATATGGATTCGCTCTTTGCTCGCCCCCAACTCTATGCCACCCCCGTTTCAGCTTTTGAATGGTCTGCGCTTCAGGAGGAAAAAGAGGACAGTACTGTCGTCTGTCACCCCACACTCTCTGTTGCTCTCTCATTCTTGGCTTAGGACGTAGCATGCTTTCTATCTCTGCTCGGCCACAACTTCGGCCTCATTTTGCTGCCTCGCTCTACGATGCTTGGAGGCCTAGCTCTTGACAGTCGAACAGTAACAGCGGTCCTTTTTGGGAGGGGGATTCCTACTGGAAAGCTGTCATTTGTATTGTTTCTTAGCTTTGGTCTTTCACAACCACCAAATAGGGACACTTTGCTCATGCAGCTGAGAGTTAGGATCGATCCCGTTTGAAAGAGGGGGATCCTTGCTCCTCGGCTGTATTGACGCAGGTTCTCTATTGTTCTTTCCCAGACTTCCATGTCCTTCTTTTTCAGCTTCGGGGTCTGCTGGAGTGTCAAAACTTTAGCAGAAACCTTGGACAGCAATGATGACAATGGTACATTCACGTCGGTAAAGAGCTATGCTCACATGCCAACATGTAAAATTTTGAGTATGATGCCTTGGGACACGAAATCGAAGTTCTCATTCATGAGATTGAGCTCCAAGGAACGCGTGTACTGAAAAATTGGATTGATGGATAAAGGTACTGAAGCCAGTCGTGGGAATCATCTTGTTTTTCATTCGAAAATGTTAAAATAAAATAGAAAAAGGCTTTTTACTTGATAGAAGAAATATAACATCGCTTACGTTTAATAGACGTATATAATCAAAACTCAATATATAATGTCAAATGGAATAAATAAACCAACAGATATAAGAAAGTCATTAAAATTAATAAATGAATATTTAAAGGAGACAAAATTTTGTTTCTGATCTTACATTTAAGAAACACCAATTGCCTTTTAAAAACATGAACACAACTTAAGGACTTCTCAAAGAATATAATTTATTTGAAATATTTAATATATTTAAATATTCGAATAAGTTAATTCAGAAATCTCCCAAAACATGCACTATATCTTCAAAAAACAAATATAATTCTAGGTAATCTCTTCTTCGGTCCTAGATAATATTCCAAATATCAAAATCAAATAACTACAACTATATCATAACTCACACGTGCTAAGGATGGATGCTTCAAACAGACTAACTTTAAAATTCAAGATTGGTCTATGTTCTAACAAAATCATAGAACAGTATAAGTTATTTTTAAGGTTATATATCCATAATGAGATTTTTTGAAGCCAAAATATAATTATATATTATATATAAAATAAAATAGAAAAAGGCTTTTTACTTGATGGAAGAAATATAACAAAATTTGAATATCAAAACAGATTAAATCTGTTAGTGTTTTACAATTTTAATTTCAAAAAAATTTTATTCAAAAAACTTTTAGAATTAAATTAATGTCTAAAATAAGCACCGCTTATGTTTAATAGACGTATATTATCTAGGACCGAAGAAGAGATTACCTAGAATTATATTTGTTTTTTGAAGATATATTGCATGTAATTTGAAATAAGGTTATTCTGATTTTCACAAATTTTTATTGTTAAACTCACAACAATTGTTTCGCTATCACAGTAGCATCATCAGGTAAGATCACATTTTGAATAACTAAGCTTGTTTCCGAAATCCGTGGCTATTTATATTACAGTAACTACAATAAATTTTTATTAGGCACTAAAACCCAAAAAAGGGTCCCTGCAAATTCCAGCTTATCTGAATATATTTAACAGAGGTGAGCTATTTAAATCTATTTGTTCGTTAAGTAATATTCCAATTTTATTATATTTATTTATCTCTAGGGATTCTAACAGATTTAAGGCATAACTTTTGCTTTCTATATGTAGAATTTCAAAGTTATGGTTGAAATTATGTCCTGTTTCTAACAAATGGTTGGAATATGTGGAATTCCACATATTCCAACCATTTGTTGCAGCAAAAGTTATGCCTTAAATCTGTTAGAATCCCTAGAGATAAATAAACAGAATAAAATTGGAATATTACTTAACGAACAAATAGATTTAAATAACTCACCTCTGTTAAATATATTCAGATAAGCTGGAATTTGCAGGGACCCTTTTTTGGGTTTTAGTGCCTAATAAAAATTTATTGTAGTTACTGTAATATAAATAGCCACGGATTTCGGAAACAAGCTTAGTTATTCAAAATGTGATCTCACCTGATGATGCTACTGTGATAGCGAAACAATTGTTGTGAGTTTAACAATAAAAATTTGTGAAAATCAGAATAACCTTATTTCAAATTATTTAATATGGATTTTCACCAAGTAAGGACTGATACAATTCAAGAATTATATTTGTTTTTTGAAGATATAGTGCATGTTTTGAGAGATTTCTGAATTAACTTATTCGAATATTTAAATATATTAAATATTTCAAATAAATTATATTCTTTGAGAAGTCCTTAAGTTGTGTTCATGTTTTAAAAGGCAACTGGTGTTTCTTAAAGGTAAGATCAGAAACAAAATTTTGTCTCCTTTAAATATTTATTTATTAATTTTAATGACTTTATTATATCTGTTGGTTTATTTATTCCATTTGATTTTATATATAGAGGTTTGATTATATACGTCTATTAAGCGTAAGCGGTGCTTATTTTAGACATTAATTTAATTCTAAAAGTTTTTTGAATAAAATTTTTTTGAAATTAAAATTGTAGAAGACTAAAAAATTTAATCTGTTTTGATATTCAAATTTCGAAAATGTTAAGGTTCAATCTTTTTAATGAACTTACTACTTCGAAAAAATATTCATTAGTTTTTAATTTATAGTCGATCAAAAATGCCAATTTTAAATAGCCCATTCTTTATGTGTGCTGTATAGATTATGATGACTGCTTGAAGGACTTGGAAGATGTGCTCAGAACCTTGAAAATATTTGACATGGGGTTCACAATGTGGAAGGAAAAATTTGCATTTATGTGTTTTACTAAATCGTCTACCTTGGATCGCTACTTTTCACAGCATAAAAAACATCAACCAATGTGAGAAAGAACTCAAAATTCTTGAATGTTTAACAAGAAAGCTATGGTGCCTAAAATAGCACTTCCTTTTTATAGGTCTTAAAGTCCATAATCGAATATGGAAGAATACTTTATAGATCATCATCGAATATAATTGATAAAAAAATCTAGAAAAGCACTGACGTGAAGTCAGTAGACTTTACGCGCTTCTGCATTTCCCCTGAAAATTTCAAATCTCCCAAGAAACCACATATGATGAATACAAATTGCATCGGTCTTTGTGTGGTTATTTTACATCTAAATATTAAATTTAAACTCGATGGTGGGACCGTTGCTGTGGGTTCTTTAGCGCTCAACGATGCTCTGCTAACAAAATGTTGGTTTTTGTTTTAAATATCTTAATCATATAATCCCCTTGAAAATTTTCAGGAACATATTCGTTATCATTCTCCTTCTAATCCTTCTGATCAATAGGATGTGTGGTTCAGAAAATATCAATAAAAATGAGGCAAAATTTCGAATGTGAATAACATCTCCCTGCAATTCAATTATGGCGGAAGCTAATAAACCTCGATTAAACCTGAGACGGTAATATCTAGCGAATAAATTTATTAATAGGCTCAGATCATAGAACCCTTCATAAATTAACAATCTCACTAGACTTAATAATGGAGATCTTTACCAACATGTGTTGGAGCAAGAAAAAGACTTCTTTACTATCGCCCTCTTGTCCAACTTGAAGGATAGCAGGTGCATGCTGGCCTTGCTGAGTACAAAAGTACAAAACAGTGAGAAGGTGAATAAATAGGTGATATCACAGAAGCTTTAGTTCCAGGGAAGCTATCGCTTGTACGATTATAAATTGTTATAATTCGTTAGATTCAAGAAAACGTACTACAACCCAAAATTATTAAGCGACAGAAACTGCCAGATTTTAAATTCAATGGTTACTTTGATATTCAATCACAAGGTATCGGGTGTTTTTTTAGAGAGATAGAACTTTCGATAGGGATAACTGCGATTTGATAGAAAGTAACAGCCATGTTGTTTTGACATTTCTGTTCAGTAAGCATTGACAAAGTATCATGGAAAGACTTACGCCGCACCAACGTTTACCAATTGTTGAAATTTATTTCCAAAGTCAGTGTTCTATTCGCCAAATTTATAGAACAATTCGTGAAATTTATGGTTTACATAATCGTCCATCAGAGCAGCTTATTCGTCGAACTATCGATAGATTTCGGACAATATTTTCTCTACTCATTGCAACAACAATAAAACAAAGAACTGTACGTACAGAAGAAAATATCGCTGCTGTAAGTCATAGTGTTAACGATGATCCATATTTGTCTATTCGTAGACGTTCACAACAAATTGGACTCTGTGCATTCACCACATGGAAAATTTTGCGTAAAGATCTTGGTCTACACCCATACAAGATCGAACGAGTTGAAGAATTAAAGCCACTTGACCCTAATAAGCGTCGTTTGTTTGCTGATTGAGCCCTAGAACAGCTTGAACTTGATCTACTTTTTATCGTAAAATTGTGTTTAGTGATGAAGCTCATTTCGGGTTGAACGGCTATGTAAACAAGCAAAATTGTTGTATATGGAGTAAGAACAATCCTCAAGAAGTTCTGCAGGTTCCATTGCATCCTGAATAATACAGTGTATTGTGTGCTTTACACGCTGGAGGCATCATCGGTCCATATTTCTTTAAAAACTATGCTGGAGATAATGTTACAGTGAATGGTGCTCGTTACAGATCGATGATCAATGATTATTTGTTTCAGAATTTGAATGGTATCGACCAGATACGTTTTGGTTCCAACAAGATGATGCTACACCTCATGCTGCTACCGTAACAATTGATTTATTGAAAGAAAGATTTAGCGATAACATTATTTCGAGAAACGGTCCAATTAATTGGCCTCCAAGATCATGCGACATAATTCCACTGGATTATTTTCTTTGGGATTATGTTAAGTCATTGGTTTATGCTGATGAACCAGAAACAATAGACGCTTTGGAAGCCAACATTACTCGTGTTATTGATGAAATAAGGCCTCAATTACTTGAAAAAGTGGTCCAAAATCGGTCTGGTCGAATGCGATTCATCAGAGCTAGTCGTGGTAGACATATGCCGGAAATTGTTTTTTAAAACATAAATGTCAAAAAATTACTCGAAAAAGTGGTCCAAAATTGGTAAAAAAAACACCGATAGGGCTAATTTAGGTTTGGAAAATTTCAACATTTCGTTGTTATCTTCTTTGCCATGGGATTATGGCAGAGGACGAGCAGCCTTCACAAAAGTTGATATTTCGTTCGAAAGCACACTAAATGAGCATTTTTTGCTGAAAAGAAAACATGTCCATAATCAATAATTTTTCATCGATAAAACCATTGGAAAAATATGACTGATTTTGTTCACTTCAGAATCATGATATTCATCTCCTTACCAAGCCCGCAATAATAATTTTTTGGTTCGCAGAACTTCTTGTAGCAAATTTAATGCCGTTTCCAGACATGTGATCAAATTTGATGAGGCTACAAGGATAATTGAAGTATACTCAACTTTATGGAAAAACTTGAAATATTTCGTGAAATCAAGAAATGTTGAATTGAATAATAACCATCAACATTTCGACCATGTGTTATATGACATTTTTTGTTGCAAATAACTTGTATGATCTCCTCTTGAACTTTGGCCCTTTTGAAAGTGAACACCCTGTATATTGATAACCTTAAAATCCTCCATAAATCACAAAGGCTATAAAATGTATTTGTTGGAGTGCTAGGAAATAAACAAAGTCCATGACGATCTTCAAACACTGGATAACCAATTAGAGATTAATCGATCTTCACTCCTTAGCATGGAAAATTATCACCTTCCCCTTCAAAAAATTATTTTATGTATCTCAATGCATTCTGTAGTCATATTTACATTTGACATTGATGTACAATCGAAAATTAGTAAATAAATCATGAAAATTTGATGGAATACGGCAGTTTGTTCTCCAATACACAATGGATTTTTATAAAACAAAGAAGTCATCAATATTATCTGATAGCACAAATGATAATACGAGTATTGCTCAGTTTGTACAAGTTTTTCATAATATTTTGATTGCAGACAATTCATAATAACATCCCATTCCCATTTGAATCAACAAAATTACGAAATGAGAAATTTTACTCCACTTTCTAATTATCTGAAAGGGAAATTGAAAATGTAGCGAATTCCCTTGATTTGATGCCAACTTTTCAATGAAAACATCATGTGTGTTTAACGAAATGCAAAAATCAAGTTTTCGAGACACGTGTCTTTCTCTAGATCCACCACTCCTTTGACTCCTCTAGCAAAATAATCAAACTTACATTGAAAAACAAATCCACTGAGATATCAAATCGGAATTCACAACTCGTCCGTGAAAATTCTTCGCATGTCCGCGTTTAACGTATTAACACACTGTCAAACCGCTCTGAAGTGCTCGCTTGATGCAGCACGTTTGTTGATATCGAAAACATATAGGTCACAAAACGGTTTTTCTGTCCATAACCTAAACCAGCCTCACATTTCACGTTTTGAAACTCAAATAGCTGTCCATTCCTTTTAATCATCGTGTCTATTTGTGCATCACTATCAGCTGCTCATGGGCGTTTATCGAAACTTATTCGAAACTGCGAAGGAAATGAAATAACTAACCGATAAAAACGGTGATGGGTTTAGACAGTTCTTCGGGCATGTAGAACGGATCAAATTCTCATGTGGTAAAATAAACAGACACGAAAATATCGATTCCGTCATTAGTAGACGGTTGTTTCGTGTCCAGCCTTGAAGCTGCTTCTATCTCCTTTTTCTATATTAATATTATTATTACAGTGGGTAGCAATTATATCGAGAAATGAATGGTTAGCAGTTGGGTTAATGGAATGATGGAATTAATTATTGATCTATTGAGGGCCTGATCAGAGTCCCCAAGGGCGTTATTCCCATGAAAACCTGTATCTTTTAAAAATAACAAAAACATCTTTTAATTCTTCTCTACATTAAAAACAATTCTAAATTTAAATGATTCGAGTACCACACCATCCACAGTGTGGAAACCACTTATGGAATAAAACTCTTTGTGTCCTTATGTTAAAAGATTATAAAAAACACTTGGACAAGTCAACTTTCAAATTCAATTGTGCGCTTTTTAAACATAAATTTAAATGTAAAGGTTGATTCGCGCAAATCCAGCACAGTCCGTTCTCTTTATTTTAAATGGAAATCCCTGTATATTTTTATATTTTTTGAAGCTCCTTAACCTGATTTCAACTAATGCATGGGTCTATTACGTATAATACAGGATGAAATAATGAAAATAATAATTTATCACTCATTAAATAATGGTATTTTTCGAATAACCTCAACACAGACTTATGAAATTTCAGAACTATTAATTAAGTTGAGAAAATTTCAATTCTGGATACTTAAAGTGAAACAACTTAATTTCCGCCAATTTATTTAATTTCACAACAATTGTTTCGTTATGACAACATGACTTCGTCAGTGAGTATGGTACTTTTACCATACTCACCTGATGAAGTCATAGTGGATTTTCTTGTATTTGTATGTTAATATACATACTTATACAGTTTTTGTAATAATACATTTCAAGTCGGGATGTAAAAAGGTTTTTTCCGAGACATTGAAAAATATTTTATATTGATTATATATAAGGATATCAATTTGATAGTTTTTGTATATAGTTTCAATATATATTGTAGAAGTTAGAATATATAATTCTGAATTTAAAGTCATTTGAAGTCATGTTGTCATGACGAAACAATTGTTGTGAAATTAAATAAATTAGCGGAAATTGAGTTGTTTTACTTTAATCATCAAGATGTATTTCCGACAAGTAGAGACCGATACAATCGAACATTTAATTCTGGATACGCTCATGGATCTTGGGTTTGTCAACATTTTTTGTCATGAATAACTAAACAACTATCTGCATATGCCAATAAATAAAGAAGATCTACAAATAATGTGGATTGTTATCAGTCAGATGTTGCGATGTTGAGACATTCATTGAAATAGTAAATGCCTAATTGAAAACGTATTTCTTGTAGAAGTAATAATGAAATATTTAACTGAGACTCATCGAATTGAGATTTTAATGATGATCGGTTACGGGGATAAAAGCAGAAGTCAAGTTGAAGTGGCAAACTTATTCGATCAGAGGTATCCTCAGTTGAGTAATATTTCACAAGGCATCGGGTGTTTTTTTAGAGTGATAGAAATTTCGATAGGGATAACTGTGATTTGACAGAGGGTGGAAGCATGTTGTTTTGACATTTCTGTTCAGTGAGCATTGACAAATTATCATGGAAAGACTCACGCCGCAACAATGTTTACAAATTGTTGAAATTTATTTTCAAAATCAGTGGTCTATTCGCCAAACTTATAGAGCACTTCGTGAAATTTATGGTTTACATAATCGTCCATCAGAGCAGCTTATTCGTCGAACTATCGATAGATTTCGGACAAGATTTTCTCTACTCGATGCAACAACAACAACAAGACAAAGAACTGTACGCACTGAAGAAAATATCGCTGCTGTGAGTCATATTGTTAATGATGATCCAGATTTATATATTCGTCGAGGTTCACAACAAGTTGGACTCTGTGCATCCACCACATGGAAAATTTTGCGTAAAGATCTTGGTCTACACCCATACAAGATCCAACTGGTTCAAGAACTAAAGCCACTTGACCATAATAAGCGTCGTTTGTTTGCTGATTGGGCCCTAGAACAGCTTAAAGTTGATCCACTTTTTTATCGTAAAATTGTGTTTAGTGATGAAGCTCATTTCTGGTTCTGGTTCTGGTTGAACAGCTATGCCAAATTGCCATATATGGAGTGAAAACAATCCTCAAGAGGTTCTGCAGGTTCTATTGCATCCTGAAAAATGCACTGTATGGTGTGCTTTACACGCTGCAGGCATCATTGGTCCATATTTCTTCAGAAACGATGCTGGAGCTAATGTTACAGTGAATGGTGCTCGTTAGAGATCGATAATCAATGATCATTTGTTTCAGAATTTGAATGGTATCGACCCAGAAGTGTTTTGGTTCCAACAAGATGGTGCTACACCTCATGCTGCTACCGTAACAATTGATTTATTGAAAGATAGATTTGGCGATAACATTATTTCGAGAAACGGTCCAATTAATTGGCCTCCAAGATCATGCGACATAACTCCTCTGGATTCTTTTATTTGGGGCTATGTCAAGTCATTGATTTATGCCGATAAACCAGTAACAATAGACGCTTTGGAAGCCAACATAACTCGTGTTATTGATGAAGTAAGGCCTGAATTACTCGAAAAACTGGTCCAAAATTGCTCTAGTCGAATGCGGTTCCTCAGAGCTAGTCGTGGTGGACATATGCCAGAAATTATTTTTAAAACATAAATGTCATGAAATTATCTTTCAAATAAAAAAAGAATTAGGCTTCAATCTTAATAAAAATGTGTTTTATTTCAATTTAAAGTTTTATCACTCAAAAAAAACCCCGATACATAAGGCAATTACCATAAGTTAACTGATTTGAGATTCAGGCCAGAGGCTATAGTTACTTATATGAACAAACGGAAATAATAATTTTTTTCATGGCATTTGCAACGTTGTTAGAAGTGAACTTAGATTATTTAGAAAATGACAATGAGACAGTGATGAGGTCCATATTAGGTTGGAATTTTACAAAGACTGCATGCCATTATAAACTATTTTCTTTTTGAAAAAATGAAGTTGCTCCCAACTAAATATGGATCACTCAAAAATAAAAGACACAATATTCATACCTACTTATTTTCTTCCGATGCATATCATAATGAATAAGGGAATTGATAGAAAAGAAACAACAGTATAACAAAATTTAATCAATAAATTGAATAGTAATTATATGTACACAAAAATATAATACAGTAATTTAAAATTAACCTATCTTTATATAAAAGAACGTGAATAATATATCCTTCATTGACTAAAACAATAAATTACACTATTGTTCTGCAGTATATGGCATATATGAAACAATTATAAGGTAACATGATTTATCTATCAATAATAATGATTCGATGGGGATGGTTCTTTCAATGACCCAAATTTTATTCTCGAAACATACTTAAGATTTGGAAAAAATTCGATGAGAGTTACTTTAAATATAGTACCTTTTTGGGGTGCAGATTAAAAAAATTGAATAAAATAATAAAAAGTAATTTACACAAAGTAATTAAAACGAATTTCCTTAAATAAGGAAATAATCTATTAAATTTCACAAGAAGTATTTTTCTATTTATCAAAGTTTTCGAATGATTCCACACTATATTTCTTCAATGACATAATAGTCATATTGATGAATTTATTCAGTAATCACGAAAAATTTTATGAAGTGTTCTCAATTTTCTGGGTGAAATATAAATAATTGTTTTTAACTTTATTTCTTAGAATAAAATTTCCATAAATTTGAAATTTTGGTGAATTGTTTGGTCGGTATTTTGATTCACATTTCAGAAGATGTAGGAAGGATTCAATGAGTCAATTATGATGATACTTTTCATGATTTGTGATGAGAATTATATTCAAACCTGTTTATCATTGGGTTATTTGTATAGTGGCAATTCGAAGACACAGAACCGAGAAAGTTTTTTGTTGGACAGTGTGATCCAACCTGCCAGCAATTCAATAGAAGTTTAAACTTCTGTTCATTGCAGACTATCATTTTTCTTTGAATTGAACCAAAGATCACAACAATATACAGAGCAAATAAAAAAATACTCCAATAATGACATAAAAATGGGCCAAACCACCAAAAGTGGAAGTGAATCCTGGGCTCCAGGATTTTCTAATTGCCAATTTCTCGGGATTTACTCGTTTCGAAACTTTCGATTGATCCTGGCCGCGTAATCTGGGGATTTTCGGGATTTTGTGGTTGTTGCGTGCTTTTTCCCATGGATAGATCGTCTGGAATGCCCGGTGATAGATCCCTGGGACTTGGGGAACTTCTTATGCTTCGAGGGCTGTGGTTTCCATCTCTCGGAGAGCAAGGAAAATGAGGTGGTAAACCTGGTGGTAGTAGTGCTGAATATGGGCTTTCCAAAGGTTTTTCCGGATGTGCTAGCGAACTTGGTGGTGGTGGAGGTCCATTTGTTCTGCCTTTGGAAGATTATGCATTAGTTCAGCAGTTCAAAAAACGATCATATTCGAATCTCATGAGACAAGTTGCAAATTTCAGCAAATTCATATATGGATCAATTCATGCAATGATTCAGTGGTAGCTTTATTTGTACCAAAATTATTCTATAATATTAGGAGTAAAAATTAATTCGATCCTTTTTTTTTAACTGAAGAAATGCATTAATTTGAAAACATTAGGAATTAACAAAGAATCGAAATATTATCCATCACTGCTTACTACTACTTTTCCGCACTCCTCAGGCAATTTTCGAATCCCCTCTCAGAATAACTTCTTGTCTTTTGAGGCGATCCAATTTTGAAGCCAATTTTCGATTTCCTCGGAAGAACTGACCTGCCAAATCGTGTTACATCCGTCGAAACAGCCAGTAGTCAGAAGGAGTATTGTCCGGAGAATACGGAGGGTAAGATATGCCATTTGATCGTTTCTGAATATTTTCTGATAACTTTTGCGACGTGAAGCCCAGCGTTATCATGCAAAAAATCACTTCATCATGCCTGTCCTTATATTTCGGCCGATTTTTTCATAATGCACAATTCACATGGAGTAATTGTATTCTTACCGATCACCCGTAATGGAATTATCAGGTTTAAGCAGTTCGTAGTACACAATGCCTCCTTGGTTCCACCAGATTCACAGCATAACTTTCGAACCATGAATGTTCAGCTTTGGAGTTGATGATTGAGGTAGACAGCAACAAGTGGCTAGCCAAGCGTATAATTTTTTTTCTAGAGGTTGTCGTTTTCACTTCTTGTCTCCAGTTACTACCGATAACTTTTTTGCCTTTGAAGAATCTGCTCACAAGAAAATAATCGCCTTTTCCATGTCTCTTTGTTTCAGTTCATAGAGAACCCCATTGCCTTATTTTGAATCAGGCACGTAGATTTTAAATGTACAGCACTGTTATATCGCCTCAAACATAAGTGCAAACTCGTCTTACGTTAGACTAGGATCTTCATCGAGTAATTCTTCGTTTCCGAATTTTTTTTGTTTTTCCAAGCTAGGTCTATTTCCACTTTTGAAGCGCCGAAATCATTCTCTACATGACGTCAGTTGGAGCGTAAACTTCCACAAGCATAAAATGAGTTTCAGCTGCACTTTTCTTCCAATTAAAACAAAATATTAAAACCTCCCTCAAACGCTGTTTAGTTACCAAAAAAACTGCCATTTTAAAAAGCGTAACAAAAAACAATTCAAACTGGATGTTATCGGCAGATGTCTAAAATGTCGAAAACTGCGGCAATCTGCTGTTACTATTCAAAAATTTAATGTTTTTAGAGCCATATTTTGCAAACGGATCGAGTTAATTTGTACTCCATCCTATCTACTGCCCATATATATTAAATTCTTATAAGAATACTATTGTCGTTTCAGTTTTTAGACAACATTTTCGTATTATTATGTGAAGTATTGTGAACATCGAGTTCTTCTGCATTTTATTCAGATGGTAACAAAGTTGTAATGAATAACTCATAACCTCAAAATCTCTGTTGAGTAATAACAGTTTCAGCCGTTTTGCACGTGCTCTTCTAGATTTGTGAAAAATATATTAAATAATAAAAAGGGTTTTTTCACCTGATGAAGACTTATTACAATATTTTGAATATTATTCATAATTATTCTGATAACCTCGCTATAAATTATAATTTTATGAAATTTTTTTCTCAAAAACTTTTCAAAATTAAATTAAACGAATGTCTTAGAAAACACAGTTTCAATTTAGTAGAAATATAATTGACACTCATTACACAGCACCAGAAGGAATAAAATAATGCAGAGAAAATAAGAAATATTTATTGAAAATATTAAATAAATACTTGAAGGATAAGTCTCTTCAAAAAAACTCCAAAAACATGCATCACATCTGCAAAAAGGCCATTTTGAATAATCAAATCGATTACTCAACATCGTATCCAAAAAATATAAGTTATGTGTTTGTAAGGTATTTTTAAGGGTTCAGTTATATCCAAATGACACCATATATATGAATGAAAAACCAAAATATAATTATTGGATATGAAATAAAATAATAAAAAGAGGGTTTCTCACTTGATAGAAGGCCTGTTACAATATCTTAAATATTATTAAGAATTATTCTGCAAACCTCACTACAAATTTTAATTTTATCAAAATTTTTTCTCAAGAACTTTTTGGAATTAAATTAAATAAATGTCTTAGAAAACAGTTTTAATTTAATAGACCTTCATTGTACAGCACCAAAAGGAATAAAAGTATACAAAGAAAATATAAAATATTAATTAACAATATTAAATAAATATTTGAAGGATACAAACTATGTTTCGTAACTATGTATTATTAAAACCAAACTCCTTTGGTGTTGTGTGATGAGTGTTAATTGTGTTAATTCTATATGTCTACTAAGTTGAAACTGTGTTTTCTGAGACATTTATTTTATTTAATTTTGAACAGTTTTTGAGAAATTTTTTTTATCAAATTAAAAATTGTAGTGAGGTTAGCGGAATGAATCTGTATGATTTTTGAGATATTATAATTGATATTATTTGTTTTTAGGTATCACGGATATTACGTCTAGAAAAAGAGAGAAAATAATTGCATGTAGACAAGGCCGTCTCTAAGTGAAACCTTACACAATCCATAGAGAGTTTTCTCTAGTAGTAAGCACTGCCTGACTCAATCATTTTCAGGCTGTCAGGAAACTTGTTAAATGGTTTGAGGCAGGTTGATTTGCACCTGCTGTGCATCACATAGGGTAGGCATGAAAGGACGAGTTGGAGAGGAATTTGTCCTTATGTTCTTGAACGTATTTTACACACGCAAGAATGAAGAGGTATAGACCAAATATGATTGGTCCCACAAAATGATACCATATGCCATCGCACTGTGAAACACAGAAAAATCTGTGAGCTTGTTGTTCTTTGGTTAGCTATCTGTCTTATTTATCTAACATGAAGGTCGCCTTTGCAAGCTTCTTGCAGAGTTCATCTATTTGGCTATCCCAGCTGAGGGAAGACTGAAATTTTAGAGCGAAGAAACACACGAAATTTTTTCTCGTTTCCTAGTTGGTAAAAGTTATCTTCTTCTGCTCCTTCTGATTTCTCCTTCCTGATCTTAAATGCGTATTTTCTTGGGGAGTCGTGAATCCTTCATATCTTTCATATCTTTTTGAAAATGACAGCTATCTTCCTAAGGTTCAATTTGCTATTTCTCGGAAGAAAACTACATCTGAAGGCATTATCTCCCATTCTTCTTCTTAAATCAACCCCCAAAATTTATCTTTTTCATTTACTCCTTGTCTAACAACATCTTATTATTCATATTTTTGAATGTTCATTGATTATTGCAATGAGTTAGGCGTATAATAAAATTAAAATATACTTAACGAAAGAACAGATGTGAGCAATTCAACTTTTTTGAATATTTTGTGAGATCTTGTTTTCGTTTTCGTGTTCTCAAAATTTGTCTCTTATCTAATGAAGGTAAAATACGGTTAATGATTTCCGCAAAAAGAATGGAATTCTCGTTGCTAGTTATCGGATATATTGAAAAAAAGTTCGAAAATATCTGAAATAATAATTCCACTTACCGCTCAGCAGTAGTGGGGATGTGGATATTCCAAGACAACGCATTCTCCAAGCATCCTGTAATAATTGCAATCTAGCCTGTTTCCTCCACTTGGCCCTTCGATTTTGAAACCACACCTTGAAGAAACATGCATTTTATTTATGTTGAACTGAACCGGTCTTTACTAGATGTGAACTAATTCAAATGCTATAGTGAATAATATAATTAAAAGTTTTCAAATATTTATTTGAATATAACAATTATTTCGCTTTTATACTCTTCAAGGAGTACATTCTAACAAACTGAACTTGTTTCACGAATTATCGACTTTATATATTGGTGTAGGTTTACATTTCAATAATGGTCTAAATCTTTATCAAGTTTCAGGAGGTATTTGGCAGGTCCATTTTCAGCTTTGAACTGAATTGAATTTATTTCTGTAGTCATTTCTTTTCTATGTACTTAGGAGAATTGCTTAAAGATTTCAGGTTATCTCATTTTCCAGAATTACCATGTGATTACGATGTATGAATTTCGTACAGTGATTATGATACGAGTTAAAGATATACTAAAGATCTTCAATTAAGAATGAAACGTACGTTTTATATTGTTTTTTATATAGTAATTGTAATTATTTAGTTACACCTCCATAATTTTCGGTGATTTGGAAATTTGAACAGTAACAGGTTGTTTTGATAGGATTTTTAAGCGATTTTCACCAAGTTGAAAATAACTTTCATCAGATATAAGGACATTATTAAAATTATCTTCTTAAAAACGTGGACAAAATTCTATCCTTCGTTCCTTTTGTAAAGGTAACATTATGAGGATTTTTTTGGTTTCCTTAATATGTAGTCTTGTCTTTTTAGTGACATACGGACGGTTTCTGGACATACTTTTTTAATATTGAGTTTATTTCCAAATCTGTTAGCCAATTTTGCCTGTATTGTGTCGTCTTAAGGCCAATAAAGCGTTTAAATTATTTCCTTTAATCCTACGCGCTCTTCCTGCAACTGGTCTGTGCCTCATATCCATGCCATTTTTTATTCTCTTTATTGTCTCATATACAGCTCTTTTGCCCAGTTGAGTCAATTGCACTAATTGTTTAACATTTCGAAAACCTTTTTCATACAAATATTCTACCTGTTTTCTTTTTTCTAGTTGCGACATTATTTCATAAATTATATACCTGTTGACAATCAACAATATTTGATAAATAGTGTTGCCTTGCAACTTTGGCCATAGCCGACTATCTGCAGAATTTATTTTATACATTACTTTTGTCATGGAATGTTACAAAAAAGAAGTATTATATTAAATTTATGAAAAATAATAAATTCCAGATACTTTCTAGACGGACTATATTATTTTTGTTGCTTTCAGCTATTCCGTTAGGTTTTTGGTTTTGGAAGTGTATGGCTTAATTTTCAATCAAAAAATTTCTAATAATCAATTTGCCCTCCAGTTTAAAGCCTATTATGTTGAAACTGTACGAAATCAAGATATTTTCAATTTCATAATGTTAAAATATACACAATTTCTGTTTTCTTTTGATTTTAATTCGATTGATAGCCTTTTTCAAGTGGACTCACTCAAAATTTAGTAAAATTAGAATTTCATTTGAGTCACAAATCATATATCTAGTTTAGAATCTCTCTAAAGTTTTTGGGAGGTTTTTGGTAAGCCCATTTTCGACGAAATCATGAATAATAATAAATTACAGATACTTTCTAGACGGACTATAATATTTATGTTGCTTTGAGCTATTCCTTTAGGTTTTTGGTTTTGGAAGTGTGATTTGCTTAATTTTAAATCAACAAATGTCAAATAATCAATTTGCTCTCCAGTTTAAAGCCTATTATGTTGAAACTGTACGAAATCAGGATATTTTCAATATCATAATGTTAAAACATAAACAATTTCTGTCTTCTTTTGATTTTGATTCGATTGATAGCCTTTTTCAAGTGGACTCTCTCAAAATTTAGTTCAATTAGAATTTTAATTGAGTCACAAATCATATACCTAGTTTAGAATCTCTATAAAGTTTTTGGGAGGTATTTGGTAAGCCCATTTTCGACTTCAAACTGAATATAATAACTCAATTCTGTGGTCAATTCTTTTCTATATGCTTAGGAGAGTTGCTTGTATATACTTCTCAGAAATTGAAGTGGATATTCCAGAGAAAATTGACTTTTTTCACATTAATCTTATTTTCAGGATTGCTGTACATACATGTGGAGAGGCGTTTCTTTGTTTATTACACACACGCATATGGTTCCCATGAGACTCAATGGCTTGTTAACAAAAATTATAAAAAGCTCATTTCTTGTAGGCGTATGATCTTCTTTGTTTGTGGTCCGTGTATGCGATAATGTATTGCAATCGATTTGGTGTTGTGTAGTATTAGTTGTGGATTAATTGTCACGAGTTTACTATGTGTTTAGAATCCGTCCAACCTGAACAATTAGTGTATTGGTTTACGAAGGTTTCACTCAACAAGAAGTTGCTAACCGTCTCCGGGTTTAGCAAAGTATAGTAAGTAGATCGTGCAATCGCAATCGTATTAATGGAATTGCTTCATATACTCATGGGGTGGAAGAGCAAGAGCTACAGCTGTCGCAAAAGATCGGCAAATACGGTTAACTCGACGAAATCTCTTCTTCACAGCATGCCGAATTAATAGCTCATTCCAGAAAGGTACGGATAGGATAGCTTCTAGTCGCACAGTCAGGAATAGCTAGCACAGGCACCCGTGATTGAATAGGGAGCACCGGGCCTTGAGATAGCGTTAGGGTTATGAACATAAGAACTAGAATGCGCACAGATGAAGATCCTGCCTGTTCACGGATGAGTCCAGTTTTCGTCTGATGGGCGAGAACGAGGTTAATGTTCATGTGGCGAGAACGGGGTTAATGGTATAATGAAGATGTCATGACGCCAACAACTCTTTTCGGTGGAGGCTCAGTGTGTATTTTGGAAGGCATTTGTTTTAATGGTCGCATAAATCTCATCAACGCATCCATGATAGCGGTGAGGTATCGTAATTTGATTGTAGAACCATTTATTGTTCCCTTTGCGGCAGCCATTGGCGATAATTTTACGTTAATCCAATATTGCTTGTCCTCACCGGGCAACAATTATCCACGACCGCATATAAATGCATGGCATTAACCAAATGGTTTGGTTCCCTGTCTCTCCAGACTAAAATTGTATTGAATATGACTGGTCTGTAATGTTACAGCAATTACATCGCTTACCTACCGCAGACATCACAACAGCTCGCCAATGCTTTGACGAACATTTGGCAAAACATTCCTGAAGCTTTCATTCATAACCTCTTTGACACAATACCGAAAAGAGTAAAAGCACTAGGAATAGCAGAGGAGGTCCCACCGAGATTTCAAGGTGTGTCTTAGCAGATGGAACCTTTTTTAAGTGTCTGCAGTCTCCACCAGGTCAGAATCTTCATTTGATTTATTTCTCTACTATGTTGTCGCTCTAAAGCAGTCTTGCTTATTGTTGTCATTTCAGGCAGGTTAACCGTTACTTAATACTTCAGTTTCTGCATATAAAAATCGCTTTTTTATTTCTCTTTATATATTTTTATATGTATGCTAATTATTCACTTCAATTTTTGAGCAGTGTATTTAAATCAAATCGAGTAAAAATTATTACCTGCACTCGAGCTTCTGACAAACTTATTCTCAGTGCCACCTCTTCTCTCAAGAAAACATCTGGATAATGCGTTTTCTGGAACAATGTTTCCAGTTCCTGAAGTTGTTGTGGACTGAAGGTGGTTCTATTCCTCCTTTGCCTTCGTCTTCCGAACATGTACTCCGTCAGAAGATCACCAGGTAAAGGTGAAAGGTAAGATCCCGCCATTTTTTTCCTCGCCTAGTCAGAACTTAACATTACTAAATAAATTCATTCTAAACTGCAATTTTTTGGACTTAAACTAATGAAATGAAAAGTTATGAAATGGAAAATATTATCCAAATTACATTAAGTAGTTACGGTACAATACTTTCATTATATTTTCGTTTTTACGAGCCTCTCAATAAAACAATTATGTTATTGATTTCATCGACATTCAATAAGAGAATAAAATACACGTTTCAAGAAAATATCGGGAACTGATCACTCTCGCTCGAAGATATTATCAAATTTTTTTTGTCGCTGAGTTGGCACAACTGTCCTCTACAGTCACGCAAAGTTTGGGGGTCATGTGTCATTTAGTTCATGTACTGCACTTCATCAGTTCGTCTCAATTGTTTGTTCGATTTTTATAATGAATGATTATGGGCTGAAGAATCGGTCTTAAATTTTGCATTGCAATTGGAATTTCGTGTGTGGAAACAATGAAAATGCTAATCGACCTCATCGAAAGACTAAAGGAACTATAAAATACTTCATTCAGAATATAAGCCATTATACGTATTTCATGATTACTGTCAATGTTCGGATAGCTCGAACGATTAGAATCAAACATAATAACAAGATTAGAATCCTATCACTTCGAGAAAGTTCGGAACAAAATATATATAGTTAGCTATACGCAGTACTCGACCTGACCACAACTTTGAAATAAAAACATTGTATTTATATATCAAGACTACAACCAGACTGGTCACAAGTCACAGAAGCATTTGAATTCTTTCTTTCAACCATTTTCACATGAATTCAAAACCTTTCTCTATATTCATTAAGTGTTCCCAATAGTTATTTTTTTAATTTTATCTTTTTCGCTAATGTATCTTCACTACTTTCCGAAGAAAGCTCTCAATAGGTATTCGGATGGATTTCTTCAAATAATTCCTCCTATGAGTTTTTTTTAACAGACGAATTTTATTACAAAAAGCTGAAAAAAGTAAAAGGTTACAAAAAGCTATTTCATCGGCACTGAAATTTTTTTAACAGACGAATTTTATTACAAAAAGCTGGAAAAAGTGAAAGGTTACAAAAAGCTATTTCATCGGGCACTGAAATTATTCATTTAGTTTTTTGCGTGCTTATTGTAGGAACAGCGTGCTATGGTTTTGCCTAAATATCTGTGATTTTAGAATTTTGAGCAAAAAATGATGAAGAATACGGGGCTAAAAATAATTCTGTCCTGCCGGCCAGTACGGTCTGTCGTAAACATTCTAACTTTCAAACGGAACGAGCAAGAAACTTGAGACTTTCAGGGTAGGTTTATGGCCTAAATATCTCGGTTAAGTTCGTTAATAGACTAATCGGTTACTGAGTTATTCACATTTGAAACTTTTTCCTATTTTTTCCAATAGTTCCGAAATAAAATTTGGAATTTAGGTGTATAATAACGACATTATGTCAAATTTCGTGAGGATTTGTCGTCCTAGTGCACGATCGAAAGTAAAAATCCTATTTTCCGAACGACAAACCTTAAGACTTGACATTTTAAAGGTAAGTTTGGAGTCTAAAAATATCAGTTATGATCAATGGTTCCTAGGTCTCTGAATTCTCCTATAGAATTTAATTTTTTAAATATTTTCGAAATATTCCAGTGAAGTATTTAGATGTCAAATAAAGACATGAAGGTTCATGCATAATTTCGTGAAGATGAATTATGAAAATTCTCTGGATTTTTTCCTATCTGAATGATTTCGGCAGAAAGTATGGAAAGTTTATGAAATTTTGTTCATTATATTCTATTTCATCTCTTTTTCGTCAATATGTAACGATATGGATCAAAAGGAGAAGATGGAAACTTTTAACTCTGTTTTTTTCGTTTATATGAGATTATCCGTTTCTTCAGAAGGAAACGTCTAGAATTGCAAGAAATTACGTTTTTTTAACATTCGGATGACGGAACACAGAATTCTATGCAATTATTTATCATATGTAACTTCTTCAACAATCATTTTCCTGATTTGAAATTTTCTGGAAACTGTTGAACAAGCGGACAAAAGCTTCTGACTTTACGTCAGCACCATTTTTATTGAATCTCATGTAAACATCACGCGAATCCTATATTTTCATTCAAATAGAGTGAAAGTATGAAAGGGTTTTATTTTTTTTTTGGTTTATTCAAAATATTGTTCATAATATTATTATTATTTCAAATGGGTCTGAAAATTCTTGGTAATGAAAAGATTAATCTTTTTCCTTATGCATCATGTGATTGATAATTTTTTGAAGGTACATGAATAAAATCAATTTTTCGGTTGAAGAGTATTTCTGTTTCCCCGCGGTAGAGAATATCATCAACTTAATAGTTGATGATATTCTCCTTCGACGTCCAGGTTTCTTCAATAGGGTCATCATCACTCACGAGATCAAACCGCGTCTCATATGTAAGATCAGGTTTCTCTTAAGGGCCAACAACCAGCTTATATACTTTTGCGCTCATCACAAATAAGTGAATTTCATGTTGGGAAAGTCTGCAGGAGAACTCTAAAAGGTTTTATAGATCGCAGTACTGCGAAATTACCCGCCTACATACCGTGATACTGGAAGAAATCCGGTTTTATATCCGTTGAAGCTTACTTACGGGTTGATTGGGCGATATTCCATATGCTGACAGTATTTCTAACGAAGTTTGAATGATTGGCTATCCGATGACGTGATAGTTCTTGGCATAGAGTAAAATACTAGCCGTTTCGTGACATTTTTATACCTACTCACAAAAATTCCAATTCAATACTGAGTGCGAGTGCATTTTTGTTCTGATAGTAGTGTCAATTATCACATATGATTCTTTACAAATGGTCTTTAATCCTATTAAAGATGACAACATGAAGTTATCATTTAGACAATCAATTCTAGGTGTTCAAATACAAACACCCATCCAACATTTCTTGTGTCTCCATGAGTCGGCCACAAAAACCAGACCTGCCGAAGATTAATTCACACATTGTTTTTAATTTTATATCTTCATTTTCAACATAATGAAATGTGGTAGATAAATTGACCGCGATAAAATAACGGTGGTGCGAACCCTAGATAAATGTGAATAAATAAGCAGTTAGTTGCAAACAACTCTTGAGCATTGACTTTTCTTACCGATCTTCTTCATTCGCTGAAATTTTAGTCATCTCTTCCATTATAAGGAGAATACAATTGAAGGTCAGATTTAAATTAACGATTCACTTGTAACTGAAGTTTTACAAAATAATAGTAAAAGATAAGCTGATTAGAATTGCAGTCTCAGCCACGGGACAATAAATCTAATTGATATTAATAAATTTTGTTCGGTAAGTGGTAGATCAACTGGATGTGGATGGAAGGGGGAGGCTATTATTTAACATAAACACTGAAGTATGTAGTCCTATCAAAGTATTAACCTTCACAAGATAGCTCTGAAAATTTTCTGACTATCTGACTTTGTTTAAAAAGTAGTCAAAGTGAAATAAATTGATTGATTTTCAAACAATAAACTATTTCATCGTTGATCAAACATTTTTTATGGAAAAAACACTGTTGAAACGAAAGCATGTCTTGATAAGTTTTATCCGGACTCTGTATCGAGTGTTTTTTTAGAGCGATAGAACTTTCGATAGGAATAACTGTGATTTGACAGAAGGTAGAAGCCATGTTGTTTTGACATTTCTGTTCAGTAAGCATTGACAAATTATCATGGAAAGACTCACGCCGCAACAACGTTTACAAATTATTGAAATTTATATTCAAAATCAGTGTTCTATTCGACAAACTTATAGAACACTTCGTGATATTTATGGTTTCCATAATCGTCCATCAGAGCAGCTTATTCGTCGAACTATCGATAGATTTCGGACAACATTTTCTCTACTCGATGCAACAACAACAAGACAAAGAACTGTACGTACAGAAGAAAATATCGCGGCTGTAAGTCATAGTGTTAATGATGATCCAGATTTATCTATTCGTCGAGGTTCACAACAAGTTGGACTTTGTGCATCCACCACATGGAAAATTTTGCGTAAAGATCTTGGTCTACACCCATACAAGATCCAACTGGTTCAAGAACTAAAGCCACTTGACCATAATAAGCGTCGTTTGTTTGCTGATTGGGCCCTAGAACAGCTTGAAGTTGATCCAAGTAAAATTGTGTTTAGTGATGAAACTTATTTCTGGTTGAACGACTATGTAAACAAGCAAAGTTGCCGTATATGGAGTGAAAACAATCCTCAAAAGGTCTGCAGGTTCCATTGCATCCTGAAAAATGAAGTGTATGGTGTGCTTTACACGCTGGAGGCATCATCGGTCCATATTTATTTAAAAACGATGCTGGAGCTAATGTTACAGTGAATGGTGCTCGTTACAGATCGATGATCAATGATTATTTGTTTCAAAATTTGAAACCTGCAGAACTTCTTTTCACTCCATATATGGTAATTTGGCTTGTTTACATAGCCGTTCAGCCAGAAATGAGCTTCATCACTAAACACAATTTTACGATAAAAAAGTGGATCAATTTCAAGCTGTACTAGGGCTCAATCAGCAAACTTGTGTGTGAACCAAGATCTTTACGCAAAATTTTCCATGTGGTGGATGCTCCAGAGTCCAATTTGCTGTGAACGTCGACGAATAGACAAATCTAGATCATCATTAACACTACGACTTACAGCAGCGATTATTTCTTCTGTACGTACAGTTCTTTGTCTCGTTGTTGTTGTTGTTGCATCGAGTAGAGAAAATGTTGTCCGAATTCTTTCGATAGTTAGACGAATAAGCTGCTCTGATGGACGATTATGTAAACCATAAATTTCACGAAGTGCTCTAAAAGTTTGACAAATAGAATACTGATTTTGAAAATAAATTTCAACAATTTGTAAACGCTGTTGCGGCGTGAGTCTTTCCATGATAATTTGTCAATGCTTATTGAACAGAAATGTCAAAACAACATGGCTTCTACCTTCTGTCAAATCACAGTTATGCCTATCGAAAGTTCTATCACTCTAAAAAAACACCCGATAGGATTCAACATGGGTTATTGGAAAACGTTTCACACAGACTTCATCATATAAAATTCCTGATCATTAATAAATCAATCGCGTTGCCAATATAGCGACTTTAAACTACATCCTACTAAATTAAATTAATTAAAATAGTCACTTGGAATTTAGCATGGTGTAGTCTGAAAAAGTCACTGTGTCGACGAATCTCGGCACGATATTCAATAAACAAGTATACAGGGAGTCCCAACGAAAATTTAACCCCCCTCAGAACTCAGAAACGTTGAATTTTCGAAGATTAAAAAAAACAGGTCAATTTTTATTTTGAGGGGACGAATTTCCATCATGAGTTTGTTACGAATCACCCCCATGAAGGTGGCATTAACCACCAACATTTTTTGAACAGGGAAGAAATGTCGAGTGTTGGTTAGTTTGAAAGTGATTCATGTTCTGTACAAAACTCAGTTAAAATTTTCAAAATCGGTTCACAATTCACGAAATAATGTAATATTGAACCTGCCGTCAGAAGGTGATGTTAAACAGAAAGTTGAACCGCCCAAATTCAAGAACCTAAGAGTTTTCTCAAGCACTGTATTAGGGGGAAAGAATTCTTATGATGACATTGTTCTAAAGAAATCACCCGAGCGTGGCAACAACCCCTAATTTAATTACGATGCAGAAAGGAAAGACTGAAACACATTTGAGAAGGAATCTTCGAAAAAATAGTATACATTGTAATAAATTTCATGCGTTTCACACATTTTCCCACCAGGAACGAAAAGAAAAACGAATTTTCTTAAAGTAAAAACATTCAAAAACTCAAATTGTTCTGCCATTAAATAAACAAATTTGAAAATTTCAACTGCGATGTTAAGACAACAGAAAAAACTTCTCAGCTAAACCACATCCGCCATCTCTTTGGTATTAAAAAAAAGTTGGGGGTTGTTGCCACAACAATTGTCGGAACAATGTCGTCAAAGGAATTCTTTCATCTTAATACAGAACTTGAAAATTATTTTTGGATTCCTCAAAACTCTTAGGTTCTTGAGTTTGGGAGGTTTAACTGTGTGTTCAACATCACCTTTTGACGGTAAGTTCCATATTACATTATTTCGTGAATAATGAACCGATTTTGAAAATTTTAACTGGGTTGTGTACAGAACATAAATCACTTTCAAACTAACCAACACTCGACATCTCTTCCCGATTAAAAAAATATTTGGGGTTGATGCCACCTTCATGGGGGTGGTTTTTTCGAAACAAACTCATGATGGAAATTCGTCTCCCTAAAAACAGAAGTTGACCTGTTTTTTTTAAATCTTCGAAAATTCTTCGTTTCTGAGTTCTGGGGGGGGGGGGAAATTTTCGTTGAGACATCCTGTATATCATATACTACTGTTTTTGAGGAATGCAACATTTCACGTATTAAATACTCAGATTATATCATACATTAGTTCGCTTTATATTACACATATTATTTAAAACCATATATATTTCATGTCATTAAATGAAGACATTTTGTCCTAGACACAGTGTTATTTACAATAAAAATTATATTTATATTTTCGTGAAGCTTCTCAATATTCTGATTTTAATTCATATACAACATTCATTTTTGTTCTTTCAAGAATGTAAACCTTTCATTTAATTTATGTGGACAGTGGACAGAAATGATACGATTTAGTACGATTTAGATTCTTATATAACATAAATAATATTAAATAAGGTTATTCTGATTTTCACAAAAATTTGTGAAAATCAGTATTACCTTATTTAATATGGATTTTCATCAAATAAATACTGATTCAATTATATACTGATATAACATGTTTCTCGGATGACAAAAATTATATCTGCTAGAGAAATTTTAATTTTTTGACTAGCCGTCTAAAATGAAATATTTAATCGAATTGTTCATTTTATATTTACATACCCTTTTCCTATTGCAATATAACAAGTTACACCAAAAATCACATTAGTCTTCCATGTTCATGAAGATGCTGATAGCGAGATAACACTGACAAAATTAAACAGGATTCATGTGTTTTATGTTGTTATGATAACGAAGGGTTGCTCCACCCCTACGCTTCTCCATTGGCTAACCACGACGCCTGAAACGGGCTGGGGCGACGCGCACAAGGGGTGTTCTAATGAAATAATAATTTTATTGGTTGATCACCTGCTCCTAGTTTTTGACGAATTATGAGAGTTCTGTGTGGATCTCTGTTTTGTCAAATAGAAAAAAGATTGTGTTGGGGATGCCAATAGTCCATGGTGGGGGTGGATAAGCTGAACGAAGATTTGAACAATCATGGAATGGGAAAAATAATGAAAATATAAACATGTTGCTAGGTATTTTTATATTACAGATGATAGCTGGATTAATTCTCCGAAACCTCTACATATTTAATCTAAAAAAATCCCTTGAAAACTTTTTAGAATAAAATGCCTCAGAAAACAGTGTAACACTTTAAAGACATATAGAATTATCAACACATGTGAGCGGCAGCTAACCAACAAAGAATCAAAAGAAAACATACAGTATTGACCAAAATTATCTATATCCTTCAACCAAGGCAAATTTGTTTCTATTAGATGGTGTTTGGTAAGGCATTTTATTCAATTTAATTCAAAAAAGTTTCCAAGAGATATTTTTGATTGAATCTGAAGAGATTTGGGAGAATTAATTCAACTATTAAATGTGATATTCAAAAAAACTCTTCTTAGTAAATTTTCGATATATATTGTTTGAATTTACCATAATTTGAATTTTCGCACATGCGCGTGGAATTTTTAAAATATAAATTCCATGACCATATCTTCTTTTCAAAATTTTTCTGTGAAATAGCCTAATTTTTGCATGGTACTCAAATACATTTTAAAATTTTGCTTTCGAACCGAATATTTGGTGAATAAAAGTATGTCCGTCTAGAAACTATCCGGAAAAAACAAAGCTCAATTGTAATTATTCAGTATATATTTTTAATTCTTGAATAAGAAAATTATAATTATATTTCGTGGCGCTGCTCGTTCAACTTAAATCTTCATTAGTCCCCATATGTTTTCAATGGTACTAAGATCTGGTGAAGCTGCTGGCCATGATATGATTGTCACTTGGTTCTTGTATCCAAGCTTGAGTATACTATATGCCGAAGTATGGCATCTTGCATTATCCTGCTGAAAACGCCACCCCTATGGATATAAAGCATGCGCAGTTTCGAGGAGAAAATCGTTTAGAATGCCACAGTACTTTTCACTATCAATGGTACCATCAACTATACAGAGAGGCGTAGCACCACGCTGAGATATTGCTCCACAAACCATTATTTTGGTTGGAAATTTGGCAATTTAAACAGTAACAGGTTGTTTTGATAGAAGTTTTAACTGATTTCCATCAAGTTGGAAACAACTTTCATCAGATATAAAGACATTATTAAAATTATATTCTTGAAAACGTTGACAAAATTCTATCCTTCGTTCCTTTTGTAAAGGTGTCATTATAGGGATTTTATTTGGTTTTCTTAATATGTAGCCTTTGTCTTTTCAGTGACATACGGATGGTTCCTGGACATATTTTTATATGTCGTTGATTTTCAAATCTCTTAGCCAATTTGCGAAACCCCAGTCGCAGATTGTGTCGTCCTAAGGCCAATGAAGCGTTTAAATTATTTCCTTTAATCTTAGGCGGTCTTTTTTCCAGTTCAGTCAATTGCACTAATTTTTTAACGTTTCGAAAACCTTTTCTATACAAATATTCTACCTGTTTTCTTTTTTCTAGTTGCGACGTTATTTCATAAATTGTATACCATTTGACAATCAACAATATTTGACAAATAGTGTTGCCATGCAACTTTGGTCATAGCCGACTATCTGCACAACCTATTTTATACATTACTTTTGTCTTAGAATGTTACAAAAAAGAAGTATATTGAAATCATGAAAAATAATAAATTCCAGATACTTTAAATTAAAATTGTAGAAGATAAACATATTTCAATATGTTTTAATATTCAAATTTTGTTATATTTCTTCTATCAAGTAAAAGGCCTTTCTATTCTATTTTATTTTACATATAATATATAATTATATTTTGGCTTCAATAAATCTCATTATGGAATGTCAATGAATTTAAATAAACCTTAAAATAACTCACACTGTTCTTTGATTTTGTTAGAACATAGATCAATCTTGAATTATATAGTTGATCTGTGTTTCGAAGCTTTAGTCTTTTAACACGTGGAGAGATATAGGTTAGTTTTTTGATTTTGATATTTGGAATATTAAATGAGGACTGAAGACGGAATTGCTTAGACTTATATTTGTTTTTTGAAGATATAGTGCACATTTTTTAGAGATTTTTAAAAGGCAATTGGTGTTCTTAAAGGTAAGACCAGAAACAAAATTTTGTCTCCTTTAAATATTTATTTATTAATTTTAATTACTTTCGTATATCTGTTGGGTTATTTATTCCATTTGACATTATATATTGAGTTTTGATTATATACGTCTATTAAATGTAAGCAGTGCTTGTTGTAGACATAAATTCAATTCTAAAAGTTTTTTTGAATAAAAATTTTTTGAAATTAAAATTGTAGAAGATAAACATATTTCAATATGTTTTAATATTCAAAAATTCCAAATACTTTCTAGACGGACTATATTATTTTTGTTGCTTTGAGCTATTCCGTTAGGTTTTTGGTTTTGGAAGTGTGATTGGCTTAATTTTAAATCAACAAATGTCAAATAATCAATTTGCTCTCCAGTTTAAAGCCTATTATGTTGAAACTGTACGAAATCAGCATATTTTCAATATCATAATGTTAAAATAAACACAATTTCTGTCTTCTTTCGATTTGGATTCAATTGATAGCCTTTTTCAAGTGGACTCTCTCAAAATTTAGTTCAATTAGAATTTCAATTGAGCCACAAATCATATATCTAGTTTAGAATATCTATAAAGTTTTTGAGAGGAATTTGGTAAGCCCATTTTCGACTTCAAACTGAATATTACAACTTATTTCTGTGGTTAATTCTTTTCTATATGCTTATAGGAGAGTTCCTTATATATACTGCTCAGAAATTGAAGTGGATATTTGAGAGAAAATTGACTTTTTTCACTTTAATCTTATTTTCAGGATTGCTGTACATATATACATTCTGTCAAGAAAGTACCGGGAATTATCGATTTGAATCTGGCGGGGCAATGAGGCAGGTAAAATTTTTTTTTCCTAGGTTGGTACCACTGTCCTTAATTACTATGCCAAGCTTGAGCGGGATCTGTCAACTAGTGTGTTTGCAACAGCTGATTAAGTCAGTCGATGTCAGAGTGCGTGCCGATTTTTACTATGGGTGATTACGTTGAGCGATAACGCGCCTTCTCACCGAGCTACGATTGTGACTGACTTTCTCGCCAAAAACTCAACGAACGTGCTTCAGCAACCACCGTATTCGCCGGATTTGGCTCCCTGCGACTTTTTCCTCTTCCCAAAACTAAAATTGCCCCTTCGTGGCACCCGTTTTGAGTCGATTGAAGCCATAACAAAATTCGGCGCGAGAGCTAAAGTCCATCCCGGAAAGCGTCTATAAAAAATGTTTCGATAATTGGAAGTGCCGTTGGCATAGATGTATTGCAGCAAATGGAGCCTATTTTGAAGGCGACCCAATACATTTTGACGATTAAATGTAAAAATGTTGTTTTAATTGAAAATTCCCGGCACTTTCTTGACAGAGTAGTACATGTGGAGAGGCGTTTGCTTGCGTATTACACACACACAATATGGTTCCCATGAGACTGAATGACTTGTTAATAAAAAATTATTAAAAACTTTTTCTTGTAGGTGTATGAACTTCTTTTTCTGTGGTCCCTTTATGCGATAATGTATTGCAATCGATCTGGTGTTGTGTAGTATTAGTTGTGGATTAATTGTCACGAGTTTACTATGCGTTTAGAAGCCGTCCTGAACAATTAGTCTGTTGGTTTACGAAGGTTTCACTCAACAAGAAGTTGCTAACCGTCTCCGGGTTTAGTAAAGTATAGTTAGTAGATCGTGAAATCGCTATCGTATTAATGGAAGTGCTGCTCTCATCGGGGTGAAAGAGCAAGTTGGAAACAACTTTCATTAGATATAAAGGCATTATTAAAATTATTTTTTTTAAAGTTTGACAAAATTCTATTCTTCGTTCCTTTTGTGAAGGTGTCATTATAGGGACTTTTTTTGGTTTCCTTGATATGTAGCCTTGTATTTTTAGTGACATACGGACGGTTTCTAGACATATTTTGTTGATTTCCAAATCTGATAACCAATTTGCGAAACCCAAGGCACGGATTGTGTCGTCCTAAGGCCATTAAAGCGTTTAAATTGTTTCCTCTAATCTTAGGCGGTCTTCCTGAAACTGATCTATGCCTCATATCCATGCCATTTTTTATCCTCCTTATTGTCTCATACACTTTTTCTCAGTTCAGTCAATTGCACTAATTTTTAACGTTTCGAGAACCTTTTCTCTATAAATATTTTACCTGTTTTTTTTCTATTTGCGACATTATTTCATAAATTGTATGCCTGTTGACAATTAACAATATTTCATAAATAATGCAACTGTGGCCATAGTCGACTATCTGCACAACCTATTTTATACATTACTTTTGTCTTAGAATGTTACAAAAAAGAAGTATATTAAAATTATGAAAAATAATAAATTCCGGATACTTTATAGACGGAGTATATACCGGGTTTTCCACTATAATTTGACCCCCCTTTAACTTTGTTACAAATGGAGATACAAATAAAAGTTATTCACAAACTTTGTACAAGATTAACTGAAATTTTTCAAAATTATTCCACAAAATGGAATATATACAGGCTGGACAAGATATTGAGTACAACTTCAATTTTTCAAGTGGATCACCTTGTTTATTTTCTTACTATTGGCTAGCTATTTCTATCCTGATTACGAATATATATGCATGTAATGCTCTTAGAAAACCAAGAAATACAGGATCATTAATCGGTTGTTAAGTGGAAGGCTGTGATAAATCAACAAACGACATTGCTTACAATATGACACACGTTGATATTCAATAAACTTATTTCTGAAACAATACACAGAAACGGAAAATTTTGAAATATTTTCACCTTACTTGAATGATGGTACCATCAATAGTGAAAAGTATTGTGGCATTCTAAACAATTTTCTTTTTGAAACGGCGAATGCTTTATATCCAGAGGGGTGGCGTTTTAAGCAGGAGAATGCAAGATGCCATACTTCAGCCTATACTCAACCTTGGATGCAAGAACACCATTTCATGGCCTGCAACTGCACCAGTTCTTAGTCCCACTGAAAACATATGGGGACTTATGAAGATTGAAGTTGAACGAATAGCGTCACTAAATAAAGATGATTTAATTCAGTCAGTTTTACAGTCTCGGACTCTTATCACCGAAAATTATGGAGGTGATTTAGTTTGGGATGTACCTCGACGTTTAGTCAACTGTTTACAGTTGAATGGAGGTTGCATAAGTAAATAAGATGAATATATTGTTGATAATTTCCTAATTAAAGAATTAAAAATATATTCCAAGTAAATAGAATCGAGCTTTGTTTTTTTCCGGATACTTTCTAGACGGATTATATGATTTTTTGGAGTTTGTTTTAATTATGATAACCAAATCACACTAAAAAAGCCCCACAAAGCCTTCTGCATCGAGCCACAGAAACCTCCCGTACAAAATTCGTAACGACGTTTCGTCACAAAGTGAATTCCATCTTAATTTGAGCGTTTCGATTGAAGTGTATGTTCCCGTTGCGAAACTGATCCCTCCCGGGAAACGAAAATTTAAAGCAAACCGGGAAAAGAAGGTGGAAACGGCGCTACGTTAATGTAAGTGTGAGGCCCCGAACAAAAACGAAATAATGAAAATGCATTCATTTCGTCGCTAGTGTTTCTATAGAATTCATCTTGGTGTCGTAATGAGTTCGAAATCATTTCCGGTTGCGATGTTTCAAATTCCTGTCAGAATGGAGAAAGTACGCTGTTTCACATATTTTACGGCCATTGTTCGTCTTCGCTGCCTTGCCGTCCTGTCTCTGTGCAGGATAAAAAATTCATTTTGTCTTCGATTTCCTTTGTGCTCCGCACTTGATATGGAACGCTGCGATGCTGGATACAAGGTGTCTCTAGATATTAGGTTCTTGAAATGCTCAGGAACGTGTTTGAAGGGTTTTATTTTGAATATCCCGCTATCTGGGTAACTGTCACTTTTGAGATTATCACATTTTGACATTTGACAAGTGAAAACTACGCCATTACTAAGAATGAAACGATACAGGCTTCAACAATGCATCGAAATTGTTAAAATTCACTATAAAAATGATGAAAATTTTGCAGTCGTTCGTAAAACTAAAGGGTTTTTCGGTCGTCGTGAATTGGTGGAAAAATTGAGCTGTTGGGACAAGTAAGGATGTGGAAGATCGAAACTGTGTGTGTAGCTCAAGAACAACTCAGAATATTGCTGCTGTAGCCCGTAGTGTCGACGAAAACCCAGGTTTGTCGATTCCTCGTCGACCTTTTGAATTAGGCAGTCCACAAACGATATTACACCGTATTTTGCATAAAGACGTAGGTCTTAAGTCTTTCAAAGTTCAGTCAGTCGATCATTACCTATCTTCGCTGATTGGGTTCTTGAAATACATCAAAATGAGCCGGATTTTCATCGAAAAATAATCTTTAGTAATGGGGCTCATTTTCACCTCGGAGGTTAATAAGCTGAATTGTCGCATTCGGGTCTCGGAAAATCCAAGGATGTTTGTTGAAATTCGAAAAGAGTCACTATTTGGTGCAGTTTTTGGGCTAGCGATGTGACTGCACCTTGCTTATTCGAAAATTAAGCTCGTGCAACTGTTACAGTGAATAGATGAGCTATGATTAATGTTTTTTTATGGCCGGAATTGGAAGATATTGATGTAGACTACGTTTATTTTCAACAAAACGCTACGTTCCACACAATCAACGAAACAATCGTAATTTTGCAAGAGGTTTCTGGCCGTGTTATTTCTCGAAGAGGTGATCACAATTGGCCACCAAGATCCGCCCCCTATGATATTGTAGCTTGACGCGCTCGGGGCGCTTGTCTTGACTAAGATCTTAGCTTCATCCTGGTGAAATGGAGGATTGAGTCTTGATTTCTAAAGCAATGTCACTCGCGCCAGTCACTGGACCCGTGTGGTGGAATATCGACCGAATGGGGGGCTCTAGTTCCACCGTAAGGTGGAATGGAGGGCTGAGCCACGTTGATCAACTGAGGGGCAAGGGAGTCCGTCACAAAGGGCCTCTCCCTTAAAACTAACGTACTCTACCCTATTGCAGTAAATCTACGGATTTTTCTGTCCAATGACCGCATACTGGACTAGAAGGGTATTCCATCTATCTATTCGCAGAAACTCATGTTCAGGATATCTTGAGAAATGTTTCAGGGTTTCGCGGGACTTGACGGTTCAACCGACCTCGTCCTGAACCAAGATCTATTGCGAGACGTTTCTGTGGTTTGTGGATCTCGACGATACGGCTAGACCGTTGGTTGGTGGATCAATTGAAATACTTCACAAGCGTTCGTGGGTCTTGACGTACAGGCCGGATTGACGGTGCTCGTAGCAGGATCAATTGAGGCATAAATTTTGAGATTATCTTAGTTCATGAGTCTGCGTTCGGTTGGATGCATAAGAAGCCCCTTCGGCATCTGAGTTGCGACTCAATCAACTCGGGTACTGACAATGCTGAGCCAGTGGAGGTTGGATAGTTCAACTTCGCTGCTACCAGTCAGACGGTTGTAGGTTTTCGAACTGAAGCCAACTGGTGCTTGAAGCCAGGATTAATTGAAATACTTCACAAGGGTTCGTGGGTCTTGACGTACAGGCCGGATTGACGGCCTGCTCGCACCAGGATCAATTGAGGCATCAATCTTGAGACTATCTTGGTTCATGGGACTGCGTTCGGGTGGTTGGATAAAAAGTGTGTGAGTTGCGTCCCAAACATCTTGGGTATGTTAGCTTGCAAAGCGTCATTTGTTTCTGGTTTATTAGCATAAACCAATGACTTGACATAACCCCAAAGAAAATAATCCAGTGGAGTTATGTCGCATGATCTTGGAGGCCAATTAATACGGTAGCTGCATGAGGTGAAGCATCATCTTGTTGGAACCAAAACACTTCTGGGTCGATACCATTCAAATTTTGAAACAAATAATCATCGATTTGTAACGAGTACCATTTACTGTAACAATAGCTCCAGCATCGTTTTTAAAGAAATATGGACTGATGGTGCCTCCAGCGTGTAAAGCACACTATACAGTGCAATTTTCAGAATGCAATGGAACCTGCAGAACTTCTGGTTTCACTCCATATACGGCAAATTTGTTTGTTTACATAGCCGTTCAACTAGAAATGAGCTTCATCACTAAACACAATTTTACGATAAAAAAGTGGATCAACTTCAACCTGTTCTAGGTCCCAATCAGAAAACAAACGACGCTAATTATGGTCGAGTGGCTTCAGTTCTTGAACCAGCTGGATTTTGTTTGGGTAAACCAAGATCTTCGCGCAAAATTTTCCATGTGGCGGATGCACAAAGTCCAACTTGTTGTGACGAATAGACAAATCTGGATCATCATTAACACTATGACTTACAGCAGCGAAATTTCCTTCTGTACGTACAGTTCTTTGTCTTGTTGTTGTTGTTGGATCGAGTAGAGAAAATGTTGTCCGAAATCTATCGATAGTTCGACGAATAAGCTGCTCTGATGGACGTCTATGTAAACCATCACGAAGTGCTCTATAAGTTTGGCGAATAGAACACTGATTTTGAAAATAAATTTCAACAATTTGTAAACGTTGTTGCGGCGTGAGTCTTTCCATGATAATTTGTCAATGCTTACTGAATAGAAATGTCAAAACAACATGGCTTCCACCCTATGTCAAATCACAGTTATCCCTATCGAAATTTCTATCACACAAAAAACACCCGATGCCTTGTAAAATATTACTCAACTGAGGATACCTCTGATCGAATAAGTTTGCCACTTCAACTTCTGCTTTTATCCCCGTAAAAGTTATATCACTGTAAAAAAACACCGGATATATAGAATTTATCAAGATACTTCACATTCTATTGAATAGAATTCTCTCGAATAGCTTAGAAAATATTGGAATAGCCTGTATATGAAGACGTCGGTAAGTAAATTATTTACGTACAACAGATAACATCAGTGAGCAAAAAAAAATTGGATCTTCTAAAGAAAATTCAAATATCCTGATTCGAATTAGCTATTATTCAAAACACAGACTATTAAATCGCGCCCAATTCAAATCCAAAGTGCCCCGAATGGACAACTCCATCGTTAACGCTAATCAGCCCAATCAAAGCAGAAACCCAAAACCGCAAACTGTTCCGTTCAAGACGTGGATCCGAGTTGTGATCAATAGGATAAAGAAAGCCGGAAAGTTCCTGCGGGTGTCTGAAAGCGCTCGGAAGGTAATTTTTTAACGACTAGCGCATCGTAGCGAAATGCTTTAATTACAGTTAGATTAGTTTCGAATGTATCCTGTATAGAGGTTCCGATGAAACAGTGGCCGTGCTCTTAATGAAAATTTTGTTTGGATACAGCTTCCGGATTCTGAGGTTTCCATTCGTGCCATCTTTTCCGGAACTAATTAATTCATTCGTTGGGGACCGAAATGCAGATTCTGGTTGCTTTCAGACCAATCTTCGTACCGCTCGTCGCTTCATTACTTTTGTGGTGGATGAAAGTGATCACAAGATTTTCACGGACTGGATAGGTTTAACGTGAATCAGGCGGACATGGAAGGGCAGTTCCAATTTTCAACATACTGCAGTAAGGAATTTGGAGAAGTACAATCTTGGAAAATACTTTTATTGAAGGGTTTTCCAGTAAGAGGTTTCATTTTGATATTGGACAAAACGAGTATATCTCAAGAGAATTCAATGAATGTTTATTTCATTGTAAAGAGGAAAATATGCCATATATATATATATATATATATATATAAGTCGGTTTAAAACGTCTTTTTACGTTGTCCGACGCCTAATCGCCATTTCTTCCTATCTGCAAAGTCTTCTTCTCTTAAATTTCTTGCACTCATGGATTTTTGTACGGATTTGTGCCACTCAATTTTGGGTCTCCCTCTTTTCCTCGATTGTGCAGGTTGCCATGATTGTACTTGTTTCGGGAGTCTTGTTTCAGGCATACGGCTTACATGTCCGTACCATGTTAGTTGTTTATTTTCTATATCCTGTGTTATTTTACCTCCGATTCCCATAATCTCTTTGATGTTCTCGTTTCTTATGTGGTCTTTTTATGAAATACATAAAGATCGTCGTATCGCGCCCATTTCCACTACCTCCACCTTTTTCTTGTGTTTTTCTGTTATTCTCCATGTTTCGGCACCATATAGTAGTGTACTCTTGACCATCGTCTCATAAATATTGAATTTAGTTCTTCTCAATATTTCCTTACTCCACAATATTCCATTGAGACAGCCAATTACCTTTTTTGCCTGGACGATACGTTTTTCAATTTCCTCTGCGTCTGTACCGGTTTAATCGAAAGTTATCCCCAAATAAACACAGCTCTTACTGGAGGATATTTTTTGTGCATTTTCTAGTGCCAGATCTGCGGATTCGGCTCCTACACTTAAATATTTCGTTTTATCGATGTTAACTGTCAAACCCCAAATAGTGTACTCCTCGATTAACCTGTCCATCATATACACCATGTCATCCCTGCTCTTAGCAACCACCACCGGATCGTCAGCAAACTGAAGAGTGCACACGCATGTGTCATCAACATCAATTCCCATGTCGCGAACCATCCTTTCCATCTTTTCAAAACCGCGGCAATATACTACTCTGTCAAGAAAGTACCGGGAATTTTCAATTAAAACAACATTTTTACATTTAATCGTCAAAATTTATTGGGTCACCTTCAAAATAGGCTCCATTTGCTCCAATACATCTATGCCAACGGCACTTCAAATTATCGAAACATTTTTTATAGGCGCTTTCCGGGATGGACTTTAGCTCTCGCGCCGAATTTTGTTTTATGGCTTCAATCGACTCAAAACGGGTGCCACGAAGGGGCAATTTTAGTTTTGGGAAGAGGAAAAAGTTGCAGGGTGCCAAATCCGGCGAATACGGTGGTTGCTGAAGCACGTTTGTTGAGTTTTTGGCGAGAAAGTCAGTCACAATCGTAGCTCGGTGAGAAGGCGCGTTATCGCTCAACGTAATCACCCATAGTAAAAATCGGCACGCACTCTGACATCGACTGACTTAATCAGCTGTTGCAAACACACTAGTTGACAGATCCCGCTCAAGCTTGGCATAGTAATTAAGGAGAGTGGTACCAACCTAGGAAAAAAAAATTTTACCTGCCTCATTGCCCCGCCAGATTTAAATCGATAATTCCCGGTACTTTCTTGACAGAATGTATATCTTAAACAGCGTTGGTGATACGCAACATCCCTGTCTCAAACCTTTGGTTACTGGAAACTCCTCGGTGGCATATTTACCTATTTTAATTCTTGATTTGGAGTTCTTGATTTTGAGTTCTTGTAAAGCTTTTATATATGTATGGTTTATATTCGATTGTTCTAGGACTTCCCACAGTTTAGAAATTGGGATGGTATCATAGGCCTTTCGGAGATCTACAAAAGTTATGTGTGTTTCCATATTCCTAGCGTTCCGTTTTTCTATTATTTGCTTCAAGCAGAAGACATTGTCGGTACATGATCTCCCTGCTCGAAATCCGCTTTGTTCTTCATCTTCGTTCTCCCTGTAGTCATCCTCTATCAAATCCCGAAGAATCCTCCCATACAACCTACTGAGTGTACTGGTCACAGAGAGTCCGCGATAGTTGTTGCAATCATGTTTATTCCCCTTTTTATGGATTGATGTAATGTAGGCAACTCTCCATTGTTCCGGAATTGGGGAACCATTTAGGCATTGATTGATCACATAAGTCAGGTTTTCATTGAGTTTTGGGGTTCCATTCTTGAGCATTTCAGCGCATACCCCCTCTGGTCCACAGGATTTATTATTTTTGAGCTTGGTTATTGCTTTTCTGAGAGTATCAGTGCTAATGTTGACAGGTTCTCCTTGCACATTTATCGGCTGTATAGACAGATTTTCAAGGTATTCAGTTCTGGTCTCCTGAAGCAGGTTTTGATAATGGTTTTTCCACTCTTCTGGTTTGATTATCTGTAAATTTGCTCCATCCTTACCTGGGTGCTTCACCGCTTTAATAAAATTCCATATTTCCGAGCATTTCCTTCCTCCTATATGTGTATTGATGTCCTGGCATTTCCTGTCCCATATTTTGTTCTTCTCTGTGTTTATTAACTTTCTCAGCTTTATTTTAGTTTTCTTGTATTCTTCATGATCTTCTTTTTTTTTGTGTTCAACCATTTTAGGTATTTTTGTTTTTTGTGCAGAACCAACGTCTCGATCTCTTTTGTCCACCAAATCTTTTCACTGATCTTTTTCTCCTTCACACCAACTGCCTCCTTAGTAGATTCGTGTAAATTTTTGATGATGTTATCATAAACTTCGATGTATGAACGGTTATGATGGTCTATCAATTTTTCATCCAAACGTTGTTGATATAATCTCTTGGTACTCTCGTTCATAAAACTTGCAAAGTTGTAAATGGGCAATTCAACTGTCTCCATCCCACTAGTTTCACTAAGCTCGTTGTTGTGATTATACTTTTTGAAAGGAAGAATCACCTTAGCTCTGACAAGGTGGTGATCCGATCCACACGTAACTCCCCGAAGAACCCTCACGTCATTCCATTTTAAGGCTGTTGATTGTTTGCATATTACGTAGTCAATAATCGATTTTAGATTACGTGTGTTTTGTGTCCAAGTGGAACGATGGATATTTTTATGGTAGTAAAATCCATTATTGATTTTCAAATTATGTGTCTCACAGACTTGGATTAATCTTCGTCCATTATCGTTTATCGTTTCTTCTCCAAATGGTCCCACAATCACATAACTTCTCTGACTTCCAGTTCTACTGTTGAAGTCGCCTAAAAGAATAACTTCTCTGTTACTTCCAGTTTTTATCAGTATTTCCTCAATACTCTCGAAAAATTCTTGTTTGATTTCTATCCTTTCATCGTCAGATGGCGCATACGCTGCTATTACAGTGATGTTATGTCCGTATATCCTGAAATTTACTTTAAGGATATTCTCATTAATCGATTCCCAGTCAGTGATTTTATTTTTCAGCTCTTTCTTTACCATTAAAGAGACTCCCCTAGATGCTCTTCTTTCTTTTGGTACTCCAGTGAATATGTGGATGTAGTTACCGACGATGTTGGTGCCAGTTCCTTTCTTCTTTGTTTCGGTCAGTGCTATTATGTCCAAATTCAATCTATCTAAGTCTGACGCGATAATGTCGACCTTCTGTCTAATACCTTGAACGTTCCATGTCATAAATCTCATCAACCTTTTTCCCTGCTTAGTCCGTTTGCCGTGTAATCCATCCGAAATTCCGTGGCTATGTTTAGGCTTTTTGGTAAATGGAAAAATTTTTAAGAGTATTGGAGAACCAGTCCAATGCCTCAATCCCCAACCTGGAGGGCCAGTCTAGTTTTTGTTTCACGGTGAGTATTTTATTTCCCCACTACCCTTCGATTCCACTGGCTTGTGGACCCGACGAGCTTCCCCCAATTCCAATGGGGACGCGCCCGATGGAGGTAACTAGCAAATCCCCACACGGAGAAAATATGCCATTAACAATGGAAAACGATATAAGCAAAATGGTCATCACAGCAACGGTTGCAGCACCATATCCTTTTCATGAAATTTTCCATGACTAATTATCACATTTGCGGCTGTATGTCCTAGATAACTTCACGAATTCTATCTTTAAGGTCTTGAATCGATTGTGGAGCATTGGCCCCCAAGAAAAAGATCCAAAGGTGTTAAATCACAAGATCTCGATGGCCAATTTTGATCAGCTCTTCGAGAAATAACACTACCAAGAAAATACACGTCCTCCACATCAATACTTCCAATTATAAAAAATCATCAATCGTAGCTCGGTAGCGCAATATGTTCACCGTAATAGTTGCACCAGCCTCATTTTCGAATAAGTTCCAAGAGCCCAAAACCCGTTCCAAATAGTGACACGTTGCTTATTAACCTCCATGGTGAAAATGGGCCTCATCACTGAAGATAATTTTTCGATGAAAATCCGGATCACTTCAAGGAGCCAATCAGTTGCTGCTGATCGACCGGCTTGAGTAATTGTATTAACTGAACTTTAGAAAGCCTTGAGACCAAAATTTCTATGCAAAATACTGTATAATGTCGTTTGTGGAATGCTTTATTCCAAAGATCGACAAATAATCGACAAACCTGGGTTTTCGTCAACTACGGGCTACAGCAGCAATATTCTCAGTTTTTCTTGAGCGACTCACACGTTTTCGATTCTTCACGTCACTAACTTGTCCCAACAGCTCTAATTTTTCAACCAGTTTCACTATTGTCGAGAAGTTGCTTCACAACTATACAGTGAATTTCAACAGTTTTAATGCGTTGTTGAAGCATGCCTCGTTCTATTTTTAATAATGGCGTAGTTTTGTTTGTCAAATGTCAAAAGATGACAACTTCGAAAGTGACAGCTGCCCAGATAGCAAAATGAAACCTCTTATTGTAGAATCCTTTATAAGAATCCATTCTCAATGTTAATATTCATTCGAATATGGATTTGTTTGAACCAAACTATCTTAAGTTTTATTGTGCCTGATGGAGACAAATTTCTTTATAATCAATGCCGAAAAATAACGTTTATGGATGATTTGAGTGATTTATTTTCATTATCCCCAAGAGTTAAAGGATTTTACACTGATTCATTTTAAATCAATTTTTTTATTCATTCAATTATTTACAGCGGAACATATACAGGTAATTCAGTTTCCAGATGAGTGATCGCATCTTAATTATAACAAATTTAACAAAAATGTCTTAATCTGAGGAGAAAATATGCATTAAAACAAAAGGTCGCAAATAAAATACAAAGTCAAAGAAAGAAATAGAGATCACAGATAAGGAAAGCGGAACAACTACCCATGGCGATTCACAAAAATAAAGGGTGGGTCGTTTATGAGTTTGAATTTTCGAGTAGTGGTTATTTCCAGTCTGGCAACTTTTTGTCAAAGTTAGTTCAATATTTGACCTTAACGAAACGAGCTGTCCCGGAGGACCCCACAAAAAGTACTCGTCGAATTGAGGATTCATCATTCTGCAGTACACCGAGAGCTCAAAAAAAATTTACATCTATTCGAAAAAGACGCAGGATCTGTTACCTATAGATGCTGAGAAGAGACTAACATTTTGTAGGTGATACCTAAATGAGTTAGAAGAGTGGAGGAGCGATAGGATATCTATGGACTGATGAGGCCACGAAATCGGGTATGATAAATTTTCGAAATAGCCATGTATGGAAAACAGAAAACCCCATGCGGCTATTGTTTTTCATTTCCAGAATGAGTTGAGGGTCAACATGTCTTTGGGAGTCATGAGAGGTGAACTTTTAGGATCGGTAACACTTCCTGATCGCCTCAACGCTGAAGAATTCATTACATTAATCCAAAGCAGCTGAACAGACATATCGGATGAAATGACCCTGGCTAAGAGTCAAAATGTCTGGTTTCAAATGGATGGCTACCCAGCTCATAATAGCCGGAATATACGAGACTAAAGAACGAATATTTTGGGGTGCAATGGATTGGAAGGTACGGTTCGGTTAGATGGCCACCAAGGAGCCCCGATCTTACGCCATGATATTATGGCAGAGGACAAGTAGCTAGCAAAAAAGTTAATATGTCATTCGAAAGCACACTAAATGAGGCATTTTTTGCTGAAAAGAAAACATGTCCATAATCAATAATTTCTCATCGATAAAACCATTGGAGAAATATGACTGATTTTGTTCACTTCAGAATCATGATATTCAACTCCTTACCACGCCCGCAATAAGAATTTTCTGCTACACAGAAATTCTCATCTTCTAGCAAATTCAATGCTGTTTCCAGATATGTGTTAAAATTTGATGAGGCCCCTACGATAACTGAAGTATAATTGATTTTATGAAAAAACTTGAAATATTACGTGAATTCAAGAAATGTTGAATTGAGAAATAACCATCAACATTTCGAGCATGTGCTATAGGACATTTCTTATTGCAAATAACTTGTATGATCTTCCCTTGAAGTTTCACCCTTTCAAACGTAGACATCCTGTATATTAGGAAAAGTTGTGATAGAGAGATATAAAATGAGGAAAATGAGACTTTCAAGTATTGAATGGAGTACTAGAATTTTGCCAGCATATGTTGAAGAGTTGGAACACAACGATGAAAAATTAGAAAGTCTAATTCTGAAACTTCACCATCAGCAGGTGCAGATTCGGAGGATGAAGGGGTTGTTTTTGGATTTATCTCATTTTTGAATATTTATGTTTAGTTTGACAGAGAACCCTTGACTTCTTCGGTTGTGAAAAATAACATATACCACATGTAATATTCCAAATTGATTTCACAAAATGAAAGCAATCAAAAACTTCTTTTAATGTGGATCTAAAATTATAAATAATTTCGAGTGTAAGTTACTGATTAGACTTTATTACAAGCCATCATTGTAGCTCAATTTTTGAATACAAATATTACAATATCGATATGTTTAAACTTCCTTATAATGCAATCAAAAAACTGCTTCAAATGTACCTATTCGCATAGAAAAAAAAAATATCAAAATAGATAGACAAATGTTTGAAGAAAGGGTTGCACTGGTTTGATCTCTTGTGCGGTTGGTCGAATGAATGACCAATGATGTTAATAACTAGACACAAAAGAGACCCCAGAGTTGATTAATTAAACAGCTACGTGCGATGAGAGCTTTATCTCGTTAGGTTACACGATCCTTTCCATTATATAAGTCACTGCAGAATATTCCTTTGATTTGGGCTTTAAAGTGGCTCCATCATTTGTAGGGTAGATATATACACGCATGCTCAGAACCTGTTTTCGAGAGAGAGAGATGACGAGTGAATTGAAAAAATATCAGTGTAAATAGTTACCATGAATAGATCAAAGTAACATCTATGTAGAACTCAGAGCTCTTCTGAGAATGTATTCTATCTATTCTGGAATCAATAGAGGTTCATAAAAATTATCACGATCGAGCAGTAAAACTGTATTCCACAGTTTTTGCAGTTCGACACAAACCGCAATCTTCCATAAATATAGATAAATCTTCGTAATACAACTTGTTATATACAGTTTAATAAAGTAGTAGAACTACAAAACTCAGGTCACTGTATCCTTAATAATTAAAAAAGTGATATAAAACGAGTTATTTCTTATGTATTTCATTAAAAACAGAATTCTCAAACACTTTACTGAATAGACTCATAATTTCTATAATCAGTATTTCGTGAAATATTCTATTACATAGTTACATAGTTTTAATTCAGTTACGTTCCTTTCAATGGTATAAGAAACTACCTCCATTGATATTACCTAGAAATTAATGAATATTTTTAGATAGAAATTCTCGATGGTTCCGTGATTTCAATTTTCCAGTACATTACAGGAATTCCAAAACAGCTTAGATGACTGGATTCATATTCAAGGATTGGTTCTTTAAGATGTTTATTCCAGAGGTGAGTTGCCACCTCTGGAATAAACATCTTAAAGAACCAATCCTTGAATATGAATCCAGTCATCTAAGCTGTTTTGGAATTCCTGTAATGTACTGGAAAATTGAAATTGTTTAAAATTTAAGGGTATTGAGCTGGATTTATTGTTCTAGTTTCAAGAATTCTTGACTGACAAAAAACTTCCTGTCAAAGCAATTCTTTTGGTGGACAATGCGGCAAGTCATTCGCCAGCGGATGAGTTAAGAAGAGCTGATGGTTTAATTTTCGTTATGTACTACTCTGTCAAGAAAGTACCGGAATTTTCAATTAAAACAACATTTTTACATTTAATCGTCAAAATTTATTGGGTCGCCTTCAAAATAGGCTCCATTTGCTCCAATACATCTATGCCAACGGCACTTCCAATTGTCGAAACATTTTTTATAGGCGCTTTCCGGGATGGACTTTAGCTCTCGCGCCGAATTTTGTTTTATGGCTTCAATCGACTCAAAACGGGTGCCACGAAGGGGCAATTTTAGTTTTGGGAAGAGGAAAAAGTCGCAGGGAGCCAAATCCGGCGAATACGGTGGTTGCTGAAGCACGTTTGTTGAGTTTTTGGCGAGAAAGTCAGTCACAAACGTAGCTCGGTGAGAAGGCGCGTTATCTTCATGCAAAATCCATGAGTTGTTCGCCCACAAATTTGGCCGGTTCTTACGGATACGCTCACGCAAACGTTTCATAACGCCTAGGTAATACTCCTTGTTTACCGTCTGACCCTCTGGAACGAATTCGTAGTGCACCACGCCACGGATATCGAAGAAAACAATGAGCATCACCTTCATTTTCGAGCGGCTTTGGCGTGGTTTTTTCGGTTTCGGCTCATTTTTTGCCACCCATTCCGATGATTGCTGGCTTGTTTGCATATCGTACTCGTAGACCCAGGTCTCATCACCAGTTATAATGCGTTCCATGAATGTAGAATCGGAATTACAGCGATCCAGCATGTCTGAAGCAACCTGTTCGCGATGACGTTTTTGAAGAAAATTCAGGTCTTTCGGTACGAGTCGTGCGGCCACCTTTCTCATGCCCAAAATATCAATCAAAATCGTACGTGCGGACTCGTGGGATATCTTAAGATCATGTGCTATCTCTCTCAAGCTGGTACGACGGTTTTCCAGCACCCTTTCCTTAATTTTATCGACGTTATTTTCGATCGAAGCCGTCGATGGGCGTCCACTTCACGACCGTCCTTGAACTCTCTGTACCACTGATATGCACGAGTTTTCGATAGAGCATTATCACCAAAGGCCTTTTGCAACATTTTCAATGCATCGGCATACGAAAATTTATTTGCAACACAAAACTTTAAACAAATTCTTTGCTCAACACTGTCAACTGTCAACACACTAGTTGACAGATCTCGCTCAAGCTTGGCATAGTAATTAAGGACAGTGGTACCAACCTAGGAAAAAAAATTTTTACCTGCCTTATTGCCCCGCCAGATTTAAATCGATAATTCCCGGTACTTTCTTGACAGAATGTACATGTCACGTAATAAAGAACCTCTGATACAGCCCATGGATTAGAATGTAAAAAGGCTCACAAAGCTATTGTACCATAAGAGTTTATTGTCACGCATCCTAAATAACAACATAGACTAAAATAGAAAGGCCTTTTACTTGATAGAAGAAATATAACAAAATTTGAATATTAAAACAAATTGAAATATGTTTATCTTCTACAATTTTAATTTCAAAAAAATTTTTTGCAAAAAACTTTTAGAATTAAATTTATGTCTACACAAGTACCGCTTACATTTAATAGACGTATATAATCAAAACTCAATATATAATGTCTAATGAAATAAATAACCAACAAAATTTTGTCTCCTTTAAATATTTATTTATTAATTTTAATTACTTTCGTATATCTGTTGGGGGACTGAAGACGGGATTGTCTAGAATTATATTTGTTTTTTGAAGATATAGTGCACATTTTTTAGAGATTTTTGAAATAATTTATTCGAATATTTAAATATATTAAATATTTCAAAGAAATTATATTCTTTGAGAAGTCCTTTAAGTGTGTTCATGTTTTTTAAAAGGCAATTGGTGTTCTTAAAGGTAAGACCAGAAACAAAATTTTGTCCCCTTTAAATATTTATTTATTAATTTTAATTACGTTCGTATATCTGTTGGGTTATTTATTCCATTTGACATTATATATTGAGTTTTGATTATATACGTCTATTAAATGTAAGCGGTGCTTGTGTAGACATAAATTTAATTCTAAAAGTTTTTTGAATAAAAATTTTTTTGAAAAATAAAATTGTAGAAGATAAACATATTTCAATTTGTTTTAATATTCAAACAACATAGACTGTATTGGAATAGCATTGGAATCTCTCTCTTTAAACGATGCAACTGTTAATTTAATTTTGGCATGGAATTCTTTGAAACAGGATGTTATCGAAAAATGTTGGAGTAAAATACTATCGCCAGACTCCGATGGTGAAGATGACATTCTCTTATCTATATTGAAGTTGCGATGTTGTGATATGGAAGTGGACCATGTAACGACAGAAATTAAAAATTGGCTGTCTTGTAAATCCTGATGTTGGTATTGAAGCAGCTGAGTGGAACAGAGATTACGTTCAAAATGTGGAAGAAGCTGAAATTTTTATAGAAAGGATTTCGATTGAGGATAATGATGTACCAGATAAAGATTTAGGAATAATCTACAAGTTATTACGACATCTCATGCATTAAAATCATTACATGAGGTGATATTGTGGATGGAGGAAAATGAAAACAATATTGACTACTCCACACTACTAGTCTTGCATAATTTAAGACATACAATGGTTCAAATAGGTGTAGAGAAATCGTAGAAACAAACGAAAATCACCTCATTTTATGAGAAAAAACTTTGAAACATCAAATTTAGGTGGTAAAAACTTGTGTTTAATACCAAGTGAAATAAACTGTTGTCCATTTCAGAAAATAATGTTGTTTCATTTAAACTTTGTTTAAGTGAACAAATAAAATAGTGAACTAGGCGTGCACTAATTAGTTCAATATATCGAGAGTCTACTATAAGTCGAGATTTCGTTGAATTAATAGAGAAAGGGGGCACAAACGTAACCGTTTAAAATCGGCTCAAGCAATTCAAGTTCGGCTAATATCATTAATACCATGTAAGTCGATTTAGAGGGGTTCCTCCCTTTTCTACTTCATTGTTTGGTACCCACTCACGGGACCTTTACAACAGATTTCAGTATACGATAAACGATCGAATGAATGGACGTAATTAGTGTCATACTTTCTAGTACCTTGATTCATTGAATGAAGAGATTGCAGAATGAATGACCTTTTTGAAGAAATGAAATCTTAAAATTCGCCTAGAGGTGAGGTCCTGTCTCGATGGCGTTTTTTCAGTACAGCGCAGTATAAAAAAATATTATTCCCCATGATAATTTTCAACCCAATATCAGGGGAATTGGGATAAAAGAATGTATATTTCAAACAGAAATTATGCGATGTAGTGAGAATATATTTCTCTTCATTCTACATGAATTGGAAACCACTGATCGTAGAATATTATTCTTGAAGTACATGAAGGCAGAGTATATTTCGAAAATATTTCAGAGAATGAATAAATTATATATGTTGCCGCCGATTTAAAAGTTTTATATAATAATATAATGATATATTAGCTGGTTTATGGTAGATTATTGTGTTGAGGCCATCATCCAGGAAGGGACCCTTGCTCTAAACAATAACAAATTAAATATCAGAAATCTCCTTCGATCCTACTTCCGCAAAAAAATTCATTCAAGGTCAAAGGTAAAACAATAAGGTTTTTTCCATTTTTCTTTGAAACGGTAAGTTTCAAAATAAAGTTAATATAAATGGTTGTAACATCAAAGTGGCCCTCCAGATATGCTCTTGATCAAAGTAAAATATAGAATAAACTCAGTGAATTGTGTTCACGATGATGTTGACGTAAAAACGCAATCTCCTTTCAGCTGGTTAGTAGCAGAATATTGTGCTAAGGCCAACATGCGAAAAAGCTTCACTGCTCTGGATAAACTATGAATTGTACGAATTTTCTATGTATAGAGACCAGCTAGCTTGACCTGGGAGGTACTTCACCTGCAGTCTATCGTCTCAAGTATTTCGTGTTATCGGCTATCGCAGTAGCCGCAAGCTGTAAGTCCACGTGTTTTAGAATGTAAGTCAAATGTAAGTTTCGTTTATATATTAGGCTCACCTAAACTTCTTTCGTTGTGAATGAAACCAATTTCGTCTATTCAATATTTGAGTATTGCAACGATTAGATACCGACAGGTGAATAACTTGATGTAGTATTTGCATTTAGTGAACGAGGCAATTTTCTGAATACGTAGAAATTGTTAGAAACTGTTCATATACATTTAATTGAGGAACCTGGAGTAGAAGACTCAGCTTCATCATTTCAAGGTGAAAACTACAAGCGGTTAGGTCCCAATTATCACGTTTTCTATGGAAAATGTATACGAATTTTTTATGTTACGAAGACCAGGTACGAGAATACGGTTCTCACTCAAGAATAATCATTATCGCGGTCCATCGTCTACCTGCGTCTATCGTATTATGTCCGGACCTAAGTTCTCGTTCTACAATGTAAGTTCACCTGTAACTTATATTATACAGGTATGGAAAATACAGTCGGAAACATAGGAAATTCAGTGTTTATCAAGAATGCAGTGGAGCAGTGGAAGAATCAAAACCTCAGCGCGATTCGATGACGAATAAATGATTGTTCTCTCTCAATGGCATTGCGCCGTGTTGATGCCTCGATCGAAAGGCTGTGCAGTCTGCTTTCACTCCCCACTACCATTGAGAGAGAACAGTCGTTTGTTCGCCATCGCATCGAGCTGAGTTTTTGATTTTTCCACTGCTCCACTGCATTCTCGATTAACACTGAATTTTACATGTTTCTGACTGTCTTTTCCATACCTGTGTATTAGGCTCACATAAACGTCTATTGTTGTGAATTTTTTTTTAATATCAAAACAGATTAATCTGTTAGTCTTCTACAATTTTAATTTCAAAAAAAATTTTTATTCAAAAAACTTTTAGAATTAAATTAATGTCTACAATAAGCGCTTATATTTAATAGACGTATATAATCAAAACTCAATATACAATGTCAAATGGAATAAATAAACCAACAAATATAAAGAAAGGCAATTAAAATTAAAAAATAAATATTTGAAGGAGACAAAATTTTGTTTCTGATCTTATCGTAATGAACACCAATTCTTTTTCAAAAACATAAAACACAACTTCGAATATTTAAATATATTAAATATTTCTAATAAATTATATTTTTTGAGAAGTCCTCAAGTTGTGTTTTATGTTTTTGAAAAAAAAAATTGGTGTTCATTATGATAAGATCAGAAACAAAATTTTGTCTCCTTTATTTATTAATTTTAATTGCCTTTTTTAGTATTTGTTGGTTTATTTATTTCATTTGACATTGTATATTGAGTTTTGATTATATACGTCTATTAAATATAAGCGGTGCTTATTGTAGACATTAATTTAATTCTAAAAGTTTTTTGGATAAAAATTTTTTTTGAAATTGAAATTGTAGAAGACTAACAGATTAAATCTGTTTTGATATTCAAATTTTGTTATATTTCTACTATCAAGTAAAAAACCTTTTTCTATTTTATGTTGTGAATGAAGTTCAAAGTATTTTCGTCTATTAAATATTTTCGTATTGCAACAGTTAGATACCGACAGGTAAATAGCCTTATGTCGTATTAAGTGAAAGAAACAATTTCTAAATACGTAGAAATTGTTGAGAAGTGTTGATATATTGTTTAATAAGTTGGATTCTATGCATGAGGAACATCTAATAAAGAAGAAATATGGTTTTGATGAACGTTTTGAGATTTTGCGTAATAAAAATGAGGGATTGAAATTGAATCTGTTGGAAAGTTAAGGCATAAACCAAATAAGAAATTTGGGGAATGTTTTGAATGAACAAACTGAGTTATCTAATTCACCTCCATTGGGTTTTTAAATAAAGAAATTCATTATACAGTGTTGAATGGTTTTAACTGAGGCCAAGTGCCTTATAAGCTTTGTATGATTTTCTGTGAACATGGAACATAAGTACCTTGGATATAAAGATGTTTACTTATATGTCTGTTGAGGACCGTGTATTCCTAAAATGTCACTGAGTAAGTCTATACATTGTTTAATTGATTTTATTATTTTTTATATGTAAAGTTGAACTGATCTTATCGTAACTTTAATTATTTCTTGAGGATGTGCTACATGTTTTGAGATTTTTTGAAGTAATTCATTTAAATATATTGAATATTCCAAATAAATTAGTTTTTGAGAAGTTCTTGAAATTATGTTTTATATTTTTGAGAGAGAGTTATTTTTCATTAATATGGGATCAGAAAACAATACATTTTGTAACAAACAGGGCTTCGTAAGTTTGTCTGAAGAGTTCATTACGCATGCCTGGAACGAAACAAAAAATGTTTGCTTATTTATATTTTAATTTCAATTGACAGTTTATATTCGTTGGTTTTTCTTAATTCCGTTTGATATTGTATGATGAATTTTGACGTCTATTAAATATGAGCAGTGCTTATAAAGACATTAATTTAATTCTTAAAGTTTCTTCGAAGAATTTTTTGAAATTAAAATTGTAGAAGACAACAGATTAAATCTGTTTTGATATTCAAATTTTGTAATAATCCTTCTACCAAGTAAAAAACCGTTCCTTCTTATTTTATTATTGTATAATGTATAATCTGTATACCGTGGTTGCTTTCAATAGGACTAAGATTCTCTATGAAAGAAGAGTAACCACAGAAACCATAGACTAAATTTCATGTTATTTTGATATACCAAAATCAACAACGCACGAGTCACACAGCTCCACTCAGAAGATGTTCAGTGGGTTATTTTTGTATATTTTAATCAGTTTATGACACATATTTTTATACCTCAAATATATAATAAAATAGAAAAAGGCTTTTTACTTGATAGAAGAAATATAACAAAATTTGAATATCAAAACAGATTTAATCTGTTAGTCTTCTACAATTTTAATTTCAAAAAAATTTTGATTCAAGAAACTTTTAGAATTAAATTAATGTCTACAATAAGCACCGCTTATATTTAATATACGTATATAATCAAAAGTCAATATATAATGTCAAATGGAATAAATAAACCAACAGATATGAAAAAAGTCAATAAAATTATTAAATAAATATTTAAAGGAGACAAAATTTTGTTTCTGATCTTACCATTAAGAACACCAATTGCCTTTTAAAAACATGAACATAACTTGAGGACTTCTCAAAAAATATAATTTATTTGAAATATTTAATATATTTGAATATTCAAATAAGTTAATTCAGAATTTTTTCAAAATATGCACTATACATTCTGTCAAGAAAGTACCGGGAATTATCGATTTAAATCTGGCGGGGCAATGAGGCAGGTAAAATTTTTTTTTCCTAGGTTGGTACCACTGTCCTTAATTACTATGCCAAGCTTGAGCGGGATCTGTCAACTAGTGTGTTTGCAACAGCTGATTAAGTCAGTCGATGTCAGAGTGCGTGTCTATTTTTCTATGGTATATACTATGGGTGATTACGTTGAGCAAAGAATTTGTTTAAAGTTTTGTGTTGCAAATGAACTTTCGTGTGCCGATGCATTGAAAATGTTGCAAAAGGCCTTTGGTGATAATGCTCTATCGAAAACTCGTGCATATCAGTGGTACAGAGCCTTCAAGGAGGGTCGTGAAGTGGTCGCCCATCGACGGCTTCGATCTAAGATAACGTCGATAAAATTAAGGAAAGGGTGCTGTAAAACCGTCGTACCAGCTTGAGAGAGATAGCACATGATCTTAAGATATCCCACGAGTCCGCACGTACGATTTTGATTGATATTTTGGGCATGAGAAAGGTGGCCGCACGACTCGTACCGAAAGACCTGAATTTTCTTCAAAAACGTCATCGCGAACAGGTTGCTTCAGACATGCTGGATCGCTGTAATTCCGATTCTACATTCATGGAACGCATTATAACTGGTGATGAGACCTAGGTCTACGAGTACGATATGCAAACAAGCCAGCAATCATCGGAATGGGTGGCAAAAAATGAGCCGAAACCGAAAAAACCACGCCAAAGCCGCTCGAAAATGAAGGTGATGCTCATTGTTTTCTTCGATATCCGTGGCGTGGTGCACTACGAATTCGTTCCAGAGGGTCAGACGGTAAACAAGGAGTATTACCTAGGCGTTATGAAACGTTTGCGTGAGCGTATCCGTAAGAAGCGGCCAAATTTGTGGGCGAACAACTCATGGATTTTGCATGACGATAACGCGCCTTCTCACCGAGCTACGATTGTGACTGACTTTCTCGCCAAAAACTCAACAAACGTGCTTCAGCAACCACCGTATTCGCCGGATTTGGTTCCCTGCGACTTTTTCCTCTTCCTAAAACTAAAATTGCCCCTTCGTGGCACCCGTTTTGAGTCGATTGAAGCCATAAAACAAAATTCGGCGCGAGAGAGAAGCCATAAAACAAAATAGGCGCTTTCCATCCCGGAAAGCGCCTATAAAAAATGTTTCGATAATTGGAAGTGCGGTTGGCATAGATGTATTGGAGCAAATGGAGCCTATTTTGAAGGCGACCCAATAAATTTTGACGATTAAATGTAAAAATGTTGTTTTAATTGAAAATTCCCGGTACTTTCTTGACAGAGTAGTATCTTCAAAAACAATTATAATTCTGGTAATCTCATCATCGGCCCTAAATAATATTCCAAATATCAAAATCAAATAACTATCACTATATCTCACCTCACACGTGTTTAACAGGATGTTTGCTTCAAACAGACTAACTTAAAATTCAAGATACCTACTTCCCTAAATAAGTAAATATGCTAGCACTGTTGTTTCCGATATTGAGGTTGAATCATTTCCAGGCATCACACTTTGAAGCACTCATATGGTGTTTGGTAGTGTTTCTTAGACTTCTCCTGTAAAAGGAATTCACATGCAGTATTTGCTGCTTCTTGAATTTCAACTTCTTTGGAATTCATTTTAGAGAATAAATGTAGTTTTGACAAACACTTTGTTTGACAGATGAAAACCTTCGTAACCTATTTTATTGTAAGTAAATTACAAACTTAATACATCAAAGGAAAAGTAACTAAAATTTTTCTTTTGATTAATTTAGTTTGTAATTTATTTACTTCCAATAAAATATCGGCCTTGTCTTACTAATGTTTTCCTTCTCTAAAATAGATTACAAAGAAGATGAAATTCAAGTAGCAGCAAATGCTACATGTGAATTCCCTTTACCAGAAAAAAAAATATGTTACCAAACATATAGCATATAAGTGTTTCAATGAGTGGTGCCTAAAATTGAATTCAACTTCAATATAGAAAACAACAATGCTGGCATAATTACTACCCTAAGTAAGTAAGTTTTCAATTACTTATATACTTCAGTAACATAAATGGAGGTTAATTCTTGATAGAAGGTATATAAAATTATTTAAATATTTTAAAAATTTTAAAATTAGCCTTCTACATATTTAATTCCAAAAGATTATATTTAATGACTAGCTTTTTACCCGCGGCTTCGCCCGCAGTGGAGTCATTAAATAAGTATGAAAGATAAAGGGTAAGGGTATAATAATGGTATACAAGAAAAAATATAATGCTGGTAACACCTGGACATTCGACAGCTTTTTTTAGACGAAGCTTTTCCTTCAATTCGGCCAGGTACTACAGCTCGCTCCCCAGACTATTTTGGAATTTTTCCATCCTTAATTTCAAAAAAAGATTAAAAATCATGTTGGCCTCGACTTGATGGTTGGCTCGGTCTGATGGTATCTATTTTCGGATTTTGATTTTTGAATTGATTCTTTGATTCTTTTTTTATATACTTATTTGTTTATGTGTTAGTATTTGCATTTTGCGTTTTTGTTTTGTATTTCATTTTATTTTATTTTGTATTTTTAGGTTAAGTTTAAAATCAGCTCAGCTGTACTTCGCCTTTTCATTTCATACTATTGTAAATGAATAAAGTCTATTATTATTATTATTATTATTAATGGTAAAACTTCATTACTGAAGTAGCTAAATTTGACGATTTTTTGACAAACAATTGTTTTATCTTTCGTAAAAAAATTTTTTTTTTTTAAATATAAAGTACCCTATGTTACTTCTAATACCTTCAAGAGTATATGTACAAAGTTTCATGATGATCGGTTCAGTAGTTTTTGCGTGAAAGCGTAACAAACAAACTTACATTCGCATTTATAATATTAAGTAGGGATAAAGTAGGGATTATAACTTCTGAAAATAAATTAAAATAATGTCGTATAAGTACCACTTATATCATGACATATAAAATAAACATTCATTATAAGACATCCGAATGGTATAACAAAATCCAATAAATAAAAATTATTAACCAAAATCCTATAAATTAAACATTTTGAATAGACAAAATTTTGTTTCTGCTGATCAATCTTATGAAAACCAATATCTTTCAAAAATATCCAACATAATCTTAAGAATTTCATCATAAAACTATCTTACTTAGACTATTCAATATTATTGGATATCTAATCAAGGTACTTTATATAAAAACTCAAGATATGTAAACCATTACTGAAAAACAAGTTTTAAGAGAGACTTTGCTTCTTCAGTATTCAAATAATTCATATTCAATAAATATAAAATCAATTAACAACAAATATTCACTCACTCTTCGATCTTCTAGAAAGAATTCTTCCGAAATGAAACCTTTTAATGTAGAGAGAACGGTTCACTACACACAAAAATATTTCTGTGGTTTACCCTTGATCTAGAAGATTGAAAGACAATTTAACGGTCTCTGCTATAGCACAAGGACTATCTGTATAAAGAATGTTAAGGAAACCAAATAATTATATATTATGAATAAAATAACATAAATAGAGGTTAATTCTTGATAGAAGGTATATAAAATTATTTAAATATTTTAAAAATTTTTGTGTGTAGTGAACCGTTCTCTCTACATTAAAAGGTTTCATTTCAGAAGAATTCTTTCTAGAAGATCGAAGGGTGAGTGAATATTTGTTGTTAATTGATGTTATATTTATTGAATATGAATTATTTGAATACTGAAGAAGCAAAGTCTCTCTTAAAACTTGTTTTTCAGTAATGTTTTACATATCTGGAGTTTTTATATAAAGTACCTTGGTTAGATATCCAATAATATTCAATAGTCTAAGTAAGATAGTTATATGATGAAATTCTTAAGATTATGTTGGATATCTTTGAAAGATATTGGTTTTCATAAGATTGATCAGCAGAAACAAAATTTTGTCTATTCAAAATGTTTATTTTATAGGATTTTGGTTAATAATTTTTATTTATTGGATTTTGCTATACCATTCGGATGTCTTATAATGAATGTTTATTTTATATGTCATGATATAAGTGGTACTTATACGACATTATTTTAATTTATTTTCAGAAGTTATAATCATTAAATATAATCTTTTGGAATTAAATATGTAGAAGGCTAATTTTAAAATTTTTAAAATATTTAAATAATCTTATATACTTCAGTAGTATCTAATCAAGCTATCTCAGTCTTCAATCGAATTAATGCCGTAACAGACTACTTGTAACAGACTACTATGTCAGTAGTGAAAAAAAAATTATTGCACCCTTATCTCAAAACAAAAACCATTTGAATGAAATATGTTACCAAATTTTTGAACAGTTATTTATAAGCAACTCACAATAAGGAATAAAAATCAACATATATATATACATATATATATATATATATATATATATATATATATATATATATATATATATATATGTGTGTGTGTATTATTCAAGTGTGTGTGTATTATTCAATTAAAGTATCTAATGTTAAGAAACTTTTGAAAAACGGTTTTGGAAACAAATTCTTTCATTGATTCAAATCACTCATCCCAGTCATTTAGTAAAACACTCTAATTTATTCCCAATTCAATGCGAAAATTCTGATTGTTCTTATTCAACACATCTGCAAGTCGATGAATAAATCCCAGAAACCGATTTAATTATGACTTCAGCCCCCGTGTCCCGCCCCTATTCAGGCCAGTGGGGACGGATCAAATAAAGCTCCATGTGCTGTAGGCTTTCTCTGACTTTATATTAATTACAGAACTAGATGTTGTGACACCATCCTTTGTATAGAATAGGATTGTCCCATCATATCGTTCATTCGATGATGTTACGCATCTGGTGACTATTCCTAAGATAATTGTCCCGCAAATTGTGTGGATAGGGAGATCTATTATTTCCTGCTCGCCTCGCTTGCCATAAATATGTCCCTAATTGAAGTTCCTGAATAAGGTTGCAGAACAGGTGAATGGTTTTTGATTGTGATTTCGTTCAACCAATACCAATTTCAACAAGCAAAATGTCGCGCATTTAACAATGTTTATATAAATACTAGCTGACCCGGCGAACTCTGTTCCGCCTTAAAAGCAAAGAATAAGCAGATTTTTGAATTTATTAAGTTTTTTTTTTGATAAAAAAAATGCCTATTAAATTATTATTAAATTAATGTCTTAAATAAGCACTACTTATATTCAATAGACGTATACGTCGAAAATCGAAATATTACTATACAATATCAAATAGAATAAAAAAACCCAAAAAAAAATTTATGAATTAAAATTAAAAATAAGTAATATCGATTGTTTCGTTCCAAACATACGCACCTGAACTCGTCAGAAAGTACGTATGTTTTGGCCTCGACAAACATTTGAAAACGTGTTCAGTTTCTGGTCTTATATTAATGAAAACTAAATCTTTTTCAAAAATACACAACATAACTTTAAGAACTTCTCCAAAACTAATTTATTTGAAATATGTAATATGTTTAAATATTTAAATAAGTTACTTCAAAAACTCCCAAAATCATATAGCATGTCCTCAAAAACAATTAAAAATTCAGATAAGGTCACTTCAACTTTACATTTATAATATAAATTCAATTAAAAATAAATAAACTTGTAATCTTACCAGACAATTTCTGTAAAATCTGTGAACGCAAATAAACTAGGTAGGTAAATCTAATATCCAAGGTAATCTATGTTTTATGCTAAACACAGAAATCAAACAAAGATTGTAAGGCATTTTATGGCCTTCATTAAACCACTGGAAACTGTATAATAAATTTCATTATTCAAAAACCTAATATAATGATATATTATATATAAAATAAAATAAAAAGCTGCGGTTTTTTACTTGATATAAAAATAATTACAAACTTTAATATCAAAGCAGATTTAATCTGTTAGTCTTCTACAATTTTAATCTCAAAAAATTTTTTCAAAAACTTTTAGAATTAAATTAATGTTATTTGCGTTCACAGATTTTGCAGAAATTGTCTGGTAAGATTACAAGTTTATTTATTTTTAATTGAATTTATATTATAAATGTAAAGTTGAACTGACCTTATATGAATTTTTAATTGTTTTTGAGGATGTGCTACATGATTTCGAGAGTTTTTGAAGTAACTTATTTAAATATTTAAACATATTAAATATTTCAAATAAATTAGTTTTGGAGAAGTTCTTAAAATTATGTTATGTATTTCTGAAAAAGATTTAGTTTCCATAAATATAAGACCAGAAACTGAACATGTTTTCAAATGTTTGTCAAGGGCAAAACATATGTACCACGTGCCTTTCTGACGAGTTCAGGTGCGTATGTTTGGAACGAAACATTCAATATTACTTATTTTTAATTTTAATTAATAATTTTTGTTTTGTTTTTTTATTCCATTTGATATTGTATAGTGAATTTCGATTTTTATACGTCTATTAAATATAAGCAGTGCTTATTTAAGACATTAATTTAATTCTTAAAGTTTAAAAAAAAAAATTTTAAAATTAAAATTGTGGAAGACTAACAGATTAAATCTGTTTTGATATTCAAAGTTTGTATTTATTCTTCTATCATGTAAAAAACCGCATCTTATTATTTTATTTTATATATAATATATAATTATATTAGGTTTGTGAATAATGAAATTTATTATACAGTTTCCAGTGGTTTAATGAAGGCCATAAAATGCCTTACAATCATTGTGTGATTTCTGCGTTTAGAGTAAAACATAGATTACCCTGGATATCAGATTTACCTACCTAGTTCATTTGCGTTCACAGATTTTGCAGAAATTGTCTGGTAAGATTAAAAGTTTATTTATTTTTAATTGAATTTATATTATAAATGTAAAGTTGAACTGACCTTATCTGAATTTTTAATTGTTTTTGAGGATATGCTACATGATTTCGAGAGTTTTTGAAGTAACTTATTTAAATATTTAAACATATTAAATATTTCAAATAAATTAGTTTTGGAGAAGTTCTTAAAATTATGTTATGTATTTCTGAAAAAGATTTAGTTTCCATAAATATAAGACCAGAAACTGAACATGTTTTCAAATGTTTGTCAAGGGAAAAACATACGTACCACGTGCCTTTCTGACGAGTTCAGGTGCGTATGTTTGGAACGAAACATTCGATATTACTTATTTTTAATTTTAATTAATAATTTTTGTTTTGTTTTTTTATTCCATTCGATATTGTATAGTGAATTTCGATTTTTATACGTCTATTAAATATAAGCAGTGCTTATTTAAGACATTAATTTAATTCTTAAAGTTTAAAAAAAAAAAAATTTTAAAATTAAAATTGTGGAAGACTAACTGATTAAATCTGTTTTGATATTCAAAGTTTGTATTTATTCTTCTATCATGTAAAAAACCGCATCTTATTATTTTATTTTATATATAATATATAATTATATTAGGTTTGTGAATAATGAAATTTATTATACAGTTTCCAGTGGTTTAATGAAGGCCATAAAATGCCTTACAATCATTGTGTGATTTCTGCGTTTAGAATAAAACATAGATTACCCTGGATATCAGATTCACCTACCTAGTTCATTTGCGTTCACAGATTTTGCAGAAATTGTCTGGTGAGATTAAAAGTTTATTTATTTTTAATTGAATTTATATTATAAATGTAAAGTTGAACTGACCTTATCTGAATTTTTAATTGTTTTTGAGGATGTGCTACATGATTTTGAGAGTTTTTGAAGTAACTTATTTAAATATTTAAACATATTAAATATTTCAAATAAATTAGTTTTGGAGAAGTTCTTAAAATTATGTTATGTATTTCTGAAAAAGATTTAGTTTCCATAAATATAAGACCAGAAACTGAACATGTTTTCAAATGTTTGTCAAGGGAAAAACATACGTACCACGTGCCTTTCTGACGAGTTCAGGTGCGTATGTTTGGAACGAAACATTCAATATTACTTATTTTTAATTTTAATTAATAATTTTTGTTTTGTTTTTTTATTCCATTCGATATTGTATAGTGAATTTCGATTTTTATACGTCTATTAAATATAAGCAGTGCTTATTTAAGACATTAATTTAATTCTTAAAGTTTAAAAAAAAAAATTTTAAAATTAAAATTGTGGAAGACTAACTGATTAAATCTGTTTTGATATTCAAAGTTTGTATTTATTCTTCTATCATGTAAAAAACCGCATCTTATTATTTTATTTTATATATAATATATAATTATATTAGGTTTGTGAATAATGAAATTTATTATACAGTTTCCAGTGGTTTAATGAAGGCCATAAAATGCCTTACAATCATTGTGTGATTTCTGCGTTTAGAATAAAACATAGATTACCCTGGATATCAGATTTACCTACCTAGTTCATTTGCGTTCACAGATTTTGCAGAAATTGTCTGGTGAGATTAAAAGTTTATTTATTTTTAATTGAATTTATATTATAAATGTAAAGTTGAACTGACCTTATCTGAATTTTTAATTGTTTTTGAGGATATGCTACATGATTTCGAGAGTTTTTGAAGTAACTTATTTAAATATTTAAACATATTAAATATTTCAAATAAATTAGTTTTGGAGAAGTTCTTAAAATTATGTTGTGTATTTCTGAAAAAGATTTAGTTTTCATAAATATAAAACCAGAAACTTTACATGTTTTCAAATGTTTGTCAAGGGCAAAACATACGTACCACGTGCCTTTCTGACGAGTTCCGGTGCGTATGTTTGGAACGAAACATTCGATATTACTTATTTTTAATTTTAATTAATAATTTATTGTTTGGTTTTCTAATTCCATTCGATATTTTATAGTGAATTTTGATTTTTATACGTCTATTAAATATAAGGAGTGCTTATTTAAGACATCAATTTAATTCTGAAAGTTTTTTAAAATAAATTTTTTGAAATTAAAATTGTAGAAGACTAACAGACTCAATCTGTTTTTTATGATAGATTGGGCCGTTGCTTGGTAGAAATCAGTTGTAATTGTCATTATAAAATAAAACACTTGTTTACATTTTCTACTTTATTTTTGGTATTGACGTACGTTTCGTCTTTGCTAGAAAGACTGATGAAGTCTTTCTAGCAAAGACGAAACGTACGTCAATACCAAAAATAAAGTAGAAAATGTAAACAAGTGTTTTATTTTATAATGACAATCAATCTGTTTTGATATTCAAAGTTTGTACAGGGGATTCATTCTCTGAAAAATTGTTTATTTTCTGGTCATATTCGTCCTTCGATAGAATAACAATATAGTATCGTTTGTCGACTTTAATCATTATCAAACTATAATTTTGTTTTGAATTGCTTTTAATATTTTTTATGATTCTGATTCTATATGGGTTAATAGTCATTTTTTAATTTTTTTCTTAGTGAAGTTGGAGTTCGGTGTATTTTTCATGGAAACCGTAACTTGGGAAACCGGATTACCATTAATAAATACAATAGTAAATTTTACAAACAGAAAGATGGACTTGCCATGGGTCCACCTCTCAGCCCACTACTCGCTGAAATCTTTGTCCTTTTTCGAAAGAAAAATCCTAATATCCATATACGCAAAGCATGTCACTTTTTGGTACAGGTATGTGAATTAGAAAACACACTGGAATATCCTAATGGTTTGCACCATAAGGTCAAATTCACTATTGAAACGCAATGTGATGATAAAATTGATTTTCTGGCCATAACTTTGATGAAGAATAATGATGAAATTTCCTTTGATATATTCAGAAAACCTATAGAGACAGATACAACCATACACAAGTTTTCAAATCGTCCGACACAAAAAGCACGTTCCGACAATAAAACTATTAAATGAGCAGATCTGTGAGTTGAGATATAATTTGTTTTATTCAGTTAGAAAATGTAGTAAACACTACGAAACTCGAAGCACTGTATATTCAGTTAATGAAAAATGACAGAAAACCAAGTAATTTCTTATTTCATTCCAATTAAAATGAACAATCACAAAGTAATGGACTGCTCCATCCAATAATCTAAAAAGCACACAATCATTTCCTTCTCCCCCTTTATGACTGTACTGTTAGTAACAATTTAATAAATCATTTAAGTGGCTATATTTCCTTCTTCATATTATGAATTTTCCACAACCTGAGTTTAGAATATTATCTTGACATCCTTCTTAAAGAAGGTGGCGCCCATTTGTATATTTGACACTGTATGTGACAGTCACATTCTCTTTCCATTTGAAAGTTATAGTGTTTAACGTAGCGCTGAAACTGTATGTGACACTTCATTGACGAATAAAATCAAATTTGATTAAATAAGTCGCCTTTCTTCATTTAACCAGAAACAGCAGATGTGTCACTAGCTGACCGAAAGTTTGAATCGATGGACCAAAATTAGAAAATTTGCTGAATGTCGAAAACTATTGTGTAAAATCTGTAGAGTTGTTGAATATTCGTATAAAATCCCGGTCTCATTCCAATCCCGTTGAAGAATCGCAAATGATAACATCAGGAATTTCCATCCGACGAAACGATGAGCGACAATAAAGGAAGTTTCCGTCAACAGTAACAATGCAATATAAAAAAAATACAAAGCACGAAAGGCCTTCACTGAAAAGTATATTTCATTTCGGCATAGGATTCGCCTCGTATTTTCCTTTTTAAAGAGTCCATTTATATATTAATATGGTAGAGCAGCGTCCGCGGCATTGTATTTTTTTAATTTGCGCAGCGATTTCGAATAAAAGCGGGTAGGCGGGGACAGACAACGCGCGTTGAAGAAATCATATATTCATCCGGCTCTCGCTCCCGGTGCAACAAAGGACCGGGAATCGGGAATTAAAAATCATTCATTTCATACTCAAAATCAATCATTGCATCTGGGCTATTGTTGGGCACATCGGATGATTTTGAAAACACCCCCGTTTCAATTTGCTAACTGGGATATTCGCTAATTCAAAGCGTCTATTCAATCATCCTCTCTTTTTGATTATGCTGTGTTTTTCGTGGGCTGGATTATCTGTCAATCAGAGCTGCGCTCTGGTATGGAAGGGTTTTGAGGGTGGGGGTAGTTCCGGCGGAAAAATCTGAAAATTAAAATCGTTGACTTCGTTCCTGATTGCGAATCCTTGAGGGGGTTTCACGGAAGGAGTTCCAGTTATCTGCTGAAGAACAGCTTCACAATGTCTAGTTGGCTTCATGTTAACCTGATCAAAAACTTGTAATAAATAAAAATCAAATTTATGATAGATTGGGCCGTTGCTTGGTAGAAATCAGTTGTAATTGTCATTATAAAATAAAACACTTGTTTACATTTTCTACTTTATTTTTGGTATTGACGTACGTTTCGTCTTTGCTTGAAAGACTTCATCAGAATACGAAGTGACAGTTGTACAATGAATTTATAAGATTGTTTACAGAAGGTGTACATGTGTTCTTAAATTGTTCGTCGGGTTGGTTTTCTCAAAGAATATTCCCTTCAGAATCGTGTTCACTCGATCCCTTGTAAATATTGAATAGAGGGGTGTAATAAAAATCTATTTATTTAAATATTTTAAAAATTTTAAAAAAATTTTGAAATTAGCCTTCTACATATTTAATTCCAAAAGATTATATTTAATGATTATAACTTCTGAAAATAAATTAAAATAATGTCGTATAAGTACCACTTATATCATGACATATAAAATAAACATTCATTATAAGACATCCGAATGGTATAACAAAATCCAATAAATAAAAATTATTAACCAAAATCCTATAAATTAAATATTTTGAATAGACAAAATTTTGTTTCTGCTGATCAATCTTATGAAAACCAATATCTTTCAAGAATATCCAACATAATCTTAAGAATTTCATCATAAAACTATCTTACTTAGACTATTCAATATTATTGGATATCTAACCAAGGTACTTTATATAAAAACTCAAGATATGTAAAACATTACTGAAAAACAAGTTTTAAGATCAACTTTGCTTCTTCAGTATTCAAATATTCATATTCAATAAATATAACATGAATTAACAACAAATATTCACTTACCCTTCATTCCTCTAGAAAAAGTTCTACCGAAATGAAACTTTAAATGTGGTGTTCACTACACACAAAAATATATCTGTGGTTTACCCTTGATCTAGAAGATTGAAAGACAATTTAACGGCCTCTGCTATAGCACAAGGACTATCTGTATAAAGAATGTTAAGGAAACCAAATAATTATATATGGAATTAAATATGTAGAAGGCTAATTTTAAAATTTTTTCAAAAATTTTTAAAATATTTAAATAATTTTATATACCTTCTATCAAGAATTAACCTCTTTTTATGTTAAAAATCTATTTGTTCATTTACTAGGTTATTGCTGTTTTTATGTTTATTTATTTCGTAAATTTCCCATAAGTTCAATTTTAGACCTCTATTTTCAACATGTAGAATTTCTATTTCTTTTGTGAAAGAATGGTTATTTTCAAGAAGGTGTTTAGCATAATGTGAATCTTTTTTATTTTTATCGAAACTTCTTTTATGTTCTGTTAGGCGTGTACCGAAATTTCTACCTGTTCTACCAATATAAATCTTTGGGCAATCTGGGCAAGTGAGTTTGTATACACCTGATAATTGAAGTTTATCCATACTGTTTTTATTGTTTCTGATGTATTTGCTAATAGAATTGTTTGTCTTGAAAGAGACTTTAATATTTTCTTTTTTAAGTAGGTTTTTTAGTTGAATACTAATGTTTCCGAGATATGTGAGGCTAACGTATTTGTGTTCAGATAGATCAGATGTTACTGGATAAATTTCTTTTATTGTGTTTTTGTGTATACGTTGGTTAATTAAATTATCTATTAGAGATGTATTATATTTATTGTTGTAAGCTATTTGTTTAATTATACATTTTTCTTTTTGGAAATTGACGTGGTTTAGTGGAATGTTCAATAAACGGTATATCATACTATGGAGAGCTGCTAGTTTGCGTTGGAATAGATGAAAAGAATTACGATGTATAATGGTATCTGTTTGTGATGGTTTATGATAAATTGAAGTTATGTTTATTGTTTTCTCTAGTTATCGTGAGGTCAAGAAAGTTGATGGATTCATTATGTTCTATTTCTGAGGTGAAAACTATTTGTGGGTGGAGGTTATTTATAAAATTCTTAAATGTTGATATTTGTCTGTTAGTACCTACGAAACATGCAATTATATCATCCACATACCTATACCAATAAACGATGTATTTTTTGAACGGATGTTTATGAATTTTGTTTTCTAGGAAATCCATGAAGATTTCTGCGAGTAAAGAGCTTAGTGGATTTCCCATGATTAGATTGAGAAAACCGAAAATTTTATTAATTCTGCCAAATATAACATCTTAAACAAAGATCCAACTCAAAAGTTTCAAAAAGCCATAAAAAATGCATTAAAAGATACACAAGTCATTATAACCCATAGAGAAAAATATAGATTGATTAATAGTAATCCCCAACCACCAGAATTATACTCTTTCATTAAATTGCATAAAGAAAATTATCCCATCAGATCCGTAGTTCCATACTGTACAGCACCGGCCTTCAAATTATCTAGACACCTCATTGAAATAATAAAAACACACACCAAATTTTCATCTAAATATTCCATAAAAAACTCAGCAGAACTAACTAAAAAAATTGAAGATATAACTTTACCTAACAATGCAAAATTGATTTCGTGGGATGTTGAAAACCTTTTTCCTAGTGTCCCCCCAATGGAAACATTAAAACTGATAGAAGAACTTTTAAATTATAACAAAGTAAACCCCGCCATAAAATCAGAAATAATACACTTATCAAATATTTGCATAAACCAAAATTTCTTCAAATTTAACAATACTTTATATACTGGCGAAGAAGGTTTAATCATGGGAAATCCACTAAGCTCTTTACTCGCAGAAATCTTCATGGATTTCCTAGAAAACAAAATTCATAAACATCCGTTCAAAAAATACATCCTTTATTGGTATAGGTATGTGGATGATATAATTGCATGTTTCGTAGGTACTAACAGACAAATATCAACATTTGAGAATTTTATAAATAACCTCCACCCAAAAATAGTTTTCACCTCAGAAATAGAACATAATGAATCCATCAACTTTCTTGACCTCACGATAACTAGAGAAAACAATAAACATAACTTCGCAATTTATCATAAACGTTCACAAACAGATACCATTATACACCGTAATTCTTTTCATCCATTCCAACACAAACTAGCAGCTCTCCATAGTATGATATACCGTTTATTGAACATTCCACTAAACCAAGTCAATTTCCAAAAAGAAAAATGTATAATTAAACAAATAGCTTACAACAATGAATATAATACATCTCTAATAGATAATTTAATTAACCAACGTATACATAAAAACACAATAAAAGAAATTTATCCAGTAACATCTGATCTATCTGAACACAAATACGTTAGCCTCACATATCTCGGAAACATTAGTATTCAACTAAAAAACCTACTTAAAAAAGAAAATATTAAAGTCTCTTTCAAGACAAACAATCCTATTAGCAAATACATCAAAAACAATAAAAACAGTATGGATAAACTTCAATTATCAGGTGTATACAAACTCACTTGCCCAGATTGCCCAAAGATTTATATTGGTAGAACAGGTAGAAATTTCGGTACACGCCTAACAGAACATAAAAGAAGTTTCGATAAAAATAAAAAAGATTCACATTATGCTAAACACCTTCTTGAAAATAACCATTCTTTCACAAAAGAAATAGAAATTCTACATGTTGAAAATAGAGGTCTAAAATTGAACTTATGGGAAATTTACGAAATAAATAAACATAAAAACAGCAATAACCTAGTCAATGAACAAATAAATTTTTATTACACCCCTCTATTCAATATTTACAAGGGATCGAGTGAACATGATTCTGAAGGGAATATTCTTTGAGAAAACCAACCCGACGAACAATTCAAAAACACATGTACACCTTCTGTAAAAAATCTTATAAATTCATTGTACAACAACTGTCACTTCGTATTCTGATGAAGTCTTTCAAGCAAAGACGAAACGTACGTCAATACCAAAAATAAAGTAGAAAATGTAAACAAGTGTATTATTTTATAATGACAAATAAAAATCAATTTCCACAAACTTTTTATTGTTGAACGACAATTGTTTCGCCAAACTGTGGCTCAAACCTAAACACAGAATTTTTCCAAAGAACTCAATATAATCAACCAAATAGCATTTTACAATAGTTTCAATCCATCTTTTATAGATAAAATGATGAACAATAAACAGAAAAGATAGTATTAACTCAGGTTAATCTTACCACAAAACACCCCATTCTAAAAAAAATCATAAGAATTTCATATATCGGGTGTTTTTTAGAGTGATTTCAAAGTTCTATTACTCTTAAAACAACACCCGATAGTTTGGTATATGGCCACTTGTCATATAATGTTCTACTATGGGAAAGTTCCTCAGATGTTGGCAGGGCTTTCATACTACAAAAACGCTAGTCTGTAGGCCCCTATTTGTAGAAATTTGTATTTTAATTTTGTCATCCATATACATTTTGAGATGTTTAATATATGCGAAAGAGAACGAAGGTAACATGGTTAAGTTATCTAGCTTTCATAGCTACATACAATACAAGAAGTGAGGGAACATTATATATCCCCATGAGTAAAACTTCTAAATTTGAGATGTCTCCGTTATACCAGGGCCTTAAGCTCTTCAACCATTTTCCGCATTGCATTCGTTCTCTCAATTTAAATGCATTCAAGATAGCTGTTAAAGGCTTATTGCTGAAAGAATGTTATTTCACAGTAAATGATTACATCTGTGATGTACATGCTGTCAAGAAAGTACCGGGAATTATCGATTTAAATCTGGCGGGGCAATGAGGCGGGTAAAATTTTTTTTTCCTAGGTTGGTACCACTGTCCTTAATTACTATGCCAAGCTTGAGCGGTCAGTCGATGTCAGAGTCCGTGCCGATTTTTACTATGGGTGATTACGTTGAGCAAAGAATTTGTTTAAAGTTTTGTGTTGCAAATGAATTTTCGTGTGCCGATGCATTGAAAATGTTGCAAAAGGCCTTTGGTGATAATGCTCTATCGAAAACTCGTGCATATCAGTGGTACAGAGCCTTCAAGGACGGTCGTGAAGTGGTCGCCCATCGACGGCTTCGATCGAAGATAACGTCGATAAAATTAAGGAAAGGGTGCTGGAAAACCGTCGTACCAGCTTGGGAGAGATAGCACATGATCTTAAGATATCCCACGAGTCCGCACGTACGATTTTGATTGATATTTTGGGCATGAGAAAGGTGGCCGCACAACTCGTACCGAAAGACCTGAATTTTCTTCAAAAACGTCATCGCGAACAGGTTGCTTCAGACATGCTGGATCGCTGTAATTCCGATTCTACATTCATGGAACGCATTATAACTGGTGATGAGACCTGGGTCTACGAGTACGATATGCAAACAAGCCAGCAATCATCGGAATGGGTGGCAAAAAATGAGCCGAAACCGAAAAAACCACGCCAAAGCCGCTCGAAAATGATGGTGATGCTCATTGTTTTCTTCGATATCCGTGGCGTGGTGCACTACGAATTCGTTCCAGAGGGTCAGACGGTAAACAAGGAGTATTACCTAGGCGTTATGAAACGTTTGCGTGAGCGTATCCGTAAGAAGCGGCCAAATTTGTGGGCGAACAACTCATGGATTTTGCATGACGATAACGCGCCTTCTCACCGAGCTACGATTGTGACTGACTTTCTCGCCAAAAACTCAACAAACGTGCTTCAGCAACCACCGTATTCGCCGGATTTGGCTCCCTGCGACTTTTTCCTCTTCCCAAAACTAAAATTGCCCCTTCGTGGCACCCGTTTTGAGTCGATTGAAGCCATAAAACAAAATTCGGCGCGAGAGCTAAAGTCCATCCCGGAAAGCGCCTATAAAAAATGTTTCGATAATTGGAAGTGCCGTTGGCATAGATGTATTGGAGCAAATGGAGCCTATTTTGAAGGCGACCCAATAAATTTTGACGATTAAATGTAAAAATGTTGTTTTAATTGAAAATTCCCGGTACTTTCTTGACAGAGTAGTATGATTCATGAAAAGGATATGGTGCTGCAACCTTCTTCTTTACAATGAAATAAACATTTATCCATTTCTTCAAGAAAATACTAGTTTTTTTAATATCAATATGAAACCTCTTATTGAAAACCCTTCAATACAGGGTTAGGTATGGAATTTGTCCTCAACTAAAGTAAAACAAAAAAAAGTATAATTTTCTCCTTCTGATATGGAAATCAGTGTAGAACATCCATTTCTTGTGATTGCTTCCCAAACAATCACCGACGATGGCTTTTGCTTTTAATATTCCCACGAATGGTATCGACTGAGAGAAGAACGATAACTCAAGTGAACACGATCGTTTTATTTGTTCACAACTTGCTAAAAAATGGCCTCATACGAGAACACCAAATTATCCAACTCATGTTGTGCTACCCTTGCATCCAACCCTATCGAGTCCAACTTTTTTCTGTTTATCATTCAATTCCCGAACTTTTTGTATTTTGTAGGCCTTAACTGGAAGTTTGTTCTTTAAAATTCGGTGAATGGATCGTTGCGATATTCCAATATTTATTGCCACTTCGATGTGGATTTCGTTTTAATCGTTTCTTCACTTTACGGACATTCTCAGGAGAACAAGCAAGCAGTCGTTGGTCCACCACTTCCACGCTTACCTTCGATAGAGACTATTTCATTATGACGTATGATGGTACGATAAACAAATTTTTCTGTTAACATTTAATTATTTTTTCCAATATGCTTCAGAGATTTTTTCAGTTCAATTTGCCAAATGTGTAGTGTGGTAATATACGAAGTAGAGAAACATCTCTAGCGTTTTCACCTAGTTGCCTTGTATTTAAAATATTTCCTCTTCTTATCTTTACTGGCAGAAAAACTCCTTGTTTTTCAGCAATTTCTGTAAAGAGGAGTTCTTTCAATCTATTACGTACTATACAAAGGAAAACTTTGCTTACATGGGATACAAAAGAAACCTTTCTGAAATTGGCTATTACTGGAGTAAGCCTTTTTTTAGGATCGGTGTGAATATTGACTCTCTTCAATCTTCCGGTCATTGTCCTGTTTTCCAGACAAGGTTGCACAGTTTATGCAGTTGTCGCTGATAGATATCTACTTCCAATCTCAGGATATCAGGTCCTTAATATTCTCTTTTTTATCTTGTTTGCACGCCTTCTAATATCTTTGTTATTTCTCTGATTTTCCTCTGGTTTTTATCTTGACAAATCAATTCTTTCCGCTGGTAGCCTCAGTAATCCAGTGTGTTCCTTATTCGAGGTTGTTCTGTTGCTGCTCCTATGTCATTTGTTATACATTTGCTCTGGTTTTTATCTTGGCAAATCAATTCTTTCCACTGGTAGCCTCAGTAATTCAGTGTGTTCCTTATTCGAGGTTGTTCTGTTGCTGCTCCTATGTCATTTGTTATACACTCTTTGGTGTTCTTCCATGACGTCTCAATATTATCACTGAGAGCTGACACTTTACTTTGTTATAGCATATGTTTGTAACGATCAACGTTGACGTTTGCTCTACGCTTTGTGTTAGGTACCACTGGTTTCTTCAGCTGGACCTTATACGCAGCACATAGCAGTTTATGGTCAGATTCACAGTCAATTCCTGGCCTAGTTTTAACGTTTTCATTCGAGCTTCGCCACCGGTTTCGTTCTAAGATATAGATGATTTGATTTGTAGTTTTCCATCGGGACTAATCCATGTCGAGGGATGATGTTGTAATAGTGTATTTGTGACTGTGAGGCCATTTTCAACAGCAAGATTGATCAGTTTCTCTTCTCTGTCTTTTCGACTTTCCAGTGCGTAGCTTCCCACATTTGATGCTGCCTTTATTTACGTTTAAATCGTCCATGATCACCAACTCGTCCTTACTTGGTATCTTTTAGATTTCACGTTCTAGGGTATTATCATTTTGTTTCACCAAATGGTCCGACAGTTTAGTTGTAGGCATATGCACTTGGACTATATTAATTTCATTTGTTTACCAAGGAACACATACGGGTAATTCAATATCCAGATGAGTGCTCACAGCTTAATTATAACAATTTTAAAGAAAGTGTCTTAATCAAAGGAACAAAATATACACTAAAAGAGAAAATGAAAAATTACACATCTTTGTTCTCAAGCCGATGTATGTTTACATCATATTGAGGGTTACAGATCACAGAAGCGAAATGCACTTTATTGAACACATAACTATAATGAAGCGTAAGTGCAGTTTTCCGATCAGAAGAATGTCGACTCTTTCTCATTATGAACATAGCATAAAAGATGTTGCAACATGATCAATATGGGACATCAAATTTAGGTTTGGAGTCCAGTGTTATTCCAAGATCTCTAACATGGGTTGGACGGCCGATAACCGTATTTTGTGGTGAGTATGGAAAATGGATGGTTTTCTTATTTTTTGTGAAGAATATTACATGACATTCAGTTGAATTTAAGATAAGGCCACTTCTTCCACAAACTTTTAAGAAAATGTTGAAGAATAAGACAATCAATGAGGTTTCTAATTCTCAGGTAAATTTTAAAGTCATCAGCGAAAAGAAGTTTACAAGTCTTCAAGTATTCAATGATTTTATTTATATATTATACATAATAAGGGACCCAAATAGGAACCTTGAGGTACATCGTGATTCAAATCCCTTTACTGGAACGTATTATGACCCTAATTTCAAGTATAATTCAAACCAACGCAGAAATCAGCTGCACACCCAGACCTCACGCAATCTAGTGATTAGCAAGTGAATGCTCAATTTATTGATCAAAGGCCTTTTTGAATTTTGTGTTTAAAGCGTCGATTTGAGTACCTATATCAAGACCCTGATAATGAACGTCCTTTAAAAAATCCATGCTGTTCGGGAATTATTCGTGATTTAACATGTTGGAACAAGTGGTGGTATACCAACGATTCGAATAGATCACTAATTGGTCTGTGATTTTCAATCAAATTCATTGACCTGCCTTAAAAATAGAAACAATGCATGCCTCTTTCCATCAGTTTGAGAAAATTCAAGCTGAGAGCTGAGAGGCAAGATTAAGATTGTGTTTATTGTTATTGTTATTGTTCTTTCTTTGATTGTCTTGTTTTCTGTTTGATCTTCATCTGCTACGTGAAAAAGTATAATTATCGGTTGAGAAATGGCTGTTTTCTTTCCAATGATGAATTATGAAGTACCAATCATTATTTATCACTTTGCCCGATTCGAAATTCATTATTGATACGGATCTGGCATTATCAATAATGCCCATAACAAGTGTATCTTCTGTAACGTTCGATCAACTCATTTATCTTTCTTTACATAGAATTATACTAGTATCTAACGTTGACTTCAACTGACAATGAGTCAGGATTCAACAACGTATTTTTTTCTATCAATATCTGGTAGATACAAAATTCAATCCGCAAATTCCGCCTATTCACTTCTTCCGTAGAATCAACGAATTGGAGACGTTCCCTCTCCAGTCCTGGGCTTCAGCGATTCAATGGTAGAACAACAAATATTCATAATGTCGTTTGCGTCCGTTTCGGATAAGGTCCATTTTCGCCTGCCTTAATCAGACCTGTTTATCAAGCTTCGCAAAAAAGCCTTTGTTAGGTTTTGACGACTCTAGACAATAGGAATATAGGGCAATTTGAAAAATTCGCTTCACTTTTTATTCAGCCTGCACCTTCATGATGCAATCCAATTTCAACAGCAGATTCGTACTTAATATAATGGCGCTTTTTCACTAATAAAAGGGGGAGATTTGAATGTCTCGTTGTTTCATTAATTAATGGATCATTTCAATCGAACCACATTTTTCGCAGCACTGGTGCAAGTGTTCGGAACACACGTCATTTTGAGAAATTTGAAATTGTAAGATCAAGACTAATTACAGTAATTTAATATCTCATATCAGTGGTATCTCGTGCTGTTAATAACTATTAGTGCCTGTTAACGCCAATTAAATGCAAACGGCAGATATTCCCTATCAAATATAATTAATATGATGACTAAGATATTGCTGTACATTGCTGCACACTGATGATTGAAGCCAATAATCTTCAAAACATGTGTATCTCTGGTGCACAAGCTCCCAGCGATCAATAAAACCTATTCTTATTCAAGTTGTGAACTGTTGCACAAATTCAAGTTTCACTGTATCGATTCAAAGAACTTTCTGTTATCATTGCACGATTCAAAGAACTTTCTGTTATCATTGCACAGATAGATAACTGTGCAATTTGAATGAGATCATCAATAAAATCCATTCAAATATGAAATTTACCTACAGTATAAATTTTCCTTATCTTAAAATTTTGGGAAAGGGTGATTTGAATGACTTTAATATTTTTCGTAAACCCACGTATACGGATATCACTATTCCAGCAGTGCTTATAAGACTTTAAAATTCTAAAAATTCTGAATAACATTTTTTGAAATTGAAATCTATAGGCTAACAAATATGTTTTGATATTTAAGTTTTGTAATAATCCTTCTATCAAGTAAAAACCTCTTCATATTATTTTATTGCATATATAATATATAATTATATTTTGGTTTTTTTAATTTCGTTATATAAATGTCGTTTGGTTTTAACTTAGGTCATAAAATACCTTACAAGCATTGTGTTATTTTTGTGATGAGCATAGAATACGTTGGATTTTTAAAGTTCTCTAATTTTACTGTTCAACAAGGATACCATGAGATCTTTCTGGTAAGTTATTTCTTGTTAATAGATTTAATTTCTTAAATGTGAAGTTGGACTGAGGAAGATCTTGATTTCAAATTGTCCTTTGAGGATGTGTTTGTTTTGAGAGTATTTTGAAGTAACTTATTTAAATATTTAAATATATTAAATACTTCAAATAAATTAGTCTAAGAGAAGTTCTTAAAACTATGTTTTGCATTTTTGAAAAAGATTTGGTTTTCATGAATATAAGATCAGAAACAAAATTTTGTCTCCTTCAAATATTATTAATTTTAAATGACAATTTTTATTTGTTGGGTTTTTTGAATTCCATTTGATATTACATAATAAGTTTTGATTTTATATGTCTTCTGAATTTAAGCAGTGCTTATAAGTCATTAATTTAATTCTAAAAGTTTTTGAATAAAATATTTTGATATTTAAATTTAACGGAAGCTAACAGAATAATTCTGTGTTGATATTTAGATATCATTCTTCATCACAGATCCAACCAACGGAAAATAGTATGATCCATAAACTAATTAATGTACTTTTGAATCGCGATAACTTTTTTACAGAATTGAATATCATTTAACTTTAATCAAAAAACGGCTATAAGCCAATTTTGATAGAGAAACCTTTAAACAAAAAAAAAAATAATATAAATTGCATCGAATCTAGGGTATCCTATTATAAAAGATTTGATTAAAAAATATATTCATATTCCTTACCTGAGTAGAATATTGGATAATATTAATATTATATTAAATTCATTGGTGATCCAATTATTTCAATCCAATATTTCAAGGTACCTCCAGGATTTTTTAATGATCAAACCCAGGTCTATTCTTGACAATATATATGCAAATACTGCTAATAATATATTTTTGGTAGATTTGCTATTTTCAACTTGAAACCTTCATATACCAAGCTTTTTAGACATCGCGAATTTAATTTTTAGCAAAAAACAAATATTTAAAAAAATTTTCTATGAATTTATAACATTTTAATTAGTAAGTATTAAATTATTATCCATTAGTCATTATGGCTGATGAAATTCATACAATCATTGGTATCATCTAAAATGAGTTACTTATGAAACACAAACACATATTCACAACAATAACAACGCTATGTACAAAACAAATAAATAAAAATTATAGCTTTTCATAGGTACTTCTCATTTTTTCAAATATATGTCCACAATAGTTGCATTGAACCATTTCCAGCTGAACTCCAAATGGTTACCTTCTGTGCCAAGGAAAGTTAGTTTTCCTTCTTCATCCAATTGTTTCAGTCCAAGTCGATCCTTGAAATATATTAAATGAGTGGGAAAGAGTTGAACAAATTTAGAAAAAGCTGAAAATATATGTTTTTATAACCATTAATTTGATATGTATAGATTCGAATCAGTTCTGAATTGATTTTGTCTTGTGCAGGAAATTCCTAAGTAATCTTTTATTCAGAAGATGTTGTAGTCAGAAATTCTATAAGTAGTTTTTATTTAATTATATATTCTTTGCCCAAAACTCATATTCAAAAGATGCTGAAATCATTTAAATTAACTTAAATGTGAAAAATCATAGGTGAGTATTGATGAAAGTTCATCACAAACGCAAGAGGAACTCGTAAAAATACTTGGAGTGACTTAAACAGCCGTTTGCCATCGTTTAAAAAGCAATGAGAAAAGTAGGAAATTGGCTGCTGAATGAACTGAAGCCAAGAGAGGTCGAAAGACGTTTTTTCACATGAGAACAACTGCTCCAACGGCAACAAGAAAGAGGTTTTTGCATCGAATTGTGACTGGCAATGGCTTCAGAAGATTGTACATTTCCACTGCTTATGACCCAGAAATTAGCAAATGCTTTTCTAGCTTATTTGAGTTTTGAACTGTTACAAAGACGAAAGTTACAGTCTCGACGCGAAGAACTTTCTGGTACCATATTTCATATTACTTATTAATGTTGAGATAAGATGACACATATTTATTGTGTTTCATTGAAATCTTTTATTTACCGTTGTCATCATATGGAGAAATTCATGATAATCTGTAGTATATAGTTCTAAAGAAGTAGCCCGAAATGTTAAGAACACTAACTTACCTCTTTATATATGTCAGAAGACCTCAAATCCACAACTTCTTCTGCTTGACCAGGTTTGTAAAAGCCAAACCATTCAGTATCAACCGGTTGAACAACTGAATCGTTTATAAACTTCACCATCACGAAATTCTCCAGTGTGAGAAGTCTGTCTTTATATGTCTGATTCAACGTGAGTTCATTGTTTATATCTGCAAGAAAACTACTGTATTTTTTATACATATCCTCATTGAGAGGGTCATGCCAGTAAGTTGCTTGTACCAATTTCTTCTGCACCCACCTGTAAAAGCAATCAAATGTCAGTTCTATCGTGAAACATTAAAAAATATATTTTCTTCTCTCTACAACAACTAGAACCGGAAATATAACAATAAAAACACAGTTCTTTTGACATGCAAACATGAATTGGTAAATATAAAAAATATGTGAAATTAACCTTATCGATTTCACTGAAGTTTTGTCAATTTGTTGGTTGTGAAGATTTCTATTCAACGGAAACTTATCTTGAAATGTATAAATAAAAAACCTTTCCAGCTTCTGCTGAATTTTATTGTTTACATAACAATTGTTTCATTATTCTAGGAGTTCATTAGGCGAGTATTTAAACTGATATAATTTCCTCCATATAAAAATCACAAAATCGAATAACAAACACGACTTCTTCATATAGCGTAAACCTATATACACAAATAGTTTGATGAGTTGAAAGACGAACGAGATCAAAAATTGACGAAGTACCATCAAGCAAACAGCTCTAGATAACCAATTTAATCCGTCAATTATAGATGGTCTATTGAATAAAATTAAGTACAAAATAGCAATAAAACTAGCACACCACAAACTCAAAAATTTAAATGAAGCAAAATATATTCCTTTAACTTATAAAGGGTCCTTCAATGGGAACACCCCATTTTTGAATTGACATTACTCACGCATGGCAGCCATTGTTTATTTGTGACATTGACAGTTGTATTTGTGAATGTCTACCATTTAATCATGGAAATGTACACACTTCAGTAACGTTTATAAATTTATTATGAAAAATTTCGATCTGTTACTCTAACTTTACGTGCTTTAACTCCAATTTTGGGTCATTATAATCGTTGGATAAAAGAACAGTTGAACGTTTAGTGAAGAAGTTTCAAACAAATTTTACGCTTCATGATATTACAGTGCCAGTGAGGGAAATAAATGCAAGAAGTGAAGAGAATATTGCTGCCGTATGTGAAAGTGTTCGTGAAGACCTAAATTTATCGATTTATTGACGTTCACAAGAACTAAGCATCTCCCAGACGTCTTTGTGGCGAATGTTACGAAAAGACCTTGGTGGACATCCATACAAAATTGTTTTAACCTAAGAACTTAAACCAACACATTATTTAAAGCGTCGTGTATTCGGTTATTCGATCATATCAAGAAATGGATCCATAAATTATCCGCCTCGTTCCTGCGATTTAACTACATTGGACTTCGTTTTTGGGGTTACATTAAGTCATTGGTTTACAGCACCCATACAGCAAATTTAGACGATTTACAGATCAATATTGAACGAATAATTGCTAACATACGACCTGATTTGTGTGAGAGAGTCATGGAAAATTGGGTCAACGACTTTTTCCAGCCAGCGTTTCCGTAGTGGACATTTAAATGTTGTTTTATTTCAGAACTTATTATATCCATTGTACTTTATAACGAAATAAAAATTCAATAATTTTCAAATGAATAATGTGTTTTATTTACAAAACAAAATGGGGCGTTGTTAATGAAAGACCCTTATATGACAAAACTGAATATTTGAAAAGATAACGAAATTTTGATCAATCATTTAAAACTAAATAATTCTTTAGGCAATTTAATAATGATGCCATTTCAAAAAGCAGTAGATCAGGAGTTCATACGTTAACTTATGGCATTTGCTTCATAAAATAATATATAAGAGAGATTGAATGTTCATTCCAAACAAAAATTGGAGAACATGAAAAATGTATCATCAGTAAAATATAAAATTCAAAATAATTTGCTAGAAAAAGAACAATTTTTTTTAGCTCCTCTAACTTAGTTTAATACTAAGTGTTAATACTTAACAAACATTTCTGCAATTGCAATTGCAATAGAATGACTTAAAACTAATAGATAAATATTTATATTTCAATCGATATTAAAGTCTTGGGATATTGTATTTTTTAGGTCGTACACAGTAAACCCACAATAATATAAAATTGTTAGTAACTTCAATTTGAAATCCACGAAAGTACCCTTCACTTTTGAATAACTCATTCTTCGAGAAAAGAAATGATGAATCAATCGGAAAATGATTTTCTGTTGTTGCGGGTTTGTTTTTTGATTTGTCCTCGGTCTTTGATACGCTATCCTTTGAATTTATACTGGATGAGTATTATAACTTAGGATTTAGAGGAGTTTTCCTGGTTTGGTTACGTACTTACCTTAATGAAAGAACTATGTCAGTTAAAATTGGTGAGAGTTATTCTAAGAGTGAAGGTATTAGCCTTGGAGTTCCTCAGGGGTCCGTGCTGGGACCGTTGTTGTTTATTTTATTTATTAATGATCTTCCTGCCCATTTCAGCTGTTTTTTATAACACTTTTTGCTGATGACACTTCGGTAGTGGTTTCTGGTGGGAGTCTTGGGGAACTCCAGAAGACCTTTGAGTATATTGTACGTGAATTTGTGAGTTGGTGTCAAGTTAACAATTTGGTGGTGAATGTTGAGAAGACTGTATGAGTTTATTTTGCTCTTAAAAATAAGGGGATCAGTTCGTTTACTGTGAGATGTGGTTTAGATGAGATCACATCATCTGAGGCGATTAAATTTTTAAAAATTTATGTGGACATATATTTAAGGTGGACATCCCATGTCGATGCTTTGTGTAAAAAATTAAACCAGTCATTTGTCATCATTGTCAGGCTCAAAATGAATTTACCAAGGAGCTGTGTGCTAAATATTTATTATAGCCTAGTATATAGCCATATATCGTACAATATCTTGCTGTGGGGAAGTAGCTCTGATTTTCACAGAGTATTTGTAGCACAGGAGCGAATTTTGCGTTCGATATTTAATTTAAGGCCATTAACATCATGTAAGCAAGTTTTTGTTGAAAACCGTATTCTTGCTTTACCATGTATATATATTTTGAAATGTTTAATGTATGCCAAGGAAAATGAAGGCGAATGGTTGAAACTATCAAGTCACCATGAATATACTACTAGGAATGCTTAAATAATGATGCTCCCTAAGCATAAAACTTTTAAATTCGAATGCTCTCCTTTATATCGAGGCGTTAAGTTTTTCAACCATTTGCCTTCATCTTTGAAATCCTTGAATTTAAGAGGGTTCAAGAAGGAAGTAAAGGAACTTCTTTTGGGAAAGGGATCCCTTGGCAGTTTAGTTTTCCAATTTTTTTTCTTTATCTCTTATGACTTATCCTATACACTATGTAGTGTCTTAATGGATCAAATAAAATTATTATTATTATTATTATTATTTGTTATAAGCAGTAATATAGAAAGAGCGTTAATCTTACCCAAAGTAAGCTGCGTGATTCAACATTCTTCTTATATAGTCGCATGTTTTGGACGACAAACCTGCACAGTTAGGTAAACCATACACTCCTTGATGTTGACCACCTAGAGTGATCAAATTTCTCATTTTAGCTTCAGGACATCTCTGAACTAAAGCTCTCCTGCAGAAAATTATTGAATAATTATAAACATTAAATATGTTTTTTATAACTCAAACATATTATTATGGGTTCAACCCTGAAGTCTTATTGGGCTGGTGCGTAATTATTATTCATTTTTTTCATAATTTTTTTTTTCAGAAAGTATGTGCAAAAAATTATATTCATTTTCTTCATATCATGCTTCACCACTACGATAAAAGATGAAAGGAAGGACAGACATCAGGCTATCTTAACGAAACTTTTGACGAAGGAAAAATAATTAAGGTGATATCAGCTTACAGGATAATCCGAGAAGTTATCGACACTAGCGGCTTTGAAAGAGGACGAAAGCCTGACAACTTTTGGTTGAAAATTTCAATGTTGACCACAATGGTGAGATGTGAATCATCTCAAAAAACTCAAGAAGGTATAGAAATTGTCTGGATGAATGTTTCACGACGTTCATTTCATACAAGGTATAATGAACATCGAATGGATTTCTCCAAAAATAAAAGGAGTTCCACCGTTGCAACACATTGCATCGAGAATGGCCACATATTCCCAACCATCGACAACCTAAAAATATTACATGTGGAATTAAAAGGAACGAAGCTCAACTATCTGGAGTCCATTGAAGTTCATAAGATGGTGCAGAACAATATTCTTGAGATAATCAATGATCAAACTAATCTATGTAATTCCCAAATTCTTAATGCATTCAAATAACATCCTACCCTCAAAATTACCCAAAAAAATTTATTTTTTCTAATATCTGGTCGAGACAAAATTCCTGTAACTCTCACTTTTTACTATCACTATGTTGTACCTGATCTACATAAAATACACTATACCATGTTCTTTGGGGTCAGTTGCCTGAAGATGAACGAAAGTTCGATACTAGTTGCAAAAATGTAAACCTCACATATTGTAAAACATCTGAAAATTGTTGGTAATAAAACATAGAAATAAAAACTTCATTTTGAATGCGCATAACCTTGGTTTCCTCCAACAAGAATTTTGACAACTTACAGGAATTGTGATCCTTGGGAGAATCCAATAGCATTGAAACCATTTGACATCAAAGGATCAGATTTGATGACACCACAAGCAATTTGTATCTGTTCATCTGGATGCATAAAATAACCATTTTCCATATCCTGCACAATGTTTTTCCCTATTTTGAGTGAGACAACATGCACACCTGGTAAAGTTTCTTCAATATTCTTCTTGATGGCGCCTATACTGAATGGGAAACAGCAACAGTCTCCTGAAAATACAGTTTTGATAAGAATTGGATATGATTCTATTAGCATTGTTTATCATTTTGTCTATTCAAGTATAGAACTGTAATATATCTTTAAGAAAACTGGATTGATTGTGCATTGATTGTGAGTTAACTATTTTAGGCATTACTGAATTTCATTTTATTGTCTAGAAAGTTTCAGAGTGAGTCTCTTTCTATTAGCATCACCATGTAAGTTTTCCGGCTTCCTTCTTGAGAAACTAACAAAATAGTTCACTATTAATGGAAATTTTCAGAAACATTCACTAAAAACGACTTTCTACACGACAAAATTGACTCTATTCTAAGAGGTACCATGAGAATAACTTTATCTTTCAGTGGTAGATAGATGGTTCAAAGCGATCAGTTTACGGGCAATTTTTTAATTTCTGCTGAAATTTGAATTAATTATGCAATTTGTATTGAGATAACCACCCAACAACAACAACTCCGAACATACCTCCGTGTCATTATATCTTGACGTGATGGGGGCGCATGTCTTGACTAGGACCCTAGTTTCATCCCGGTGAAATGGAGGGTTCAGTCTCGATGCCATAAGTAATGCCATTTACCCCAGTCACTGGACCTGTGTGGTGGAAGATCTTCCGAATAGGGCCCTAGTTTTGCTCGTACCAGGATCAATTGAGACATCAATCTTGGGATTAGCTTAGTTCATGAGACTGCGTTCGGGTGGATGGATAAGAAGCCCTTCCGGCGTCCCAAACAACTCGGGTACTGACAATGAATAGCCAGTAGAGGTTGGATAGTGCTTCTCTGCTACCAGTCAGACGGTTCTAGGTTTTCGAACTGAAGGCCAAACTGGAAGCTGGTGGGTTCATCTCTTCGAAAGGGTTCTCGCCACGCAGGATGATATGGCGTAATCCTTATCACACTTTTTGCCTCTGGGAGTAGACTGAGTAGTCACTAGGTGAAAGAGTCACGCTCACATGCCAATACAACTATGATGGTAGAATTCACCTCCGAACAAAAATGTGAAGTTTGAACGAAGCCGAATTCAGAGAATAGAACAGTGAACGCAAATGGATCGCAACAACTTCCTCATTCGAGCCAAATTTCTTTCCGGTGAGTATTTTTCTAGGTGAAAACCACTGGGGCGAAAGCAATTTCAAATGTTTTTCGGAGAAATTTGCCATCATAATCAACCACTTGTGGAAAGGTTCATTGTCATGCTGAAGGGTCACTTTTTTACATATGGGGTTGTTTCTTCGAAATTTCCTAGTTTAACATATCAAGTTGCAGTATGTAGCGTTAGCTGTTGACTGTATTGCCCTTTTTAATGAAGTCGATAAACAACATAACGTACGCATCCCAAAATACGGACGCCATACCCTTGCCAGCAATATGTTGCGCTCTAGGCCGCTTTGGACGAGCTTAACACTTATCAAGCCAAGTGTAAGTTCCAGAGGTATTTTTTTACAACCAACGCAAGAAATTCTTATTCTCCATTATTTTCAAAATTACAAATGTTGTTTCATTGAAACCACCGTCACTTTTGACTCAATAGCCATATCGCCAGAAAGTTTCGACAACTATATTCTGAAGGTTAGTGCTTTATACCAAAAATATTAATTTTGTATTTGCCTGTAGCTTCTGGGTGATTTTTGGTCGTCAAAAGACCTCGTGTACGAAGTGCTTGAATCCAACGAAGAATGATGTTTCGTGAAGGAGCACTTCAATTCCGGTGAAGGTTGAAGTGACGACGTAATTCACACTAAACTGCCGTCATGGACTTGTTATTTCGGATGAAGCTTTCGTACCCGAATACACGGTGTTTCAATAAATACAGCTCTATGGCTTTGACTTGTGAATAATTCCTAAGACCCTACGAATTAAGGTACCAGTATCACCTCGGTTGGCCCTATAGAGAGGAAATACTAACCGTTTCAAAAACGCCTGCTTTCACTTCCCGACCCTGTATTTAGCTAGTCCTTCCATATATCTTCACAAAGACAAAGACAGTTATACAATATCAATTGTATAACTGTTGACTTTCTTCCTTCTCTATTATAGGCAACTGCCTATTCATTCTTCATAGCCTGGCTTGTCCTAATTGACGGTCAGATTATCTCTCTATCTCTTTCGTGGTCTTCCAGTACTTCTTCTGCCCAAAGGTGATTCCTTACGAGCGATTCTTACCATTCATTATTTGTTCGAATCATATGTTCATTTCTTCTTTCTACCCAACACCCAATCGTAGACATTGTCCACTTCACACATTCGTTTTATGCTGACAGCGATTTTTTGTAAGATTTTCATTTCGCCAGCTTCCAATAACTTCTTGGTTTCAGGCCAAGATTTCGCTGTGTATGTCATTATAGGTCTTATGACAGTTTTATATATTCGAGCCTTAGTCTCAGTATGCAGGTATTTGTTCTTTCATATAGCGCCCAGCCACCCTTAGTCCTTTATTTGTTTGTTGTCTTACTTCTGACTCAGCCTCACCATATGGCTTTAGGTATTTAAATTTCATTTCCTGCAGTATAATCTGATCATCGAAAACAAGTTAGCATCTGAGAGGAACTATAGATGTTGTTAAGCTTTTTGTTTTGAAGGCAGAAATAAATATGTTCAGGGACTTGGCTACACCGTTAAAGCGATACAGTTATCTCTGGAGCTCGTCTTCATTTTATGCAATAAGTACAACATCATCGGCGTAACATAAAATTGCGGTTACCCATTTTATATATCCTTGAACGGCATACTTGCTTTATAATCTCGTCCTTGGTAAATTAAAAGGTAGTGGATCGGTGAATTCTCTATCGATTCTTGCTTGTACGAGTATTTTGTTGGTACTATATATGTTCTCAATGACCTTAATTGAGTTGTAAGGTACTTGTTCACTGTAAAGCAGATGACAATATCCTGTAGTTTAACCCGATCGAATGCTTTCTGGAGGTCCATAAGCAGGTATATTATACTCAATGGATTTCTTGACAATTTGCATCTGTGCAAGATCAACAGGCAGATCTTGCACAGATGCGGTCTTTGTGATAAGGCAAATTGTCAAGAAATCCATTGAGTATCAAGCTCTATTGTTCATCTGAGAGGGAGATTATACAATTTATCTTGTTGGTTATTATTTTATTTATCAATTTCGGTGTTGAGTTCAGTGAGTTAATGCCTCTTCAATTTTCTGGTAAATTTTTATCTTCCTTTTATAACAAGAGAATATTAAAATAACTATTAATAATAACAATATTCAAATTTGGTGTTGGTATGTTGGTATGAGGACAAAATTATCAGAATTTTACCCAGTACGAAGTCAACTAACTATATTGGGTAATTTCGATATCGAATTGAAAATTTTCTGAATTAAAGTATTGAGTTGATATGATGAATTTACACAATATTTGTTTTTTAGTTTCCATCTGCTAATTTTATATTACGAAATCATTTCTTGTTGTAGACCGAAAAATAGAAATAATGCTTCAGTGACTTGGATTTTACGGTCCATGAACACGAGTTTCTTATCGAATTACATAAAAATAATTATATGAATGTGCTCGTTAACAATGTGAGATTTTTTTGGGATTTTGGAAAGGGTACATATTGAATCTCATAGCTTTAGAATAAATAATGTAAGTTTAGAAATTTTCTCCTTGATTTAAACTATAGAAAGGAATATTTGAAAAAATGAATCAATTGAATCGACAGATATTTATAAAAAAGATATGCATCTTTTATAAGAGCTATTTTCAAGATTGATCGATTAGTAAAGCATAATATTCAACAGAAAGAACCTTATAGAACTTCAACCATGATGTGTTACAGTATAGGAAAAATATTTATATTTTAGGATGACTAAAAAATTGATTTGAATGATAGTACAATAGACGAAACTTTTAAGAGGAACAGTTGGAGAGTGTTTCTCAAGGTGAATCCATAATTCGACAGTAAGTTGTTCACAAAATTGAGCTATTCCACTTTAAATTTGTGAAATAAGGAGTTCAAATAACAATTAAAAAAACTCATTATTTTGATTTTTCTGTTTTACTAATTTGAGTCCATTTGAAGTAATAATACTTGTCTACCTTTAGGAGAATTTATGATGCCAAAGTTTGCTCCTTATTCCATGCGTAAAATCGTTTACTATGGAAAGGTACCCTGAAATTGCTAACCGACCAAATTTGAGTATTTCCAACCTTTCGAATTAAGGGAACTCCGAGTGAGTTCGTTCAAAAAGGTTTGCGTACTATTGTATTTTTATTGATCGTTCAATAGTCCTTTCAACTAGTTGTTCATTTGCTAAAATTAACACTATGGATTTTTTGAACTTGTGCCCTTTTTGTGTATTAAAAAGTCATTTGTCAAATTGTATCACCGATACTGAATTGTTTCAGCTGTTACTTTTTGGTAGTTGATCCTAATTAAAACAAATTGTAAAAATTACTATCAGACAACTGATGATGGGATAGTTCATTTCCCGAAACTCGAGTCTCAAGAAAATGTGTGATATATATTTTTATTGGTAGTAAAACATAGTAATTTTTACAATTTGTTTTAATTATGATCAACTACCAAAAAGTAACGGCTGAAACAATTCAGTATCGGTGATACAATTTGACAATATACAATAGTATATTTTTATTGGTAGTAAAACATAGTAATTTTTACTATTTGTTTTAATTGTATCACCGAGTTTGTATACAATTAATTTTCGATCTTTTTGTCTGACAGGCTGAAATATTATACCAGAAAAACAAGAAGATTTACAAAGTATTCCTTTCATCGATTGGTTATCTCGACTGAAATTTCCTTACTCATCTTCCAGCGTTTGTATCGGGAGTTTTTTTAGAGTGATAGAACTTTCGATAAGGATGTGATTTGACAGAAGGTACAAGCCATGTAGTTTTGACATTTCTGTTCAATAAGCATTGACAAATTATCATGGAAAGACTTAGCCGCAAAAACGTTTACAAATTGTTGAAATTTATTTTCAAAATCAGTGTTCTATTCGCCATACAAGATCCAACTGGTTCAAGAACTAAAGTCACTTGACCATAATAAGCGTCGTTTGTTTGCTGATTGGGCCATAGAACAGCTTGAAGTTGATCCACTTTTTTATCGTAAAATTTTGTTTCGTGATGAAGCTCGTTTCTGGTTGAACGGCTATGTAAACAAGCAAAATTGCCGTATATGGAGTGAAAACAATCCTCAAGAAGTTCTGCAGGTTCCATTGCATCCTGAAAAATGCACTGTATGGTGTGCTTCACACGCTGCAGGCATCATCGGTCCATATTTCTTCAAAAACGATGTTGGAGCTAATGTTACAGTAAATGGTGCTCGTTACAGATCGATGATCAATGATTGATTATTTGTTTCAAAATTTGAATGGTATCGACCCAAAAGTGTTTTGGTTCCAACAAGATGGTGCTACACCTCGTGCTGCTACCGTAACAATTGATTTATTGAAAGAAATATTTTGCGATAATATTATTTCGAGAAATGGTCCAATTAATTGGCATCCAAGATCATGAGGCAAAACTTCACTGGATTATTTTATATGGGGTCTATTGTTTCTGGTTTATCAGCAACAATAGACGCTTTGGAATCCAACATAACTCGTGTTATTGATGAAATAATGCCTGAATTACTCGAAAAAGTGGTCCAAAATAGGTCTGGTTGAATGCGGTTCCTCTGAGCTAGTCGTGGTGGACATATGACGGAAATTATTTTTAAAACATAAATGTCATAAAATTGTCTTTCAAATAAAAGAAAATTTGGCTTCAATCTTGATTTAAATGTGTTTTATTTCAATTTAAAGTTTTATCACTCTAAAAAAACACCCGATAGTAGTAAGGAGTTTATTTTCACTGATGGTACTTCCTGTGAAAGTACTTATCTTTGCAAACAGCCTGTTTCAAGTACTCAACCAAAAATGAATTTTAGTCAAAGTATCTTGGACAAACATAGAATATACACTTGAATGTAATTCCTAACGATCAAAAACCCATTGGACCGAGTATCCTTGAATTTAGGTATAACCAAAATATAAATCAAACATTTTTATGTAATATTTTTGATGTGAATACGTGAAACTATTAACAGGAACAACTCACTGCAATAGAAAAAACCGATGTAAGTAAATAAGCACTGAAAGCAGTCTGTGGTGGTAATTTGAGTTTGAAATAATTAGATTTCTAGGAAACGTTAGTTACAGTTTACAAAACCTTTCTTAGACCCCTTAGTGAGACGCCACTGTCTACTGTTTTGACCTTAACCTCCAATCAAGTTAGAATTTAAATCTTTAATTTCAAGGAATGAGATATAAAAACTTACCCATTCCATGCCACAATATTACTGGAGTGAACGATGTACCATTTTGGTTATCCCCATAACACAAATTGGAAATAGCACTAATTACACAGAAAAAAAACCAAAACGAGTTCTTATCCATATCGATTTAGCTCAACGTCCAGCAACTCTAAATTTACACTGTACTTGTAAGGCTGTGAAATGTTTGATAGATTGGACTCAAACGCAAGTTGTATTGTTCCAGTCCCGATATGGTCCAGTGCTGTACAAGTGCTAATATACCTATCTATCTCGATAAGTAGATAAAACATATTTGGCTCCTCGAATTTTCGAATGTTTACGATACATAATTAATTCACTTCAAATAGGATCAGTTGAAACATATGGGTATATCTATCTAGATGGTAAGATATTCAGATCACGGTCAATACTACAATCTCCACTTGACGAAATTTCTATTAATGTTATATTTACGCCTTATCAAGATTCAAAATTACTTTAAATTTCAGATATTTACAGAGTGTCTTATGAAAACCTTCTTAAGGATTAGTGTAGATCAAATGTTCCCACCTCATTGTGAAAAATCCCTCAATATAAAAGTCTTACTATTCTCGAGATATTTTTGTTTTTTAAAAGTATTTGATTTTTGCCCCTCTCAAATTTTTTTGTGCTGTTGAAGTACGGGTGTTTTTTTAGAGTAATAGAACTTTAAATTTAAATAAAACACATTTAAATTGAGATTGAAGCCAAATTTTTTTTATTTGAAAGATATTTTTATGACATTTATGTTTTGAAAATAATTTTCGGCATATATCCACCACGACTAGCTCTGAGGAAACGCATTCGACCAGAACAATCTTGGACCACTTTTTCGAGTAATTCAGGCCTTATTTCATCAATAACACGAGTTGTGTTGGCTTCCAAAGCGTCTATTGTTTCTGGTTTATTAGCATAAACAAATTATTTGACATACCCCGAAGAAAATAATCCACGAGAGTTATGTTGCATGACCTTGGAGGCCAATTAATTGAACCATTTCTCGAAATAAGGTTATCGCCAAATCTTTCTTTTATTAAATCAATAATTACTCTAGCAGCATGATATGTAGCACCATCTTGTTGAACCAAAATACTTCTGGGTTGATACCATTCAAATTTTGAAACAAATAATCATTGATCATCTATCTGTAACGAGCACCATTCACTGTAACATTAGGTCCAGCATCGTTTTTAAAGAAATATGGACCGATGATGCCTCCAGCGTGTGAAGCACACCATACAGTCCATTTTTTAGGATGCTGGAACCTGCAGAACTTCTTGAGGATTGTTTTCACTCCATATACGGCAATTTTATTGTTTACATAGCCGTTCAACAACTAGAAATGAGCTTCATCACTAAACATAATTTTACGATAAAAAAATTGATGTATTTCAAGCTGTTCTAGGACCCACTAATCAAACAAACGACGCTTATTACGGTCAAGTGGGTTCAGTTCTTGAACCAGTTGGATCGTGTATGGGTGTAGACCAAGATCTTTACGCAAAATTTTCCCTGTGGGGGATGCACAGAGTCCAACTTGTTCTGAACGTAGACGAATAGACAAATGTGGATCATCATTAACACTATGACTTACAGCAGCGATATTTTCTTCTGTATTTACAGTTCTTTGTCTTGTTGTTGCATCGAGTAGAGAAAATGTTGTATGAAATCTATCGATAGTTTGACGAATAAGCTACTCCGATGGACGATTATGTACACCATAAACTTCACGAAGTGCTCTATAAGTTTGGCGAATAGAACTCTGATTTTGAAAATAAATTTCAACAATTTGTAAACGTTGTTGCGGCGTGAGTCTTTCCATGATGATTTTTCATTGCTTACTGAACAGAAATGTCAAAACAACATGGCTTCTACCTTCTATCAAATCGCAGTTATCCCCATCGAAAGTTCTATCACTCTAAAAAAAACACCCGATAGAATTTCACCCTTGTATAATTGATTTTTTCAGCTGAGTATTGTTGATTGATTATTCTGACGGAAAAATATTCAAATATTTTAGAGATTGTGAGGAATGTTTATGTTTGAAGTTTTGGGATGAGATTTTCCATGGAGTAGATCACATCATAGTTTGAAGAAAATATACTAAGCTATGGCTTTTTTATGACGATTTCAGAATGAATACTTAACACATAGCGCGTAATCACGTTAATCCACAAATAAATTTGACGTATAATTCATGTTTCGAAGACGATGTTGTCTTTCTCAAAAGAAAATTGCTATTAACTACAATCCAATTCACGTATTACTCATATTTTGTTCGATATTGCCTCAGGTCAAAATACCAAATAATTGTTCTCTAATTGAAGCAAAGTCATTACTTCAATTTCCATTCCCTCCAGAGTACTCAGGTACAATTCCCGGGAGCTATTAAGAAATTCACGAATTTGTCAAGAATTGACTGACCAGTCGTTTAAATACGATATGTGGCAGTCAATTTGTTATTACTTTTTTTTTCTGAATACAGCTTAAGTGTTTCATAGATGCCTGATTTATATCGAAACTTGCGTTCGATGCTAAATCCATTTGTGAATAAGAGAGTATATACATGTTTGTGTTAAAGTTTTGTGTTCTCAGTGTGCCAGATTATTAGAAATATATTCATCATATGTAACATTTATTCACGGTTCCAAAGTTTATTTTGAGAACAATGCTTGAATTTTGAAGTATCCAGAAAACATCTTCTGTATTTTTGATTCAGTTTCGTGATTTAAGTAAAAACTCCCTCTAATTATTTTTTATGAACCCAACATATACAAAAATTTCGCAGATTTCGATGCAGTAGGTGGGTATATTGTTAAGATATCGACTAAAAACTTAAAATACAATATGAGAAAAACAAATATTAACTTCCGCTATTTTATTGAGTTTCACGACAATTGTCGTCATATCATGACTTCATCAAGTGAGTATTACAACTGAGTTATACAATGCAAAACATGACCTTAAATACATAGCTCTAATACAAAAAATAGAGGGGTGACAAGAGGTGATTTACAATCCATGAATAATGTTAAGTAGGAGGGAACTGTTTAAATCTATTTGATCATTCATTAAAATTTGTCTTTATTATTTCTCTAAAGTTTCTAACTGATTTACTTTATGAATTCTGTTTTCGATATGTAATATTTCATAGTTCCTATAATATTAAAATTATGACCTGTCTTTAACAAATGGTTAGAATAAGTTGAATTTGGTTTATTATTAATTAACATTTTTCAAGTTCTCGTATCCTTGTTTGGAACGCCTGTCTGTTCCACATATACACATGGGATATCACTACAAGTTAACTACATTTTAACGTCATTCCTAAAAACAAAAATCAGGAGTTTACAAGTTAACATGTTGTGATTGCAGTAATATGATTCAGGAGAATGGAAAATAGTCAATGTATCATTAATCTATAGGCAGCGTTAGGTAATTTTTCTAAATATATCAAAGGAAAAATTGTTCAGCATGTTTTCTATTTCTGAATGTTTCCATAGATGCAGAAGAAATAATTGTATAAATTATAAACACATTGATGTGAATAATAACGATAATATCACTCAGAAAAATAAGGGAACTGTGACTTGACGTAGTATACCAATATATAAATAAACTGATTTCTTCAGTTTCTGAGTGTTTTTTCTGAAGTTTCTTGTGATGTTGAAATAAAATTATAATATTGGTAGAAAAAGCACCGCCAAAAAAATCCATTATTTTTCTTCTTATTTTTCAAATTTATCTATCATTTTAATGAGTACGCCTCTGATTTGTTCGAATTTATTGTTTACCACTGCTTTTAATTATAATTTTATGATACAATTGGTTTGTTGATTAGTGGTGAATCCACTAGTTGTCAATGAGAAGTGGATTTAAAATAAACAATTGCAATAAGTCTATTCATAGTACAAGTAACACTTGCACTTTAAACTCAGTTATCAGAATTATTAATATGCAAGTTGTTCATTGTTCGAAAAAATATTAATCTTTTCTTTTTTTTACTTTCACAGCTAGGCGCAGGCACACGTAGAGATTCGATTTGACTTTTCCAATTAGTGCTTATATAGCATCGTGATTAAAATTATCTTTTACGAAGACATTTAAAATTTTATTCCAGAAAATATTCCATAAATAATTATGTGAAAACCAGCTCTTATATTTTAAAATAGGCAAGGTTTTTATGAACCTTTATTTAATCTGCCTCTTAATGGTACACGTACATAAGGTATCCATCACAAATACATTTTCAACTGCACATGGCGCTGATTGGAGGTTGGTCAAATAGTGAAATTCAAATTGCAACGATTTTTCATTTTGTTCAAACTCCCCAATAATTCTGTTCATTTCTTTTTATGTGAATCCATGTGAAAGTTTTACAAATTAAGGTGGAATTTTAGTGCAATAGTGTCAATAGGAACAAGAAGTCTCTTCTTTCCGACCTTTTTCTACCAACTGAGGTTGTTTCCACTGGCGTCAGTTGCAAATTTTTCACAATGTTGTAACTTCTTGTTCGAGTTGGAGAAAGGTTAATCTAAGAAGGTAACGATTAAGGTGAATAAACTAAACAGGAAAAGTAATGAACGGTTATTTAATAAATTAAGCTTAAACGATTTGATCACATATATATTACAATTTTAACACTATGATAACTGGACAAAGATTCTATTTACACAAGGTGACATTCAATGTTACTATACTGTCAAAATGAATTCTGTTTAACCTAAGATGGTAGCGATTAATGGGTATACATTTCTGTCAGTGAACACAGAAAGCAATGAATGGTTATTTAAAAAATAAACCTCAAACGATCTATAAGCAAATATATTACAATTCTAACAATATGATTAGTGTACAAAGATAGTTTTTACACAAGATGGTATCCAAAATAACTATACTGTCCAAGTCCACAGATCAAAACTTCTACAACGTTAGTTTTCCGATTTAATCACAGAATTCTGATAACTATAATGCCTGACATGTTGACTGATGTCATTACACTTCGTTATTCGCTCATCTGTAAAAATATTTCCAAAATATTATCCCTGCTAAAATTAAAAAGATCTTTATGCCTTACATCTATTGGACTAATACCTCTTTCAAATAACAGAATAAGTTCAAAATATATATTACTATCTGAAACAAAATTATTTTTTGTGAAGGAGGTATAGTTCACGTCAACAAAATAAAAATTTGGAAGTAGTATTTCATCCGTTCTGCTTGCAATCTGTTGTTCAATTCTCAATGAGTAGAATCGATCCACAATCTAATGATTTCATTTTGCCATTCATTTCACCGACTGCGATGAAGGTTTGGTTAAATAAAGAAATAGGTGAGCAAAACCTAGAAGAATAGGGGTATACATGCATTTCGTTGTTCTAAAATTTTATTCCTCTTGTATTGCCATCAAGGATTCTAACCAAAGTCGTGTGCAGTCTTTCCTGTTCATCACTATAGAAAGACAACTATGTTTCATCGATCCATTTCCAACGGAGAAAAATACAGGTAATTTTTCATTAGCACAAGGGAGATTCATGATATTTTGCTTTCTGGCGTCGATAAGTTCGTAAATATAGGTGGAACATAGGATCTTTCTCGGGTGGCCAATATAAGTAACATTACTGAATCGCATATATTGTCCATTGTTGTAATTTATAGACGTGCCATCGCTTTTTGGTAGATTCGTGGTAGCTTTTAGTCCTCCCCTGTAAAGTATTTATGTTGAGTGATAGTATAAATGCATCTTGAAAAGAATATGATTTACAGTGGCGAAATATTTTCACCTTTGTAATATCAAAAACATTCAGAATATAATATTTTTCAATGAAATATGAGAAAATATTCTATAAATGATTCAGTAAAAAATCTCTGTAAGAGATGCATTGAGCTAGGAACCGAAAGTAACAAGGTTAAAATATCTCAGAATAGAAAATGAATATTCTTGTCCGGAGGTACGACCTGTTATTTTGAACATTGGCAGCGTTTTACTTGAAACTTTGTAAGTCAAAGAAACAATCCCAAAAACTAAAAATCAACTCATATTTCTAACTCATATAAGTGCTTGAAAAACCTGTTGGGGCATTTTGGACTGGTTTTTATTTATTTGCTATAGAAAGGGTGTAAAAATGAGAGTGGAAAATTGGAACTGATTGATTTTGTTAGATTCAATAAAAGATATATGGAGAGTTACAAAAAACAAACACTAGTCTATTTTGCTCACCGCGGTAAAAATTAAATTCTAAATGGGTATACTGCTGTGATATTTTCAATATATATTATAATGTTGTTAATTATATTGATTAAATTAATCAAAAAATTAAATTAATCAGACCAGTAGTTTCATGATTCACAGTACCAGCATATAAACTTTCTAAATTACTTATAAATATCATAGGAACTTTCTGTAATTTCCGATCTCAATTTTCAATTAAAAGTTCACTACTACTTATGGACATAATTAAAAATATTCTATCCAATTTAAAACCTCTTTCAATTTAGTAAGTTTATTTTCGAACGCATCACATGATGATATAAAAGCACTTATTGATGAATCGCTATTCGAAATTTTCAGTTTTATTTGTGAATTCTGTAGCTGTACAGAAGGCTTAATTATGGGGATCACTTATAGCTGAAATTTTCATGGATAGTTTGGAAAAATTTATTCATATAAATGAAAATAGAACCACTGAAAGGATTTTTAAGTGGTACAGTGGTACATCTTGTTTAAAACAGAATTATTTCAAATTCAACAATGAATTCTTTAAGCAAATCAATGGCTTACCAATGGGAAGTGCAATAAGTCCACTTTTAGCTGAGTTATTTATGTCTTTCTTTATAAAACTTTACAACAATGTTTGTACTACAACAATTGTTTCACCACGATGTGGCTTCTTCAGGTATTCACATTGTACTGGCTTATGGTGTTCAGTGTAACCGAGTTGAAATACATTATTAGGTACGTGCCCAAATAATTGAAGAACAAGTCATAAAAACTCAAGGTATTTATTGGAGTTTGCCACTAAAAAACGCCATTTAGGAAAGATATTTAGTCATGGAGATTTGTCAACATCTGTTTGTTCGTTCAATAGTATTTTACGGGCATTGTACCTGTTGATTTCAAGCAATTCTAAAAGTGCTTATCTAGAACTTTTGCTTTCAACGTGGATAATTTTTTAATTATTGTTGAAATTATGCCTGAATTTCTTAAGATGATTAGCATATGTCGAATGTACGGAATCAGATATATAACCCCTTTGGTGTTCTTGGATTCGTTTTTTGAATGATCTACCTGTCTGACTAATGTATACTAAAGGGCAATCGTTGCAAGTCAACTTGTAGACTCCAGATTTATTTTATTTATTTGTTCGATCTTTATTGTTTTTTATGTAAGTAAAGACCGAATAAATCAAATATTATTCGCTAACACTACAAATGATAAGTTGGTAAAACTCGTTCACTTTTGGGCTAGATATGTAGATGACTCATTTTGCATTTGGACTGAAACTGACAGGTTCCTATTACAATTTTTGAATTATCTGAATGGCATAAATGAAAATATCAAATTCATCATCATAAAATGGGAATTAATTCGTTAGCAGTAAATAGAAATGATTTAACTAAGATGTTGGTAAATAAAGAAAGGAACTCCAACTTTTCCGAATCTGGGATTTATCAAATTAAATGTGATGATTTTGATGCTAGATATATAGGACACAGAAGAGGCCCATGTTAACAACATGGAATCAAAGAACATGGGATGTCTATTTTGAAAAATCAGATATGAAGCAGTTTTGCAGAACATTGTATAGAAAATAATCATTTTTTTAATGAGAAATATGTCACTTTACTATATGATGTTGATAAGGGTAAATTGATGGACTATTTGAAGATTCTTTCAATCAAAAAAAGCCGTTGAGAGAAAGGAGAATTTAACAAAGTCCCAAATACTATTCAGCAACACCTCTATATTGCTGTTATTTCCATACGCCATAAAAATACACAGACCTAAGTGCAATGAAAGAACCTTTTTCAATTTCAAGTTTAGTTCCTTTTTGTACTCTTTTGAAGATGGTCGAAAGACTGAAACACATATCAGGATTCCGAATAAATTGTGAAACATAAAAACTGTGTGAATTATTTTAAATAAAATTGAGTTAAATTATACTGAACTGTTTCTGAAGATGGAATAGTTAAATCCTGAAACTTGAATCACAATTAAATGTGTAAAATATCTTTTTATTGGTAGTAAATCATGGTGATTTCTACAATTTGTTTTAATTGAGTTGAACGAACTAAAAATCGAAACAAAGATCAAGCGGAATTCAGTAAAAAAACATTAACTCTCTTGAGATAATGAAAACCATGTCACATTAGTGAGGATAATATCGATACACTGCAATTGGCAGAAATTCACCATGAATATTCATTTGAAAAACTGGTAATTTAATACTCACTGATTTCGTTTCGAAAAAAGATTATGTAGATACCACAAACAATAGAGCACGAAAAAGTTCAATGTGAAAATGAAACGTTGCATTTTATTCTCACCAAAATCACAATGAGGGGAAATACAAGATATCAACAGGTCACACAAATAGACTTGACAACTAATCTGTTCAAAGGCTTCGCGACAAGCATTTAAATGTTTGTCTAATGAATTACGAATGTAGTTCAAATTTTAAAATGTAACGCGCATTTGCTGAAATTAGCCAGCCATGGAATAATTCGCTTAAGAAGAAACTAACTTAATTCGATTAGGAATATTGCGATTCACGTTTGGTTTCACCTTCAGTTGCTCTTTCAAGATGAAGGACTAAAGGATATTGGATATTTATGGGCAACGTTTGGCCTTGACCATGAAAAAAGAAAATAAGTGACACGTGATGTTCAATCATACTAACCCTGAAGATTTTTTTGATAGTTGAGAGAAAGAATCTGTAATGACAATGGGACAACCGAACAACATTTTCGTCGAGATTTTGATGGAAAAATGACTATTATTTCCTAAACTTTGACATACCTGGTAATCGTTTTCATTGATCTTAATGAATAATAATGAGAAATTTAAATTTCGAAAATTTTCAGCATTATTAAAGAAGTTTAAAAATTTCATTTTCGACATAAAGTTAGTTCAATATGTGACATTAACGAAATGGGTCAATTCACGCTTGAATAGAACTGGAAAATATTAAAAGCTCATTTCCAAAGTTGCGAATCTTCCATACAAACTGTTATATGGAAAATTCTATAGAAATGAAATGCCCCCACGGCAATTTGTGGATCAAAAAGTTCGTGAACTGGATCATTTCTTGATAAAGCAATCCGTTTACGTTCTTGTCCAATGAGCACACCCGAAAACATACTTGCTGTAGCCCTAACGCAAACTCAGAAGTTTCTAATGAGACGTAACAATTATTTTCCGTTCTCTGAATAGTAAATCTACAAACTGATTATATTACAGTATCAAGAAAGAACAGGAATCAATCAATGAAACATAAACTATAAACACTCATCGAAAGTTATTTTATAGCCTTCAAAGAAATCCACTTCCGAAATAATATGCTTAGGTCAACAAATAACCCAATCATCTTGATTTTTTTACATTTTCAGCAGTAGACTTCGGTTCTCACCGTGAATTATCTGGATGAGTTTTTGACAAGAAATTTTTTCATAATGATAGTCCTGTTACGTGTTCGTTGATTTCCAAAACCGTTAGCCAATTTGTGGAACCCCAGGCGCGGATTTTGTCGTCCTAAGGCGAATAAAGTGTTTGAATCCTTTAATCTTACGTGGTCTTGCTGAATCTGGTCTATGCCTCATATCCCTGCCATTTTTATCCTATTTATTCTCTTCTATACAGCACTTTTTTCCAGCTCAGTCAATTGCACTAATTTTTTAACGTTTCGAAAACCTTTTCTATGCAAATATTCTACCTGTTTTCATTCTTCTAGTTGCGACATTATTTGATAAATTGTATACCTGTTGACAATCAACAATATTTGACAAATAATGTTACCATGGAACTTTGGCTATAGCCGACTATCTGCACAACCTATTTTATATATTACTTTTGTTTCAGAATGTTGCAATGAAGAAGTATATTAAAATTATGGAAAATAATACATTCCGGATACTTTCAAGACGCACTATACTTCTTACTCTTGAACTTTAAGACCATAAAGCCAAACCAAAACTAAGCACACGCGATTTTCTACGAGAAACGGCCTATTTTCATACGGACAACGGAACAACGAACGACTACCGGTACTCTTAGTTCCTTGGTTCCAGAACTTAGCACTATCTGTTCAATTTCTCTAATTTTTCTGACTCAAGTCTTAGGATTCCAAGAAGAAATTACTCATATCTCTCGATATAATTATAATAATGCTCTATTCTGAGACCAATTCGAGCCTCGCACCACAATCTTTTCTGGACGATCTTATTAGTTTTTCGATGTACCAATACCTCGAATGAGTCGGTTTTCTCCTTTCAAATGTTATTATAATTCAGTTCATACGCTCAAAATTCCTACTTGGAAATTTTCGAAAGCTTCGGTACCTTATCGGACCACACGTGTCGATTCAGACGTCAGCGTTCACTCACTCAAACTAATACACTTTTCGGTCAGTTACCCATTCTGAAGAATATTTACATTTTGCACAAGCAGCTTTTGTTAACTTTTTTGATCTGTAGCTTATTATTACAATATATAGGCCAGAGTGAAAGAATTTTCTCTTATGAAGCCGTTAAATGGTGCCCGGAAAGCGATTTCCTACGTTTAATCAGTAACTGGTCTGGAAATAAAATTAAACTAATTAATTCAGGAGCATTGAAACTCGTTTTAAAGTTGCTTTTATAAACTGCATTAAACTCTTGTTGGATTATCGCAGCGATTTCTTCTTGATGGATTTAGTCCGTCAAACACCCCATAGTGCTAAGACAGTATTCTTTATTCATTTAATCACCTTTTCATGTGAATTCCGTGTGCACACTACATTGTGGAACTCGAAAACAACAACAACTTCATCGTTGATCGTAACTGAATGCTTTTTTCTCACTTATACATTTTTCTCACTCACACAGTAAACCTTATGATTTTCAACATTTTCGCACACTAAATTTCTTTGGTAATTCAAAATTTGGAACAGATCCCTTACTGTTTTTAAGCAGTTTCGTGCACTGAATTCAATTTTTAATGCAAAATTTGGAATAGATCCTTCGCTTGAAAAAGACATTCGAGATGAGCTGACATGGATGAAAAAATTAATAATGGATTTCTTTTCCTCAAGATAATACTGGATATTTTCTCAAGATTATACTGAATTTTGAATAAATTCCATTGAAAATCATTTCATTCAATTTTTGAGGAAAAAATGTACCACCAGAAACGAAATAAGTAACTATATTTTGGTTAAAGAATACAATAAGGTCGGATCAATTCATGTTAATTATTCTAAATGGGGAATCAACGCATTTTCTGACTGTGAACTAACAGAAGTGTTATCTTGAATGTGCAACGACGATAATAATGTTAAATTATCCATATCATCATAGTTCGGTTCTTTCGACATTGAATTCTCCACATTCGATATCAGATTGTTGGGTAGAGAAAAACTGGAATCCTCCTCACACGATAAATTCAGTAGATCACTTATTAAATTTTGTTCGGCCATTTCATTCACTTCCTCTCCATTTTCTATGCACAGAACATCGTCATCGTCCTCATTTTCCTAAAAAAAAAGAAAAAATATAAATTAGGATTTTACATCCGATTGCTCATTTCAAATGATAGATTGAATAGAAGTAATAACTGCTACTCATAATTGAGTAACAGTTAAGTTTCATTTAGGTCATATTTCCATTGGTATTTATTCTCATTAAATTCTAAAATTAGTTCAACTATAAAGTCCTAGTGAATTTCGTTGTAAATGATTCAATTATGTGAACGTTTCAGCACTTCAACTGTAGCCATAGCACAAGGCTCAGACTAAATTCTCCTTTTCCAACGCGGGCTTTACCATCTCAAAATATATGTGATAAGTAGCGTCGATAATAATTTGTGGCAAATATGAACAAAGCAATCGCCCAAAGTACAACTGAGCCAACTAGAAGACTATACTCCCATGTACTACATCCGAAGCAAACCGAAAACGAACCCTATTGCACCCAAAGCTCCCAACCGAATTCTTTGGAAACAATGATGGGGAGTTTTCTATCAGACCTCAAATCAATGATATCCCAGATGATGAGCCAGAATCAGATTATACTTAATCTGTTAAGTACAGTCATAAATAAATTAAAATGAACCCAAACATGCCTAAGTTCATCCGGATAGCTTCATGGAATGCCAACGGACTCCAAAACCGCAAAAACGAACTATTGACATACATGGAGTTGTCCAAGATTGACATAATGCTCTTATCAGAAACCCACTTCACAGAAAAGACGGTATTTCAGTGCCCACAATATCACACATACTCTACGGAACATCCTGATGGTAGAGCACATGGAGGATCAGCAATACTTATACGAAAAAGCATCAAACACCATATGCTAAATAATTATATATGTGAAGAGATTCAAGCAACCAACATTAGAGTGTTCACAGAAACATGGAGCTTCGACATATCAGCAATCTACTCACCTCCTCGGCACAACATACCAGAAACAAAGTACAAGGCGTTTTTTCGAATCTTCAAAGAACGATTTATAATTGGGGGAGACTGGAATGCAAAGCACACCCACTGGGGATCAAGACTAATAAATCCCAAAGGACGCAATTTGATGAAGGTCATATCTGATGAAAACTGCGAAGTAATCTCACCCGGAACCCCAACATATTGGCCAACCGACCGTAATAAAATTCCAGATATTCTAGACTTTTTTGTTTCAAAGGGCATAAGTAACAACTATATCCCAATAGAATCATCTCCAGACCTGTCATCAGATCACACGCCCATATTAATATCGATCAGCTCAGTTGCAAATTTGATAGAGGATAGACCTACACTTGTGACGAATAAAACTGACTGGCTAATATTCCAGGAAATACTATCCAGAAACATTTCATTGGACATTGACCTCCAGAAACCCGAAGACTTGGACTATGCAGCAAACTATATGACAACATTGATTCAAAGCGCGGCTAATGAAAGCACACCTTCCACAGTAAGAAACCAAAATTCTGAATGTAAGATACCTCTACAAATCAGGGAACTACTGTCGGAAAAAAGGCGAGCAAGAGGTAGATGGCAAAGAACTCGTAATGCAATAGATAAAACTACATACAATCAACTTACTAGAAAACTCCATAGGACCCTCCAGAAATACTTCAATTCACAATTGACAAGGTGTGGCACCAGGGCCTACTGTACAAATTGAAAATACTCCTTCCTCAATCGTACTACCTAATATTACGATCCTATTTGGCTAACCGACACTTTGCAGTGAAATATGGAGAAGCGAGATCGCATCCTTTTGGAATAAGATCGGGGGTACCACAAGGGAGCATATTTGGTCCAGTGTTATACCTTCTCTACACATATGATCTACCAACACATAAAAAAACGACGATCGCTTCGTTCGCAGACGACGTAGCAACACTTGCAACACACGAGAATGCTGTTACAGCTTCCGAATATCTCCAGCAGCACCTAAATGACCTAGGACAGTGGTATCGAAAATGGCGTCTGACAATTAACGCATCTAAAACTGTCCAAGTAACATTCACCAACAAAAGAAGCATCTGCCCTCCCGTCACCATAAATCAGAATCCAATACCAGTCAGCACTGAGACGAAGTATCTAGGCATTCATTTGGATCAACGTCTCACTTGGAAACAACACATCCAAGCAAAAAGGAAGCAAATTAGACTAAAGATTAACAATATGTATTGGCTCCTAGGCAGAAAATCCAAACTATCTCTTCAGAACAAGATAAGAATATACAAGGCAATCATAAAACCGATATGGACATATGGAATACAGTTCTGGGGGTGTGCAAAACCATCAAATACAAAAATTCTACAGAGAGTCCAATCAAAAATCCTGCGAACCCTAGCAGACGCACCCTGGTACGTCACTAACCTTACCATTCACAATGATCTAGGAGTACCTTTCATCACAGACGAAATCAGAAAATACTCAGATAAATATAAACAGAAACTAGCAGGCCACGAGAACAACCTCATAGACCAGCTGGCAAGAAATCCATTTGAATCCAGAAGACTGCAGAGAACTTGGCCAATAGACTTCAATTAAGTGTTCTAAAGAAGTGTTAATAATTTAATATCTTCTTCATGTCTACCTACAGCATGTTTGCTCAATACTTCAATAGAAGTAGATTGTAAACTTCAATAAAATGCTAAAAAAAAAAAAAAAAAAATATGAACAAACTGTTAGAACATGGAGCTGTGGCCTAAAAGAAACGTATTTCCATGGTAGAGAAGGTTTTTGGATTAAGCTGCATGACTCCAAGGTTAAGCTTCTGCAACCTATACAATATACGGCATATACGTCATGCTCGAGCTGCTTATCCAAAAATGAACCACAAAGCAGAAGATGAGTTTTCAAAGGAAATTGGGATTGATTTTTTTCAACATTTCCGAAAACCCAATCGGCAAATTATCAACGTGAAGAATAATCAGTTGGCTCTAGTTCTCATGCCTGTAACTTTTTATATGGATGTAGAACAAAATATAATCATAACATTCGTCAGATCATCATGTATAGGCCTGAATCTTGAGAAGCGTCCAGAAAAAAACATTTTTTTTCTTCTGGTATATTATTTAGAACTTTTTTTTTCACCATGACCTTTAGAAAATTATCTTGGTTTTAGAAGTTCAGCTGAAAATGGGCTCAAATGACAAATGGCAAAGTTCACTGAACACAAAGTACTTAATATATGGAAACAAACATCGCCGCCATGAGCTGTCAAAATTTGTTTATCCCTATTGGGATGAAGGTCTTTTTAGAGTAAATGAAAGTTTACCTGCGTCAAAGGTGTAGTCGATTTGTACTGGAAGGCATTATTAGTGAGATCAACTTCTACTGGAAACAAACATGGTCCCGACATCACTTCTGCTTGATTCGAATGGATTTGCGCCAGCCCTTTGATTAGTTTGGAAAGATGTCCTCCGAGAGACTGGACATGTTTGCTGTCTAACAGTTCCATTTTAACCAGCACATCAGAACGGAGCTTAGCAAATTTTGCTCGTGCCATCTGACGACACCTCAGTATAAGCCTGGAAGAGAAAAGATTTGGAACATTAATACGGTGTACCGTTTTAGAAAAACATATAGAAAAGAGTCTTTACGGTGAATATAGGGAATGTTATTTCCTTCATAAGACCTTACGTTATTAACTTCAAATTATGTTTTACTTACGAGCGATGTATATCCAGGGAAAAACAGATTCATGAACATGAGAGTTCATCAAGTGTTTATGAATGCTTGATTTAAATTTATTCGAAGTTTTATTGAACCTATTTCACAAGAGTGGTTTTGGCTTGTTGAAGCTTTAAAAGCCACTTCTTTATCAACCTTTTCGAAAATGATCTGAGAAGGAGGTGTAATTCCCAAAAAAAAACTATATCATATATAAAGATAACTTTACAATTCAAGAATATGAAAAATTAAATTCAAAATGTATATACTATGACAAAAATATCATAAACTCATCAAGTTCCTCTTATAGTGATATTATTTTTGAAGTATTTTCTAGCATAAATACTATAAACGAAGAGTTAGAGCACCAACAAAAATTCTTCTAAACTTTTCAAAAAGAAATAATATTTTGATACCTGTATTCATAATTGCCTGTTTCCACACGATATAGAGGTTCTTGGACGGCTGCATAGCTGCACTCTTCATCATCCATTTCTTTCACTTTCAAGCAATATGCCAGATATTCGAATTTTGCATCTGCATACTTTTTAACCGTTAGTCTTGTGTCTGGAATAGCCTTGTACAGGTATGTACCCATATCTTTAATGACCTAAAAAAAAAGAAATATTCATGAAAGAACTTTTCTCTCAAAGATCAAGTTGATGATATTTCTCTTTCTAGTATCAATGGAGGAAAAATTAGATAATTTTCTTTTACTGACAAATAATTAACCAACGGAATACTGCAGCAAAATTATGTTGAGTTAAACAGCTTCTCCTTCTAAAAAAATCTAATTTGAAAGTTGAATAAAAAAACAGTTCATTCACCTTACACCAGATGTTCACTTCGTAAACTTCTAAAAAGGAAATTAATCAAACTCTATACAATAGTCTTATTTTACACAGTTCAAAGATTTTTCAGCTCATCTCAGTCTTCGTTCTATAGGTGGAGAAATTCCTCATATAGAAGAGAAGTATCTTATAATAATAAAAAAACGAAATAATTGCAATTTATATGAAACCAATAGTCCAATAGGATATTTAATAAAAATTAATGAAGATATTACTGAAAATATCAAAAAGATACCATTCGAAGATTTGTCATTCGTATTATTCCTAAAATATATATTATATTACGAATGGAAACTAAATCAAAGCAAAGCTACATATTTATTTCGAAACAATCAAGAAGCTATGTCTTTGAGGTTGCTATAAATTTTGTTTATTGTGTACTACTTTACAAATATGGTCTATATGTTCTATTCAAGATAACGTAAAATGCATATAGATACCAGAAAATTTTGTGGACGATTTTGACATTTGAATAATAATCAAAAATCAGATGTATCCCACTAGCACCCTCGAGATGAAAGTATAAGCAATTTGTTTTATGAGCATCCAAAAATAAATAATTTTGTCACGAACAATTGAGGGAGTACATAACATATTTACATAACCTTGAAAACTCCTCAAGGCTCCGCGCTATAACACAAATTGAAATATCATCAACAAAATTAACGGAAACTTCAACTAAAATATGTTCTGCTAGAAAGTTAGTAAAAGGAAGAAATAACAAGGATCCCCGTATGGACTCCTGAGGAACTCCCAAGGCTGCATAATAACCACTGAACCAAGTATCCTGTACTTTAACACGGAAAGTTCTGTTTGAAATTAAACTTCATCCAGTCCAAAAATATATCTAAAAATATAAGGTTAACTCCAAAACGTATTTTCATTCTTTGTTTGTTAAATTTCAATATGTGAACCCAAATTCATTATAATTCATTCTTTTAAAGGTGGAAAATAAAGGAGATATTCTCATTTGAAAAAAGCCCTTCCATTCTGCCCTATCGTGTGTTATGGTTACTCACGGGTTTGATTTCTTTGAGAATTTTTACACTAGCTGCCTCCATTGTTCTATGTTGCTCTCCAAACACCCTGAAAGCTTCACTGGCCCTTTGTTGTGGTTCACGTGCTGCTATTTCTCCGAAAACGTCACCGATAGCTTTCATTGTTTGACTCAATTCCAAGTGGGCCTGGAAATAATTGGTTTCAAAATGTAACTTTTCCATAAAATTCTCAAATTTTGATATTCTGCCAACGATTTTTCATTTTTACCTACCACTATCAACCCTTTGCAATGATCAACCAATCCCTTGTACATCAATTCAGTGTCTTGGAGTTCTTGCATCTTTTTCACTAGGGTATCGTTACACAAAATGGCTCTGGACAGCCCTAGGGCATCAGCTGTTGATGAACTCATGTTTTCTACTAGCCTATGTTTCATTTTTTTCAGTATTATATCCAGACTTTTTCCTTGTTTGGGATCAGCATGAAGCTTGTTGTAGTTTATAGTAACCTCCTCCTACAAGAAATCATAGAAAAAAATTAAATAAAAAGTTGTTAAAAGCCAATAATTCGCAAAACACTTGAATAAACTTTATGTACATTAATTGTAAATGCAGATAAATCGATATCATGATTAGGGTTTAGCACTTTGTAGATTTTATCCATGTATGAATAGGGTTCATTTATATTCATCCTACATGAACAATAGATTTATTTATTTTTTATTATAACCATATGAACTAATTTCATCTACCATGAGTTTAATTTTAAATTTAAAAAACCCGCTTCAGAAGATTGTCAAACTTTTTGTTGTCGCTAAGATGTCCTCAATGTTTGAGAGTTCGAGCGTCATCTGCCTTTAAGTTTGTTTACAATGCTACATTTTTCCAAGAACATATTTACCGTAAGAATCGACAAGCATTCGAAGTGATTCTGCAGCAGTTTTCTTCAAATGATAACAGGAAACCAATACTGCCCACAAATCCTAGTTCGTAGGTGCAAAACTGAACATGTCTCTGAAGAAGTGGTGTCTTTAGTTTTTTATTATTTTCAAATAACAGACGTGTAATTTCAAGAATTCCGGTTTAATACGTCTACACTTGTATATACCTTAATAATATGTATTAAAAGGGAAAGGAAACAGGCATGTGGAAAATCAACTTTGTTTTACCTTAGCAGCTTGAATCATCTTAGCAACCTCGGTTTTCGACTTTCCTTTGACACTTTGTCCGTTTACAGATACCAATTCATCCCCTGATTGTAAAGTTCCATCACGACTTGCCGCGGTGTTGTCGAAAATCTGGACTATATAGAGACATGGACATAGTGGATAACCGCCTCCAATACTGATGCCAATAAGATTATTCGTGTCTTTTTTTATGGTGACACTTCCTGAGGTAATGGTCATACCCCTAGAAGAAAATGTGGATTAGTTTCGTTAGATATTTATTAGAAACTTTTGACCCTCAGAACTAAGAGGTGTTGAATCTTAATAGGTTTTTAGAAATAACTTAATTAAATTTGATTATAAAAAGCAGACCTCAATTTAATCGATGCCTTAAATTAAAATTAAAAGTGAGACTAAATAGTACCATCTACCCTGGATCTACTCCCACACTAAAACTGAAAACTTGCAGTACCTACGTCCCGATTACAATTCAACCTCAGTCGTATATTTGAAGATGATTTTATCGATAAATGAAACAGTTTCCATGATGAACCTATTTCTATCAATGAAATAACTATGACTCTTTTTACATAAACGTACTCTATGTAAACTACTATAAGTTAATTTCCGATGAGATTATCACCTTTGTTGCGTTATGAAGGCCCCTAGCGGTCCACCTGCAACAGGGACTCTATACCAGGAATTTCCTCTAGCGGCTCCAAAAGACAACTTTCCGCATGAGGACCCTTGCGCCCTTGGGAGCCTCCCTGCGGCAACCAAAGACAACTTCGCATATGGGGGTGAATTCTAGTGGTTAGGTTACTGTCATATAAGCGCGACTCTTTCACCAGGTGACTACTCCACAATCTGTCCAGGAAGCAGATAGTATGATAAGGATAGGTCTTATCATCGCGCATTAGTGAGAACCACTCCAAAGAGTTGAACCCACCGAGCTTTCAGTTTCGGCTCCAGTCCAAAAAGCTACATCGTGACTGGTAGTAGCGAAGCACTCTCCAACCTCTACTGGCTCTGCAGTGTCAGTACCCGAGTTGTTTTGTGACGCAACTCACTGGCCCTAGGGGCTTCTTATCCACCCACCCGAACGCAGTTGCATGAACCAAAATAGTCTCAAGATTTAATACCTCAATTGATGCTGGTACGGGCGCCGTCAATCCGGCCTGTACGTCAAGATCTTGGCTTCAAGCACCAACGGTCTAAGCCGAATCTTAGAGATCCACAAACTCGAGAAACGTCTCGTAATCGATCCTGGTTCAGGACGAGGCCGGTTCGAACCGTCAAGTCCCGCTAAACCCTGAGGCATCTCTCATGATATCCTGAAAATGAGTTTCTGCGAACTTATAGATGGAATACCCTTCTATTCCAGCATGCGGATTTTCAGCCACTGGTACCTCGAGTCCAATACCAATTCGGTAGCCAGGTCCTGAGGTAACGCAGTATGCTACATAACGCACTAGGCCATTGGACAGAAAAATCTGGAGATTTTCTGAAATAGGGTAGAGTACGTTCGTTTTAAGGGTGAAGCCCTGTGCTGCGACGGACACCCTTGTCACTGATTTGAACAACGCGGCTCAGCCCTCCATTTCACCTTTACGGTGAAACTAGGGCCTCATTCGGTTGAACTTCCACCACACGGGTCCAGTGACTGGCGCGAATGACAATGCTTTAGGCATCAAGACTTAATACTCCATTTCACCGAGATGAAACTAGGATCTTAGGCAAGACAAGCGCCCCCAGCGCGTCAAGCTACAATGTCATGGGGGTCCCTATCAAGTCCTCAGGGAGCTCTCTGTGGCTGCCAAAGAAAACTTCACATATGGGGGCTCCTCTTGCGCCCCAGGACTCCCTAGTGCAATAACTATGTGAGGTTATGTTCGAAAATAGGGTTGGAACTCTCATAGTTACACTACTCGTTATATTTTCTAGCAATAAAACTTAATTGATCATAGAATAAACGAATGTAACATGCATGAATACTGAAGTTACGTTAGAAATAAGTTCGTTCTTCAGTTTAAAATTACATTTTACCTACAGTATGTAATGGATCCCATGGATATCATTTTTCCTACATAAGTTACAAGAAGACTCTAGATGATACACAGTTTAATCACACTATTCGAATGATTTAAATTCGAAAGTTGTATGAATTGAAAGAAGAGGATAAATAACACCGTTCACTCACACCATATGAACGATGATTGCAAAAGTTGGATTCATTGAAACAGTTAAGAATTTGAATATTCAGCTGTTAGTTCAAATTTAAAATTGTTTTTTTATCTATGGATTTCAGAATGAATTTCTGTTGAGTAAAAACTGAAACAATCAGTTTTGAAAGTGAATTCCTATACTCTCGGTTTCAACAATTACTTCATTTTCATTACACAATATATGATATTATATATTATACAATATTTCATTTCTTTATTTTCAGAATTTGTTCATGTTTTTAATGCCATCTCAAACTTAACACTATTTCCTAAAGAATCATTACTTGAAAAAAATTCATTTTAACCACTTTAGATGCATATACTTCCACGTAAAATATTTACTTTCAAATAATTGACTTAGTAGAACATTGTTCTGAAATAACTTTATTCCAAACTATACACATACCATTATGAAGCACCAATCTACCTGTTTTCAAATCACATAAGTATTTTTTACATAACTTATCCATACACTAATCTAGTCTACTTCACTAGCTGACTACTCTCTAAAAAAACACAAGAAAAATGTTCCAATATATTTTATTTGCACAAATCAATATAATATTATATATCTAGAAGTGTACCACAATTTTTCTACCTCTTAATAATAAATAGAAGAAAAGGTTTTCTTCAACATCATGTTTCATTTCTATATTTCTTTCTTCAATTTTCTCAAAATTGCTCAGAATCAGTGAATAATACAAAAGCTTCACAAAAAATGAGGCTAGTGTACTATACTAAGATAAAAAAAATCATGCTCACTAAAATTCTATTTCGTTAAATATTTCTATAATCAAGCATCTACAAACCCTATTATTAAAGCTATGGTGTTTGAGGGGTTGGAAGTTTTCATTATCGTGCATTATGTGCTCCTGTAAAATACCTTATTTCAATATATTCATCTTATAACATTTATCAATTCTTGAATAAACATATCAACGATGCGAAATCAATTTGGTTTTTTTTATTACCGTTTACAGAGAGCTTAGAGATCAATTGTTTTTTGGGGTTAATGTTTTTTTCGACATCTTTTATCATATACAAACTGGATTATGGAAATGTTGAGCATCGAACAACTTGTTGAAGGAATGAAGCATATTACAAAAATGAATTTGGCGCTCTCCGTAATTTTTTTTACCCACGTAATCGAACAGTTGAGGGTGTGCAATTGGAAAAATTGTGAAAAACTTCCACCTGCTCCCGTAGAAAGTTTAGGCCGAAAACATTGCTGCCATGAGGAAAAATATGACCGATAGTCCAAATATCTTTATTCGAGGCGGAGCACAGGAATTGGACTTATCCATGACTATTTTACATCGGATGTTGACGGAAGATCTATCGCTGTACCCGTACAAAAATCAACCAATACAATAATTTGAGTCAATGGACAATTCAAAGTGCCGTACATTAAAAATGGATCATATAACATATTTCATTTATGTATACTCCATATACACTTCATAAATTACATTTTTCTGGGAAGCAACGGATCACACTCAACCAAGCAACTTTTTTGAAGACTTACATTTGATTTTCTCTCATAATGAGTGGAAATGCATCGAAGAAATCCAGTTCTTTCCTAGTTTCTCTTTTCTTTTCATCTTCTGTTTTAGATGTTGCTTGTTCTTCTTGTTTCTCTTCCACCTCAATTGAAGGTGTAGAGGAATATTCAGGATTCCTGTAAAAGTCGAAATCAATATCATAATGGCGAGAATATTAAATCGTATACTCACAATTCCAACAAGTTTTCCATGGTTTTGTGTGGTTGAGAGAAAATCTTTTACGTTAGATGCACTGATCAGCAATTTCTTATTTTTTTCCTATCAACTGCTCCTTGAAATATTCTGCATAATTACGCTCAATTCCTATTTCTTCTTTTCAGTGTTCATTTTATTGTCAAACTGGTTTAGATATCTGTTAATAGCAATGAATCACTACTACATTATTTTTTGACTATGATCATTAAATTCGAAATGTGTAAATGTTGAGGTGATGATATATCAAAGAGCCTTACGATAAATTCTGAATTGAAAATATCATTTATAATATAACATACCAAGTAAAATTGAATGAACTATCACAAAGTAAGGGACTACTCCATCCAAGGTATCAAGCATTTAAAATATATAAAACAAGATCTCAGGCACTAAAATGAATGCAGTATAAATTATACTACTGAAAGTTACCACCCCTAAATATAAAATCGCAGAAAGCCTTTCGTCCTTAAATCCGAAAAAACGCTTCTACATAAAAAAATATCTTGAATTTTGGCTTTTTCCGTGTATAAGGAACGTTGTTTATTTATCATATTTTCAAATATTTTGGAAAATTTTTTAGTGGAGTAATTATTTCTTTCCTAAATTTAGCGACTATAAGCAAATAAATTATCTCACTGTACAAATACGATGGAAATATCTGCAAAGTTGTGAAAGGTTTTCCAATAAAAGGTTTCATTTGGAGTAGCCTACTATTTGGGCTATCATCTATCATCTTTGAAGCTGTTATCTTTTGTCATTTGACAAGTAACAACTACGCCATTTCTGAAAATGTAAGTTACACGCATTGAAATTGTAAAAATACACTACAGAAATGGTGAAAATTTTGTAGTCACAGTTTGCAAAACACGCATCGCTGATTGGGTCTTTGAAATGCATCAAAATGATTCGTATTTTCATCGAATAAAACATCTTGTGATTTAACATCTTTAGACTTTTTCTTTAGGGCCACGTGAAAGATAAGGTCTATGCCAATGCTCCACAATCTATTCAAGACTTTAAAAATGGAACTCGTGAAGTTATCGAGGACATGCAGTCTCAAATATGTCAATTTGTCATGGAAAATTTCATGAAAAGGATACGGTGCTGCAACCCGTGGCGGCCATTTGACTGATATTGTTTGTCATTCTATTTTGAGAATAATCATTAAACTCAGAACCAATTAAATAAGAACAGGGTTTATTGCGAAAGATTCAGAATATTGACTTCATCAAATTAGATCGAAATTTCTTCAAAAGTGTACATTTGAATAACATATCCAATTATTATTGAAATTGTTATGAATTGTGCTCCAATGTGAAGGAAAACTTTAGTCTATTCGCGAATATTTTATTGAATTTCAAAAACATATCCTTCCCTAGAGAATCTCGTTACAATAATGTCGCTAAAAGTTTGAATATCCAAGGATACAAATAAACACTTACGGTACTGCGCTGTTGCGTTATAAGAATCAGCGTATTATAGTGCTGAACAACTTACAGTATTGCCATTCATTCTTATCTACTCATAAGAAAAAAAAAACATTCTGATGTGTTCCTCATTTGAATTTCATTCGAAACAGAAATACTGCTGAACTGAAATTGGTCGCGCCCTTTCTAAATTTTTATATGTTAAAAGGGTTCAAAATCTCTGAATGGAAGTGAGGAAATTATACAGCCTCGAGTATTATATAAATATTTAACTTCACTTCTAGAGATGGATGTTTAATAAGAACATAAATATCAATTACTTGCTCAACTTCTGAAGGATGAAGTTTTCTCCATCGTCGTAAAATTGTCGTTCTCTATAATATGCATCTCTGTCGTAATTCTGATACCAAGTCAAATGAGCGTGACCAGAAAACATAACGATAACACATTTAAAACTCCGCACTTGTCAAACGCGAAATTGTTGAGTATCTGGACGAAACTTTTGTTGTACTGTCGGGAAACGAAAGTCAAGTTTATCAGGAGCTGATAAGACCGGAAAAGGTTTTCTGTTGCGACACGCACGAATACAATACCGGATAATCAATAAATATAGAGAAGAATGCCATTAAATAGGTTAGTTACACCGATTAGGTTTCGTGGCAAGAAATTCCAAAGGGCTCACATAAAGGTTGAAGCTGCAGTTCCGGAATATCGCAGTTAATATAGGCTATTCAACGGGTTTCGGAGAATTACCTCAGAATTAATGATGCGTTTATTGATCCCACGCAAAGTGATTATTATTATTAATGTTGTTAAGGATTTCTCCAAAAAGTAGCAATTAAAAAGAACCATTCAAATATTCGAGACTCTATTTTACACAACATGACGATTGTGACGTCACATTGAAGTAATTAATTTAGGTGCGATACAGTAGGTTAATTACATTATTTTTTAATTAATAGATGTATGAGCTTTTATGCATTACCCAAGTATTTTAATTTAATAAAAATACGATTAAATCATTTTTGAAATTCACAACATCTATAGACAAGCGTGGAATTTGAACCTACAACCTTTCGCGCGGCAGTTGAGTTCATCACCTGATGGCAATTTAGAATTATTACAACGGAAACTCATCAGCCCTACTTCATATTTAAAAAGTGAAAATAGTTAACAAAAAATATCTTACCAGACAAACTGAATGCAGTTAACAGGACAAACACTAGAATGAAGTGAACTTTTAAAAATCCTACGTATTCTATGTTCGTAACAGAAATTATATAAAGTTTGCAAGGTATTTTATGGACTCCTTTAAAACCAAATGATAATATGTTATAAGTGTAAACCGAAATATATAATTATTATATATACAATTCACTAATAAAAAGAAGTTTTTTTCTTGATAGAAGGATTATTACATTCTCCGACGAATTTCAATCATTGAATAAATACTTGAAGAGTACAACATTTTGTTTCGTACCTTGTTTTATTAAAACCAAATTCCTTTCCAAAAATGCAAAACATAACCTCAAGGACTTCTGCAAAAACAACTTGCTCAAAACAAAAAAAACAAAATTTTGTACTCTTCAAATATTTATTTAATGATTTTTAATTGAGAATTTATATTTCTTTGAATTATTTAGTCCCTTTCGTATTATGGAATGTGTCAATTCTATATGTCTTCTAAATTGATACAGTGAGTTCAAAAGACATTTATTTTATTAAATTCTGAAAGTTTCTGAATGAAATTTTTTGAAATGAAAATTTGTAAGAGGTTAACAGAGGTTAATATGTATGAAATATTGAATTGTATCAGTCCTTACTTGGTGAAAATCCATATTAAATAATTTGAAATAAGGTTATTCTGATTTTCACAAATTTTATTGTTAAACTCACAACAATTGTTTCGCTATCACAGTAGCATCATCAGGCAAGATCACATTTTGAATAACTAAGCTTGTTTCCGAAATCCGTGGCTATTTATATTACAGTAAGTACAATAAATTTTTATTGAGCACTAAAACCCAAAAAAGGGTCCCTGCAAATTCCAGCTTATCTGAATATATTTAACAGAGGTGAGCTATTTAAATCTATTTGTTCGTTAAGTAATATTCCAATTTTATTATGTTTATTTATCTCTAGGGATTCTAACAGATTTAAGGCATAACTTTTGCTTTCTATATGTAGAATTTCAAAGTTTTGGTTGAAAGTATGTCCTGTTTCTAACAAATGGTTGGAATATGTAGAATTGCTTTTATTATTGAGGAAACTCTTCAAATGTTCACACATCCTATGACGGAAAGTTCTTCCAGTCTGACCTATGTGAACTTTAGGGCAATCACCACAGGTTAACTTATAAACCCCAGATTTTTCATCTTTATGTGTGTAGTCTTTATTATTTTTGATAAATTTACTCAAGTTTGAATTAGTTTTAAATGAAGTTCTCAAATTATATTTATTTTTGAGGTATGTAGCAAATAATTTGAGAACTTCATTTAAAACTAATTCAAACTTGAGTAAATTTATCAAAAATAATAAAGACTACACACTTAAAGATGATAAATCTGGGGTTTATAAGTTAACCTGTGGTGATTGCCCTAAAGTTTACATAGGTCAGACTGGAAGAACTTTCCGTCATAGGATGTGTGAACATTTGAAGAGTTTCCTCAATAATAAAAGCAATTCTACATATTCCAACCATTTGTTAGAAACAGGACATACTTTCAACCATAACTTTGAAATTCTACATATAGAAAGAAAAAGTTATGGCTTAAATCTGTTAGAATCCCTAGAGATAAATAAACATAATAAAACTGGAATATTACTTAACGAACAAATAGATTTAAATAGCTCACCTCTGTTAAATATATTCAGATAAGCTGGAATTTGCAGGGACCCTTTTTTGGGTTTTAGTGCTCAATAAAAATTTATTGTACTTACTGTAATATAAATAGCCACGGATTTCGGAAACAAGCTTAGTTATTCAAAATGTGATCTTGCCTGATGATGCTACTGTGATAGCGAAACAATTGTTGTGAGTTTAACAATAAAATTTGTGAATATCAGAATAACCTTATTTCAAATTATTTAATATGTATGATATTAAAAATTTTGTAATAATCCTTCTATCAGAAAAAAAACCTCTTCATTATTTCATTCCTTTATGTTTTTTTTTAAATTTTTTAATGGTTAAGTGCCGCTCATATGTATTCATAATTCTATATGTTTATGAAGTGAAACATTTTTTCTGAGACATTTTATTAAATTTGATTCTGAAAAGTTTTTTATTTTAAATTTATAGAAATCAATTGTCTTACAACTCGAGTTGTGTTCTATACTTTTTCTACCACCGCATTTATTTCCATAAGAGTTTGGGATTCCATTGAGTGACGAAACGTTAAAATGTTATCCATTAAGTGACGAAAAGTTAAAATGTCATCGGCTACGCGGCCTGCTATTCGTTTCCTTGGTAACTACTGATGAGTCTATCTTATTGGTAATACGTTATGCGATTTATTTTACAGATGCTACAGTATTGGTTGTTGATGGTGTTTACGCTAAAGTTTAATCGTACAGTTTTATCTTGCACAGTGCTCAAATAGACAGGTTGGCGAGTTTTACAAATTTCGTCATTTTCTGTAGGGAATAAGAAAAAGATATTCACTAAAAATTTTATTCGTGTGTCGAAAAAGGCCAAACTATGCAAAATGTGGTTGAAACTTGCTCGCAGAAATCCTGATGCTTCAGTGTACAACTGTTTTTTTGTGAATATCATTTTAATGTGAAAACATATAATATTTATGAGTATTTATTTAAAGGATGGGCCATCTATAACTTTGACAGAAAGTTAGTTTAATATCCAACATTAACGAAATGACTCGATTTATTCTTGAACAAAACTGGAAAATATTGAAAACTTTTTTCCATGCTCGTCCAGTGAGCACACCTGAAAACATTGTTGATGTAGCCCAGTGTGGATTTGGCGAAAACATTATTTCGAGAAATTGTCCAATTAATTGGCCTCCAAGATCATGCGACATAACTCCACTGGATTATTTTCTTTGGGGTTATGTCAAGTCATTGGGTTCTGCCGATAAACCAGAAACAATAGACGCTTTGGAAGTCAACATAACTCGTGTTATTAATGAAATAAGGCCTGAATTACTCGAAAAAGTGGTCCAAAATTGGCCTAGTCGAATGCGTTTTCTCAGAGCTAGTCGTGGTGGACATATGCCGGAAATTATTTTTAAATCATAAACGCCATAAAATTATCTTCCAAATAAAGAGAAATTTGGCTTCAATCTTAATTAAATGTGTTTTATTTCAATTTAAAATTCTATCACTCTAAAAAAACACCCGATAGTATTATGTTATAAGACTATATGGTTTTCATTCATTATGAATTATGATATCGACACCAAGAATTGGAAAAAATACAGATATTCACCTTCTGTCTTCGTAAAACTCCATAACAGATTCGTCAGGATTCACCACTGGATAATAATAATATGCCATTTATCGGCTATTCACTAAACCACAGGCACAATGATGCAATGATGTGGGTCTTGTTAAATGGCTCGGAATACTGACGGAATAATAAACTGGCATGGCAATAAAAATTTTCCTGTTTGGGGCTTATCAAGGTAGGTAGTTTCGTGATAAGGCAATACACGTAACTACCTTGCATTCTTAGTTCAATCGTGATTTTCAATGGAAAAAATCTATGAAGTTCACTTAAGGGCTAATTATTGTCGAGAGAAATATATATTTCCAAGAGATATTTTTCTGTTTCTTGGTGTCAAAATGATAAGACAGAACGTTAGAACATTATAAAAAACACTTGGACACGACAACTTCCAAATCAATATTGCGATTTCCAAGCATGATTTTAAATATGCAGGGTCATTCGCGTAGATGATTCTGTTTATTTTATTTTGGGTTGTTTGCAAAATAATTTCGTTTTTTTTTGGGAAAATGAAAGACAATTTTTGTATAATGAATAAATATTTGATTCAATTAGATATTGGCCATCCTGGTCCAATACCTTTTGCCATCTTTCTGGTAGTAGCATGATTCCACACTCATAAAGTTTTTGGTCTTTGCTGGCAAAAAACTGATCCAGGTGATTCTTGACTTCTTTATTTTAAGTAAAGGGTTTACCGTCCAAAAACGTTTGCAATCACCGAAACAAATAATTATCCGAAGGCGCCAGATCTGGAGGATATGGTGGGTGTCAGTGTATCTCATTCAAACTGTAAAAGCTTTTGACGAGTGACCCAACTGGTATGAGGTCTCGCATTATCTTGGTGGAACACTGCACCTTTTCTGCTGTTTAATTCTGGCATTTTCTGTTGAAATGCATCATTCAGTTTGTCCAGCTGATGACAGTAGACTTCCGATAAAAGCTCAAAGAACAACGATTCCTTGAAAATCCCATCAAAAAGACAGCATCACCTTTTTTGATGGATATTGGCTTTCGAAATGCTTTGAGCCGGTTCATCTTTTTTGCTCCATGCTCTCTTGCGTTTTACATTGTTATACACAACGCATTTTTCGTCTCCCGCAATGATGAACTTCAAAAATGGATCATTTTCGTGACCTTTCATAAGCGAATCACAGATGTCAACGCGACGACACAAATTTCTCCCCGTGAGAACATGGGGAACCCATATATCGAGCTTCGAGGTTAATCCCAAGCATTTCAAATGGTCATAAACAGTTGATTCCATAAATTTAACCTCATCATTTGATTGTGAAGTGCATTTCTGAAAATGCTTCAAAAAAATGCTTTGATGATTGAATTTCTTCTTGGTATAAGTGTAGAATTTCGAAAAGCGTCTACTTTGAAGGTGATACAATAAATGTGGATGAATATTACATATTTTCTATTTACATGACCGATTCACTGTACTTTTTGAGACAGCAGCTAATAAAAGTTTCTATTTTATTATCGAATTTGAAATAATAAAGACATATGTTTCTGGAAAGATGCAGTAATGATCATCAACATTTGGACATACGTCCAATCTTATTATTCATTGCACGTTTTTTTGAGAGTATATAAACAGAGATCCCGAAGGAAAATTTATCAGTTTAATAATATAGTGGAAAATACAATAATATGCACTCATCAGTGTTTGAAAATTCCGGAACCTGGATATGTAAGGCAACATAAACACAACAGTAATCAGGGTAATATACCCCCTTGTGATTTTTCCTTCGCAATGGAACATTAACAAACTCACATTTTGTCCTCTTCCAAAAAATAATCATAATCAAGGTCGAACATTCTAAAGGTTCATACGATATTTCACACTTTATTCTGGATGTTTGTCAAACTAAACTTCACTATTAGACATGCTGTCAACGTTGCGTCGAGACGCCCACGTCGTCGGTTCTATACTGACCCCTGTGTACAAACGCGGAAAGCTCCAGAATAATCGATAGAAGTATTCCCTTAGATATGAGATTGCTGCACAAAAGTTTCTTTATCATAAATATAAAGTTTTAAGCCGCAATTAGGCTCGCTCATCGTACATGTACGTATATGAATAGTTAGGAAAAAATTTAGGGGGTGATTCCTTGTCACAAAATAGGGTGGGTCTTTTATATAAAATTATTTTTTTGAGCCCCTGCCTGCTTAGTTACAGCCCCCTAAAGATGGCGCACCAAAAACAGTTTTTAATTTTTTTCTCAACAACAAAAAACCGACAATAATTGTAACTAAATCAAGGTTGATCAAAACTAGTCAGTTGTCATAACAAAATGACATCCCCTCACTAGATAAATTTTATTTCGAAAATAATTCCAGCCCCTACGCGCTATCATGTTGATAATTTTGTTTTTCTCAAAAACCTCGAATCCTAGCGAGAAATTACAAGAGATCTTATTTGTTAATAATGGATAAATCTATCCGAAATTAATTTTTTTAATGTAAAATAGGGATATGGAAAAAAGTTTCTTGCGGAAGAAGGTTTAGGGGTGGCTTTTTCTACCTCTTGCAATCACAGAGGAACACCACCAAAAAATTTTTTGATTGCCTTCTCACCCGCATAAAATGTCTGCTTAATTTTATTCTTGTCAGTTTCTTGGTTTTTAAGAAACAATCAAAAACTGTTTTTCGGGTGCCATATTTAGGGGGCTGTAACTAAGCAGGGGGGCTCAAAAACATAAAGTTTACAAAAGACCCATTCTATCTTTTGACAAGGAATTACACCCTAAAATTTTTCGCAACTATCCATATACACCCTGTATAATTTGGACATACACAGCGTCAAGAAGTACCAGGAATGGGTCAATAAAATACAAAATATGTATTCAAAGTTGGTCCCTTTGGGAATAATGCACTTACGCCAGCGAATAATCTGAATATCCTATCATTTTTTATAGCATTTTCAAGAAGAGATTTCAGTACTTGCCACGAGTTCTCATTTGTGAGAGGAAACAAATTGAAGCTACCCTCAAAAACATCGACTATATTCTAAGTGGCTATAAAAAGGCCATGTTAACAATAATGAATACAAAACCTCCTTTTTTTACGGTTTAATCAAAATTAATAAAGAAAACACCCCCAATAAGACCAGTCTCTTATATTGATGCTCCCTATCAAAAAATAGCAACCAAGTTGGTCAGATTAATCCTACAATTCACAAATGTTCATTCAGAATATAACAAATTATCACAATGGCACCTGCAAATGTGTATCATTAGACGTTTGCCTTTGAAGGAGCTGCTCATAAGAAAATAATCGCATTTCCATATCTCTTTGTTTCAGTTCATAAGGAACCCAACTGCCTTGCCTTTGAATCAGGCCCATAGATTCCAAATGTACAGGCACTGCTTGTTGGATCACCAACTTAAGTGCAAATTCTTCTTGAGTTAGATATTCATCGAGTAATGTCTGTAATTTACCGTCTTCGAGCGCTGTAGCACTTCTTTTAAAGCGCCGAAACCATTCTCTACATGACTTATCAGTTGGAGCATTCCAACCTCAACTGCGGAACTGACTCGATATCAATATCCTTGCTATGATGCATCCAAGGAAGCTAATAAGACAGAATTGCCTTTCCTATGTACATGGGTTCGATCAGGGTGCTTCAGCCAAGTGATTCTATGCATCCTCTTGGCGTGACTGTCAGATCTTCAGTCTATTGAGGAGTACCGACTGACATTGCGAATTCTGCTGCAAATAAGCTGGGATATTTTTTCAAGGCTAGGAAGTATTTCTCTGCAGATCAGATTCTTCGACCGTTTAAAGCTCATATCTAATCAGGACTCGAATACTGTTCCCATGTTCGGAACTCAGCACCCAAACATTCGATATAACTTTAGAATTCCATCCAGTAAAGAGCAGTGCGACTGATTGACTGCCCAACTATAACAGACAGCTTGTAGTCATTGGAACAATGAAGGAGAGTTGCCGACTGTTTACTAAAAGTCCTTCATATACATAACTGGCCAGTTGTGGAATACACTTCCAGCTGATGTATTTCCTTCAGTGTCTAATATTCAACAGTTCAAGACGAGAATAAGAGGATACAACTTTCTACTCGGGGCACCATCTAGGTTTCTCGTTTCTTAGGCGGTCAAATATAACAAAAACAAGTAATAGAGAGAACCCTAAATTCTCCTAGCAGGGTGTTTTCTTCTAGGCTCTCAAAATATATAGAGAGGTACTTTGAATTCGGAAGTAAAAATTCGAGGTAAAAATAAGAAAAACAAAATCCGTTAATTTTTCTTGATGATATAAATCTTTGAATAAATAATAAGTTAGGGAAAAATGCATTATTTTGGCGTGAACCTCAATACTTCATTGAACATGTTTCAGATTGTCCGATTTTGGTAAAATATGCCCCGTTTTGTTTTATAATTTGTTTCTATTTTAAAGGTTACTTCATAATGCCTCTCATAGAAGTCTTAGTCCTTATTGGCAAAAAACATTAGTAATCGATTTTCACAATCAATTTCTTATCACCTCTTCTGTTGGTCAATTCTGGCCGTTTCAATCGCTAGCTTCAAACGATCCAGTTGTTGACAGTGGAGATACGAATTTTGTGTTACCGTAAACTCTAACAAGCATACGATGACCTTCAGCTGCAATGTTTTGCCAATTACAACAAAAATTAAAACTTCCTGCAAATGCAAAATAATTCAGATTGGATGTCATTAATAAAGAGTATGAGCTATGGAAATAGGAAGTTCTACAAATTCAAACAAGCCTGATTACGTTTTGTTGAGCATTGGTACATAAGTAGCCGATATGGGCACATTTTGAACTTGTTGATTTTTGTCAGTGCCCTGTAATGTCCGACGACTACAAATCTGTCATGCACCTATATTCGCTATGCACAGAAACACTAATGTATTTTTCATAAACTAGTGCACGCTAATATAGATACACGATAAACCCCATCGAGCCAATTGAGGCAAAAAACTGTATTCCCGATTTTTTCAACGTTATAAACGCAGAAAACTTTCCTCATGCTCAGGTCAGATACTGTTTCGCCGTAATGTTCATAATTAGCATATTTAGATATCCAATCAGTGTGAAATCGCGGCAATCAGCTGTTACTATTCAAAAATTAAATGTTTTCAGAGCCATCTTTTGAAAACGGACCGAATTACCTAGGAAATTACATTCTACAGATATTATTACAAACAATTAATAATTGGAAGAGTTGATTCAGATTGAAATTTCCAAATTTGCTTTTCAATTTAGCTCTGACAATTTTAGGGAATATTGCATAGAGGAATATGGCAGATAAGAGATGTACTATAACTTCAGATTGATTTTTCGTGTTTGAAACTCTAAGCATAATACTTATTGTCTTTAATAATTCACTTTTTATATGAATGAAATAATTAATGGTACCAGTTTTACAGTATTCAATTAATTAAAAAATATATAGGAGACTATTTTATTTCCACAAAGATGTTTGTACTACAACAATTGTTCCACGGCGATGTGGCTTCATCAGGTATCTACAGCCTGATGGTGTTCAGTATAACTGAGTTTACATTGTTAGGTACGTGACAAAATGGAAGAACAAGTCATAAAAACTCAAGGTGTTTATTGCAGTTTGCCACTAAAAAATGCCATTAGGGAAAGATTTTCAGTAATGGTGACTTGTTTGTTCGTTCAAAATGATTTTACGGGCATTGTACCTGTTGATTTCAAGAAATTCTAAAAATGTTAATCTAGAACTTTTGTTTTCAACGTGGATAATTTCATAGTTATTGTTGAAATTATGCTTGAATTCCTTAAGATGATTTGCATAGGTCGAATGTACGGAGTCCGATATATAACTCCTTTGGTGCTGTTGGATTCTTTTCTTGAATGATCTACCTATCTGGCTGATGTATACTAAAGGGCAATCGTTGTAAATCAACTTGTAGACTCCAGATTTATTCTCTTTATTTGTTCGATCCTTATTGTTTTTTATGTAGCTTTTATGACTTGTTTTCCATTATTTTGTCACGTATCCAACAAAGTATTTTCAATTAAAAGGAGTTTCCACCAATTAAAGAGCGAATCAATCAAATACAGTATTCAATTGTTCATACAATCGTTATATATAATAATCACAGTATTTACGTGAAAACAAAACAAAAAATTCAACTAGCAAAGAATACTAAAATCACGTTTACTGATCATTTCAAGTCACTAAGTTATTCACAAAGTATATTGTTTATAATCGTTAAGGCTGTTCACAAAAGTATTCTCCACTGTGGTTGGTCCATCTGTAATTTGAAAATTTATTCATTAGTAATATTTTTTCAAATATTTTGGAGGGAGATGAGGCGATGGAATTTCTATGGTTGCTTACCGAAGAAGAAATATGTTGGATTTGATGGACTGGCATCTTTTCTCGCTGAACCAACAGCATTTCTAATAGCAAGAGGAATAGAAACTGACATGCAGAGGGGTGGTTCACCAATAGCTTGAAACACATAAAAGAAGCTCACAATATTTTGAAAGTACTATGACTTTTTATTGTATAAAAAGGGCTGTTCCATATGTTGCAAAAGATGCCCCGATAAGTTTGGAGAAAAAAAAATCCATCATTTTTTTGGTAGATGGCTGTAGTATACAGGATATTCCAAAAAATTATTCAACAAACGTCCTTTACCGATTTGCCAGATCGTAATACGAATTTGATCAGAATTTTTTTTAACTGGAAGATTTGGCTAGTCTTCCTTCCTTATTAACTAAATTAGTGACAAGATTGTTTCTGGCAATCGGTAAAGGAATTTAACGAATCACTGTCCTTTCAAATTTTCTCTGAATAAAATCTGTACCGTTGAAAAAATATCTCCAATATTTGACGTCATGATAGAGATATTTGAGGCCATTGAAAATATATTAAATATAGGGGGTCACTTAAAAATCACTCATTTGTGGACTGTTTTTTTGGAAACATCCTGTATATTACAAAATAATTTCCTGAGCTGCAGAAATGAACGAGCCTGCCCTCGAACGAAATTTCTAAGATCTCTGATTCCGTAGATATGGAAGCTCAACGGACTGTTGCAGGACCCTGGTCTGCGGGAGTTTGGAGTTTAAGTGGGTTTTGTTTGAGATTTGGTGCACCACTTTAGGCATAACAGCAATTTTAATTGGTGAAATGGTGGTGGAACCTTAACTAGGACCTTTGGGTTCCCAGTATGGTGCACTACCACTGAATTAGCGGCACTGGAGTCCATTAATGAGAAACAACTTTTTTTTATATTAGCAAAAATATAATTTAGATTTCTTTGAGCAATTATTCAATGCTTCTGCGAAAGCTTAAATTCCGAATACTGAATTCGTGCGTTCAAACCAAAAATTATGCCGAAAATATTTGAAATATTCCTTACTATTCCTAGTTATTCTAATTATAACTTTAAATATATGACCCTTACTCAAAAAAATAATTGTCATCAAATATTTTACCTTTCGATTGTAAGACTCCAACTGGATTAGGATTATTTTTGGGCAATTTTACCCTGAAATCAATAGGTATGTCTTTCACACCGGGTGGTTTGTATGTCCACGTGTTGTTCGTCAACATTTTGCCATTTTTATCGAATTTCAACTTTTCCAAAGTGTAATATCCCATTCCCATGATGAAACCACCTTCCACTTGGCCGACATCAATGAATGGGCTTAAGGAAGTACCAGCGTCCTCTATTAAGTCCACCCTCGTTATTTGATGTTGTCCAGTTAGGATGTCAACTTCTACCTCTGCAGCGCATGCGCCGTAAACGTAGTAGTCTCCCAAGAATGGAGTGTTTGGTGCGTGCCTGTGATTGTGAAAAAAAAGAGGATTATTGATAGTATTTTCGAAATTCTGGTCATTTTTGTTTTTATCATGAGACATTGTTTGGGAAGAATAGCATCTATTATGTTTTTCTGTACTCTGAGTATACCTGAGATATGATTAATCTTACATGTCATCTCTTTAAGGTCTCCAATAAATTAAACATGTTTGAGTTGATTCATTTCCGAATTTTATTTTGCTGGTAATTTAAAAACTGTTTTTCGTGACTTATTTGAATTTGAATTTAGTAAATATCTGAAGAGGCAAAAAAATATGCCAAAACAAATATATTTGTCATATGTTGAAGTTCTGATTCAACTATTTTTATTCTATTTTTTATTTTGAGAATTTTATATGATTTTGGAACAGAGGATTTTTCTGTTTATATTTATGTCCATCGCTATAGATTAATACATTTGTATTAATATATTTCATATCGGAAAGCAGGAAAAAGTTTTTTCCCAGATGCTTCGTACCACGGTTAGTTTACCGCAGTATTTTGCCTATTATTTCAGTATTTTGAAATAACAGACAATAACTAATAAATTAATCGTAATGATTAATTACAAAATGTTTATTGGACTGTATTTGACGTAGTGTAGCGAAGAATTTAACTTCCAGAGCAGTTGTATGTACGATTATGAACTTTGTTTATCTAATAAGATAAAGCAATGAAGGTGAAGTGGAATTGAAGTAAAAAACTCGTAATACACTATAGTAACAACGAACTATAATTCTCGGCTTACTGTATATAAACTAAGTCAAAAGGTATAATAGTATTATTACACTGAAACCAAAAGACATGAATTTGCCAATATATTGGCGATCGAATGGATTACTATATTATAATTATAATTATAAATTATAATTATAAATAATTACCGCGAAAGCTTGAACTGAAATGTCATAAGCGACGAGTTTGACTATCGAGAGACAGTGTATGATATAGCAAAGGCCACATCCGATAAGTGCGACTACCCGAATGATAATGATTTGACAGTCTGTTCAAAGACTGAATGTTTTCTAACAACAAGAGGGAAATTAACGAAATTAATTGGAAGGCACATTTGAAGGTGAATTGAATGAATGAAATAAACCCTGTTAATGGGTATAGAAAAATAATGAGATCAATGCTGGTAGACACGATCAATAAATATATCAAATGCTCTAAAAACTTTCCGTGTTTTGTAAGGCCATATTAGAAATAAAATAAGCTGAAGTGTCGATTAACACTTCAGAATTCTAATAAAAAAATCAAAACTGGTAGACTGAAACTGTCAACATGGAAAGACCTAATTATCGATAATGAAAAAATGAATTAGGTCAAACGTAGACGAAGCACTAGACAGTATCTTATAAGACACTAGAAGTCTCATCTGTCTATAGTCTATAAACGCAAGGTGAATGAATATGAGAATTTAGGCGATTAGGATAGTGAAACATTCTCTTGAGGAACTCCAACATAACTGTTATCTAAGGAGTGAGCCTATTGAAACTCTAGATGGACCACTCATTTTATGGTACAGGTATTGAGACAATTTTTGGGATAATAAAACGCATTTTTTAAAAACATTTCATCAATGTTATTACGTGAAGACCAGCTACTTCTTATGAAGGTCCAAGATGTCTTATCATCATAACCATAGCCACCTGCTTTAGATGAATTGAAGATCGTGGTGCCTTTGAAAAGTCCCCTTCTCAACTTAACGTGGAATGATGTTCGTTCCTCAACAGAATCGCCGAAGAAAGCAACTACCATATTTTTCCGGTTTTAAATAGTTTCAATGAATTGCTTCTCAAAAATAACCTTATTTTTTATGAGTTGGATAGTTGGTTCATTATAATGACAATAGATTATTACTTACTGAGCGTTTGCTGTTAAAATCACATATTCTGCAAAAGCTGCATGTACAAGGTCTTCCCAGGTCTGCGACGTACCTTCCTTTCTATAGGGTTTCATGCGGTCCAGTAGTTCATCACATGCCTTGCTGACACCCTAGAATAAAATTAATTCGAAATGCTTACAACCCAAGTAGCAAAGAAGAATCTACTTTAAAAGGCTTTTTTTAGTTGATTAAGGAAGGATAAATCTGGGTATACAGAGTGGTCAAATTTATTTTGAACAAAGAATTTTTTAATTCAGTTTGCAGAATTTGCATACTAATTGGTTAACGTTTAATTAATTACTTTCGAAGAATTAAAAAAGGTATCTCCACATACCAAGCCGTTCTTTACACAGAGTAACGATTAGACTAATCAATGTTGTAATGGGCTGCTCTAAATGGTCTGTCAGTTCAAGATATTGCTTTAATTGAATATTGTACACGTGAAATGACAGATCTTTTGTCGCAAAAATGCTCCTTTGTAATACGTCTCAATTGCTTTGACATATTGTGACATGCTCAATTTCTCAATAATTCAATTTGTGAATGATTAAATTTGTCGAAATAGAAAACTAAGTTCAAAAAACAATTGACGTTCAAGTTCCGTTAACATTCAATATCTGTCAAAATACTGTAACACTTGACTCGCCGGTGGGTATATTATCCAAACAGAGTATGAGCTATGATAACAGAATTTTTTCGAATTGAAACAGTGCAACATACATGTGTCTTACAGTTCACAACTCAAATCGATCCGAATAGTTTTCATAAATCTTTTGGACACAAGCAGCAGAAATGCATGTTTCGAAGTTTCTTGGCTTCTTATCAGTGCAATGCTTTAATACCAAAATGAATGCAACGTAGCTGCGCACTGTATTTACCATGCTTAAGAGCACCAAAGTTTTCATAGAAAACTAGCGTCATCTATGAAAGTAAATATACATACGCAGCACACACTATCAAGCTAATCCTAAAATACTGTACTACCGATTGCTTTAAATTTTTTGCTCGAATTCTGGATTGATTCAATTTCGAAGAATTCAAATTGATAAAAATCATTGAGATTCATTCCTTATTTTTGTTGTCTTGAATTGTTCGTATCAGTCAATTGTAAATTTTAGAAAGCAATAATACTTATTCAACTACAGTGTGTCCAAAAAGAGTATTGGGTATTTGTTTTGGCTCTACATTTGAAACTGAACGACGGAGGGGAGTGCATCGTGGTGTCCGCCATTTCGTTGAGGTTTATTCACGATGGGAACGCATCGCGCTTTTTGCGTACGAGCCTATTATCGCAACGGTGATTCCATAGTGGTTGTGGTTTCTCAACATTTGTATGGAATATCGTACACGCTCTCCATCAAGTGACGACAGCATTAGAAAATGGATCCAGATATTCGAGAATACAGGTGCGACGATAAAAATTCAACACTCTCGCCGCCCTCGTTCAGTCTCCGATGAAGAAACGATTCGAGAAGTGGAGGCGTCAGTTCGTCAAAATACGTCTTTATGAATCCGAAAGCGAAGCCGATCATTCAACATCAAAAAATCATCCTTGCATGTGATTTTAACGAAAGACTTGCATTTAAAAGTCTATAAAATTCAATTGTTTCAAGAACTGAACTATGACTATGCTTATCGATTGGATTTTTCCATTGAAATGTAACAACAATTTTGATAACATACTCTTCAGCGATTAAGAAAACTTTCATCTGAATCCTCATGTCAATAAACAGAATTGTCGGTATTGGGCAGAGGAAAATCCAAGACGAAAGAATGAACGACCCCTCCACAGCCCAGAGGTCGTTTGTTTGGGCCGTTATGTCTCCTAGAGGCATAATTGGTCCTTATTTTCTTGAAGATCGACCACTCAATGTGAAAAGTGACCGTTATTGTGATATGCTGCGAAACTTTTTAGGTCCAGAGTTGCAGGAATTTCAAGGTTTCAACTCAAGCACTTGGATTCAACAAGATGGGGCCACTTGCCATACATCCTATCAAGCACAAGAAACTGTTAACGAATTATTCTCTAATAAGTCGCGTAGGGATAACATCAACTGGCCTCCCAGAAGCCCCGACTTTATACCAGTTGACTATTTTGCATAGGGATACCTTAAAAGTAAGATCTATTAGAATAATCTGACGAACCTGACGCAATTGAAGCAAAACGTCAACAATGTCGAGAGTTATGTGCCAGCGTGTGATCGCCAATCTTCGTTCACGGTCACCATTTAGATAACATCATTCTTTTATTTTTAGTAGTTTTTGTGATATCGAAGTAACAAATACCGGATACTCCTTTTGGACCCATCTTGTTGTATAATCAATTGACCATTGTTGATTGTTTTCAATTTTTTTTCTTAATATGCTCGATGAGTTTTGAATTTAACTGAACTTACATAACACACAGCTTCCGAAGTCCAACTTCCTCCAGTTATAAAACAGTTGGGGGAAATCATGTTATTACTTGGCACAACATTAACCTTTTCTATTGGTATATTGAATTTATATGCACAAACCTGTGCAGCCTGTAAATGATATCATACTATTAGTGAACTTTAAAAACAGAATTATATGTTGTATACCTTAGTGTTGATACCTTGACCAATTTCAATACCTCCGTGGCAAATAGAAACACTACCATCCACATGGTAAATGGAAACTGTTGCCATTATTGGTCCTTCTATTTCGAAAAACCAAGCCATTGGAACCACGGTTAACCCTTTCTTCTTCCAACGATTTAGCTATTGGAAAGTATAACATATGGTAAAAAAATTTGAAATGTTAAATTTCATTGAATATGATTGAGTACTGACGAAGCAAAGTCTCTCTTAAAACTTATTTTTTGGTAATGTTTTTACATATCTTGAGAGTTTCTAAAAAGTAACTTAGTTAGATATCCAATAATATTGAATATTCTAAGTAAGATAGTTTTGTGATGAAATTCTTATGATTATGTTAAACATTTTTTGAAAGATATCTGTTTTCATAAGAGTAATGAGCAGAAACAAAATTTTGTCTACTCAAAATATTTAATTTATAGGATTTTTGTTAACAATTTATATTTATTCGATTTTGTTATATCATTTCGATGTCTTATAATGAATGTTTATTTTATATGTCATTTGATATAAGTGGTACTTATTTGACATTAATTTAATTCCTGAAGTTATAATATTAAATATAATTTTTTGAAATCAAATATGCCAACAGAATATATCTGTTAATATGAAAATAGTTAAATGGTTCTTTAAATGTTTCCGTTGGACATTGGTCTAGTATTTGAAGATTATTCAGAATTGAGGAAAAAACTTAAGTACGAAGTTGAATATCTCTTTTTTCACAGATTATTCATAAATAAGTATTTTAACGAAAAAATAAATTAGTTGGAAGAAACTAGCTTGGGAAACACAATTAACGAATGAAGAAAAGGTCAGAAAGATAAATAAATGGACAAAGAAGCACCATAGAAAAATTGTCCAGGTTTAGAGCAACCAAAAAGTTTCTTTCGAACCTTAACACTGAGAAATCATAACATTATCTTAATCTTAAAAAGATCCACTTAGTTACTTGAGTTCATGGACTTGATGGGAACTATTTGGGTTTACACCTTAGACAGATTGAAAAAGGAAAGTACAATGGATAATTATTCCTGATCAAATAAAATGATCGATGAGAATTATTATGCTTCATAAAAAAAATTTCTGCAACTTTTTACCGTCAATATAATTTTCAAATCATAAAATATGGCGAAAAAGTAAAAAATGAGATACAGCAGAGAATACGTATAACTGAAACATTGTGATGTTATATGATATATTATCCTGATACACCTATATCTTCTGTGAAGACCACTAAGAAGCTATCTCAGCTTGTGCAAGATAGGAGTTCAATTGTGTTCTGGCTAGGCTTTTTTACTGCCTCTTTACGCCACTTTAGGTCACAGCACTGTTAATTTTAGACCCAACAGTGAAATGTTGACCGAAACTTATTCGACTAAAAAAATTCTTTCCTATTTAAACGGTACTTGAACCTTTCGATTTCCAGTCCAAGACTCTAACTGACCGACTGACTCTAACTGACCGACTGACTCTAACTGACTGACTGACTCATAAAGATATATTTAATATTTGCAATCAAATTCTTACCACTACCTACTTCTTCATTTCAGTTTACCTTATTGAAATCTTCTATGGTTTCCTTTCTCTCGTCAATATCAGCCCATTCTTTCAAATCACTTATATAATTGAAAAGTTTATGCCTGGTTGTTATATTATTTATTCTTACATCTAGTGAATCCATCTTCAATACATGTGCAATATGGTCCATAACATTTTCCATGAATCCCAAACCATCTGAAGAGCCTATAGCATAAAGATATAAGAGTGAATTGAAAAAATCTTCCAAAACGTAGATCATTGATTAAAACGAGAAGTAAAATGATAAAATCAAAAATTGAATGCATGAACTCAGATAAAATTGATCATACAGAGTGTTTCAATGGGAACGCCCCATTTTTAAATTGACATTGACAGTTGTATTTGTCAATAACTACCATTTAATTACAGAAAGGTACACACTCCAACAACGTTTACAAATAATCCAAATTTATTATGGAAAATCACGATCTGTTACTGTTACTTTACGTGCTTTAACTCCAATTGTTGGACGTTATAATTGTCCGGATAAAAGAACAGTTGAACGTTTAGTGAAGAAGTTTGAAACAAATTTTACACTTTATGATGTAACAGTGCCAGTGAGACAAAGAAATTTAACTCCATTGGACTTCTTTCTTTGCGGACATTGAATCATTGGTTTACATCAATCATCCAGCAAATTCATTCAGATCAATATTTAACAAGTAATTGCTAACATATTTTGTGTGAGAGAGTCATGGAAAATTGGGTTCAACGTCTTCATTCTTGCCAGCGTTTCTATGGTGGACATTCAAATGATGTTATATTTTATAACTAATAGTATCCAATGTACTTTATAATGAAATAAAAATTTCAATATCTTTCAAATAAATAATGTGTTTTATTCACAAAACAAAATGAGGCGCTGTTAATGAAAGACCCTTTATTATGGAATTAATAGTGCAGTCTTTGTCTTAACTTCCAGAATGGTTGTTAAGATAATTTTATTTAATATTTTCAAAATGTGGAATATTGCAGAAAAGCATTCGTCAAAGATGAAAGATATGTTGAGTACTGAATTTATTGAAATATTAGATTTTATTCTTATTCAGAAAATTATGGATTACTAGAAACAATTTTCAACTATCTTGTCTTCAACAGAAACAGTGCTTCTGAGAAGCAGAGATATTTATATTTTGTGCTTTATTAAAATTTATATTTTGTGCTTCATTAAATTTTTATTTCTGCTTTTCTTTAATTTGTGAGCAAGTTGCTCTGCTCTATCTAAATAACAAGTTATGAAAAGATAAGTAGTCTGTAATGAAGAACGATAGAGTATCGGGGGTTCTTTTCTAGTTATAGAACATTAAGTTGAAATAAAACATATTTAAATTGACATTGAAGCCAATTCTATTTTCAATTGAAAGATAATTTAATGACATTTATGTTTTAGAAATAATTTCTGGCATTTGTCCACCACGACTAGCTCCGAGGAACCGCATTCGACCAGACCAATTTTTGACCACATTTTCGAGTAATTCAGGCCTTATTTCGTCAATAACACGAGTTATGTTGGATCCCAAGCGTCTATTGTTTCTGGTTTATGAGCATAAATCAATGACTTGACATAACCACAAAGAAAATAATCGATTGGAGTTATGTAGCATGATCTTGGAGGCCAATTAATTGGACCATTTCTCGAAATAATGTTATCTCCAAATCTTTCTTTAAATAAATCAATTGTTAGGGTAGCAGCATGAGGTGTAGTACCATCTTGTTGGAACCAAAACACTTCTGGGTCGATATCATTCAAATTTTGAAACAAATAATCATTGATCATGGATCTGTAACGAGCCCCATTCAATGTAATATTAGCTCCAGCATCGTTTTTAGAGAAATATGGACGGATGATGCCTCTAGTGTGTAAAGCACACCTCACGGTGCATTTTCAGGATGCAATGGAACCTGCAGAACTTCTTGAAGATTGTTCACTCCATATACGGCAATTTTGCTTCTTTACATAGCCGTTCAACCAGAAATGAGCTTCATCACTAAACACAATTTTATGATAAGAAATGGGATCAACTTCAAGCTGTTCTAGGGCCCAATCAGCAAATAAACGACGCTTATTATGGTCCAGTGGCTCCAGTTCTTGAACCAGTTGGCTCTTCTTTGGGTACAGATCAAGATCTTTACGCAAAATTTTCCATGTGGTGGATGCACAGAGTCCAACTTGTTGTGAACGTCAACGAATAGACAAATCTGGATCATCATGAACACTATGACTTACAGCAGCGATATTTTCTTCTGTACGTACAGCTCTTTGTCTTGTTGTTGTTGTTGCATCGAATAGAGAAAATATTGTCCGAAATCTATCGATAGTTCGATGAATAAGCTTCTCGTATGGACGATTATGTAAACCATAAATTTCACGAAGTGCTCTATAAGTTTGGCGAATAGAACACTGATTTTGAAAATAAATTTCAACAATTTGTAAACGTTGTTGTGTCGTGAGTCTTTCCGTGATAATTTGTCAATGTTTATTGAACAGAAATGTCAAAACAACATGGTTTCTACCTTCTGTCGAATCACAGTTATCCTTATCGAAAGTTCTATCACTATAAAAAACACCCGATATTTAGAGAATTGTGAAGGAACCTACTTGTGAAGGATCTTTTTTTAATGGAAATATGAAATTGTCTTTTTGTGACAGATAATTTCGGAGATGGATCATTGAATATGATTCGGGCATGTGAGTGCCTTATGCTGGTAGTTCAATTTTTGCAAAGTGAATCAGGGTATGTTCCGTAAATAAAGCCTCGAATGTTGGGTTTCAGGTTTTACATTGCTTCTGCTTTATCAGCGTTGACATGAGACTTCACATAGCCTCAGAGAAAATAATCTAATAGCTTCAAATTGCAAGAAAGAGCGGTCAGTTAAAAAGTCTATTGGTGAAATAAATCCACCTCCTCTAACGTTTGTTAATTGGACAAGCAATAGACCTAATATAATCTATTCTCAAATGTTCTAAATCGTTAGATGGCCAGTTAGCTCCTACTGAATAACCTTTTAGTTTGAAAAGCGTCTTTCAACTGTAAACCCAAAAGAAGTGGGACAAAATTAATTAAAACCTCTGAGAATCAGAGATCAAACCAAATGATATTCGAGACATCCTGATTTATAGCCTTTCTGCATATGGATAAACTGTTCTGCTTTTTAAAGTATATACCATTAGTGAATGAATTTTTCCATACAGAAATCCAATTCCTAGATGTACGTACTAATAATTACAACGGCGCAAAAAGCAAACGAAACAGTGACTCTCTTCAATATAATTGTTTTTACAATGGGTAGAATATCAGATGCGGCAATTCTGTTGTTACGACAAATTTATTCAACCAAAATTCATTACAGGACACAATTTTCTCCGATTGATTCAAGTTTTTTTTAACAAAATTCAACATTTTTTTTCTTTCAGCGTGAGTCTATTCACGATGAATTCTGAGCTCTAAATAACTATGAATTGTCAAATATGATGTCAACGGTATTGCCAATTTAAAATTCTCTACATCTAACGAACCACCCTTTAGTTGAAATATTTCGACTATCATTCAACTGTGATTTGTTTTTCAATTGACTATTACCGTGTGTTAACTTCGCAGTCTTCTTACCTGGCGCTCTTGCCCAAGTGCTAGCTGGAGTGTCACTTTTGGTACGATAATAGACAAAGTTGCAAGTCTCGGTGTTATAGTTGCCATTAAGTGTAAAGAAGATATATTTAAGACAATCTTGCTCGTTACCACCAACACCATGGTCTCCATATATTTGACAATCAAGGTATTGTATAACTCCACCATCGTTTACACCAACTTCATAATCCGCTGAGAATGGAAACCTTTTGCCAATGAAGCCCATATTTTCCTTCAAAGACAGAGAAATTCTCACCGGCTTCTTCAACAACCAAGCAGCCAGTCCTGCAGCACAGGATATTATGTTATTTCTGGATATCTTTCCACCAAAACCTCCTCCAACTCTTCGGATGCTGATGTGAATTCTGAAATTTACAGTTATTTCTTCTTAGAATTTTTGTCCAATCAGATTTATCGTTTTCTCGCAAATTAGAGCATGTTCACGTTAAGTTTCAACAAGTGTTCGATGCGATTATGCAGCAGTTTTTTCAAATGATAACAAAAAACCAATTCTGCCCGAAAATTGTAGTTGGTAGGCAAAACATAGAGACATATTTCAGGTTGAAAATTTATCGGTGAATGGAACTTGGATTGTTGTATGCTGAAAATAATCGTCAGCTGGTAGAGCGAGATGATGGCGCTACAGAAGCGGTCTTATAGTTCCTAAACTGATTTCTACCAACATCTTTACGGAAATTTTAGTTTCATACGTTTAAATATGGTATGTCCAGAGAAAATAAGATTTTTGGGAATCCCAGATAAAATAGATCGAAATTGTTGACTGAAGAATTTTCTAAACATTTGAATAGATTTTTAGTACCGTGACTTTCGCATTCTGGTTCCTTTAGATGCAAAGCTTATGGTTAAAATTAAATGTAATTCAAATTAGTTTATGTTACCCTATAATTTGATATTCGTTTGCTGTAATTCATTTAATTTGACTTGAATGGAATCTTTATTGTGTTTAGAATTTCAATAAAATTTACACAAATCATTTAATATTTGAACATCTAGATACAAGCACATCTGTATCGAAAAAGATGCGTTTTGAGTGTGTAGATTTTCCCATTTCGGAGAATAGATATTAATTAAAAAAATGTATATGAGACAGTAATTTATTTCCACAAAAATAGATATTATAATGTCTCAGAGAGTTCACAGAAGACGAAACAGGATTTTCTATAATTTTTTCCAGTTCGCCAAACTACATGCCGAGCTTTTTGAAGGGGTAACGTTTCCTGCAAGTCTAATTGAAGCTCAATGTTTCCATAGAGGAATGATGAAGAAAATTAAATTTTTGAATGTCTGAAAGGTTTCAATGTTATCCCTGGGTAATTTAAAAACAATAATTGAAAACATTGTTGAAAAGCGCTGGATGTTATTGCAACTTTTAAATCAAATTTTTTCGATATCATACTTGTTATGAGGCACATTCAGTAGTTTGCCCAAGCCTACTTGGACTAGATCCATCCATTGAGACGACGGGTAAACTTCCAGTCCGTCGTCAGATGGTACAGCCAGACAGCATTGTAACTCCATATGAAAATGATATTGACCCGTCATATCATAACTGCCTTTGATTTTGTGTTTAACATCAGAACCTGTAATTAATTCATTTGAAAAACTATAAATTGGAAAAAAATCGTCAAGAAATAACCGAAAATCCAAATCCTCGTTTGTAGGGCTTGTCAAAATTTTTGAACTTAGTTTGGCAGAACTGTCCCCAGTTTCATTAAGTAAGTACCGATTCAATTAAATTCTTGCTTCAAATCTGTCGAGAGAGAATATTTTCTGAAATAAAGGGTTTTCCAATAAGAGGTTTCATTTTGATATTGAAATTAAATTAGTATATTTTAAGGGTAATCAATGGATGATATTTCATTGCAAAGGGGTAAGATATGCCATAAACAAAGGAAAACGTGTCAGCCAAATAGCCGCCAGTGTTAACTGAACTTTAAAAACCTTAAGACATAAGTCTTTATGCAAAATACGGTGTAATGTCATTTGTGGAATGCCTAATTCTAAAGATCGACGAGGATTCGACAAACCTAGGTTTGGTAAGGTTAGGTTTAGTAGGTTAAGCTTGAGTTCTTGTGTTAACTGAACTTTAAAAGCCTAAAGACCTAAATCTTTATGTGAAATACGGTGTAATGTCATTTGTGAAATGCCTAATTCCAAAGATAGAGGAGGATTGGACAAAACTAGGTTAGTTTAGGTTAGATTAGGCTTGAGTTCTTGTGTTAACTGAAAAGAAGACCGCTTCAAAAATGACAGCTGTCCAGATAGCGGCTATTCAAAATTTAACCTCTTTGTTGAACACCCTCTAAAAAAAGTTCCGTTTTTATCAATTATGGCTGATGAAAGAACAGATGTTTCAGAAAAATCTCAATTGGTTATAGTCTTTCGGTATATATAATAAAATTCAGCGCCAGTGAAACGTTTTTGAGGTTATTTGGTTTCTGAAAAAATTGATGGGCATACAATAAATGAAATTAGTCCAAAAATGCTGGATCCTGTTGTTATTTGTTATCAGTAGTAGACAGTATGATAGCCAGAAAACAATTTAAAAATGCTACACTGACTTCGGAACAGAAGCTCACGAATAATATGTATTGAGGGTTCAAATAAGCCAAATTTTTGAGCTGAACAATAGTCACATCTATTATACAGAGATAATCTCATATCTCAGGGTATATTAGACTCAATGTTGCCACAAAGTGGAATAATTTTCAACCATAATTCATCAAGATTTGAAGCTCTGCCGAAGTCAAGTCCATAGATAGATGCCGTAAAAAATCATTTGAGGATAAATCTGGTGATCTGGAAGGCTACGAAATTGTACAATTCGTAGATATTAGTCGATCAGCAAACATGTTTTGGAGAAACTGTGTCACTTATCGTGAGTTGGGCAACCATCCTGTATAAACCCAAAGTCCTCAAATTTGATAGGAACTTGACGAACTGTCGGAACAATTCAAGTTTGTAAAAGCTCTAAATATTTGGTAGCATTAAGGATTCCGTCGTTAAAAAAGGGACCAATGATGAAATTTTTAGGTTACTGAATTTTGATGGAAATACTACGGTGCTGATTCTCTCTTCTTCAAATAAAATGAGAACTCATCAGAGAAAGGTACATTTTACAAGAATGTACCATTTTCATTGTGTCTTTCCAACATCGTCATGGACGTAATCAGCACTAGACGTGGATCGGTGAATCGAGAATGATGTCGATTAATCGCAAAGCGATTAATTATAATAGATTAAAATTAATGAAACAAAAAGGTATGTCTCGTACGGCAACTTCTACTTGAATACTATACAACACTGAATTTATTCCAGCAGGTAGTTTCGGTTACAGGCTGGGAAAAGAAATATACATATCTGGCTTCATCGTTCTGCGAATGATTGACGTAACAGGTCTATTTCTTTGTTCTAACTAAAATACTCACCAGTTTTAGTAGCTTTCTGCTCTTTCTCTTTAACGATTTTGTCAGTAGCTTTGGCTGCTAATATATCCCTGATGGTTACTAAGGGCGCCTCTTTCGGTAGAATATATTCAATTTTGATCATGTCAGCAGCATCAGAAAGAACGTCAACATCAGTTCCAACAAGTAATCCTACTGGTTGGTTATAGTACTCAACAGTTTTCTCGCAGAATAATCTCTCCACTATTCCAAATCCCAACTCTTTAGGAAAAAAATTATTTTCCCCAGGTATGTCATCTTTTGTGAAAAATCTCACAACCCCTTTCATTGCCTTGAATTTAAAGAAAAATTACATACGGAATTTATTACATGAAATTATCCAATTTTATTAAGTACAATTAAATACGAATTGACTCAGTTCGGAAAGGCTTTTATTGCTTATATTTTTAATGGCGTTGTGAAGGGTCTCTCAATATAGACGATAGTTTTTGTCGGTTTCTATTTTTTTTTTCATTTTCAGGAGTAGAAATAAGTTCGTGCGGTTCGATTACAGATATCGCTAGTTTATTAAACCATTGTTTCGTCTGGCGACACTTTCATTTTGAAGTGTCATTATTAGGCTTCCTTTTGAGTATCTGTCATTTTCCTGAAGTGTAAACAATATTCTGTGTGCTCTGAAAATGTGAAATTTTGTACTGAATAATGTAGTTTTGAAAGAAAAAGGCTGCCGAAAGTCATCGTATTTTAATGGATGTTTATGGTGACCATGGTCTAGCTAAAAAAACGTGTCAGAAGTAGTTTACCCGATTTAAAATTGGCAATTTTGATTTGGAAGACGAAGAATGGCCTGGAGCGCAACCAAAGTTTAAGGATGAAAAATTAGAGGCAAGGCTCAATGAAGATCCATTACAAGCGCAAGAAACACCCGAAAAAACAAATGGTGGCCAAAGCCCGTCAACTAGAATATTTCTTTTTCATTTAGATGGGACTTGTACCGGCTAAAGGCTCTAACCAGTGAACTATGGCTACGAGGATCCGGCGATTTGACCACCCCAAACTGTTTCCTCTTGGGTTACTTACGTCGCAGATCTATGTTTGTAAGCTGCAGATGACTAAAGCCCTCAAAGCCAACCTATTACTCAAATTCAGCTGGATCAATACGATAGAAAATGGGACTACTCAAATCTGTTTTTGTTGTTTGACGGACCGAGAAAAGGGAAACCTATGTCATCTAGTCAGTGTCCCTAACGAAAAGTTGAATGCAGTTTACTCTCTTCTTGAACTGTTGAAGATTATACACTGGAGGAAACACAGCAGCTAGAAGCGTGTTCAACAACTGGTCAGTTCGGTGGAAGAAGGACTTCTGGGAAACATATGTTCTCGGAGTTAATAATTTAAATACGTAGGGATGTGCAGTTGCGCAGCTCTATTGCATCGTTTCCTTGTATGAAGCATCGACCGTGTTGCTAACTCTACAACAGGCCTAACTCATCAACTCTCCTTCTAGGTTCCAAGAATTGCAAACTGGATGTTATAGATCAGCAGTTAATCAGCCATATTGGTCTTTTCTGGGTGCAATCCAAAAGTTGCTTGGGTGCTGAGCTCCAAACATGAGAACAATATTCGAGTCCTGGTTTATTCTGACAGTAGACGAACCTGCCACCTTGAGTAGTTGCGGCGGATATAAGAACAATATTATATTCCATAAAAAATGACATAACCGTATCTTTCAAATGAGAGAAGAATTTTGTTAATAACTCACACACAGCTTGTTTCATTCCACTTTTACATTTAGTTTAATGAAAAGCCCTATGTAAACAATGAGCGGAAATCTGTTAGATAGAAAAGAAAACAAAAGATCATTCTGAAAATTCGATGGTATATAGAGTACCTAAAGTAGGAAGAAGTGGCTGATTCTAGAAAAATATTTTGGTTTTCAAATGAAACATCCTGAGTATAATATCATCTATCGATGTTTTTTAACTTTCTCAAACCTTTATGACACATTTTTCTCTCTGAGTGTGTACTTTAAGGTACTAGAAAGATTAATTTGAAAATGGAATGAGATGATACCTTGAGAATTATGACTATTTGCATCAGACAGGTGGTGCAGAAATACAAACACTTTGTTTATGCTTCAAGGTAATAAACATACAACTATGTTTATTACTCTACGAGCCAATAATGGCATTTCAATGTAATCGACCCCAGCTGGGACGAATGTACCCAGCATGGGGGGTTCTATTGAGGAACGACCTTGGCTTGTTCACAGACGACTCACGAACGACGAACGGAACAGTAGTAGGAGTATATGGGAGCAAACCAAGAATCAACATCTCATTGAGTCTCGGTCAATACGCAATCATATTCCAGGCAGAACTATTTGCCATCGAGACCGTGGCAGATCTGCTGATAAAACGGCCATTCCACCACGGCAGAGTCAAAATATTTACTGATAGTCAGTCAGTACTAAAAGCTCTGGAATCCATCTGTTGTACATCAAAAACAGTCTGGAGTTACCACACGGCTTTAAGCAGGCTCAGTATGTATAACAAAATCACTTTTGTTTGGATACCGAGCGACTCAAACTATTTGGGTAACGAAGAAGCAGATGGGCTGGCATTTGCTGGAGCTGCACTGCCTCTGGTAGGCCTGAAATCATTACTGGGAATACCACATGATGTGGCTAAGCGTACGATGACGGGCACAATGAACTCAGGATTAGATTCTTCTGGCTGAGCCATTCTGGCCTGAATCTTTCGAAGTTGTTCCTGGAAACAACTTCGAGCAAAAAGATGGTGGACCTAGCGTTAGGTCTGGATAGGGCCAAACTAAGAACACTTGTCGGAATTGTGACAGGTCACCGAAGGCTGAAAGCGCATTTGCACAAAATCGGTCTGACTGAAGACGATGTGGCTGTGTCTTGAGGACACTGAAACACATCGTCTCAGTGTGCCCAGCGGTGAGTCGCATGCGAAAAAATGAGTGGATGTCATTTACTTCAAACGGAACCCTCTTCGAATTTTTAAAGTTGTAAGCTTAACATTACATTTCGAAAACTACGCGTTTTCGAGATGAAAGGAGAATGTTTATTTGTGAGGAATTTAATGATATATTTTAGCATTATGAACTCACCAAAGCCTTAGCGGCATCTATTTTAGCTATCTTACTATTCGGTAATGTCCTAGCCAATACAAATTTTCCATGAAGTTGATGTGGCAGATCTGGTATGTCATCGATATATTGAGCTTGACCTTAAAATGAATTGAGGTTCGATAAGTAAATAAATCATTTTGGAGAATAACACATGACGTGTGATAAAGGATTTTACAATTCAAAATATGGCCATACAACTATGAGCTTTGTGACAGCTTGTGTTTATTCCAGAAGTATCCAAATAGAAAATAGTTCATTTTCACATTAAAGTTAAATTTATTTGTGTATTCAATATACGATGTGGATCAAATATAAACTTTTTTATCGGTCGCTACGTGAAGGACGCGCGTGGTACTATGCTATGTGTTGGAAGGAATTGACTACCTGAGAGGAGGACAACGATCAGGTTCATTACAGTTGATTGGGCGTCAGTAGCGTCATGTCTGAATAGGAGGTACATACTACTCTGTCAAGAAAGTACCGGGAATTTTGAATTAAAACAATATTTTTACATTTAATCGTCAAAATTTATTGGGTCGCCTTCAAAATAGGCTCCATTTGCTCCAATACATCTATGCCAACGGCACTTCCAATTATCGAAACATTTTTTATAGGCGCTTTCCGGGATGGACTTTAGCTCTCGCGCCGAATTTTGTTTTATGGCTTCAATCGACTCAAAACGGGTGCCACGAAGGGGCAATTTTAGTTTTGGGAAGAGGAAAAAGTCGCAGGGAGCCAAATCCGGCGAATACGGTGGTTGCTGAAGCACGTTTGTTGAGTTTTTGGCGAGAAAGTCAGTCACAATCGTAGCTCGGTGAGAAGGCGCGTTATCGTCATGCAAAATCCATGAGTTGTTCGCCCACAAATTTGGCCGCTTCTTACGGATACGCTCACGCAAACGTTTCATAATGCCTAGGTAATACTCCTTGTTTACCGTCTGACCCTCTGGAACGAATTCGTAGTGCACCACGCCACGGATATCGAAGAAAACAATGAGCATCACCTTCATTTTCGAGCGGCTTTGGCCTTCATTTTCGACCGTCCTTGAATGCTGGCTTGTTTGCATGTCGTACTCGTAGACCCAGGTCTCATCACCAGTTATAATGCGTTCCATGAATGTAGAATCGGAATTACAGCGATCCAGCATGTCTGAAGCAACCTGTTCGCGATGACGTTTTTGAAAAAAATTCAGATCTTTCGGTACGAGTCATGCGGCCACCTTTCTCATGCCCAAAATATCAATCAAAATCGTACGTGCGGACTCGTGGGATATCTTAAGATCATGTGCTATCTCTCTCAAGCTGGTACGACGGTTTTCCAGCACCCTTTCCTTAATTTTATCGACGTTATCTTCGATCGAAGCCGTCGATGGGCGACCACTTCACGACCGTCCTTGAAGGCTCTGTACCACTGATATGCACGAGTTTTCGATAGAGCATTATCACCAAAGGCCTTCGCAACATTTTCAATGCATCGGCACACGAAAATTCATTTGCAACACAAAACTTTAAACAAATTCTTTGCTCAACGTAATCACCCATAGTAAAAATCGGCATGCACTCTGACATCGACTGACTTAACCAGCTGTTGCAAACACACTAGTTGACAGATCCCGCTCAAGCTTGGCATAGTAATTAAGGACAGTGGTACCAACCTAGGAAAAAAAATTTTTACCTGCCTCATTGCCCCGCCAGATTTAAATCGATAATTCCCGGTACTTTCTTGACAGAATGTATATAATATGTTCTTTCAACATATTGTTTTTCCATGTGGTGGATGCACAGAGTCCAACTTGTTGTGAACGTCGACGAATAGACAAAGCTGGATCATCATTAACACTATGACTTACAGCAGCGATATTTTCTTCTGTACATACAGTTATTTGTCTTGTTGTTGTTGCTGCATCAAGTAGAGAAAATGTTGTCCGAAATCTATCGATAGTTCGACGAATAAGCTGCTCTGATGGACGATTATGTAAACCATAAATTTCACGAATTGCTCTATAAGTTTGGCGACTAGAACATTGATTTTGAAAATAAATTTCAACAATTTGTAAACGTTGTTGCGGCGTTAGTCTTTCCATGATAATTTGTCAATGCCTACTGAACAGAAACGTCGAAACAACATGGCTTCTACCTTCTGTCAAATGACAGTTATCCCTATCGAAAGTTCTATCACTCTAAAAAAAAAAAACACCCGATATTGGCTCCACTCAAAGAATAATTGGGAGGAAGCTAATTTTTCGAAGACCAAGCAGTGAAATTATTCGTGAGTAATTAGTTGTAGACACATACATTCTTCGTTTATGGCATCGAAAAACTTCCTTATCGTTGGGAAAAATGTATTGATAATAATAATAATGATAATAGTATTTTTATCACCGTTTTATATTTGATCCACCATTTTATATTTGATCCACCCTCGTAGTTCAGAACTTTTACTAATAATTCGAGAATATTCAAGCTTCATTATGTGAAGTATCTATCCTCAATAGTTTTAGATTAATCATAGGCAAAATAGCCTGAAATTAAAGTAATGCAATATTATTATCTTTGATGTGATACGAATATTACCTGTTGTCTGTGCCAGAGCTTCAAGTTTTGGGATTGGTTTCGTTAGGGGATATAAAGATTTGTTAGTTTCATAATCTTGAAGTCCACTAGATATTGGTCTTTTGAGAAGAGAACCACCACTTATATTTCTATTGCTCAACTTTTCTTTGGGGGCCATTTTGAGTACAGCCTGGAATATCAATAAAAATTATATCCAAGCGTGATAAATCTGGAGTTTATAAGCGAGTATGTGGTGATTGCAGCAAAGTTTACAAAGGACAGATTGGTTGAAAAATATTTAATAATACATAAGAAAGCAGGTCGTCTCCCACAGTTTAATGGGTTCGAATCTTTAGTGATGTCATTTGTTGATTAGTACACTTCGTGAGCGAAGTGCTTCAACACAACAAGAAATATTGTTTCGAGAGGAAACAGCTAGATTCCTGTGAATGTTTAAGTGGCGACGAAACTGAGCCTGAACAATCGACTAGGTATTTCTGACAAAACTGTAATACGCGAAAAAACTATGTTCAACCATCCTGGGCTTCAAATGGTAAAATAAATGCTAGGACCTTCAAATCGAACGGTACCCAGGACATTTATCGATCTGATACTAGTTATTCCAAAAATCTCTGTCCTTTATACCGGAGCCTGTATAGTGTGAAGATGACTGTAATTTATTCTTCACCTTGTACAACAGAGCTATAGCAAGTTGTTTTCTGAACTCTGGTTCGGGCTCTGGTGGATTAGCTTCTGGATGAAGTTCTCCTGAAAGTGTTTCGAATGCTCCTTGCAGAGTGTTGTTGTCGAACAGGTTTTTTCCTACAAGGTATTGCTCTGTTTTCGTTGCATGAATGAAGCTTGGACTTATATTCCCAAAAACTATTCTTACACTCAGGATAATATCACTTGAATCTAACTCCAGAAGAAATCCTGCGTTGACCAGTGCATGAGCATTTTGAGCTCTGGGCATGATCTGCAAAGTGACAGTAGTCTCAGTGAAGAAAACAATTGAAATATTAGAATTTGTGTAATTTCAATCTGAATATACTGTATCCCTTAGAAATTTATTAAATGATATAAAATTAATATTATATCTCAGAAAACATAGTCCGTCTAGAAAGTATCGGGAATTTATAATTTTCCATAATTTTAATATACTTCTTTTGTGTAACATTTGTTACAAGTTGCATGGCAATACTATTTGTCAAATATTTTTGATTGTCGACAGGTATACAATTTATGAAATAATGTTGTAACTAGAAAAAAATAAAGCAGATAGAATATTTGTATAGAAAAGGTTTTCGAAACGTTAAAAAATTAGTGCAATTGACTGAATTGGAAAAAAGTGCTGTATATGAGACAATAAAGAGGATAAAAATATAAAAATGAGGTATAGACCAGTTTCAGGAGGACCGCGTAAGATATAAGATATAAGATTTATATAAGCAAATAAGATGAGTATTTTGTTATAATTTTCTAATTCAAGAATTAGAAATATTTACTATATAATTACAATTGAGCTTTGTTTTTTCCGGATACTTGCTAGACGGACTATATATTTTCTATCAGTAACATATTGCAAAATATACCTCTATAGAGTAGTATATAATCATTCTATTTATAAGAATCAAAGAATGAATATGCAATTTAAATATAATGTAAAAGGTACGTTCTCATCTGGGAGCCGTCAAGAACTTAACAATATTTTCATTTTGTAATATTTGCACTTCAGTCTACATTTTTCAACAAAAAACGTTTGATCTTGCAGGTCTACTTTGAAATATGAAGATGAAACGTAAAATTAAATTTAGATTGAATATATTCTTGCAATTCTTCTCAATTAATTTTTCAATTCTTGTGATATAAAGGATGATAATAGAATTTTCAATATATATAACAGTGTTCCTAAGACATAATATTAGTTTAATATTCCTATTTTTGAGAGAATGCAGAATAATAAATACTTAGGTGTTCTGAATTAATTAAAATTATTCGAATTAATTTTTGAGGTTGAATCGTTTCCTCAAATCTAAATTTGTCATTATTATATTCAAAAAAGTTATTGCGAAAACATAATGAAACAATATTCGATAAAATGCTATAATAATGAACAAATAATAGATTTTTCGAATAAATTACTATATCCGAAGATTCATGGCTAATAGGTTGGAGTTACTGAGAATGGTAAGGGATTTTACTTTTAAATAACAAAATTTCTAATTGTTTGCCATATAAATATTTGATAGATTCGGTCTTTACTTGGTGGAAACTCATTTTAATTAAAAAAATGTATATAAGACAGTAATTTATTTCCACAAAAATAATTAATAATAATATTTTTGTGGAAATAAATTATTGTCTCATATACATTTTTTTAATTAGTTTGCCATATATTCATAAAAACTAAACTTTACATTATTACTCAAAGTCTCTTGTTCAAAAAATTAATTGATATCAGCGTATGAACTTTAATTTGTAGCTGTTATTTTTATTACTGACCTTAAATGTTTTATATTTGTAGTTGTTAGTTAAACCTTTCAGTTGAATTTTTTTGATAACCTTCTTCTTCATATTGTACTGAAGGAATTGCGGTAATGTCTTAGTCACCTCTGAGCCTTTCGTATCAACTACAAATAAGAGTTATTGGGTTGTTCGGAAAGTAATTTCGTTTTTTTTTGGGTAATATGAAGGACAATTTTCGTATAATTGATAAATATTTTATTAAATTATATATTGACCATTCCGGTCCAACAGCTTTTGCCATCTTTCTGGTAGTAGCATAATTCCACGCTAATAAAATTGTTGGTTTGATCCAGATGATTTTTGACTTCTTTATTTGACGTCGAGTTTTAACCGTCCAAATAGTTTTGCAATGATCAGAACAAATAATATTCCGAAGGCGCCAGATCTGGAGAATATGGTGGGTGCAGCAGTGTATCTCATTCAAGCTGTAAAAGTATTTGGCCAGTGAGCAAACTTATATGAGGTCTCGCATTATCTTGGTGGAACACTGCACCTTTTCTGTTGCTTATTCTGGCCTTTTCTGTTGAAGTATAATACATTATTCAGTTTGTCCAGCTGTGACAGCAGACTTCCGAAGTAATTGTTGTGTTATCCGGTAAAAGCTCAAAAAAAAACGATTCCTTTCAACACATGTTCCCCATACACATCGGTTAATTTCTTTCTGGCTTGAACAGCATTTTCACCTTATGTTGCTTACTGCTCTCCATATTTAAAAGCGCCCCAACCAAAAACTACTGCGCGAATTAATTGATTTCCTTCACACACAAGCCTTGCTATATCAGTCACAAAACATATAATGATTATGCGGCTTACGTGTGAAGTTAGGTTCGAAAAAATACAATTAAATTCTCTGTCGGGAAAAAAACGAAATTACTTTCCAAACAACATTATACTTAGCTCTGAAAATAAATATACATTGTTCTATATTTTGCGAACTCACCTATAATTAATGTTGCAGCAAAAGTTTCTAACAGTAAGAATATATCTGAAGGAAATTCATTGTGGAAGTATTTGAGCATCAAATTGCCTGCTAGTGTACCAATCTGAAATGAAAATCAGCGAGATTAGTTAGGAGAATTGTGTTTTTCATTGAAATATCTTTCGATTTGCATTATTGTCTCAGAAGTACTGTTCTATTAATAACAAATTTCGAATTCTATCAACTGAAATATAATAATCAAAATAAAAAGTCAGCGAAGTAATTCAACATAACAAACATAATCCACATACAATATTATATTGTATCCATATTTCGTTTTTAATTGAAACTCGTCAGTAATATCCAATCTAAACTATGACCATTATATCAAATTTTTATGCTTACATGCTTCCATCATGAAAGCAGATTCAGGAAATTTTTTTCCAAATTGCCAATTTGGGGTACTTTTTTGGAATAATGTATACAATCATTTTTATTTTAATAAAAAATGGCACATTACGAAACTTACATTCCTTACTGCTACATGTGCGACCAGGTCTATATGATCTGCTATAGTTTTCAGGTAACCAAAGCTTGAATTAACTTGGGATATCTGCCGGAACAAATCCATTGTTTTGGATAGAGATAGATTTGCTCCTATTTCGAGAATATCTTCTGCTAATTTGTAAGTTGTGAGTTCCTTTACATCTATCACATCTATATAAAAGGAAGGCGTTGGAAGTTGGTAAACTCCTGTAATTGAAATACAATATGTTTACTATATTTCACAGTTTTTTTACAGTAAGTTGAAGAAGAGTTTTTCATTTTGGGCGATTCGATGTTGGCAGTTATGACGATCATTTGGTTTTGGTTGCGTCTGTTTAACCTGCCGTTTTTTTCAGATACAGAGGCCAAATCATCATGACAAGTGTAATATTACGATATTGGCGTAAGTGCTAATTTGTGCCATTTTAGTTAGTCAATATTGTGCTAAGACCAACAGGCGAGAAAGTTCCACTTCTCTGAATGCTTTTTCTATGATTTTGAATTAACCTGGGACGCTGGGTTAGAAAGTAAGCTTTCTTCCGTCTCGCTCTGGCTTCTGAAGTAAGGCCACGTATTTATAATGTGAGTTCTATTTAAGTTTCGTTTTTATATTACATTAGGCTCACCTAAACTTCTATTGTTGTGAATAGTATATAGTTATATATTGTGAATAGTTATATCATTATATATTTATTTATATCGCGGAGTTCTTGAATGACGGTGATCAAGTTCATAAGATATACATGTATGAAAAAGACAGTCAGAAACATAGGAGAGTCAGTGTTAATCAAGAATACAGTGGAGCAGTGGAAGAATCAAAACCTCAGCGCGATGCGATGACGAATAAATGATTGTTCTCTCTCAATGAAGGTGTGCAGTGTTGATGCTTCGATCGGAAAGGCTGTGCAGTCTGCTTTCACTGCCCACTAACATTGAGAAAGAACAGTCGTTTGTTCGTCATAGCATCGCGCTGAGTTTTGGATTCTTCCAATGCTCCACTGCTTTCTTGATTAACACTGAATTTCCTATGTTTCTGACTGCCTTTTCCATACCTGTATACCGATTTATCGCGAGCATTCACACATTCGATCACAGTATTCTCTTGGTGAAGTTCTCACCCTTCGGCTCATAAAATTATATATACAGGGTAGACTGAATTATGGCTTTAGATTATTTGAATATGAGTACTGCATGGATTAAATTTGGAATCCCTGTAATTCATTATCCATATTGATGATCTCTTTCGCAGTTCTCCGGTCTCAGCATATACGGATGATTCAAAGATTTACCAATGTTGCAATTTACTTGCGAATGGTGTTTGCGCAACAAACTAAGGTGGGAAAGTCACATACACTAAAAAGTCACAACAGCTGGATTATAATTATTAAATAGCTGACTTATATATTGTAAATATACCATTAGTCGACTCTACCTTCAGCTTCATTCCCCATGTTCCCATTATCTGCAACAGCCAGTAGAATTCTAGGCTTTTTACTCAGGAGCACAAGAGAATTTGTTGACCTATCGGTACTCAGAAGTTTGTACTTCACTCTTGTCATCAGTAAGATGAAATATGCAAGTATGGTTTCCAAGTAATAAATGTCATCTAGTCCCTCTGGAACGCATCCATAAGTACGTATTGTTTAAGGGAACTGGTAGATATCTAGAGCGTGGAACTGATCTATTTGACATCATGAGTGATCGTAAATTCTACCGTTTGTAGTTACTGGCATATAAGTATGGCTCTCTTACCAGGTGACCACTCAGCAGCCTCCACAATTTACCCAAAAAAGCAAGTTGTGCGATAAGGGTACGCCTTAACATTGCGCAAAGCGGAAACTACTCCCAAAAGTTGAACCCACCCCGCTTCCAGTTTCGGCTTCAGTTCGAAAACCTACACCGTAACTGGTAGCAACGAAGCACTATCCAACCGCTACTGGCTCAGCAGGTCAGTACCCGAGTTGTTTGGGACGCAACTCACACGCCGACGGGACTTCTTACTTCCACCCACCTGAACTCTGACCCAAGAAACAAGAAAATCCCAAGAATTGATGCTTGAATTGATACTGGTACAAGCCCGTCTTCCGGCCCTACCGTCAAGACTCACGAAACCTTGTGAAGTCTTTCAATCGATCCTGGTTCGAGCACCAACGGTCAGAAACTGTCTCGAAAAAATCCTGGTCAAAGACGAGGCCGGTCCAAGTCCCGCCAAACTCTGAAGCACTTCTCGAGAAACCCTGAATCATGGGTTTACTGCGGCCAGGTAGATGGAATACCTTCTAGTCTAGCATGCAGACATTCAACCACTGCCTTCTCGAGTCCAACACCAATTGGGTGGCCAGAGTGTACGAATACTCCCCGAGGGCCTCCAGCCTCCAGAGGGAAAGCATTATCATCATACATAGCGCACTCGGCCATTGAACAGAAAAACCGGGAGATTTACTGCATCAGTGTAGAGTAACGTTATTTTGAAGGGTGTTAGCCATGTGCTGCGACCGACAGCTTTATGACTGTGTTGAACAACTCGACTCAGCTCTCCATTTCACTTCTGCGGTGAAACTAGGGCCCCAGTCGGATAAACTTTTCCAAAACAAGGGTCCAGTGACACGGGGGTCTGTGCCTTCCGCCTTGTACAAAACCTCACGGTTGGGGTAGGACTTCTTAAGTCTGTCCTACATGGAAAACATCATGAGTGATATGGAAGCATCATCCCTACTTGAAAGACGTGTGGTTCGGTGTGCCAGATTTGCTTGAGCACAGCTCAATTTCAGAATAAACTCGTCATATTTGTTGCTGAAGATGGCTTAAAGTATACATAGGTTTTCCGCATGGAATAGTGTTTTGCTTCAATTTGCCAACAACTTGTACTAATTTGCTGTTATGCCATTTTATTTAATTTTGCGAATAAATTATTTCACGGATGCTGATAATAAGTAATATCGGGTGTTTTTTTAGAGTGATAGAACTCTAAATTGAATTAAAACACATTTAAATTAAGATTGAAGTCAAATTTTTTACTTGAAAGATAATTTTATGACATTTATGTTTTAAAAATAATTTCCGGCATATGTTCACCACGACTAGCTCTGAGGAACCGCATTCGACCAGACCAATTTTGGACCACTTCTTCGAGTAATTCAGGCTTTATTTCATCAATAACACGAGGTTTGTTGGCTTCCAAACCGTCTATTGTTTCTGGTTTATCAGCATAAACCAATTACTTGACATAACCCCAAAAAAAATAATCCAGTGGTGTCCAATTAATTGGACAAAATCTTTCTTTCAATAAATCAATTGTCGGTAGCAGCATGAGGTGTAGCACCATCTTTTTGGAACCAGAACACTTCTGGGTTTATACCATTCAAATTGTGGAACAAATAATCATTGATCATCGATCTGTAACAAGCACCATTCACTGTAACATTAGCTCCAGCATCGTTTTTAAAGAAATATGGACCAATTATGCCTCCAGCGTGTAAAACACATCATACAATGCATTTTTCAGGATGCAATAGAACCTACAGAACTTATTGAGGATTGCTTTCACTCAATATATGGCAATTTGCTTGTTTACATAGCCGTTCAACCAGAAATGAGCTTCATCACTAAACCCAATTTTACGATAAAAAAGTGGATCAAGTTCAGTCTGTACTAGGGCCCAATCAGCAAACAAACGACGCTTATTATGGTGAAGTCGCTTTAGTTCTTGAACCAGTTGGATCTTGTATGGGTGTAAACTGAGATCTTTACGCAAACTTTTCCATGTGGTGGATGCACAGAGTCCAACTTGCTGTGAACGTTGACGAATAGACAAATCTGGATCATCATTAACAATATGACTTAAAGCAGGTATATTTTCTTCTGTACGTACAGTTTTTTGTCTTGTTGTTGTTGCATCGAGGAGAAAAAATGTTATCCGAAATCTATCGATAGTTCGACGAATAAGATGCTCTGATGAGCGATTATGTAAACCTTAAATTTCACGAAGTGCTCTATTAATTTGGCGAATAGAACATGGCTTCTACCTTCTGTCAAATCACAGTTATCCCTGTCGAAAGTTCTATCACTCTAAAAAAACGCCTGATAATATTCTGTAACATGTTACTCAGTAATTGGGATATTCCTGTTGGGTTCAATAAAAGATTCTTATATCAATATTTTGGCATCACCTGTGAAGTTCCCAGACCTAAATCTGATCGAATATCTTTGTAGTAGGGGAGCCCGGCCCGCTAAATTTTCAGTTACTAAAGCGTCATGGGGACCGATTAGATTGTGAAGATTTAGGCCTAAAACGAAAAATTATTTATGTTCATTTTGCCATTTTAGTGAGGAGGAGAGCGTGTGCTAATTTTCAAAAATGTTAAAAAAATCATTCACATAAAAATACTCGAGCGCGTCAGGCATTCACGGTGTTTACCCGCTTTGTTTTTCTAACAACCGAGAGATATTATTCTGACGAGTATTTAGGGGAGGATGGCTGTAGAAAAGGGTAGAAAAAAAAAAAAAAAAAAGTTATTCGAGCGTGTCAGATATTTGAAGGGAATATTTAGAAAACTCAAAAAAGTGTCTTATTAAAATATCTGACGATTTGGATGTGATCAAAAGTTATGGTAGATTTTTGAAAATGTAAAAAAAAAAAGTGACCTTGAAATACTCGAGCGCGTCAGATTTTTACACAAACGGTTCAACTTGATGTTCTAGTCGTCCCAAATGATAATCTGACAAATATATGAAGGAATATTCTTAATCTGAAAATTTGAAAGAAAAAAATTTTTTTTCCAATTTCTGAATGGAATAAATTATTACGCATATATGTAGGTGTAATTTTATCATTATTTATTAATACAAAAATAGATAAAAACGTATAAAAAAATTTTTTTAATCTTCATCCTCACTGGATTGATCTTCAAAATTGATTCCTCCTTGGTCGATTTCTTCTTCATTTTCTGTTTCTGTAAGAAGGAAGGGTTATAAACTTTAAAATTTTCTATTTCTTTTGTATTATAGTATTAAAAAAAACGTACCTGAATCTACAGTATCTCCTGATATGTCAGGTGTTATGACAATATCTTCGTATACTGCAGGAAGTTGGCTACCAAGAAACCAAGTCGGCTCTAATTTTCCATCAACATTTGTCCATCCACAGTTAATTGGTTGCATCTCAGTTACGATTCGATAATGAGCATTCCTCCACAAGCATGCGATGTATTTAGATCTTAATAAATGTTGCCGTAGCTCTGATTGGCAAGGTGGCAAGTTACAACCGTCGTAGTTACGCACATTTAGCGAGAAGGGCTGAGACGTGTCTGATACTTTATATGTCTTATTGAATATTTCCATCCTAGCATAATTGACATCATTTAGTTTTTTTAAACCATATAGATGGCAGATAAAAGATTCCATCGTAAGAAATAATTCTTCAATATCAAAAGCTTCAGTTCCCAAATTAGCAAAAGCTTTTTGAAAAGTTACAGATTCCATTAAAATTTTCAAAGGTCTTTTTTTGCCTCGTCTGTAAAAAGCTGGGTTATAATCACATCCCGTTAGCGCATGTAAAGCTGGCAGTGCTTGCGAAACAAGTAGGCCTAATTTAGCAAAAAGAGCGGACATGTCGATATATCGGCGTGCATTACCGACTCCAAAATCAATCCAAATTTTTACCGATGTTTGTATGTGTTCCATATTTGCCAACATAATTATAACGATATCTGTATCAGAAGCTCTGATGGTAACTGTGGATTTTTCTTCCATTTGACACGCAAAAAATACAACCTTTGTATCTGCTTCTTCATGATCGGGGCATGACAGGTCATGATCAATAATTCGTGAAACTCTATTATCGATAACACGATATACGTAACACGAATCATGGTTCAGAAATATAGTTTTGTTACCAATTATCGGTTTCATTTCCTGATCAGCCCAATGTTCAATGAGAAATTTAACCAAAGCTTCTTTAAACTTAATGTTTTTTAAATCCTTGCTAAAGTCAGAAGTTCTAATTTGCTGAGGACCAGCAATATGAAAATCTTTATCATCCACATTGCCTCGAAGAGTATGTTCACAATCTTTAATTGAAGGTGTGAAGTAACGATCAAATATAATTGCTACACTATCAGCTGAAGTATTTACAAGAGATTGCAAAATCTTTTTCGATAAATCTCCAAAACTGCGCGGCATTTGTTTAAAAGTATGCAGAAAGAAGAAACCATCTACAATAAGACAATCTAACTTCTCTGGCGGTTGTTCAATTTTTTCAACTTTTTTTTCTAGTTCTTCAATTAGTATCGATTTTGTAGTTTTATTTAAGGACCCATCTATATGGCATAGTGATAGCGGAACTGGCGTTATGGGGAAACACAGTACTTTTTCCAAATTTAGATTAGTATCCTGAGATAAAGCTAATAATCTACCAAATAAATCTCGCTGCAGTTTTACTTCATGTACTTTTTGTCCAATCTTCATCGACTTTTTCTTCTTTAGGCTTGCAAAAGACAAAATCGGATTTTTCTTTAATGATTTGTGAAATCTATCCGAATCCATATTACACTCAGTTATGAACTGATCGCGAAGAAACATCCCAGACGAAACCGTTTTTAACAAGCAATTAGCTACTTCTGGGGTTGCAGCCTGCCCAGTAGAGATATTATAGAGTTGATCTTTATCTATAGAAGAAGAAAACGGATTAGTGGTCTGTTCAATGCTACACATGAAAGCTTTAATTTGCTTCTGATGCTTTTCGATTCTATCTGGGTGTAGGTCTGCTGCGACGTCTTCATTACTGTTACTCATACCTGCACGATTCAAAACATGTGAAATTATTCGAGTTCGAGCTCCGTGATTTCGCGCCCAACGTTGTCTGGCAGAAATAGAGGACGTTAGATTTACGATTCCTGTGAGCCGACGTGCTGCTTCACCATTAATGGTTTGCTCCAATGTTAAGTCAACCGGGATCCGCGAGAATGGTTTATTGGTTCTCCTGATACCAAACGATCCTTTTGAAATTTCTGCTTGGAGGCCTGGATGTGTCTCATTAATGTGCTGTAGTTGATTTAAGTAAAACACTAGCCACCGACTGTAATTTTGCTGATTAAAGTAAAAGAATAAACTCACAATTTTTCCGAGGGAGTAATAGTACAGATCAAAATCTCCAACTCTTATACTTCGAATAAATAGATGGTATAGATTTATAAAATCAATATACATGGCATAAAATTGTGGCGTTTTACCGTGTTTACCTTCTAAAGTCTCTGCTGTATAGTTCTCATATAATTGGAGTAGATTTTGTGTTTCTGAATGTCGTACTTGAGGCGAGTGATCTCGAAGTTGCGAGAATGCGGTGAGATAATCAATCACAGATTCTTCAACTGATAAACTTTCCTTTTCCAAAAAAGAATGAAAGTGGAATTGTTGTAATGATAACGCCATAATAGAATGTAATCTTTTACACCTATTATAATTTTTTCCACTAATGATACCCGAAACTGAGCCTTCAGCAATCAGATCAGAATCAACCATAATATTGGTGAGTCCGCATTCTTCTATAAAGCTACCAACTGCTTTAAAAAAAGCCATTTCGACATGGAAGGCCCCCATGTGAATGAAAATGTTATCAAATTTTGGTGATTCTTGGGTTTGAATGCAATAACTTGTTCGAGCTATAGCTAAATCATATGTAATTTGAATGTATGGAGCATTACATTCTTTTGCAATTTCTTGGCTTAATTCTAAAGTTTTTAACACTGTAGAATGATTAGTAGGAGATTCATTGATGGGAGTTAGATACGAAATTTTCTGAACTGATGAATTATCAATTATAATTTTACTGTGATATCCAACCCTCATTGGAGTGTCATGTATACTGAATTTATGCGATAACATCCACATAGCATCTAATTGTTTAGTTATAGTCAAATTTGTAGGTTCTTTGTTGAGTGCGGAAATATCAAGCTGATTCCAAGTGGCTATTTTTAATTTTTTAGTGAATGGGCGCATTTCAAAAGTTATTTCTTGGAAGGCTCGACGTTTTCGGTTTCTCGATGTCGAAGGCGTAGATTCAGAAATATTACTTGGTACAGTTTCACTAGAAATTTCACTGGAGGTTAAGGGTATGATAGGCAATGGATCTTCATTTTGAATAATATTTTGAAAAATTATTCCCACCGTGTCATGGAGAGTGTCTTTGCCGTTTAGCGTTTCAACAAAGCGATCGAAGTTGTCAAAGGCAACGGCTGTATTTAAATCTGGACGACGTAAAATATCTTCAGGACATGTGTAAGCGCTGTTTGCTGTAGAAAAAGTTAATTCAGTCTCCAATTCTTCTAAAACAGTATATGAACAGCAATGTCCATATTTAGACAGCAAGTTGATTATTTTCTTGCTGTTACATAAGCTTTTCACGGCCAGACCAAGTGTAATATGTTTGGAAGTTTTAATTTTATGGCTGGAAACAGCATATACCAAGTCTTGCCCAATAGAATAAATTGTTAGATCGTTTTTGCTTTCTTTTACTTGACGTCTTTTTCGTGATAAATGTGAAACATCCCCCGAAATAAATGTTTCCAAAAAACACGTTAAAAGTTCTGGCACATAATCACATTCACCTTTAATTAAGTCTTCAGCAGTGCAATCATCAGGCAACTTCGTTGTCGTAGAATCTAAAATTTCGTTTCGAAGTTGTATTGCAACTGAACGAATTTGTTCCTTCATTGACATGACTTCAAAAATATTATTATAATCAACAATATTGGCTGAGATCGGAGCAAGAAATTTTTTTCTATTAGCATAAATAATTTTTATCTTCTTTGCAAAAGTCTCCATTATCTTAGTTTCTAAATGACGGTCTGAAAATGAGGTGCTGTTTATGGTTTCCGATAATAATTTGTACTGTTCAATTAACAATCTATGGTATTCCTTTTTTACATGATCAAAAAACAGGCATTCATTTTTTTTGACAACGTATTCCTCCAAAATTTCACATAATAAATCATAAGCTGTACTAAAAGCCTTTCGCTTTTTGACAAAATTACTTTCTTCTGTTTTACTGATTTCACGCAAGTATTGGTCTTTACAGCATTTATGATAGGGAATGGACGAGCTATCAGTAAAGGAACTAATTTTTTCCAACATTTCAACATCATTGTGTTCGGTAGCTGCACTTTTTAACGATTCTATTGTTCGCGATTTATTGATTGCTAATGGCACTACACGGCCATGACGTCTTTTCCTGGACTTTTTGCAAATAAAACATTCCAAATCTTCATTAATAACCGGCTTATCAGCACCCACCTGCTCATCATCAACATCCAATGCATCATCACTATCGTTCAAGTTTGATTCAGGATTGTTTGATGGACCCGCTCTGAAATTATTGGACCCATAATTAGAATCAGTATTTTTTCCCTATTTTCAAAATAAAAATAATTCATTATGTAAAAAAAATATTTGATATTGTGGTGAAGCTATTAGCCAAAAAAAAATATAATAAAAGCTTATCAAAATTTGATTTAAAAAAATGAATGCTATGATTTTTACTTAGGATATAATCACACAATGAATAATATATTACATTAAAACTTACTCATCTGCTGTTTTTCCAGTAGTTTGCGTTGTGCTAGAAATAGATAATTCTGAACTCTCTCCAGCAATTTCTGGAGTATCATCACGTTCCTGAGCACTTTCTGGTGTTATTTCATCATTTTTTTGAAAATCGTACGGTATTTTTATAGCTGTAAAAAGTTTGTAGCACTGTATATGATATCCATCGTTTAAAGATGTTTCATTAGAAATTTTAACCGTAGCATAAGCATTACTAGATTTTCTTCGAACTGGTTTTACTTTACGATACTCCAAAATAGTTATACATTTTCTTAAAGTATCGGGTGTGAAGTTTTTAATTTTTTCACATGTTTCTTTCTCACAAAGTACACATTTCACTGTTACATTGCTCATTATTGCAATGCATATAAAATTGATTGCATTGAATTAATAAAATTATTGTAAAACACAACAAATAAATCAAAACACCATACATCGACGAAACACAAACAAGTTATTATGATCAGCTGTTAAATCAATATGGCGGCAGATAGTAGTGTGGGGATGGTGCGAGAGAGTGAAATATAAAGAAAGAGTGAGAAGGAAACAGAGGCGCGGAGTTTCAATCCAGTTCTCAGCAGCTGTACGCACCACACTTTATTTATGGTTTAAGCTACATAGCCCCATGAAAATCGTCAGATTATTTTTATTCTGTAATTCTTACAGGATTTCCTTCAAAATAAAAAAAAATTTAATCGCGCTCGAGTATTTCACAGTGACGTTTTTTTTTTACAATTTTGCCACTTACCCATTTCCTTATGCCACGCAAAAATTATCAGATTATTGAAATATAGTCTGTTCTGTATGTATTTAACTTACCTGGCCTTAATCTGACACGCTCGAGTTTTTCTAAGGATTGTTTTTTTTTTACAAATCTGACGGGCTGTCCTCGGAGCACGCCCTTATATAAAGGGTTTATATATGGTAGGAGTACATTACAAGGAATAAGGTTTCTCCTCATATAGTTTTCTGACGCGCTCGAGTAACTCTTCAAATCCCCTCTTGGGCTCCCCTACTATTGGGATTCAATGGAAGGTCGACGTTGTCGCCAACAAGGGCAATTCCTCTGAGAGAGGGAAAACAGCTGATTAATCGATTTTTACTCTTTCTAATCTACAGACCAACTAGATTTCAATAATGCCCAACAGAACCTATTATTATTAATGTACGATATGACCTATCGATACTGAATATCATTTTGTAACATTGTATGACTATCACTCCATTGATTGTTTTTCATTTTTATTTCTCTTTAATTGAATTTTTTCAATAACTTGATGATTTCTTCGTTTGTGTTCAACGAAAAATGTATCAATTTTAGTCGCATATATCGGTGTCACACAGGAGATATCTGAAAAATTTCAAGACATCTAATTTTTTTTCTTGAATTTTCTTATGTATTTTTATTTAAACTTTCAGTAGAAGAGAATTGAGTTTAATCGAAATGGATATCTTACCTTTGCCAGTATTACCAGCAACAAGCATATAGGTCGCATCCCCCAATTTTTCAAGAACACTTAGTAGACTTTTCAGTGAGACAACTTTCGTCCACGTAGCTTTGCCAAACTCAATTGCAAACTGCTTCTTCCTCACGCATAACATATTATCTGTCATTTCTTTATCCACCAGGTAGAAATCTTCGATGTCGGGATATGTTCCTAATAAATCCGTTGACGCATCTTTGCACAAAGATTTAAAAGCAGATAAAATAGGACGGTAACCTGTGCATCTGCAGATATTCCCTCCAAAGGAATTTTCAACTTCTTTCATTGTGGGTTTTCCATTTTTCGATAGTGCGTACATATTCATGACCATGCCCGAGGAACAGAATCCACACTGCGTGCCATTGAAACTGGCCAATGCTAACTGGATAGGATTATATTGGGTGAGAGGATCTCCAATGCCCTCTATTGTGTCGATCTTCCAACCATGACATGTAAGGGCGGCAATAAGACACTGTAAATACAACAATAATATAACAGATTTAATTTAAACAAATTTTTATCTATTTATTCATTTTATTATCTGAAATTCTCAGAATAAACCATGAAATAAAAATAATTGAACGAGAATTCCAACACTTGATAGCTATTTCGTCTCTAGACCTCTTCAGAAATGTATTGAATTCAGATTCAAATATATCACAAGTACAAAATTTAACTCACCATATAAGATAAAACCTGGAAATAATAAACTCGAAGTAAGCTTTAAAGTATCCAAAATAAAACAGAAATGATCAACGTCTTGTTACGGATAACCTATTACTATTTGTACCCGGAACACAGAAAAAGATAACAAAACTTATTTCTCCAATAATGTCCCATGATAATAAAAATAACCAGAATTTCAAAAATAATAAATAATTAAGGAATATAGTGTGGATACTTAGACTCTATATGAATTTATTCCATAATTTAAAAATCAATTTGAAGGTGAGTCATTACTTGATAGAAGTAAAATTTAAATGACTTCAAATTGAGAATTATATATTCTAACTCCTACAATATATATTGAAACTATATACAAAAACTATCAAATTGATATCCTTATATATAATCAATATAAAATATTTTTCAATGTCTGAAAAATGTATTGAATTCAGAATTCAGATTCAAATATATCACGAGATCAAAATTTATATTTAATTCATATTTTGATTCGATTATTTTATTCCTTCTGATGCTGTGTAATGAGTGTTCATTCTATATACGTCTGCTAAATTTTAACTGTGTTTTCTAAGACATATAATTAATAAATTTTTTGTTAAAAAAATTATAAAATTAAGATATTTAGTGAGGTTAGCATAATTAATCTGTGTGATATTCAAGATATTATTCTGATTTTCACAAATTTTGGTGTAATATAATCTGAATATACATTCTGTCAAGAAAGTACCGGGAATTATCGATTTAAATCTGGCGAGGCAATGAGGCAGGTAAAAAATTTTTTTCCTAGGTTGGTACCACTGTCCTTAATTACTATGCCAATCTTGAGCGGGAGCTGTCAACTAGTGTGTTTGCAACAGCTGATTAAGTCAGTCGATGTCAGAGTGCGTGCCGATTTTTACTATGGGTGATTACGTTGAGCAAAGAATTTCTTTAAAGTTTTGTGTTGCAAATAAATTTTCGTGTACCGATGCATTGAAAATATTGCAAAAGGCCTTTGGTGATAATGCTCTATCGAAAACTCGTGCATATCAGTGGTACAGAGCCTTCAAAGACGGTCGTGAAGTGGTCGCCCATCGACGGCTTCGATCGAAGAAAACGTCGATAAAATTAAGGAAAGGGTGCTGGAAAACCGTCGTACCAGCTTGAGAGAGATAGCACATGATCTTGAGATATCCCACGAGTCCGCACGTATGATTTTGATTGATATTTTGGGCATGAGAAAGGTGGCCGCACGACTCGTACCGAAAGACCTGAATTTTCTTCAAAAACGTCATCGCGAACAGGTTGCTTCAGACATGCTGGATCGCTGTAATTCCGATTCTACATTCATGGAACGCATTATAACTGGTGATGAGACCTGGGTCTACGAGTACGATATGCAAACAAGCCAGCAATCATCGGAATGGGTGGCAAAAAATGAGCCGAAACCGAAAAAACCACGCCAAAGCCGCTCGAAAATGAAGGTGATGCTTATTGTTTTCTTCGATATCCGTGGCGTGGTGCACTACGAATTCGTTCCAGAGGGTCAGACGGTAAACAATGAGTATTACCTAGGCGTTATGAAACGTTTGCGTGAGCGTATCCGTGAGAAGCGGCCAAATTTGTGGGCGAACAACTCATGGATTTTTCATGACGATAACGCGCCTTTTCACCGAGCTACGATTGTGACTGACTTTCTCGCCAAAAACTCAACAACGTGCTTCAGCAACCACCGTATTCGCCGGATTTGGCTGCCTGCGACTTTTTCCTCTTCCCAAAACTAAAATTGCCCCGTCGTGGCACCCGTTTTGAGTCGATTGAAGCCATAAAACAAAATTCGGCGCGAGAGCTAAAGTCCATCCCGGAAAGCGCCTATAAAAAATGTTTCGATAATTGGAAGTGCCGTTGGCATAGATGTATTCCACCAAATAGAGCAACTGGAGCCTATGTTGAAGGCGACCCAATAAATTTTGACGATTAAATGTAAAAATGTTGTTTTAATTGAAAATTCCCGGTACTTTCTTGACAGAGTAGTATATTCAACGTTATGCTATCTGCAGCAGTGAACATTTTAGAATTTGATCACGTTGAATTAAATTCTATCACTTGAATATGGTATAAGGATATTTGGAAATGTTATTTTGTTAATTAATTTCTTTTCTGATTTGAATTTTGGTTCAGAAAAATTAAAAAAAGGTGAAATAACAGAACGACATTTTTATACTTATTCAATCAAGTACAAAGTATGATTTATGTTGTTTTCAGCACTCAATAAACCAAAACGATGGAAAATACATTATTTTAGATTCATTACTCTTGATAGATCTATTATGCATTATATATTTTGTAATGATTTTTTATTGATAGACAACAATACCCTTGAAATATATGGAAATATTCTAACTGATACGGCATGATTATATTTCCTTATAATGACCACAAATTTACCTACTGATTTTACAAAGTAATTTTGAGCATTTAACTAAGTAATAACTCATGCGTGAAATCGTTCAATTGTCACGAAGAAAATGCAAATTTCGAAACCAAGCGAAGTTATCGAGAATGAAAGGGAATATTAGCAGTTAATATTAATTTATGCATGTTTTTAACTTCAACCTACAGAATTCACTGCTAGATATTGGTCTTCACCAGGTTTTTTGACAGCTACCACACAAGTCCCACAGCCACCTTCGTTACACATCCGTTTGGTTCCCATAAAAAACATTTTTCGACGAAGGTAATCATTGAGAGTGGTTTTTGGAAGTACATCTAAGGCATTTACTGAAAGAAATGATTTATTAATGAGTTCATTGTGAAAACCACTCCTCTTAACTTACCAGTATGTTTCACTCCTTGAATAGTGATTTCGATGGAATTTTTGGTATCCAGATCACTTTTGGGATCTTCATTTTCGCTACTAGAGAACCAATTAAACATTTTTACGTCCTCTTAGGAATAATTTAACTTTGAAATTCTAAATAATCTGCAAAATAAATAAGTCTACTTAAACTTAGTTGTTTGACTCGATTTGCATACTCTAATTGATGATAATCTATATTAAATAAGGTTATTCTGATTTTCACAAATTTTCATGGTTATTAAACTGTTTCAGACGTTACTATTTGGTAGTTGATCATCATTAAAACAAGTTGTAGAAATTACTATGTTTTACCACCAATAAACTGATATTTTACACATTTAATTGTGACTCGAGTTTCAGTAATTAACTATCCCATCTTCAGACAACTGAAGACTGAAGCAGAACAGGGTGTTTATGCATATACAGAGGTGAACGAAATAGGTTAAAAAGGGTTTAGGATGAGAGGACGCCTAACCATTAAAATGTCGGCACGTCAAAGAAGATTGGTGAACAGAAGTTACTTATATTCTGTCAAGAAAGTACCGGGAATTATCGATTTAAATCTTGCGGGGCAATGAGGCAGGTAAAATTTTTTTTTCCTAGGTTGGTACCACTGTCCTCAATTACTATGCCAAGCTTGAGCGGGATCTGTCAACTAGTGTGTTTGCAACAGCTGATTAAGTCAGTCGATGTCAGAGTGCGTGCCGATTTTTACTATGGGTGATTACGTTGAGCAAAGAATTTGTTTAAAGTTTTGTGTTGCAAATGAACTTTCGTGTGCCGATGCATTGGAAATGTTGCAAAAGGCATTTGGTGATAATGCTCTATCGAAAACTCGTGCATATCAGTGGTACAGAGCCTTCAAGGACGGTCGTGAAGTGGTCGCCCATCGACGGCTTCGATCGAAGATAACGTCGATAAAATTAAGGAAAGGGTGCTGGAAAACCCTTGTACCAGCTTGAGAGAGATAGCACATGACCTTAAGATATCCCACGAGCCCGCACGTACGATTTTGATTGATATTTTGGGCATGAGAAAGGTGGCCGCACGACTCGTACCGAAAGACCTGAATTTTCTTCAAAAACGTCATCGCGAACAGGTTGCTTCAGACATGCTGGATCGCTGTAATTCCGATTCTACATTCATGGAACGCATTATAACTGGTGATGAGACCTGGGTCTACGAGTACGATATGCAAACAAGCCAGCAATCATCGGAATGGGTGGCAAAAAATGAGCAGAAACTGAAAAAACCACGCCAAAGCCGCTCGAAAATGAAGGTGATGCTCATTGTTTTCTTCGCCACTATCCGTGGCGTGGTGCACTACGAATTCGTTCCAGAGGGTCAGACGGTAAACAAGGAGTATTACCTAGGGGTTATGAAACGTTTGCGTGAGCGTATCCGTAAGAAGCGGCCAAATTTGTGGGCGAACAACTCATGGATTTTGCATGACGATAACGCGCCTTCTCACCGAGCTACGATTGTGACTGACTTTCTCGCCAAAAACTCAACAAACGTGCTTCAGCAACCACCGTATTCGTCGGATTTGGCTCCCTGCGACTTTTTCCTCTTCCCAAAACTAAAATTGTCCCTTCGTGGCACCCGTTTTGAGTCGATTGAAGCCATAAAACAAAATTTGGCGCGAGAGCTAAAGTCCATCCCGGAAAGCGCCTATAAAAAATGTTTCGATAATTGGAAGTGCCATTGGCATAGATGTATTGGAGCAAATGGAGCCTATTTTGAAGGCGACCCAATAAATTTTGACGATTAAATGTAAAAATGTTGTTTTAATTGAAAATTGCCGGTACTTTCTTGACAGAGTAGTATTTAAATATTTCAAAAATTTTGAATTTAAATAGATCCGTCATTCCTTATTTTTATATTATTTTTATTGTGAACTAATTCGAAAATTTCAACAATCAAGTTTCTTTCCTTTCGATTCTACATGTAAAATTTTGAGATTATCTTTTGTCGGAAAAGGATGACTGTTTTCTGAACAATGAGTGGCAAAAGTAGAAGTTTGCTTATTTTTCATGAAATTCATTTTACGGTCGTTGAACTTCGTCTTGAAGGAATCTCCCGTCTGTCCTATATATTTATTACTGCATATCGAACAAGATAACTCATAAACTCCCGATTTATGTATGTTTGGAGTTGGGTTCTTTGCATTAAATAATACGGATGATAATTTGTTTTGTGTTTTGAAAGTAATATTAACATCTAATTTTGAAAAACTATTGGTCACTTTTTGAATCATGCTACCGAAGTACGATAAAAATGAATTTTTCGTTTTCTTCATTATTTCTTTAGTTTTTATGGTGGGATAAATTTGGTTTATAGCTATTTTAGATTGTTTCTGTTGAATTAAATTATCTATTATATTGGGGTTGAAACCGTTGTTCGCGGCTTTCGATTTAATAGTTTGGACTTCAGCTTCGCGGTTATTTTTGATAAGGGTAATGCTAAAGCATTATGAATCATCGATTGATACCCTGACTTTTTTGTTGATATGTCAATAGGAATACATATATCAGTGGATGTGGGTTTTCTGAATACGTTGAAAATCTATTCTACTATTCTAGTATGATATCGAGAGGTCTTAAAATATAATTCTATTGTCTGATTTTGATCTAATTTGAATTTAAATTTTGGGTGAATATTATTTAAGAAATTCAAAAATTGACTCAGTTGTCTGGATGTTCCGGAAATACACGTGGGTATATCGTCTACGTATCTGTACCAGAAATGAAAATTTACTGGTAATTTTGAATTGAAGATTTTATTTTATATTTCAGATATGAATATATCTGCAAGGAGTGTACTCAGTGGTGAGCCCATAGCACGGCCGTTCAGTTGTTCGTATATTTTATTGTTAAATTGAAAATATTTTTTAAGCAGGCATTGTTCTAAAAGGGCGATGAAATCATGGGATTCACATGTGATTTTTCAAGAATTTCTGGAGCTAAATGAATGCTTTAATTTCACGCCATACCAGAAATAATAACATTCATTTAAATTTTTGGAAGTTTATACATCAAGGTCGTTGCAGTGATCAAAACATGAATACTTGAATATTTTAATGCAATTTATATACTAATGAGAGACAAAAATTAGTAAAATTCATTCAACTATTAACGTATGTCTTCATTAAAGCAGTCGATTATCTGAAAAATATTCAGTAAAGTTGTTGATACTTTGCGAATATAGATAGAAAAACTGATTTTGGCAAATATATCAATTCGACCAATTTAACAAGAGTTAATTCTTCCTTTGAAATACCAATAACATTACTATGTGCATTCATATCACAGAAAACTCACCATTCGAAGTTTATCTCCGCAACACAGCAAATAAAATTGGTCCAATGGTTGAAACAACAATGATTAGCATATAACATCAGCATCTTGTCCCATTAGAAGTGAAAAATAGTGATTTGCATAACGAGATTTTGATGCATATATTATTAAAAGTCTCCTGACAGTCATACATTCTAAACAATATTTACATGTATCAGGACCGTCTCTCTGCTAAACTGAAGAATTTCAAAATTTGAATATAAAAACAGATTTAATCTGTTAGTCTTCTACAATTTTTATTTAATAGAAGCATAAAATCGAAACTCATTATACAATATTAAATGGATTTGATTGAAGAATTTCATAAAATTATTCCGTCAATACTAGTCTGAGCAATTGGTGGTACCAAGTAGTGAATAATATATATATATATATATATATATATATATATATATATATATATATATGTTTTTTCGAAATTTTGAGGCAATCGAAATTATTGGGTTGTTCGGAAGGTAATTTAGTTTTTTTTTGGGTAAATGAAAGACAATTTTCGTATAATGAATAAATATTTTATTATATTATATATTGGCCATTCTGGTCCAACAAGGTTTGCCATATTTCTGGTAGTAGCATGATTCCAGGCTTATAAAATTTTTAGTCTTTGCTGAAAAAAAACTGATCCAGGTGGTTTTGACCTCTTAATTTCAAGTGAAGGTTTTACCGTCCAAAAAAGTTTGCAATGAACGGAATAAATGATAATCCGAAGGCGCCAGCTCTGGAGAATATGGTGGGTATAGCAGTGTGTCTCATTCAAGCTGTGAAAGCTTTTGGCGAGTGACCAAACTTGTATGAGGTCTCGCATTATCTTGGTGGAACACTACACTTTTTTGTTGAAGTGCATCATTCAGTTTGTCCAGCTGATGACAGTAGACTTTCGAATTGATTACGAGATTGCAACATGGCTTCAGAAGAGGGAGATCTACCACAACTGTCCTGGTACAGATATTAAAATTCATTATGGAGGCACTCGATAGTTCCGATGAGGTAATTTTAACCTGCATGGATTTGAGTGAGGCATTCGATTGCGTCGATCACGGGAAGCTGCTGTCCAAGCTGAAATACGTTGGAGTCCGGGGGTTAGTACTGGATCTGATAAAATCCTATTTGCAAGATCGTGGCCAAGTTGTGTACCTCCATGAGAAAATATCTTCCACGAGGAAAATTATCAGAGGACTACTCCAGGAATCTGTGCTTGGACCAATTATATTTGCTCTATACATGGTTGACTTGGTGCACAATGTTATAGCGGATGATGAAATTCTGTTTGCAGATGATGTATCTTTCCTGAACAGAGCAAGAGGTGAAACAATACTGCAAGAGAAATCGAATAAATCCATAGATAGTGCAGTTGGTTGGTTCAAAAATAACAGCATGACGGTAAATACCGATAAAACGAAAGAACTGGTATTCACCACAAAGAGAAGCAACAAAGAAAGTGTCTCCTTGCTCGGCTTATCAATCAGCGGTAACTTGGGTTGGGAACAACAAGTGGATGTATGAATGTGGGTGTATGATGTAATGAAAAACTTTCGACAGCACTGCTATTTCATGGAAGGATGACCTATGGCATTGTCCTTTGGGGTGCGTCTTCAGAGGCTGGCGGATTCTTTCTAAAACAAAAAATGCGATCAGAGTAGTAGCTGGACCGCATGACAATCTCTAGACCGCTTTTAATAAAGAATGCAATACTTACCGCGTTTCTTGAGTGCCTCTCATATGTCCATAACAACAGAAACAAATTTCAAAAGCACTCAAGCGTTCACGGTCATCTAACACGATTCAGAGACAAATATGTGCCTCCGTTGCATCGACTGGAGAAAACACGGAACATGCATATACATAATGGTTTCAAATTATAACAAGTATAGCAAACTCCTCGACAGCATAACAACGCTTTAGGCAGCGCGAGTAGCAACGGAAGTGGCTGAGTGTTATCGATGTTCAAGGAAGGATGAAAAAGCATCATGTCTTCGTCGTACACGAACGTTTTTTTCCTTTATTTGTAATTTGATAGTTTTTAATAACATATCGATAAATTCATTCTGGTCCATATTTTTTCTAATATCTATTCATGTATTAAACATTCTCAATCTTATAAGTTCCTCTGTGTTCTAATGTTGTCTTAGTCAAGGAAAATTATAATGTTAAATCTAGAATTCTCGATTACTCAATAATCTCATAGGAATTAAACAGTTTCTTTTCCTATTGACTTACTTTTATCGAGGTGAAAGAATGTAATTTTATTAGGTTTTAGCGTCGCAAAACATTCTAAAAAATCAAAAAGTTGGTTAACATAATACTTTATTGAGACCCCACATTTATAAACTACTAATCAAAGTTAGTTATTCCTAATGTTACTCTTCACCAGAAAACATAGGTCAAATCTACTATAAAGTATATTGTTTGAAGTCATTCAAACTGCTCATGAATGTCTGTTCTACTGTTGTTGGACCATCTGTGAACAAAGATTAGTGAATGAGTTTATGTAACTTAAAATAATAGTCACATATACTGATAATTTATTCGTCCTACTGAAGAAAAATTCCTGACGATTTGAGTTAGTTTAAGTAGATTCTATCCATATTTTAATAGAACTTATTGCATGAAAGAAAAAAAAAAAGCATTATCGATGCCTATTACCAATCGCCCCTTTTGACTCTGTACCATGACGTAGTGGGGGTGCTTGTTATGACTAAAATCCTAGTTTCATCCCGGTGAAATGGCAGAGTCATGATACCTAAATCAGATACTTCCTATTCCTATTTTCTTTTCTTTCTCTTTCTTGATTGCATACTATCCCATCATTATGTTCCATAGCCTGTACCTATCCTTAACAAGAAAATCTTGGAATCGTACGGCGTAGTCGTGATTCTGTTGAGAAGCAGTGTTATGCTATCTTGCGATCGATTAGAACTTTGTACTCCATACTTGTTCCTGGAACGTGCATATGGACAGGGAATCACGGTTTACTGTTGTTTTTCCTGTCTGATCGTGCTAACTGGGAGCAAACCTATCACCTCACGGACAAAGATGAAACCCTGCTGATTCTCAGTACGGGTTTCTCACCATCGTCTTATCCGCAGCGGTATCCGGAGTGGCTGGCTGGAGGAAAAAGTAGACTTACGACGTTAAGACTTAGGCGCTTTCTCCGTTTCAGTTCTTGAGTGGTCTACGATACAGAAGGAAAAAAGGGACTTTCGATGGTTTTTATCAAAAGTTCTATCGTCTGTTCACTCCCAACTCTCTATTGTTGTCTCCCATACTTGGCGTAGGAACGGTGCAAGCTGGCTAGAGGACAAGGGGAGACTTAGGGCGCTTTCTACTTGGGAAGACCCACCCTCAACTTTGGCCCCATTTTTAGATCCTTAAGCATCCCTGTAGGTTGCTTGGGAACTTCACTCTTGGCAGTCGAGCAGCAACAGCAGTTCCTACGGAGCGAGTGATCCCTGCTGAAAAGCTAACATTGGTGTTATTTTTGAGGTTTGGTCTTTCACAAACACAAAATTGGAACACTTTGCTAATGCAGCTGAGTGCGGTCCTTTTTCGAGGGGCAGATGCCTGCTGGTTCCTCCTCGGTTATACTGGTGCAGGTTCTCTAGTGTTCCTTTCCAGACTTCCTTCTGTATCTCTTTCAGATCTAGGGGTCTGCTAAACTTGAGCAGAAACCCGGGACAACAAAGATGACAATGGTAAATCAATGGTGTAGATGCATGCCGACATGTAATATACATAATATATATATAATAATTCTGAGTATGCATATTACCAATGAAACGTCTGGGTGAGGGAAGGGGGTATGAATTAGAACCCACAGCATTGCTCACTGCCGCTTCCCCACAAAAACATACAAAAAATGAACTTAGCCCAATGAAAAAAAATTAACAATTCTTTAGTGCACTTACCAAATAAAAAGTATTTCGGTTTTGATTTATCAGCATCTTGCCTTGCACTCGCGACTGCATGTCTAATAGCTAGAGGAACACTTACTGTCAGGCATAAAGGTGGTTCACCAATAGCTGAAAAAACACACAAGTCCAACATTAAGCACCTTTTTCCAGCTCAGAAGGCTACTAGTCCTACCCAGTGAACTATAAAGTTGCCTTTGAGACTACAATTTAGAGCAGGAATGTTTGAAAAATTTAAACAGCATGTAAAAAGTCTTCTTAATATGTTGACATATACATTTGTCTTGCAAGAATGGGAAGGTATGTAACAATTAAAAAACTACAAATTATCGAATCGTGAGATTGAATTGAAAATGTTGTCTTTGATTATGAATCTCAAAATCATTCAGATGAAAAAGATCTCAAATTCTGATATTATGCAATGTCTTAATATCAAATTGCATACCTTTGGATTGCAGAACTCCCACAGGATTTGGGTTATTTTTCGGAAACTTCACCCTAAAATCAACAGGTATATCTTTTGGTCCCGGCGGCTTATAAAACCAGGTATTATTGGTCAATTGTCTCCCATCTTTGTCAAAAACAATCTTTTCCGTTGTGAAATATCCAGCTCCCATTATGAAAGCACCTTCCACTTGACCTATATCAACTTCTGGACTCAGAGATGTTCCCAAATCTTCTATCAAGTCAACTCTTGTGATTATATGTTGACCAGTTAAAACATCCAGTAGTACTTCTGTTGCACAGGATCCATAGATGGTGTAGGGTTTTACGAATGGAGCGCTAGGTGAATATCTGAAGATGAAGGATGTTATTTCATAAGTGAAAAATTTAAAATTGAAAGAAATACAAAAATAATTTTATAATGGTTTCATTTGGAAAATAATTTTATGGTATCAAATTATAAGTATGACTGTCTGAAAATAAGATAATACTGAGAAGGTGCAGTAATAAAAATGTATAAACATCTTAATTTTTTGGTAGTTTACTTTGTTTCACTATCACATTGAATTCTAAAAACTTTAAATTATGCTCATCCACCAAATAGCTCAAACAGTTCAATATTTTGAAAAATGTTAACACGTCGATAACTCTTCAGTCCAACTTCGTATCCAAAAAATGAAAATAATTTATAAAAATGTATCTTACCCTACCAAACTTCGTTGTAAAAGTTGTTACGACTTTTCTCTTTTATCATATTTTTGTAGTCCATAAAAATATATAAATGTTCAGTGAAAACCCATACTCACTGATAATTTGCTGACAAATATGTGAACTTAGCATATGCTGCTTGAACTAATTGTTCCCAAGTTTGAGATCCATCGTCCTTTCTGAATGGCGTCATCCGTTCCAATAATTCGTCGCAAGCTTTGTCTATGCCCTGGAAATTTCACGATTAAATGACGAGATCAAGAGTTTTTATAAATGCACTCTTTTTATACTTATGCATATTACAAATTTCCAGCGAAATCTACTGAATTTTTATTTAATTCGATAGCAATGTTTCATCCTTACTTCACGGATTACACCAGAGTACATACAATTTTGAATTTATACTTTTCTAAAAGCAAGAAATATACCTATGCTTTTCTAATTTTTTCACTAACTTTTGCAATCTTAATCAAGTTTAAAGTAGTTCTTTGAATTGTTTTGGCCTTTATTTGATAGAAATCCATCGTGTACTTAATTGAATAATACACATGTTTATTGATTTCTAGTCCGGGTTCGAATCCTGTTCAGATAGAAAAGCAATTTTCTAGTTGGACGGGTGTCTGCCACCATTTCACTGTTGGGTCAAAAATTAACAGTGCTGTGACCTAAAGTGGCGCAAGATCGCAGTACCAAAGCCTACCCAGAACACAACTGAACTCCTAACTCGCACAAGCTAAAAAAGCTTCTGAGGGATCTTCACAGAAGATCTAGGAGTATCCGGATAATAATAATAATAATAGAAGTTGCTTACATGAGATATTTAGTTACATATTTTTTTCAACTGCTTATAAACAGCTTGAGAAAAATAAATGTTGACTGAAACTCGTCTAACTAGAAAATTTCTATCCTACTTAGACGAGACCTAAGCCCAGGACCTTTCGGTTACCACCCCAGAGCTCTAACTACTGAGCTATCAGCACTCACAATATTGATAAAGTCGAAAGAGAACTTGAGCCATGCAATACAGATGACACTTAATAGCATTCTTTCTGTCACTGCTATAACTTAGGTTAAAAATTTATGTTCGTTCAGAAGTCATAACAAAATACATTTATTTTATCTGTAGTTCGTAATAATTGTTAACTGTATGGAAATACTTACATAACAAACAGCTTCTGAAGTCATACTGCCACCTGTAGGAGCGCAATTAGGAGATATCATCGTATTACTTGGGTGAATATTAACTTTTTCCAACGGAATATTGAATTTATATGCGCAAACTTGTGCAGCCTGCAAATATAGATGATAATATACTAAAAAATTATTTTTTCGGAGGAAAATAAGATTTCATACAGAATCTTAAATTTATTTCTCAATTCTTCTTTAAAGTAACATCTTCAAAAGGGAAAATTTAATTGAGAAAAATCAACTTAAGAAATAAGGAGAGGGCCATTTTAAATTTGCATCTTCGATCGGCTATAAATAAAAAACTAATGAATATTTTTCCAAAGTTTTAAATTAGTTATGAAGCCTTGTCATCACCAACCCAATTTTTCAGTACATTGTCAATTGTTTGGGGCTCAATCTAATGAATGGCAATATTGGATGGAGTAGTCCGTAACTTTATGATAGTTCATTTTAATTGGAATGAAATGAGATATTACTTTGTTTCCTATCACTTTATTTACGATTATACAGTAACTCCTTTAAATAATATAACGTCAAAAAAGAACTGAATACAATCAAACAAATAGCCATAAATAATTATTTCGAAACTAAAATAATAAATTCTCTCATAAATAAAAAACAAAAACAACCAATTCGTGAGCAAATATACCCCATTTCCATATCAGATGATTTAGACAAGAAATTCATAGAATTCATTTGTTGGACCAGTCTCACAAAAAATAGCTCAAATTTTGTCAAAAATTAACATAATAACTGCTTTCACACCCTCATATAAAATTTCCAACTTCTTTTTTAATGCAAAAGACAAAAACAACCGGCTGAATAATTCTGGAATCTATAAATTAAGTTGTGCAGTAGCGCATATATAGGACAAACCGGAAGATATTTTCACAAAAGGTACAAAGAACATCAGTCTCCCTTAAGATAACTGTAATTTTGCAAAACATTTTTTCGTAACCGACCATACCTTCCCAAAATTGAATAATCTCGAAACATTGCACGTGGAAGCAAAAGGACATCCTGGAATCCATAGAAATTCACAAATACAAAAAGCTCGTACCGATAATTAAACTATTAAATGAGCAGACGGACCTGTGGCAAACTTTTTGAAGTTTTGCTGAAGCCATCAAGAAATACACACACACACACACATATATATATATATATATATATATATATATATATATATATATATATAATAATATAATGAGATCAATGCTAGTAGACAAGGATAGAATAACACTTTGCAATTCCGAATGCTGCGACGTCGGAATTCACAAGCAATAAATATATCAAATGCTCTAAAAGACTTTCCATGTTTTCTAAGGCCATATATAATAGTTCGAATAACACTTCACAGTTCGAATTAGGAACGATCTAAGTATCGATATTAAAAGAATGAATGATGTCGAACGTAGACAATGAGATGAAACACTAGAAATTGAACAATATTTCATATTGATTACATATATTGTGATATTATTTTTATATTTTAGTATATAATTTTCAATATATATATTATGGAAATTTCGAGATACAATTCTGAATTTAAAATTAGAGAACGTTCTGGCGCGATTTGGTTTTCTATTTCAATACTTTGTTTCATTTCACCATAGTTGTTCATATCTGAGAAGAAAATAGTAGATCTGGCAAGCTTTTAGTATCCTATAAGACACTAGAAGTCTCATCCGTCTATGGTCTATGAACGCAAAGTGAATAAATCTGAGAATTTAGGTGATTAGGATAGTGAAACATTCTCTTGAGGTACTCCAACATGCTATCTAAGGAGTAAGCGATTTCAAATTTGCATTTTTGATCGGCTATAAATAAAAAAAAGATGAATATTATTTTGAATCTATCAGTTTATTAGAAAGATTGATCCTTGACATTTACGAATGAAAAACAATATCATTCGAATGACCGCCACGACTGACTACAGTACCCCACCCGAACAATCAAACTTTCAATACATTGTCGATTGTTTGGGGCTCAATATCATGAATGACAACTTCGATTTCGTGTTCCAAGGCATCGATCGTTTCAGAATGGGTAGCGTAGCACTTATTCTTAATGGATTCCCACAAAAAAGGCCCCCGAGGTGAAATATTAAGCCAATTCGGTCAAAACACAAATGACACAAGTGTTTCCAGACTCGAAATAACCACTACTTCAAAATGCAAACTCTAGATGGCCCATCCTTCACACCAAAAAGGGGCCAAGGCCTTTGCAATTTAGCGAAATTAATCATTTTTCTGTGGCTACAGAGGTAAAAGTCGACTGAATCCTCACCTTGGTATTAATTCCTTGTCCAATCTCTATACCACCGTGGCTTATAGTTACACTTCCATCTCCATGGTAAATTGAAACTGAAACGTTAATGGGTCCAAATGGAGCAAAATAGTATGCCATGGGAACAACAGAAATGCCTTTTTTCTTCCAGCGGTTTTCCTATGGAAAAACTACGATTATCAATAACAAATGTTTATTAATAAAAATATAAATATTCGTTCATTCAAAATCTCTGAAAATAATCCACGGATTGCCTTCTTTGCAGTGATTTGTTCAAACAATTTCAAATCTTTTGTTTCTCGATGTGTTTAATCTGACTCGTTTCAATTTCTCTGAGATTTGTTAGCGAAACGAAAGCAACATGTTACGCCTCTGGAAAATTATATTAATTCAAGTTGTACAGAGTCAACAGAAATTTTTCTATTCTGAAATTATTTGACTATCTTAATATTTTCTGAAGTGAAATATGTCCGAAAGTTAATCTTATTTCTTTAGACTTAATCCTAATCAAACTCTTTTCTTCTACTACACTTGCACATTTCGTTATTTGATAAGTAAGTACATAATATCAGAAACATTTAGAAGAAGAATATTATTCTGAATAATGAAAATCACATAATAAGAAGAGGTTTTTTACTTGATAGAAGGAATATTACAAAATTTGAATATCAAAACAGATTTAATCTGTTAGTCTCCTATAATTTTTATTTAAAAAAAATTTTTTTCGAAAATTTTTAGAATTAAATTAATGTCTTATAAGCACAACTTATATTTAATAGACATATAAAATCAAAACTCAATATGCAATATCAGATGGAATAAATAACCCAACTAATTTAAATTGTCAATTAAAATTTATAGGAGAATTTGAAGGAGACAAAATTTTGTTTCTGATCCTTTTTCAAAAATACAAAACCTAATTTAAGGACTTCTCAGAAAATATAATTCATTTCAAATATTTAATATATATAAATATTTAAATAATTTACTTCAAAAATGTCTCAACATATGTATTATATCTTTAAAAAATAATTAGAATTCCGATAAGGTTTTTATCGGTCCTACTTCACATTTAAAACATGAAACGAACATCGAATATCTTGGATTTTAAAGTTTGTGTGTTCAATAAAAGGATATCACTAGGTTTATCAAGTGAGTTATATTTATTGTTAATTAATTTTATTTTTTGAAGTAGGACCCACGAAGACCTTATCGGGATTCTAATTGATTTTTGAAGTAACTTATTCAAATATATTGAATATTTCAAATAAATTATATTTTCTGAGTCCTTTATGTTTTGTATTTTTGAAAAAGAATTAGTTTTCATAATTGTAAGATCAGAAACAAAATTTTGTCTCCTTCAAATATTTATTTATTAATTTGAATTGCCTTTTCTATATTTGTTGGTTTATTTATTCCATTTGACATTTCATATACAGTTTTGATTATATACGTCTATTAAATGTGAGCTGTGCTTATAAGACATTAATTCAATTCTAAAAATTTTTCAGTAAGATTTTTTTTAAATTAAAATTATAGGAGAATAACAGATTGAACCTGTTTTGATATTCAAATTTTGATAAAAATCACTGTGAAATTAAAACTTTTCAATCATAATAACCAAATGATGTCGATTCTCGACATATTAGAGAAAAAATATTATAACTCAAATATTTCTTATTTTCCCACTTGATGTTTTGATCTTCGGGGCAATTGGTATACCTTCCTTTTTCTATCAAACAAAAAAAGTGTTTTTGAGAACAAGATAATCGTTATTTTATACATTCGTTCAAAAAGTTATCACCTTATTGAAAGCCTCTATATCTTGCTTCCTCTTATCGACATTTGCCCACTCTTTGAGGTCACCTATGTATTCGGAAAGTTTTTTATCTGTAGTGATGTTATTGAGTCTGACATCTAATGGGTCCATATTCAGTTCATATGCCATATGATCCATAATAGATTCGATTAAGGCTAGTCCTTCTGTAGAACCTGAAAGCAGTGCAGAAATTTGAAGAAAACATTTTATATATAGGTTTGAAATAAAAATTCGTGATTAAATTGTCGAAAAGGATTTTTTTAAACAATGAATATCGAAGTGAAATGAGTTTTTCTAGTAAAGGCTTCTTTACTAGTAAAGGCTTCTTTACTAGTAAAGGCTTCTTTACTAGTAAAGGCTTCTTTACTAGTAAAGGCTTCTTTACTAGTAAAGGCTTCTTTACTAGTAAAGGCTTCTTTCTCTGAAATAAAATTAATTACTATGCAATACATTTATAAATACGTAAAGATATTTTAAAATCTTGTCTTCCAAAATTTTAAATTTTATGAACAAACATACCGATTTTGTCACAAGTATGAAGATTTACACTGTGATTTGGACCGGCTGTATGTTCACGCAAAAGATTAGGTTATTCAAGTTCATTCTTAAACTGCTTCGAAGATGGAAATATGTGAGTATAAGAATTTGATGTAATAGTTATAGTTTAGATTGGATATAACTGACGAGTTTCAATAAAACGAAGCTTTTTTCAGCTTGTGCGAGTTAGTTGTGTTCTGGGTAGGCTGTTAATATTGTATTTGCTTTATGTTCGTCATGTTGAATTACTTCGCTGATTTTTTATTTTATTATTATATGTCAGTTGATAAAATTCAAAATTCGTCATTTATGGAACAGTGCTTCTGAGATAATAATGCCTTTCGAAAGATATCGTAAGATATTTATGAAGATTTTGCATTCATTTTATTTCAATGTTTTATCCATTAACTGTGAACCTATAGATTCAACTGATAAGCTGAAAAATTGAGAGGATTGAAGAACCATCAGATAAAATTTTTCAGCAAGCTTTATGACTAGTTCATATTCAAAAGTCCACCACTTCCTTTATATCACACACGATCCTCATGAAATGTTTCATTAGCCTTCTTGTAGTTATTTCACATCTACATGCTTAACTCAGTCATAGGACTGTTGCTATGGTTCCGGTAGCGATCAACGCTGCTTTGCTGAGGATTTTATTGAAATATTCCGATTAGACAATTCTAACGAAATTTTACAAGAAAATGCGCGTTATTATTATTCTTCTAAACGCCAAATTTTTTAACGATCGGATCTATAATCATAAAATATTGAAAAAAGGAAAAAATCTCAAATTTAAATCCCCGCGGAGCCATTGAATCGATTTCGCCCTCGAAAATTATAGATTTTGTGGGAAAACGATAGCACGCTGTTTCTTAGAACAAACGTCCAAAAGCTGAGTAGACAAACTAACTGTTTTCATGAAAATTACACAACAATTTCATAATTCAAATACAACATGGACATTAAAGAGTTAACGAACAGAGTTGCTAACTCCTCGTTACAAAGTCATTGTTTATTGACAAAATGGATAAAATATTTTTTTACAGATGAGCCGCAATTCGATTTCACGAGTCTTGTAAGAATTTAGAGGGAACAAGGACATCCCAGATGACTACTCCAAAATACCTCCAAAACACCATCATATCCATAATTATCCTCTAGTGCGATGAATTAGGAGAACAATTTATCTTTGCAATGATGATATTCCAGGCGCATTAAAGTTGTTCAGAAGACCTTGGAACATGATAGTATCACTATATCAAACTTGCCGCCGATTTCCCCAAACGTGATTCCTATAGAATATTAACGGTTTTATGTGCTAGAGCCATTTTAAGGCGAAATAATCCGCCAGCAAGTATGCAAACAGTTTTTTTCACTGCAATAATGTGATGGAAGAGTTACAACTCCATTCGCTTTTATCTTCATACATTATTTTGCTTTTTCAAATAATTTTAGCTTCTTTATTCCCAATTTCTTAAGTGATCATCATTCAAAATAAATAGGATTTATTTCATATATTTTTTAACGTTTTGTTAATTATTAGACCTGAGATGTGTATAAGAGGAGAAGAAAATTTTTGAAAGTGAGTGTAGTATCGAATCGAAGGTTGATCCTTATAAAACATACAATTCGAAAATTATTTTAATATCGTTCAAAGCATCAAATATATCACAGAAAATTATAATTTGTAATACAATACCTGGTGCTCTTGCCCATGTATTTGCAGGAGTGTCACTTCTAGTGCGATAATAAACGACATCGAAGCGAGCTGAACGATAATTGGTTAATAAAAGATCAAAAATATTAGACTTATTGAAGGATTCGTTTCCACCAACACCGTGATCGCTGTAAATTTTAGCATCCAAATGCTGTATGACTCCACCATCGTTGAATTTCACCTCATAATCGACAGCAAACGGAAAACGTTTTCCAATCACTTCCATATTTTCCTTCAAGCTCAGGGACATACGGACTGGTTTTTGAGTCAACCATGCTGCCAGCGCAGTTGCACAAGAAATTTGGGCGTTTCTGCTTATTTTCGCACCGAATCCACCACCACATCTTCTTATACTCACATTGACTCTGAAAAGAGACGGTTCATATTGAAATTTTCCATAAACTAGAACGAAATTGCAAAGGAGATTGAAGAACTCCGCATCCTCTAAACGTAGTCGATTGATCAATTTTTGTCGATCGATATTGGTCGATAGATCAATTTTTCCGGCGGCTCGATAACTTTAGGACGACCTTCGTGTTCCTTCACGGATCACCCCGGTACGTAGACCACAGAAGCGCTTCGAGGTTGAGGTGGGCGGCACTTAGTTGTTTACAAATGGCGAGTGCGAGAAAAATCGTGACATTTTACGTTTTCTTTCGTGTGTTGCGAAGAAACGGAAAGTCATGCGGAAAATATAATAGTATTACTTTGTAGCCGGATTTTCGGACTTTCGATCCGTACCCGTGGAGTCGACGTGGGATTCGCCCATCGAGATCTTTATGAAAGAAAGTTTAGCATTGTCATTGTCCGTTGCCATGACACTTATATTTTTAATACGGATGGCCGAGGAGAGAAGTTCCGTTTCAAAATGCAGCCCCTACGCAACGGTGTATATCTACCGGGCCCGCTAATGTCTACGTATAGTGCCGCTTTTATGATGCCGAAGTTTCTACACATGCGCTTTATGGAATAGAAACATGGACGTGCTCGTAAGAAGAGTAGTCCCTTTTATTTCGAACCGTTAGAGAAGCAAGTTGTGAAAAATAAACGTCCTGAGCAACTTAAAACATACTCGAGGTAATCGTACCTATAAGAGTCCCCCTTGGTAGCTCTTAGTGAGAAAACTTCTCTTAGATGGTTTAAATAATTGAACGTTTTACGCTTTTGAATGTTTTAATGTAACGCTGTCGGTTAAGGCATGTTCTACAATTGTTCTCCCGATCATTACCTGTTCATTTTCATTTTGTATTTTTGCCTCAGTGATATTAACTCAACCGGACTGTCTTACTAAAATGCATCGTTTTTGCATATAATTAAAGCGTCACGACCGTAACAAGTCACACTAGCGAGCAAAAAAACGGGTCACTAAGATTTTACACTGAGTTTTCCAATAGACTCATGTATTCAAACTGATTCAATAATATTTTGTTCATCATCTATATTTCATTAGAAAATCAACTAAAAAGGCGCAAAATGTAGACATATGGGCTGAAAAACTTGATAAATTAAACAATCTTCGAATAATTCTTCACGATTAATTCATTGTTTATCAGTTGCGTTCAACATTGGCCATGGTTGTCTGTTATCCACACTCCGAAATGAACCATTTCATAAAATAAGTTTACCAATTGAAGATTGTGCGAGAATAGTGGCAGTTATCGAAAATGTGCTGAACCAGAATCTGTTACTAAAAGAATGAATGATACATTTTCTACAGTCCAAAGAATATTGACAAGGCATCAGGAGATAGGCAGGCTGACCAGAAGCCCTGGAACTGGAAGGAGACGGAGCAAATCGTTGAGGGAAAACAGATTCATGGTTTCCACAAGTCCTCGAAATAGCCATCTTACTGCTGTTGATGTTCGAAATCGATTGATGCAGGTACGTCAGATAAACGTAAGTGAATAAACTGTGAAACGACGTCTCTCAGAATCGAACTTACAACCATACGGACCTGCGACAGGTCCAGAACTTCTCAGAGAGCATCGAATTGCACGTCTCCAATTTGCACGAGATCACATAAACTGGTTAGAAGCTCAGTGGGCCCAGGTACTTTTCTCTGATGAATCCAGATTCAGCCTTTGAGGAGCTGATGATCGTAGAAGCATTTATAGACGTCCAGGAAAAAGCTACGTCGATGCCTGTATTGAGGAGCGAGGTCCATTCGGTGGAGGATCTGTTATGGTCTGGGGAGGTGTATTTTTAGAGGGCCGCACAGAGTTGGTTTTTATAAATGAATATTTAACAGTAGTAAGGTACATAGAGGAAATTCTTCTGGACCATGTTGTACCTTATATACTATTTCTGGGAGAACAGGGAATTTTCATGCATGACAATACACTCCCACATACTGCTCGAATAGTGACAGCGTACTCGAATAATAATAATAATAACGTTGATTCACCGTATATGAGGTTGGAATTTCAAGGTTTAACTGGGCAGCACGAAGTCCTGACTTGGATTCCATCGAACGTCTATGGGACTAACTGGGAAGGCGAGTCATAACTATGGTTCCATCGCCCAATAATTTATAAGAGCTCTGTGAAGCTCTTTGTCATGAATGGAAGAATATTCCACAAGAGAATATTCGAAAGCTCATCACGAGCATGCGAAGACGTTTGGAAGCTGTAATCAGGTCACATCTCTTCTGATACTGACATTTCCAAGGTTACGATACTTCTTTGAATTTCGAAGTTTTTGATTTTTTCAAAAAACCTCATTATTTCAATACATATCGAATAGAATTCTTTGAGCAACTCTCTTTTCCGTACAATTTCAGAAATTTCATGATTCTCGTGAAAATTTTAACTAAGAAAAAACAGTGTATGTATTTATATTGTATACTTTCTCTCGGTGTCTGGTTGTTGTACTTTTTAATCGTGGTTCTTTATTTGTGCTGTTCATGTTATTCGCGGTGCATGATATATAACTGATTTGCTTGTACTATTGTGGAATCCTCCGGTTACCTATTTCTGTATTTTCTTTTATTGTAACGTTTACTTACACGTCCAGGTGATGTGGTACAGCGTCAATTTTACAATGTCCTAATCAGTTTGTGTGATATATTTGCGCTCGCTTACTTTGAACCAGTGGCATCCTTGTGAACCAGTATTCCTTGTGAACCAGTGGCATCTTTTAGGGTGAATCACTGAGTAGTCCTGGTAAGCGTCAACATATTGTATGGAGACAGTAAATAACACTGGATATCTAATGCTACTGTGAGTGACTGATGGATCATTGTCTCTGAGATATTGTGGTTGCCCCAGGAAAGTTTAGCAAAATCCTTCAGGTAGTGTGTGGTTGGGTCCATAGTTGGGAATATCTCAGATATTCAATATTGATCGCTATGTCCCAGCGATCAACAAACTAAACGGGCTCTTTTGAATTTAGAATTTTCATACAGATTCATGTTACACTGTCCCGATTTGTATAACTTTCTATTACCAAAGCTCATTCTCCTTATTAATGAAAACTTATAAAACAAAACGAATTAAAAATGTTTATGAAAATGAAATAAATTTTCTTATTTCTTCTAAGGTCTCAATCAAACTACTTTTCTTTCACGATTTTTTTTAATCGACTCATCGAGAACTTACTTATTATGTGCTATGTTCAACATTCTTGCTGCTGAAACTTGACTAAGATCCATCCATTGTGAAGATGGAAACATATCCAAACCATCTTCGGTAGGTATAACCAAACAGCACTGCGTTTCCATGTGAAAATGATACTGGCTACCGATATCGAATGTTCCAGTCAATGTGTGTTTAATGTCTGTGCCTGCAGAGAAAAATAATAATTGTGAAACATGCAAATACAGAATAATTCTCCGAAAACTACAAATTTTAATCTAAAAAATCTCTTAAAACTTTTTCAAACATAAATTGAATAAAATGACTTAGAAACACTATTTCCTCTTAAGACGTCAATTCATCCTCAACGAAATTGATTTGAAAGGTTCCAGTCTACATCCCAATCTAGATCATATCTACCACCCTCTGCAGTAAAAAATTTTTGAGAGGGGCTTGACGAAGTTCTTTGTTGTTTAATGTTCTCACCACAAAATACCACTATTTGATTTGTCTTCGAGAACCTTTCAAAATACAGTTGCTTCGATCATCAGACGAAAATTCTTTTGCTCAAAAATAAGAAGTTTTTCCATTCTTCTTCCACTTAGTTTTGGTGCTCCAAACACTACATAGATTTTATTTTGTCTTGATAGCTCCGGAACTCCTTATAAGATACTATCACACAGTTCTCTAGCACAAATACTATCTCCACAATAATTTTTCTAGCCTGTACATGATGTCTTTGAAGTTCTAGTTGAGTCTAAAATACAGTCCTACTTCCCAGTAAAAATATTGTGGTGATTTCATCTTCACAGGTTTTTTAGGCTTTCTAATTCTGAATATTGCATAGGTTTATGAAACCCTTTTATTGTTGGCAATGGCATATGTTTCTCGTTACTTTAGATTCTGTGATAAACTGGTGTGAAGGAAGAGCTTCAATGATTGCTATTATACATCAACAAAATAAAATACGTCAATTGATTGTACGAGCTGAATTTATTGCCAAATCACATTTATGGAGAAAACACTCGTTCTTTATAACTGAAGCGTCTGTTGACTATATTGTTAAATGCTATTACTCCTGAGTGAAAAAGTTGTCTAATTTTGTGAGATGATATTCCCCTTCTAAATGTATCATAGATTGAAATAGGAAAAGGCTTTTTGAGACAAAATTTTGTTTCTGATCTTACCATTAAGAACACCAATTGCCTTTTAAAAACATGAACACAACTTAAGGATTTCTCAAAAAATAGAATTTATTTGAAATATTCAATATATTTAAAAAAAAGTCATTAAAATTAATAAATAAATATTTAAAGGACTGCTTTTAACTTGATAGAAGAAATATAATCAAATTTGAATATCAAAACAGATTTAATCTGTTAGTCTTCTACAATTTTAATTTCAAAAAAAAAATTTTATTCAAAAAACTTTTAGAATTAAATTGATGTCTACAATAAGCACCGCTTATATTTACTAGACGTCTATAATCAAAACTAAATATATAATGTCAAATGGAATAAATAAACCAACAGATATAAAAAAGTAATTAAAATTAATAAATATTTAAGGGAGACAAAATTTTGTTTCTGATTTTACCATTAAGAACACCAATTGCCTTTTAAAAAACATGATCACAACTTAAGGACTTCTCAAAAAATTTAATTTATTTGAAATATTTAATATATCTAAATATTCAAATAAGTTAATTCAGAAATCTCTCAAAACATGCACTATATCTTCTAAAAACAAATATAGTTTTGGTAATCTCTTCATCGGTCCAAAATAATATTCCAAATATCAAAATCAAAAACTATCACTATATCTCACCATACACGTGTTTACAGGATGATTGCTTCAAACAGACTAACTTTAAAATTCAAGATGGTCTATGTTCTTAACGAAATCACAGAGAAGTGTGTAAGGTGTTTTTAAGGTTATATTTAAATCATTGACATTCCATAATGAGATTTATTAAAGCCTAAATATAATCATATATTATATATAAAATAAAATAGAAAAATGCTTTTTACTTGATAGAAGAAATATAATAAAATTTGAATATTAAAACAGATTTAATCTGTCAGTTTTCTACAATTTTGATTAAAAAAAAAATTTTTATTCAAAAAACTTTTAGAATCAAATTAATGTCTACAATAAGCACCGCTTATATTTAATAGACGTTATAATCAAAACTCAATATATAATGTCAAATGGAATAAATAAACCAACAGATATAAAACAAGTCATTAAAATTAATAAATTAATATTTAAAGGACTGCTTTTTACTTGATAGAAGAAATATAATAAAATTTGAATATCGAAACAGATTTAATCTGTTAGTCTTCTACAATTTTAATTTCGAAGAAAAAATTTGTATTCAAAAAACTTTTAGAATTAAATTAATGTCTACAGTAAGCACCGCTTATATTAAATAGACGTATATAATCAAAACTCAATATATAATGTCAAATGGAATAAATAAACCAACAGATATAAAACAAGTCATTAAAATTAATAAATTAATATTTAAAGGACTGCTTTTAACTTGATAGAAGAAATATAATAAAATTTGAATATCAAAACAGATTTAATCTTTTAGTCTTCTACAATTTTAATTTCGAAAAATAAATTTGTATTCAAAAAACTTTTAGAATTAAATTAATGTCTACAATAAGCACCGCTTATATTTAATAGACGTTTATAATCAAAACCCAATATATAATGTCAAATGGAATAAATAAACCAACAGATATACAAAAAGTCATTGAAATTAATGAATAAATATTTAAAGGAGACAAAATTTTGTTTCTGATCTTACCATTAAGAACACCAATTGCCTTTTAAAAACATGAACACAACTCAAGGATTTCTCAAAAAATATAATTTATTTGAAATATTTAATATATTTAAATATTCAAATAAGTTAATTCAGAGATCTCTCAAAACATGCACTATATCTTCAAAAAACAAATATAGTTCTGGTAATCTCTTCATCGGTCCAAAATAATATTCCAAATATCAAAATAAAATCACTATCACTATATCTCACTTTACACGTGTTTACAGGATGATTGCTTCAAACAGACTAACTTTAAAATTCAAGAAGGTTCTTAACGAAATTACAGAGAAGTGTGTAAGGTGTTTTTAAAGTTATATTTAAATCATTGACATTCCATAAAGACATTTATTAAAGCTTAAATATAATTATATATTACATATAAAATAAAATAGAGAAAGGCTTTTTACTTGATAGAAGAAATATAACAAAATTTGAATATCAAAACAGATTTAATCTGTTAGTCTTCTACAATTTTAATTTAAAAAAAAATTTTTAATCAAAAAACTTTTAGATTTAAATTAATGTCTACAATAAGCACCGCTTATATTCAATAGACGTATATAATCAAAACTCAATATATAATGTCAAATGGAATAAATAAACCAACAGATATAAAAAAGTCATTGAAATTAATAAATAAATATTTAAAGGAAACAAAATTTTGTTTCTGATCTTACCACTAAGAACACCAATTGCCTTTTTTAAATGTTCTACAATTTAATTTGAAAAAAAAATTTTTATTCAAAAAACTTTTAGAATTAAATTAATGTCTACAATAAGCACCGCTTATATTTAATAGACGTATATAATCAAAACTCAATATATAATGTCAAATGGAATGAATAAACCATGTTTTTGAAAGGCAATTGGTGTTCTTAATGGTAAGATCAGAAACAAAATTTTGTCTCCTTCAAATATTTATTTATTAATTTTAATGACTTTTTTATATCTGTTGGTTTATTTATTCCATTTAACATTATATATTAAGTTTTGATTATATACGTTTATTAAATATAAGCGGTGCTTATTGTAGACATTAATTTAATTCTAAAAGTTTTTTGAATAAATTTTTTTTTAAATTAAAATTGTAGAAGACTAACAGATTAAATCTGTTTTGATATTCAAATTTTATCATAGATTGCAAAGTTTACCGAGTTTTCCTAATATTCATTATTTATTAGTTGAGATTATAGCTAAGCAGACTTACCTTTCTCCTTAGCTTTCACTTCCTGTTCTTTGATCATTTTGTCGGTAGCTCCTGCCTTTAAAATATCTCTTATGTAGAGCAAGGGTGGATTTTTTGGAGCCTCGTAACTGATTTCAATGAGTTCTGCGGCTTCATCAACCTCATTTCTATCAGATCCCACCAGAATTCCTACCGGTTGATGGTAGTATTCCACTATACCATCTGCAAAAATTTTCTCGACAATGCCGATACCAAAACCAGGTGGAACGAAATTATTATCTCCAGGAATGTCATCTTTAGTGAAGAATTTTTCTATGCCTTCCTTTGCCTAGAAAATAATAAGGTCAAGGACGTATGGACAACCATCTAGATGAGGTACTAAAGTGATCTGTAGGACACATATTTGTTGATCATAATTAAAACAAGTTTTCAGAAATGAGCATGTTTTACTATCAAAAAAAAATTATTCCTTCATGTGGAAATTTTTCAGTTTTTCCGCCTTAATCCTCCTGTTGTCATAATATCTCTAGTATGATCATTAAAATATGTTTCAGATACTGAATTGTTTCAGCCGTTACTATTTGGTAGTTGATCATAATTAAAACAAATTGTAGAAATTACTATGTTTTACTACCAATAAAAATATATTTTACACATTTTCTTGTGACTCGAGTTTCGGGAAATGAACTATCCCATCATCAGACAACTGAAGACCTAACAGTGGTACAGAAGTATTTAAACAAAAGTGATAAATATTTTGAATATTTCGATAGATTCTAGATAACACCTAATAGTGGTACAGAGGTTTACAAGCGGAACGTGATAAAAACCCGGTTACAAAAGAGGGGCCTTCTAACAGATATCGGAATGTCGGCAATCTACAAAGAAGGTTATTAAACAAATGGTACCCAAATATCTTAAATAATTTTTTGGGGTTAAATAGCTCCGTACAGTTATTCGTTATTTTCACGTTATTTTGTTGTACATCTCGAATATTAGGATTTACATAGCTCCATACAGTCATTCATTATTTTTTAAATTATTTTTATTGTGAACGAATTTGAAAATTTTAATATATTTATTTACATATTTAACAAAATGGCAAACGTTGCTGAATTATCCTGCGTCTACTCCTCTCTCATTCTTGCGGATGATGATATCGCCATTACTGGTGAGAAGTTACTGACCTTAATTAAGGCTGCAAACGTGGAAATTGAACCATACTGGCCAGGACTATTCGCAAAAGCTCTCGAAGGTGTAAACATTAAAGAATTGGTAACTAGGCTAGGATCAGGTGTCGGTACTGCCCCTGCTGCTGCAGCCCCAGCTGCTGCCGCTGAAGCAGCCCCAGTTAAAGAAGAGAAAAAGAAGGAAGAAGAACCTGAAGAATCTGACGATGATATGGGTCTTGGACTCTTCGATTAGATTTTAAAATAATTGGTTTTATAAATTAAATAGTTTCTTTTCATTTGATTCTACATGTAAAATTTTCTTAAGATTTTCTTTTGTCGAAAGGAATTACTAATTTCTAAAGAATGAGTGGCAAAAGTTGAATTTTTGTTTATTTTTCATTAAATTAATTTTATGTTCGTTGAAAAAGGTTTTAAACAGATGTTACTTTTTGAATATCTCAAATATTTTCGATTTACATAGCTCCATACAGTAATTGATAATTTTTAGATTATTGTTATTGTGAACTAATTTGAAAATTTCAACAGATTCTAGATAATCGAGTTTCTTTCCTTTTGATTCTACATGTAAAATTTTAAGATTATCTATTGCGTTTTCTAGACAATGAGTGGCAAAAGTAGAATTCTGTTTATTTTTTATGAAACTCATTTTATGTTCGTTGAACCTCGTCTTGAAGGAACGTCCTGTTTGTCCTATATATTTATTACAGCACGTAGAACAAGATAACTCATAAACTCCTGATTTGTGTATGTTTGGAGTACGGTCCTTTGCGTTAAAAAATACCGATGATAACTTGTTTTGCGTTTTGAAGGCAATATTGACATCTGATTTTGAAAAACTATTGGCCACTTTTTGACTTATGCTACCAAAGTACGATAGAGAAATGAATTTTTTATTTTCTTCAGTTTTTATGATAGGATAAATTTGGCTCATAGCTATTTTAGATAGTTTCTATCGAATTAGATTATCTATTATATTGTTGTTCGTTGTTCGCGGCTATTGATTTTATAATTTGGACTTCAGCTTCGCGGTTATTTTTTGATAAGGGTAATGCGAAGGCTCTATGGATAATCGATTGATACGCTGATATTTTTTGTGAAAATGGGTGATTGGAATCAATAGGAATACATATATCAGTGGATGTGGGTTTCCTGAACACGTTGAGTTCTATTTTTCTATTCGATATCACACTCAAATAGAAAAATAGAATTCAACGTGTTCAGAAAATCCACATCCACTGATATATGTATTCCTATTGATTCCAATGACCCATATTCACAAAAAATGTCAGCGTATCAATGGATGATCCATAGAGCCTTCGCATTACCCTTATCAAAAAATGACCGCGAAGCTGAAGTCCAAACTATAAAATCAATAGCCGCAAACTACGGTTTCAACCCCAATATAATAGATAATCTAATTCGACAGAAACTATCTAACATAGCTATAAGCCAAATTTATCCTATCATAAAAACTGAAGAAAATAAAAAAATCATTACTCTATCGTACTTTGGTAGCTTAAGTCAAAAAGTGGCCAATAGTTTTTCAAAATCAGATGTCAATATTGCCTTCAAAACGCAAAACAAGTTATCATCGATATTTTTAACGCAAAGGACCCTACTCCAAACATACACAAATCAGGAGTTTATGAGTTATCTTGTTCTACGTGCAGTAATAAATATATAGGACAAACAGGACGTTCCTTCAAGACGAGGTTCAACGAACATAAAATGAGTTTCATAAAAAATAAACAGAATTCTACTTTTGCCACTCATTGTCTAGAAAACGGTCCTTTCCCACAATAGATAATCTTAAAATTTTACATGTAGAATCAAAAAGAAAGAAACTCGATTATCTAGAATCTGTTGAAATCTTCAAATTAGTTTACAATAACAATAATCTAAAAATCGAAAATATTTGAGATATTCAAGAAGTAACATCTGTTTAAAACCTTTTTCAACGAACATAAAATTAATTTAATGAAAAGTAAACAAAAATTCAACTTTTGCTTATTCTTTGCACTCATTCTTTAGAAATTAGTAATTCCTTTCGACAAAAAAAAATCTTAAGAAAATTTTACATGTAGAATCAAATGAAAAGAAACTTGATTATCAAAATTTTCAAATTCGTTCACAATAAAAATAATTTAAAAAATAATGAATGACTGTATGGAGCTATGTAAATCCAAATATTTTAGATGTACAACAAAATAACGTAAAAATAATGAATAACTGTACGGAGCTATGTAACCCCAAAAAATTATTTGAGATATTTGGGTACCATCTGTTTAATAACCTTCTTTGTCGATTGCCGACATTCCGATATCTGTTAGAAGGCCCCTCTTTTTTAACCGGGTTTTTATCACGTTCCGCTTGTAAACCTCTGTACCACTATTAGGTGTTATCTAGAAAATATTGAAATATTCAAAATATTTATCACTTTTGTGTAAATACTTCTGTACCATTGTTAGGTCTTCAGTTGTCTGATGATGGGATAGTTCATTTCCCGAAACTCGAGTCACAAGAAAATGTGTAAAATATATTTTTATTGGTAGTAAATCATAGTAATTTCTACAATTTGTTTTAAAATATGTTTCCTCTATTATTCTTTGATTTTTATGAATGTTAAAGGTGTTATGTTTTTTCAATTTGTAGATAACACACGACATCTCACTTACCAGTGCTTTCGAAGCGTCAATATTTATTATTTTAGAGTTTGGTGCAGCTTTTGCAACAATGAATTTACCATAAAGTTGATGAGGGTGATCTGGTATATCTTCAATGTACTGAGCTTGGCCTAAAAAGCTTAAGATTTAGAATGCTTATTTTTTTTCTTTAAACTTAGACCTCACCAGAAGTTTGGGCCAGAGCTTCTATTTTGGGGATTGCTTTTGTCAAAGGATACAACGATTCATTGGTTTCATAATCTTGCACACCGTTCGATACTGGCCTCACCATTTTGTCACCAGCTGTTTTGTTCCTTGGACTGATTTTACCTTCGGGTGCTATTTTTAGCACAGCCTAAAAAAGTTTGTTCTAGGCATTACTGAAGATATTACTTGAGGTTACTCACCTTGAAGAACAAAGCTATTGAAAGCTGTTTTCTGAATTCTGGTTCTGGCTCGGGCAATACAGAATCAGGTTTCAATTCCTCCTCAAGTGTTTTGAACGCTCCTTGAAGCGTATCATTGTCGAATAGTTCTTTCCCCATGAGGAACTGCTCGGTTTTGGTGGCATGAACGAATTCAGGATTTATGTTGCCAATAACAATGGAGGAGCTTTCAACCTTGTTATTTGAATCGAGTTTGAATAGAAATCCTGCATTTATGAGAGCATGCGCGTTTTGGGCTCTTGGCATAATCTACAGAGGAATTTCGGTGGAAATAAGTTTGGTTTTCATGATTGAAATTCATTGCTACCTTATAGGTCTCGTATTTGTATTCTTTGGATAAACTGGGCACCTGAATGGACTTAATCACTTTCTTATTCATGTCGAACATAAGGAAGTCCAGAAGACTTTTAGTCACCTCTGCTTCCGTAGTATCCACTGAAAACATTTTTTGAAACATTAGAATAGGCCTCATAACTTTTACTATAATTAATTCAATTATTAGTTGAATCAAGCGTAACTTGGTAATTTTTTGAATAAGCAGTGTAATAAAAGGAATGATTTTTTTCCATTTCTCCAATTTCAAGAATTCTTCCAGAAAATTATGGGAAAGCTTTTTATTTGAGATCACATTCAAGAATTTGAGCATTTTTTCAAGGAGATTTGACAGCGAAATACTTAAGTCATTCTAAGTTCTTCAATATGATCATTATAATGACGAGATGTCATTTGCACAGACGACTGTTATTTCAGGATGACCTGTTGATTATGAAGAAGATCTGGTCAGCGATATGTGAAAGTTTCAACAAAAATGGGAAGCTTGCGTTCTTAAAATGTCAGGTAGCCATATTTGAAATGGTACATAAATTACTAACTGTCATTTGTCTTTGACAATTGATCATATTAAAACACGCGTTTCAGTAATGCTAGGTTATTATCCAAAAATTTTATGAAAATAAAAGTGATTTTCGTGAAAATTCTATTATCTTCACATGCTACCTGCTCCACATACGACAACTGTATCGTACCGCAGTTAGTTTATCGCATAATGCTGTTTATTGTTCCCGTATGTTGAAACAATAAACAGGAACAATTAAAAAAAGTTGTACAAATTACTATGTTTTACCATCAATAAATTGATATTTTACACATTTAATTGTGACACGAGTTAACTATCCCATCTTCAGACAACTGAGATAGTTAATTCCCGAAACTCGAGTCACAATTAAATATGTAAAATATCAATTTATTGGCAGTAAAACATAGTAATTCCTACAACTTGTTTTAATTATGATAAACTACCAAATACTAACGGCTGAAACAGTTCAGTATCTAAACAGTAGTAAACTTAATCGTAATGATGAATTACATTGTGTCGCTGAGTACTGAATCGGAGAAATGTTTAACGTTTCATAAGTCCTTTTGTAGAGTAATCTCGAGGATAAACTTGCTTTCTTTGTTTATCAAGGAATAAGATAAACCACGGTGAGGATGAGGAAGTGAAGAGGAACTTCAGCTCTTCTAACGAAAAACAAAATGTATCTGGTGTTTTTTTTAGAGTGATAAAACTTTCGATAGGGATAACTGTGATTTGACAGAAGGTAGAAGCCATGTTGTCTGGATATTTCTGTTCAGTAAGCATTGACAAATTATCATGGAAAGACTCACGCCGCAACAGTGTTTAGAAATTGTTGAAATTTATTTCAAAATCAGTGTTTTATTCACCAAATATTCGTGAAATTTATGGTTTACATAATCGTCCATCAGAGCAGCTTATTCGTCGATTTATCGATAGATTTCGGACAACATTTTCTCTATTCGAAGCAACAACAACAAGACAAAGAGCTGTACGTACAGAAGAAAATATCGCTGCTGTAAGTCATAGTCAATGATGATCCAGATTTGTCTATTCGTCGACGTTAACAACAAGTTGGACTCTGTGCATCCATCACATGGAAAATTTTGCGTAAAGATCTTGGTCTACACCCAAACAAGATCCAACTGGTTCAAGAACTGAAGCCACTGGACCATAATAAGCGTCGTTTGTTTGCTGATTGGGCCCTAGAACAGCTTGAAGTTGATACACTTCTTTATCGTAAAATTGTGTTTAGTGATGAAGCTTATTTCTGGTTGAACGGCTATGTAAACAAGCAAAATTGCCTTATATGGATTGAAAACAATCCTCAAGAGGTTCTGCAGGTTCCATTGCATACTGAAAAATGCACTGTATGGTGTGCTTTACACGCTGGAGGAACCAACGATGCTGGAGCTAATGTTACAGGGAATGATTCTCATTACAGATCGATGATAAATGATTATTTGTTTCAAAATTTGAATGGTATCGACCCAGAAGTGTTTTGGTTATAACAAGATGGTGCCACACCTCATGCTCCTACCGTAACAATTGATTTATTGAAAGAAAGATTTTGCGATAACATTATTTCGAGAAATGGTGCAATTAATTGGCCTCCAAGATCATGCAACATAGCTCCACTGCATTATTTTCTTTGGGGTTATGTCATGTCATGGGTTTATGCTGATAAACCAGAAACAATAGACGCTTTGAAAAGCAACATTACTCGTGTTATTAATGAAATAAGGCCTGAATTACTCGAAAAAGTGGTCCAAAATTGGTCTGGTCGAATGCGGTTCCTCAGAGCTAATCGTGGTGGACATATGCCAGAAATTATTTTTAAAACATAAATGTCCTAAAATTATCTTTCAAATAAAAAAAATTGGCTTCAATCTTAATTAAATGTGTTTTATTTCAATTTAAAGTTCAATCACTCAAAAAAAAACACTCGATATTTCTTGAGTCACTTTTTATGACACCAAGCTATAGATTTCATTTTTACACAAACAATAAAGTTGGTGGAACTACATTTATACTCTGACAAAAAAAAGTACCTGAATATTTGCTGGCAAAAGCGGAAGTAGTAGTTCAACTAAAATCGATGAGATTCTTACTGATCTTGTCAACACAATTAGTTGATGGTAAAATTAAATTAAACCAGTAATTACTTCGTTCTAACACTTTTTATTATTGACTGGAGTTTCGTAGTATTTACTACATTTTCAAACTGAATAAGCAAATTGCATTTTAACGGTTATATATTCATTGAAAGCTTCAGTTTTTTTTAACGACAGATAGATACTATGAGACAAAGATAACTTGCGATCTTTTATTGAAGAATTATCTTATCGTTCTCATAGGAATTTCGACACGAGCATTTAACAAATATTTTCTTAATCTCACCTATAACCAATTTTGCGCCAAAAGTTTCCAGCATAAGAAAAACGTCTGATGGAAATTCATGATGGTAATGTTTCATCATGAGATTACCGGCTAAGCTGCCAACCTGAAAAAACACATTTCATTTCAGGATGTGAAAACGTTTCTTTCGAGACATTGAAAAATATTTTATATTGATTATATGTAAGGATATCAATTTGATAGTTTTTGTATATAGTTTCAACATATATTGTAGAAGTTAGACTATATAATTCTGAATTTAATGACACTTAAATTTTACTTCTATCAAGTATTGACTTACATTCAAATTGATTTTTGAATTATGAAATAAATTCATATAGAGTCTACATATCCACAATATATGCCTTAATTATTTATTATTTTTGAAATTCTGGTTATTTTTCTTATCTTGGGACATTATTTGGAGTGATTTAGTTTTATTATGTTTTTCTGTGTTCCGAGTAAAAATGATTATAGGTTATATGTAACAACACGTTGTTCATTTCTGTTTCATTCTATTTTATTCTACCCACTTATCTATTGGCACTCACTTATAGATTGACTCTGATGCCAGAAAATATTGAGTTTGGAGCGACCACCTTATTCGCTCCTCGTCCTGAATCTTGCCTTGCTCTGTTGCAGCTTGACTGGCGTATCACATAGAGGGCACGACTAGTTTTAAAATTCCTGGCTGACCGTCCCCGCCGAGTTTAAGTAGGGCAAGGCACGCAGTGTTCAAAGATCCTTCTAAAGTAGAACACATGGTCACTGGCGTGACAGACATGCGTACCACTCCTGTCCTAAGAGTTCAGGTGCGCATGCTCGGAACGAAACGCCTCCTCCCAAAGAGGCAGAAGTAAGAATTTGTATTTCCTTAAGAGATTCAATTTTATTGGGAAAAATCAAATAAAGTGAAGAAAAACACTTAGCTTAAGTATCATTATTCATTTATGTTTTTGATATATGTATCAACAATTAGACATCGAATGACTTATCCCGAAAAAAAGATCTCAAATTCATTTTATAGTACATGGATATAACAAAAATAGAGGGGGTGAAGAAAGTTTTACAATTCTTTTGGAAATCTGAAAAATGATTCAAAAAAGATTCAACAAAGGGGAGCTACTTAATTATGTTTGGTTAAGTAGCTCCTCTTTGTTGAATCTTTTTTGAATCATTTTTCAGATTTCCAAGAGAATTGTAAAACTCTCTTCACCCCCTCTATTTTTGTTATATCCATGTACTATAAAATGAAATTCTTGTTCATGGTATACTCAGTATCTTGTAATACTCACCTGAAGAAGTCATAGTATGACGTAACGATCGTAGTGTTAATAAAATATTAGCGGAAATTAGAATATTGTTTTTATTCATATTTTCAAATAAAAAAGTTCTGTATTAGAAAAGACAAGTTGATGATATATTTTATATCTGAATATGTTCTATTAGATAATTAGAAATATTTCCAAATTTTTTAATTCATTTTTCAGTTCTATCCAGTTCACTTATGGAATTCGACAACACACAAAAATATATATTTGATAGATTCGGTCTTCACTTGGTGGAAACTCATTTTAATTAAAAAAATGTATATATGACAGTAATTTATTTCCACAAAAATGTTTGTACTAATACAACAATTGTTTCACCACGATGTGGCTTCTTCAGGTATTACATTGTACTGTCTTTTGGTGGGTCATTTTGATGGGATTTTGATGGGATCCCAATAAACAAAAGAAAATGGCATTAAATCTCGTGTACCCAATCATAAAAGAGGACAATACACAGAAATATTTTTCGTTGTCTTATGTCAATGGATTATCTGAAAATATTGCTAAATATTTCAAAAGTTGTTTCAATTATAACGCGGCTTTTAAGACAATTAATAACCTTAGTACCTACATAAAAAACAATAAAGATCGTACAAATAAAGAAAATAAATCCGGAGTCTACAAGTTAACTTGCAAAGATCGCCCTTTAGTATACATTGGCCAGACTGGTAGACCATTCAAGAAACGTATCCAAGAACACCAAAGGGGTTATATATACAATTCTGTACATTAGACATATGCTAATCATCTTAAGGAATTTAGGCATAATTTCAACAATAATTATGAAATTATCCACGTTGAAAGCAAAAGTTCTAGATTAACACTTTTAGAATTTCTTGAAATCAACAGGTATAATGCCCGTAAAATCCTTTTGAACGAACAAGCAGATGTTGATCATTCTCCATTACTGAATATTTTTCCTTAATGGCATTTTTAACGGCAAACTGCAATAAACACCTAGAGCTTTTATGACTTGTGGTTCTATTATTTGGTCACGTACCTAAAAATGTATATAAACTCGGTTACACTCAATACCATCAGACAGTACAATGTAATACCTGAAGAAGCCACATCGTGGTGAAACAATTGTTGTATTAGTACAAACATTTTTGTGGAAATAAATTACTGTCATATATACATTTTTTTTAACACAAAAATATACTTACATTTCTCACAGGAACATTAGCAATCAGATCAATATGATCAGCCATAGTTTTCAAATGGGCAAATTTTGGATTGGTCGCGGACAGCTTGTAGAACAATTCCATAGTGCTAGTTAGTGACATGTCACCTCCTAGGGTGAGCATTTTATCACTTAGTTCATATGAAGTCAATTCCTTCACTTCGATGACATCAATATATACTTTTGGTGTTGGTAGTTTATAAACACCTGCAAAATATCATTAATTAAATTTTTTTTTTCTATTTTGTCAAAATCATTATCTAATATTCGAATCGTTCGTTACTTAGCAGAAATTCTCCTTGAATTAATGAATAAAAACTGATTTTTGTTTGAAAGTTATATTCCTTGGAAGTGGATTTTTAAATTTTTGTATGATATTAAACATAATAATTCTGCGAAACCTCTACAAAATCTAGTTTTGAAAAAATTTTTTAAGATTTTTTTTTATTTAATCAGAATGTCTCTGATATTCGGTTCCTCTTTCAGTAGCCATAAAGAATTCTCAACATTACATCATAACACTCAAAAACATTGAGGACTCTATTGAAAATATGGAATATTGACCGAAAATAACAAAACAAGCTTCAGCCATTACAGTTGTTTCATATGAACCTTATAAACAACAAATTCCTTTCAAATAAACTAATTCGATAATTAATTTAATGACTTTAAATTCAGAATTATATATTCTAACTTCTACAATATATTGAAACCACATACAAAAACTATCAAATTGATATCCTTATATATAATCAATATGAAATCAATTTGAATGAAGCATTGATTCACATTCAAATTGTTCTTTAAATTATGAAATAATTTCATATAGGGTCTAAATATCCACAATTTATTCCTTAATTATTTATTATTTTTGAGATTCTGGTTATTTTTCTCCTCATGGGACATTATTTGGGGTGACTAGGTTTTGTTATGTTTTTCTGTGTTCCGAGTACAAATATCCGGTGGTTTTTTTAGAGTGATGGAACTTTAAATTGAAATTAAACACATTTAAATTAAGATTGAAGCCAAATATTTTTTTATTTGAAAGATAATTCTATGACATTTATGTTTTAAAAATAATTTCCGGCATATATCCACCACGACTAGCTTTGAGTAACCGACTAGACCAATTTCGGAACACTTTTCGGGTAATTCAGGCCTTATTTCATCAATAGCACGAGTTATGGCTTCCACAGCATTTATTATTTCTGGTTTATCAGCATGAACCAATGACTTGACATAACCCCAAAGAAAATAATCCAGTGGAGTTATGGCGCATGATCTTGGAGGCCAATTAATTGGACCATTTCTCGAAGTAATGTTATCGCCAAATCTTTCTTTCAATAAATCAATTGTTACGGTAGCAGCATGAGGTGTAGCACCATCTTGTTGGATCCAAAACACTTTTGGGTCGATACCATTCAAATTTTGAAAGAAATAATCATTGATCATCGATCTGTGATGAGTACCATTCACTCCAGCATCGTTTTCAAAAAAATATGGACCGATGATGCCTCCAGCGTGTAAAGCACACCATACAGTGCATTTTTCAGGATGCAATGGAGCATGCAGAACTTTTTCAGGATTGTTTTCACTCCATATACCGCAATTTTGCTTGTTTACATAGCCGTTCAACCAGAAATGAGCTTCATCACTAAACACAATTTTACGATAAAAAAATGGATCAACTTCAAGCTGTTCTAGGGCCCAATCAGCAAACAAACGACGATTATTATGGTCAAGTGGCTTTAGTTCTTGAACCAGTTGGATCTTGTATGGGTGCAGACCAAGATCTTTACGCAAAATTTTCCATGTGGTGGATGCACAGAGTTCAACATGTTGTGAACGTCGACGAATAGACAAATCTGGATCATCATTAACACTATGACTTACAGCAGCGATATTTTCTTCTGTACGTACAGTTCTTTGTCTTGTTGTTTTTGCATCGAGTAGATAAAATGTTGTCCGAAATCTATCGATAGTTAAACGAATAAGCTGCTCTGATGGACGATTATGTAAACCATAAATTTCACGAAGTGCTCTATAAGTTTGGCGAATAGAACACTAAATTTGAAAATAAATTTCAACTATCTGTAAACGTTGTTGCGGCGTTAGTCTTCCCATGATATTTTTTCAATGCTTACTGAACAGAAATGTCAAAACAACATGACTTCTACCTTCTGTCAAATCACAGTTATCCTTATCGAAAGTTCTATCATTCTAAAAGAAAACATCCGATAGTTATAGGTTATACGTAACAACACGTTGATCATTTCTGTTTTATTTTGGATAATTTAAAGCTTACTTCGAGTTTATTCGTTCCAGGTTTTATCTCATTTGGTAAGTTAATTTTGGATCTTGTTATATATTTTAATCCGAATTCAATACATTTCTGAAGAGTAGCTATCAAATGTTGAAATTCTCGTTCAATTATTTTTATTTGATCATTTAAATTTTACTTCTACCAAGTATTGACCCAAATTCAAATTGAATATTAGTTTTGTTCGCGATAATAAAATACTTTCAGTTTCTCTTCAAACATCTTAAATTTTTTTCTTTTCTCTCTTCTAAGTGAGTCTTCTAATGAATTTATATTTTATATCATGAAGGTTCATGAATTAATTATATACTTATGTTATTGCTTTTTGATATTTTATTTTATTTAATTCAATGTATTTTCTATAAAGTTTCAAAGCATGTTTGGACGTTATTTGTTTAATGAAATGTATCAGTTATGAACACATGGATTATTGGAGGTAAAATGTATAATATTTACCTTTTGCAGTATTTCCAGCCACTAACATGTAAGGATCATCCTTGATTGCTATCAAATTATCCAGCAGATCCTTAATTTTATAAACTTTTATCCACTTGGTATCCTTATAGCATATTTTCACTGGTGATCCAGTCACCAATTCACATTTCTCCTCTATTGGTTTAGAGCAAACCAAGTCTTCTATATCTGGATATAGTCCTAGTAAATCAGGTGATGCATCTGAACAAAGTGATTTGAAAGCAGACATAATCGGTCGGTAGCCTGTACATCTGCAAATATTTCCTCCAAAAGAATTCTCGACCTCTTTCATGGTAGGTTTGCCGTTTTTCAATAAGGCATACATATTCATCACCATTCCAGGAGAGCAAAATCCACATTGTGTTCCGTTGAAATTGGCCAGTGCTTGTTGAACTGGATGGTACTTTGTCAAAGGATTACCAATACCTTCAACAGTGTCTATTTTCCATCCATGACAAGTGAGGATAGAGACCAAACACTGAAAATTATTATAATTCATATTATTCGCAGTAATAACAAAAATTTAATATAATATCGTTCTTGAAACAAGAATTTGTTAGCACAAGCAAATGGTCTACAAGAGGTTTTCAGAAATTTTAATTTTGCACGCAGAAACTTGGCTCATGAATAATTAAAAGGGCCACGAAATTATTGTGTCCAAGGTTGAGTGTTTTGAACGTGAAAACGGTTATTTGTTTTCAGTTTTTGCATATTTTACTTATCTCTATTAACCCAATTTTTTCAAGTTTTTGTCTAAATCATACCTGTAAAAGATGTAATGTTGTTATTTTTTAGAGTTAGTTGAAAATGTAAACCTGACGAAGTCACACGATTGGTGAAACAATTGTAATTATTATTTGATTTATTTATTTGATTGAAATAAAATTCAATCATGATAATCTCAATAATACTCTAAACCACGTTCATTCTTGTTGTTTTTCATTCAAATGCTTAAAACAAATCAGTGTATATTCTAGGAATAAGGAGTTCTGATTTGTATTTGAGTAGAAAAAGATGCAGAAATTTCATTAACATGCTTCCTACTAGATGATTTGTACCACATAATTATGAAGCCATTAAAATAATAGGTACATCCTAGAATTTATTACTGGAACTCGAGAAATGGTTTGGATACATTTTCTTAGTCCACTAGCATATTCTATAAAAGCATAGCACGACATTTCACGGTAAACTACAACTTAAACATCACATCATGGAAAAAACCTTATGTAATACATTTAAACGGTGCAGCCTTGATATGCCATATGTTAATAATGACATGGTAACAATTTGTGAAGACTGATGCTGAACATCTTGTTGAAATCACTTCCTACTCTTCCACTAAATGCGCATTTCCATCAAGATGACACAATGGTAAATGGAATAAACTTATTATTATTATATTATAATGAATTTTCACGGTATATAAGTTCAATGTACCACAATTTATACTTTTATAATAAATTCGAGACTGCATGTGATTGGAATTGTCTTAAGTGTCTCAATATTTTTCAGAAGAAAAGAGAGAGAAAGAGAGGCATTTTAAACGAGATTGGATGCAAGAATACCAAGTGACAACTATTTCATGACCAGCAGCTTCACCAGATCTTTGTCCCATTGAAAACATATGGGGACTTATGAAGATTGAAGTTGAACCAAATAAAGATGATTCAATACAGTCAGTTCTACAGTCCTGGACTACCGTCACCGAAAATTACGGAGATGATGTAGTTTCGGGTGTACCTCGACGTTTAGTCAAGTGTTTACAGTTAAATGGAGATTGTATAAGTAAATAAGATCAATATTTTGTTATAATTTTCTAATTCAAGAATTAAAAATATATGCTAAATAATTACACGAAAGATTTTTCATTTTGTCTTTTCAGCATCGTCATGGACTTACGTTATCCACAATAAACGTGGATCTGAATGATGGCTCTGGGCAGTCAAAAAGAGAAGGGGAAAGTTTCAAAGAGCAGTGCAATGTTTCAAAGAGCAGTTGAATGTTCGTCATCATTTATAACACATCATGAAGTGATTCTTGTGCTTAGCGACTGGCATGATAGCTTCATTTGTTATTGCATGATAAATCCTATATTTCGTAACCTGTATAAGAAGCATGACTTCACACAGTCAGAAGAGACTGAGGTATATGAAGGCCGTTAACTTTACGACAAAGACACTCTGGAGGATGCAAAATGTTGGTTTCACCGGCAAAGAGCAATCAATACATTAATTTTGCTTTGGGTACCTGCTCACTAGGGTATTGAATAAAGGGCACACTTTACCAATGCAAAGAGTCAGACTTAGTCTAGTAGTTTCGTGATGGAGATGAATTTTCAAGAAAATAATTGAAGTATACTGAAACAATTTACGTAATGATATAATTAGCCATATTACAGAAAGGCCCCATCGAAATCATCTAATCCAATATAATCTGGTATTTCATAATGTAATGTATAAACTCAACTTGAAATTTTCAAGAACTCACCGAGTTAACTGCCATGACCTTGCTTTCTCCTGGCTTTGTGACAGCTACCACACAAGCACCACATCCACCCTCGTAGCACATTCTTTTTGTACCCTTCAGATTAAGGTTTTGCCTGATATAATCATTGAGAGTTGTTTCGGGTGCTATATCTTCACTTTTGACTGAAAAAAATTGAATTTTTCGAAAAATTTTCAGTAGGAGTCTAATCTTTATCACCAAAAGAGTTTCTATTTTGAAATGAATTCAATTTCAAGAAAGGTTTTATTACATAACTCTGAAAAACTGTTTTACTAACCAGTGTATTCTTTCCCAAGTATATTGAATTTAATTTTATTGGACTTGATGTCAGTTTCTCCCTGATTATAGCTGAGTAAACCCGTCAACCAACTCATCTTGAGTCTTTAAAATGCCTTTGGTGTCCAAGAATTTGTTGAATTTCAATTATTTCATATCCAGACTCTAAATAACTCAACTGGATGTATTCCACATCATTAATACCCCTTAAAAAGAAACAAACATAATGGATAATCAAGATTTAGCAGGAGATAAGGATATGTCAATTATTTAAGTTGTTTAAACTATATACCTTTATTCCCTGATAATCATCAGAATTGATGAAATAAACAAAATTATTTCTATTATGATTGAAATGTAAATTTTTCGTGTAGTTAGTTCCGCAATGAGCTGATTTAATTAGCCTTCATTAGATCGTAGTGGTAAACAATATTACTAAATATTTCCAGATTTCGATTTTGGGTCCTCAAATTATTTATTTTGATTAAATGCAGAGTATGGGGTTGGCTCTAGGTGAAACATTATAACAATTTTATTTTTTGAAAAATTCACACAGTTTTTATGTTTCACAGTTTATTCAGAATCCTGACACGTGTTTTGGTCTTTCGCCCATCTTCAAAGGAGTATAAAAAGTAACTAAACTTAAAATTGAAAAAAGGTTTTTTTAGTATACTTAGGACATCTTAGGCGCATGGAAATAGCAGTATCCAATATAGGGGTATTCTCAAAGGGTATTTGAAAAATTCTCATTTTGCTCAATGGCTTTTTTGATTGAAAGAGTCCCCAAATAGTCCATCAATTAACCTTTATTAATATTGTATAGTTAAGTGACGTCTTTCTCCTTGAAAAAATGATTATTTTCTATACAATGTCCTGCAAAACCGGTTAATTTCTGGTTTTTCAAAATAGACATCCTATGTTCTTTGATTCTAAGTTGTAAACATCGGCCTGTCTGTCCTATTTATGTAGCATTACAATCATCACATTTAATTTGATAAATCCCCGATTCGAAAAAGTTGAGGTTCTTTTCTTTATTGTTCACCAACATTTTAGCTAAATAATTTCTTTTTACTTCTAAAGAATTAATTCCTATTTTATGAAGACCATTAGAGATCCTACTGCTGAAAGCTTTTATATAAGCCATTGAAAACCATATATTCTTTTCTTCATAAGGATCATTTATATTGATATAAATTTTTTTTTCCTATTAATCATTTTGTCAATGATTTCAGGTCTATAGCCATTGTGTGTTCTTTGAAAGTTTAGAAATAAACAATCAAGAAATTTTGGGAACTTACTGAATGACCAAACTGGGTTATATATAGTTGACCTCTGTTGAGCCTATTCTCGTAGATAGCACGAAGTAAATTTTCGGTCTATATTTGTTTGTTATATTTATAATTTGTATTTTCACATATTTCTTTGAAAATTTTCTAATATTGCGTTTGTGATCGTATCTTTTTTTTGTGAAATAGCCTAGTTTTTTAAATAGTGCTCAACTAGTTGACCATGTTTATTAAAGTTCGCATTCAAACAGAATATTTGGTGAATGAAGATGAGTAGATATATTTTATTGGTCGATTTTATTTAGCATCCAAATAACTTCCAGCTAAGGAGAATATGTGAATTTCAGATTCCTTTTTTGAAGAATGTGCTATATATTTTTTGAAGAGGGAAATGAAAACCCCTTTTTAAATTCTCTTTTGATTATTCTATAGTAAAGAAATTTGTTATTTCTGAATATCCAATCGAAACAAAGTTTGTCTTGGATGATGGATCTGGATGATTATGGTCAGTACTTTTCTTCTGATTCTTTATTGATTAACTGTCGCTCATATATGTTGTTAATTCTATATCTCTATACAGTGAAACAGTGTTTCTGAGGCAATTTATTAATTTCAATTCTAAGAAGCTTTAAGGAAATTTTTAGATTACATCAGTAGAGATTTCGGAGAAATGATCCAGCTAATTTCTGTATTATTTAAAAAAAAAAAACTTTCGAAATGAATTTCTGATCTATATTTATTATCGTAGGAATACGGTGGTTTTCTCAAAAGTGATAAAAACTTTTTTGAAATTTTGAATCAATTTGAATATTGTATGTAACCTAATTTTTCACTAGTTGTTTAAGAGCATCTGAAGACGCTACAGTTTGGGGTAACGCGTTATGTGTTCAACTTGGAATACTAATCGAAAATCATAATATCTGTATATTATTTAATTAAGGTAATTATTTCATTTTAAACTGCAATTTATTCTTGTTCTTTGTATACAAAAATTAGTACAACATACCTTTATCGATTTCAATAATCCTACCTTTTTATATAAACTACGAAATAATATATATAACTAGCTGATATTTTGACACACACTGAAGAAGTGGAAACTCAGGTTGTCGAAAACTTGTTCGTACGGTTCTTCGACACGAACTGAAACACAGTTTGAGTTAATTTTCTTGGCAGGCTACAAACTCTCATTTTGTTCGATGCACCTATTCATTTCATCTAGCTCGTAATTGGTACCTCAGAAGGACATTGAAATGCAAGATAGGTGTGTTATTTGCAATACAAATCTCAGATGGAAATCACGTTGAATCGGAAAAGTTGATCTTATGATGTAGGATGAAGTAAATCTGTCGAGTAGAATCCGTACATTTGATGTAAAAACTGAGTATTTCCTTCATGATAACCAACATTCTGAAAATGAAGTAGTGCTCTTTGGTCAATTATTCAACTTTTACTGTGAAGTTTACTATGTATATAGAACGTCTTGAAAGTATCTGGAAAAAACAAAGCTCAATTGTAATTAGTTAGTATATATTTTTAATGCTTGGATCAGAAAATTATAACAAAATATTCATCTCATTTACTTATACAGTGCGTCCATTTAACTGTCAACACTTGACTAAACGTCGAGGTACACCCGAAACTAGATCATCTCCATAATTTTCGGTGATGGTAGTACAGGACTGTAAAACTGACTGAATTGAATGATCTTTATTTCGTTCAACTTTAATCTTCATTAGTTCCCATATGTTTTCAATGGGAATAAGATCTGGTGAAGCAGCTGACCACGGAATGGTTATCACTTGGTGTTTTTGCATCCTCGCTTGAGTATAGGACGAACTATGGCATCTTGCATTATCCTGCTGAAAACGCCACCCCTCTGAATATAAAACACACATTTAAAATCCCACAATACTTTTCACTTTTAATGGTACCATCAACAATACAGAGAGGTGTAGCACCACTCTGAGATATTGCTCCCCAAACCATTATTTTGGTGGGAAATTTGAAAATTTGAACGGTAACAGGTTGTTTTGTTTTTATGTGATTTCCACCAAGTTGCAAACAACTATAATCAGATATAAAGAAAGACATTATTAAAATTATCTTCTTGAAAACGTTGACAAAATTCTATCCTTGTAAGGGTGTCATTATAGGGGGTTTTTTTGTTTTTCTTGATATGTAGCCTTATTTTTCAGTAATATATGGACGTTTTCTGGACATACCTTCATATTCAGTTGATTTTCAAATCTATTAGCCAATTTGCGAAATTCTAGGCGCGGATTGTGTCGTCCTAAGGCCAATAAAGCGGTTGAATTGTTTTCTTTAATCCTACTGGGTCTTACTGAAACTGGTCTATGCCTCATATCCGTGCCATTTTTTATCCTCTTTATTGTCTCATATAAAGCACTTTTTCGCAGTTCAGTCAATTGCACTAATTTTTTAACTTTTCGAAAACCTAGTCTATACAAATATTCTACCTGTTTTTTTTTTTCTAGTTGCGACATTATTTCATAAATTGTATACCTGTTGACAATCCACAATATTTGACAAATACTGTTGCCATGCAACTTGGGTCATGGCCCGTTGGCCATGCACACGTTGGCTGCACAACCTATTCTATATTTGTCTGAGAATGTTACAAAAACGAAGTATATTGAAATTATGAAAAGTAATGAATTCCGGATACTTTCTAGACGCACTATAGTTTAATTCTAATTGTAGTAACTGTTTTAGAAGAAAATTCTTCATTGATGCGTTTTCACTATCGACGAAAAAAAAAGATTTTTTGTCAGACAAAGATAGTGAAATGATTGCTTGATATTTCGATGGAATTATAATGATATGAAGTTGTCTGCATGAGTTACTATTTCAATCAAAAAGCTTAGTAATTTGAGACAAGTTTCACATTTACCCGTTAAGGTGTAAACAAAAGATTGAATCATGGCCAAAAAATGTTAATTATGTTCTGATATTTCAGACAAGTTGGCCATTATGGTGGGATTCCCTTATTTGCACGAGATTTTTGGTATGACGAGTATCTCTTCTACTTAATGACTTTTATGAATACCAACTAACTTTACCAAAGATGAAATAAAATTCAGTGGATTCCTTAAGTTTCTACCTGAATTTAAATTTAATTAAATGAATGAAGTAAACGGTTGGCTCTAGGTGCAGCATTATAAAAATTTTATTTAAAAAATTCGCACAGTTAAAACTGTGCAAAATTTTTTTGGGAAAAATGAAAGGTGTAGCAGCTGGTTTTGAAATTTTGATAACAGTTTAGAGAAGCATTATTCAGGGTTATATAACAAAAAAAATATTTGGAAAAAGTGAAGATTGTAGATGTAGTAACAGGAGTAAAAAGACCGTCACAGGGTGTAAAATTTTTTTAAATGCCTATCATTTCAAAAGCATACCACATAGATTTTTATTTTTATATAATTCTATACAGGGAGAAATATCACAAGCAGGGGTCGAAATGGGATAATTCCTTTGTGAAATGAATATTTCCTGTAATATATAAAAAAGAGCAAATTGATAATAATAATTATAAGACTTGAATAATTATGTGATAAAATAGGATGAGATATGTTTTGATACACTATTCAGACCTTGACATGCTTTAGAAAGTTGGACTCCTTCGACAATCTTACTTCGGATCGTACGGTTCATACCATCGTAAGTGTTCTCGCCAATAACGTAACATTCAGATTTTCCAGCTTGCCTCCGAATAGTGAGTGAAGTACAAGAAAATGCCGCTTACTTTATACATCGAACTCTTAAGCCCTCCCAGCAGAGCAGTCATGATGACCATCGAGGCCTTGGGACTAAATGTGGAATACGTTATTCTGAAATTGGACGAGAAGGAGCATCTAAAACCAGACTTCCTCAAGGTTTGAAATGTAACTTTTTTCCGAAAAATTCTTGAAATTTCAACCGACTTCAGAAACGCCTTTTTCTCTATTGAATCTTGTGGGCTTACTCCGGAATTATATAGTTTTTATGATTCTTTCGCTAAATATTCTATATGAATTAACCGGTACGGTGTCAAAATCGACGAAAAAGTGAGTAGAAATAAGTTCGTGCGGTTCTGATAACAGGTATCTCTACTAGTTTATTATTCTATTGTTTTATTTGGCAATTTCTTCATTTTGAAATGTCATCATTAGGCTTCGTTCAAGTTTAAGGATGAAGAATGAGAGGCAAGGCTCAATGAACATCCATCACAAACGCAAGAGGAACTCGCAAAAATACTTGGAGTCACCAGCCATTTGCCATCGTTTAAATGCAATGAAGATCTGAAACGTAGGAAAATGGGTGCCGTATAAATTGAAGCCATGGGACCTCGAACGTCGTTTTTTCACATGCGAACAACTGGTCCAACGGCAAAAAAGGGATCTTTGCTTTGAGACTGGCGATGAAATGCATACATCATCAACAACTGTTGATGGAATGAAATAAGAAATTACTTTGTTTTCTATCACTTTTTATTATTACTGATATACAGTGACTCGAGTTTCGTTCAATTCCTTTAGATAATATTACGTTAAAGAGGGAATTGAATACAATCAGACAAATAGCCACAAAAAATCAGTTCGAAACAAAAACTATAAATTCCATCATAAACAAAAAACAAAACCAACTAATTCGTAAACAAATTTACCCCATTTTTAAGTAACTATTATAGAATAGTATAGATACAAAACAGCTTATTCCTAAATAAGATGAAGGTTCACCTGAAGATAAAGGTCATTTAAATTTCAAATTGGAACCAAAACGCAGGTGGTAATGGAATAATATAGTTTTTTCTGTGTTTTTATATACGAATTTTGAAATGTAATGAATATTTCAATAGTTGAATAAATGCAAATAAATAAATAATAATGAATGGAATATTCATCAAATCATTCATTCAATGTTCAAAGCTCTAGTTTAATATTTTATTTGTTATTTTCAGTTGAACCCTGTTCATACGGTACCAACTCTTGTAGATGAAAGTACTGTCATATGTGATAGCCACGCTATAATGCCATACCTGGTGTCGAAGTATAGTAGGGATGATTCCCTTTATCCTAAAGATTTGAAGAAACGAGCCATGGTAGATCAGAGACTACATTTTGACACTGGGCTCATGTTCACCCATCTTCGCTACTTTATTGTGAGTATATTATAAGGTTGTTCTGAAAGTAGTTTCGTTTTTGCCGACAGAGGATTTAATTGTATTTTTTCGAGCCCAACTTCACACTGAAGCTGCATAATCATTATAAGTTTTGAGAGCCGATATAGCAAGGCTTGTGTGTGAAAAAATTAAATTAAATTCTACGCAATAGTTTTTGGTTGGTGCCCTCTTAAATATGGAGGCAATAAGCAACATTTTCGTCATATGTACTTTACTTTTTTACTATAGTAAAGTCAAAAATGCTGTTCAAGCAAGAAATAAATTAACCGTTGTGTATGGAGGAGATGTGTTGACAATACGCCAGTGCCAGAACTGGTTTGAAAAATTTCAATCCGGTAGTTTTGAATGTCGAAGGAGCACCACGTTCCGGAAGGCCAGTTGAAGCTGATAAAGACATGATAAGGGCAATAGTTGATGTAAATCCGCTAATAAAAACACGTGAGATCGGTAAGAGGTTAAATTTATCGAATTCAACTATTTATGACCACTTGAAAGGCCTGAGTTTAACCTCGAAGCTCGATATATGGGTTCCCCATGTTCTCACGGGGAGAAATTTGTGTCGTCACATTGCAGTCTGTGATTCGCTTCTCAAACGTCACGAAAATGATCCATTTTTGAATCGGAGACAAAAAATCGTTTGTTTATAACAATGTCAAGGGCAAAGGATCATGGAGCAAACAAGATGAACCGGCTCAAAGCATTTCGAGAGCCAATATCTATCATTATATATTTTTTGAGCTTTTACCGGATAACACAACAATTAATCCAGAAGTTCAACAAAAAAGTCAGAATTAATCAACAGAAAAGGTGTAGCCTTCCATCAAGATAATGTTAGACCTCATACAAGTTTGGTCACTCGCCAAAAGCTTTTACAGCTTGAACGGTACACACTACTACACCCACCATATTCTCCAGATCTGGTGCCTTCGGATTATTATTTGTTCCGGTCATTGCAGAAGTTGTTGGACGGCGAAAGCTTCACTTCAAATGAAGAAGTCAAAAATCATCTGGATCGGTTTTTTGTCAGCAAAGAGCGAAAATTTTATGAGCGTGGAATCATGCTACTACCAGAAAGATGGCAAAAGGTGTTGGACCAGAATGGCCAATATGTAATTTAATGAAATATTATTCATTTTACGAAAATTATCTTTCATTTTTCCAAAAAAAACGAAATTACTTTCAGAACAACCCAATATTATATGTACCGCCAAAACCAACTCATGAAAAATCTATGAGAATGGTCGAAAATATGGAAATGTATCCATGCTACAACCAACAGTGGAATTAGTAGCTTGAAATTCAAAAACAGTTATTTATATCTCGATTCAAATTCACAATTTTTCATTTTATTCGAGAAATTTTTCATATTTCATTATCTGTATTTTAAATATATCGCGAACAACTAAGGGTAATTTTGAGGTAATTTAGGTCTACCATTAAAAAAACCAGAATATTATTTATTTCATATTTGGAAACACTTCTGTCATTCACATTTTTACCAAAAGTTTTAGTTCAATATTTGAAATTAAAGAAATGGCTCGATTTATGCTTCAATAAAAGTGGAAAATATAAAAAACTTAAATCCAATGTGGTGAATCTTCTATCCAAACTGTTGAGAATTAACGTGAAAAATTCAATAGAAATGGAAGAGCAATTTGTGAAACAATTTTTCCGTGAAAACTGGATCGTTATTTGATAAAACACAACATTCTCGTGCAGTGAAAACATTACTGCTGTAGCCCAAAATATGACTGAACATCTAAAAACATCAACTCGTCATCGTCCTCAAGAAATGAATATTTCTCGCACTTATTTGAGGAGAATTTTGCATAAAGACCTCGGTATGAAGGCTTATAAAGTTCAACTAGTGCAAGAAATGAAGCCTCGTGATCATCCGATGCGATTCCATTTCGATCAATGGGCTAATGGTCGCACGACCGAAGAGCGTTTTTCCAGAAAAATCATCTCTAAATCTCATTTTCAACTCGAAGGACTGATTTTTGTGGACATCCTTTAGGAATAAGTGTTACGATAATCATCCAGAAACAATTGATGCCTTGAAACATGAAATCGCAGTCACCATTCATGAGAATGAGCCCCAAAAAATTGACAATGTACTGAAGAATTGATTTGATCGAATGAGGTACTGTAGCCAGTCGTAGGGGTCATTTGCATGATATTGTTTTCCATTCGTAAATTTCAAGGTTCAACCTTTCTAATTATTCAACAACTTTGAAAAAATATTCATTAGTTTTTTATTTACATCTGATCAAAATTGCAGATTTTAAATGACCCATCCCTTGGTATCTGATTTGAAACCACTCCAGACATTGACTTTTGCTAATTATTTCTTCATAAAGATCACTAAATGATTGTACTGCTATTAGATACGCCAATATAAACGTGCTTATTATGCACGATGTAATAGAAATCATAAAATAATCTTTTCATGTAGGATGAAATCTGTTAAAAAATAGTCGAAATAATGTTTTGCAATATATAGTCCGTCTAGAAAGTATCCGGAATTTATTACTTTTCATAATTTTAAGATACTTCGTTTTTGTAACTTTCTAACACAAAAGTAATGTATAAAATAGGTTGTGCAGATTAGACAGTCGGCTATGGCCAAAGTTGCATGACAACGCTACTTGTCAAATATTGTTGATTGTTGACAGGTTCACAATTCATGAAATAATGTCCCAACTAGAACTATACAGGTAGAATATTTGTATAGAAAAGGTTTTCGAAACATTAAATAATTAGTGCAATTGAGTGAACTGGAAAAAAGTGCTTTATATGAAACAATCAAGAGGATAAAAAATGGCATGGATAAGGAAGGCATAGACCAGTTTCAGGAAGACCTCGTAAGATTAAAGGAAAGAGTTTAAACGCTTTATTGGCCTTAGGACGACACAATTCACGTTTGGGGTTTCGCAAATTGACCAACAGATTTGGAAATCAAGGAAATATAAAGATATGTCCAAAAACCGTGCGTATGTTACTGAAAAGACAAGGCTACATATAATAATAATAATAAATGGCCTTCATTTAATAAGAACATACATACAAACAAACGAATGAAGTTTAGCCAAGGCTACTCTTACACTTAACCCATCAGTTTGATGCTGAATTCCTATTATAGTTTCAAATAAATGGTAACAAAATGGCATCATTGAAATGCAATCGAAAAAAAATTATATAAAAAAAGTAACAACAATAGTAACCAATGTGAGTAATCGTGAATAATTGGGCAAATTAAGGGCACAGAAGCAAGAGAAGGACATACAGTACTCCAAGTCAACATCTGACCATTGATTATTGCGAGGCACATAAGAAGGTTCTCACGTCTAGTTTAAACTTATTTAAATTTTTAGTAGTTTTGAATCTTTGTGGAAGGTTTGTAAGCTTTGATAGATGTATAACTGAATGACTTTTTAAACATTGAAGTTCTAAATTTTGGAAGGGAAAGTGTTTCAGGAAAGCAAATAGTGCGAGGAAGTGCATGAAGTTGTTCTCTAAATAATACTTTATTTTTAATGTAACTCGGTTCACCCTTCTGTACAACCCCATGAATAAATGACAAACTCTGCAACTTGAATCGGTTACGAAGACTAAGCCACTTGAGTTCCTTTATCTTGTGAGATATCCTGTCGTATTTTAGAAGTCCATATATCAGCTACAATATGAATTTTGTATTTTCTGCAATCGACTACAATTACATATCAAAGAAACCAAACAAAATTCCTATAATGACACCTTTACAAAAGGAACGACGGATAGAATTTTTCAACGTTTTCAAGAAGATAATTTTAATAATTTATTTATATCTGATAGAAGTTGTTTCCAACTTGGTGAAAATCACCTAAAAATCCTATCAAAATAATCTATTACTGTTCAAATGTCCAAATTTCCCATCAAAATAATGGTTTGGGGAGCAATATCTCAGCGTGGTGCTACGCCTCTCTGTATAGTTGATGATACCAAATGAATAGTGAAAAGTATTGTGGCATTCTAAACGATTTTCTCCTTGAAACGGCGTATGCTTCATATTCAGAGGGGTGGCGTCTTCAGTAGGATAATGCAATATGCCATCCATACTTCGGCCTATACTCAAGCTTGGATGCAAGAACATCAAGTGACAACCATTTCATGGCCAGCAGCTTCACCAGATCTTAGTCACATATGAGGACTAATGAAGATTGAAGTTAAACGAGCAGCGCCACGAAATAAAGGTGATTTCGTCAGTTTTACAGTTCTGGACTACCATTACCGAAAATTATGGAGGTGATCTAGTTTCGGGTGTACATCGACGTTTAGTCAAGTGTTTACAGTTAAATGAAGGTTGTATAAGTAAATAAGATGAATATTTTTGATTTTCTAATTTAAGAATTGAAAATATATACTGAATAGTTACAATTGAGCTTTTTTTCCGGATATTTTCTAGACGGACTATTCTTACTAACTTGCTAACCCTATATCTAAACTATTTCTAACATATACTGTTGTTTTAGAAAAAATGCTACTCTGGAAGGAGTAAAGTCGTCGAAGAACACGAGAAGTACTTCATCACTGAGTGCTATGGCTGGTTAGAAACCTTCCTCAACGAAAACCCGTATGTCGCCGGAGACTCCTTGACAATTGCTGATCTCAGCTCCGTCACTACCGTGAAAGGTTTAGATCTTCTTGTACCCATTGAAGAAGCGACATATCCAAAGATTATTAACTGGATCAAGAAAATGAAGACGCTACCCTATTATCAGAAAGTTAATGAGATCGGGCAGAAAGATCTAATAAAATTTATAAGCTCATTAAGCGATGTTGTTAATAAAACTGGGCATGAGTAAAGAAGAATTTTGCTTGAATAACTGTTTATTATTATAATTTCTGAGTGCAATTTACAACCCTCAAAAGACATACATGTCCCGCGAGAAAAAGTACATCTTTCAGTGGAAGTCAGAAGACAACAAGGCCATCGTGAATTCTACCGGTAAGGTTAATGGCATGTGAGCGTGGCTCTTTCACCAGGTGACTACTCAGCAGTCTCCACAATCTTCCCAGGTAGCAGATAGTGTGATAAGGATACGCATTAGCGATAACTACTCCGAAAAGTTGAACCCATCAAGCTTTTAGTTTCGGCTTCAGTCCGAATATCTACACTGTAACTGGTAGCAGCGAAGCACTTTACAACCTCTGCAGTGTCAGTACCCGAGTTTTTCTGGAAGCAACTCACTCGCCGAAGGGGCTTCTTATCCACTCTCCCGAACGCAGTCCCATGAACCAAGAGAGTCCCAAGAGTTGATGCCTCAATTGAGCCTGTAACGAGCACAGTCAATTCGACCTGTAAGTCAAGACCCACAAACTCTTGTAAAATCTTTCAATTGATCCTGGCTTCAAGCACCAACGGTCTAGTAGTATCGTCGAGATCCACAAACCCCAGAACTGTCTCGCCATCGATCCTGGTACAGGACGAGGCTGGTCGGACCGTCCAGTTCCACTAAAACCTGAAGCACCTCTTGAGATATCCTGAACATGAGTTTCTGCAAACAGATAGATGGAATACCTTTCTGGTCCAGCATGCGGACTTTCAACCACTACCTCCTCGAATCCAATACCAATTGGGTGGCCAGGTTCTACTAATACTCTCTAGGTAACGCAGTATGCTACATAACGCACTCGGCCATTGGACAGAAAAATCCGGAGATATACTGCAATAGGGTAGAGTGCGTTAGTTGTAAGGGTGAAGTCCTGTGTTGAGACAGACACACCACACGGGTCCAGTGAAACAGCGCGAAAGTATCTGCTTTAGGCATCGAGATTTAATCCTTCACTTCATCGAAAAGAAACCCCACGTCAAGGTACATAGACCTATGAGGAGCGAGACAACAAGACCATTCAATAACATACACATTATTAGTTAAAACTTTTTCCTTTCCGATATAAAGAATATATTTTTTCTGTTGTGATTTATCGAATCTACTGCTGTGGTCATTAGCCATACCCAACCACCTGACGTACACAAATACACCCATGGGCGCACCATAGCCAGCATCTATGCTCAATATGCCACCGAGATCCCCCTATTTTTTTTTTCCTTAAAATTTTGATTCGCCAGATTTCGCTAACAGACAAAACAAACTGAAAAAATGTTTACTCGACTGACTTAAAGGAGAGCATGGCATTGCAAAAAGTTGAGGAAACAGTAGTTCCCTAAAAGTCTTCTACCAATTTCCAGAAGCAATCGTAACAAGAATTTGATCAGAAATTTTCTAACCGAAAGATTTACCCAATCATCATTCCTAAATGAGCAACCTGTCATATTCAGATGACCGTTATTAATGGCCAAATATGCAAATGATTATTTCTCGAATTTTCAAATATAACATCCAGTATTTTTTCCACGATAATATAAGGAATTGAATGCCGCATATTTTCTCAGAAGTAACCTTAGAGACTTTTCACTCATGTTTTCAGTAGACATGAAAAATTATATCACAACTGAAAATTTTATTTGAAAAATGAACATAATAAATAACGGATATTAAAAATAGTTGAAACATGGAAAGAACAAATTATTCAGGTACTATTGGGCACAGCATTACTCGATCAATGAATGTTTCTCGGAAATTCTGCTACTTATTCTAGGAAATTCTGCAGAAGTATCTGTCAAAATCTAGAGAAAACTATTGTAAACCAAATTATTTTAATTGATCTGGTTACAAAACTTCAGAACATTCCCAAAATTATAATACCTGAACGTAAACATAAAAATGATATTGGTTTTCCTAATATGCATCACAGGTTGATTATTATTATTATCCTGATACCCCTAGATCTTCTGTAAAGATCCCTAAGAAGTTTTTTCAGCTTGTGCGAGTTAATAGTTCAGTAGTATTCAGAATAGGTTTTGTTACAGCGATCTTGCACCACTTAGGGTCACAGCACTGTTAATTTTTGACCCAACAATGAAATGGTGGTAGACAGCCGTCCAACTAGAAAATTTCTTTCCCACCTGAACAGGATTCGAACCCACCCTTCCGGTCACGAGCCCAATGCTCTCCCACGGAGCTATCTACGCTCCATATGTTACCATATCTAACCAAACTTCTTCATACTTAATATAACTTTATTTATAACTTTAAGTATTTGAATCTATCACCATCTTTATTCCAGTAGCATTCACAAAGATTTTCATGGGCCCTAGTTTAATGTGAGGAGGAGGCAGAAGGACATTTTTGGAGTCTACAAGAGGTCTAAACTTGACATTTGGAGATCCTGGTTGAAATAGACTTCTTTTTAGCCAAATTTTTGTTATATAATGCTGATTCACTGCACAACTGTCCGATAGACAAAGAAAACAGCAATATTTTGCTAATCCTCCCGGAAGTCCCACTAAAATTCACTGTAACTTTCAAGTCTCAACATATCTGCCATTTATACGTGATATAGTTTATTTTATTCAAAAGAGTGTGCATATTTTCATAACTTTCTTTCATCGTCACTGAATGGGCAACTGGTATAGAGGGTTTTAAATTTACATTATGCAATAACACAGCTTTTAAACTGTATTTAAACGAATCTATGAATAAACGCCACTCAGAGGGGGAATGCTTCATATCAAGTTCCTGCATTAAACCATCAATACAAGCACACAACGAATTTTCCATTCTTTAGAATGCAGAAATTCGTAATTTTTGTTTCGTTGCCTAATAAGTTCCAGTCCTTAAGGAAACCAAGAAGTTCTGAATGTTGCTTTGATAACCCCAAATCACGTACAAAATCATTTAACTCACTTTGAACAATTAAATGTGGCTCGCCGGAACTGGGATCTGGAGTAAAAGTTCGGAGCTGCCTCATGATGCGTTGTCTCTAATATCTTCCAAAACAACATTTTATGGATCTAAAGGTTTGAACGGCACTGGTAAATCTGCACAAAGAGGAACAGGTCGTATTACAGACTGCAAATTTGGATAGTTGATCTTGTGCTATCCCTTTTTGGAATAACCTCCAGTATTTGTCAGGCAAAAATAGGAATCATCTAGATGATTAGTGGGTTCTCTCCATACCATAAGGACTGCTTTTTTTCTTCCCATTCATCAACTGCACAGCACTTCATCAACACCCATTCATCAACTAACACAGCACCCATGGGGAGTCCACTACTTGTCTTGATCTCCAATTAAAACACCAATATACTGGAAGTAGGCTTTTTAATATTTCAGAAAATGGCCTGGCATGTGATTTCACCATAAATTATACACAAATTCAACAAAATTTGTCAGGAGAGATATTGGAACTGCGGCGGTCTTGTCTTGACATTTTCGTCCTTAAAATACTTTCTTATCTACACACAAGGAACTACTCACTTCGAAACTGAATAGAAGACTGATTTTTAATCCCAATTTTATGTCTAATATTGTAAACAACACAGTTTAGGTACTTTTCCTGCTATAAAATGCATTCATTTTAACGGTTTCCTCATAAAATTGACTACTTATCAATTGCCCTATTGAGTTATTGGAAAGTGGTACGTGTTAGAGCTTCAGGAATATTGTGCCTATTATAAGAAGGTTATTTCCATCAAACAAATGAATATCTGCCTTGTGTTACAAAAATCTTGTTGACCAGTGTATTCATTAAGTTATTGTTCTTTACGGCTCAATGTTACTTTTAAATACAATAAGTCTGGATGAGTTTTCGAAGAGATGAACTGTTTATTAGCGAGTCGAACTTATGCTGCAGAATATCCCGATAAAAGACATCCAAAAGAATCGAGTTTTCGGAGGCTTTTGAACGGATTTGTAGAGGCAAGAGATGTCAAGTACAAAAAATAAGAAAGGATAAAATCGGTCACTAACTTGAGGCTTCACTGAATGTAAGTGAAGATCCACACATAAGCCAAAGGAAGCTTCTTGCTGTATAAGAAAGCATTCAGTTTAAAGAATCTTTAAAAAGCGCAAGTTTCACACCTACTACATTCAGATGCACCAGTCGCTTGTCGATAATGATTCTGAAAACCATCTGAATTTATGTAACTGTGCAAGTTTTCAAGTTGAACACAACAGTATATTTTTCAATTCAGCGATGAAGCGACTTTTCACAATTCTGGTTTTGTCAATAGGCACAATTTTCACTATTGCTCTTTCGAAAACCCAAGAATGATAAGGGAAGTTGGCCATTAATTAATATCGGGGGATCAGTAATCGGCAGTCATGTAATAGGTCCTTATTTTTTCGAAGGAAATCTGGACGGTACTGCATATTTGAAGTTCCTTCAGAACATTCTTCCTGGATTATTAGCAGTGTCACCTACACAAATAAAAAACAAAATATGGTTTCAGCATGATGGAGCACCCGCTCATTATTCTCGTTGACCTGTGACAATGGTACATATTAATTCATTATGCCGTACTGATTAGCTCATCCTTGAATAGTATACGGAACGAAACGTTATTAGTCCGGTGCGTCAATTAAGAGAGTATCTTATGAATATTCTTACATCCTTTTAAAGCTACAGAATCATTGACGGTTGTGCAAAACTAGCAGCATTTCTTTTCATGGCAACTTTGTAGTGAACTTTTTCGTCATTCCTAATTTTCCGCAATAAAAAATGACTGACATGTTTGGATGATCAGCGATCAGGAGAAGCCACTGCTAAAACCTTGTATACTTAATATAGAAACATAGATAGATAAATAATTGTTCTTTATTGATACTATCAAATAGCCATCGATCTAAGTCCTTCAGTTAATATAGAAACATATATTTTGTTTGTTTGGCCTCTTGTGATACACTCCTAAATATTGTAATGATAAGCAAATTCCTTTGAAGTTTTGGAACGTGTAGTGAAAATGAACAGTTGCTTTCTTTTCCTTCATAGGATTATATAATTGAAATTCAGTTCGAACGTGAATATATTTTTCATGCAATTTGCTAGTTTTAGAACTGATCGATTATATACTGAATTGTTTCAGCCGTTACTATTTAGTAGTTGATCATAATTAAAACAAATTGTAGAAATTACTATGTTTTACTACCAATAAAAATATATTTTACACATTTTATTGTGACTCGAGTTTCGGGAAATGAACTATCCCATCATCAGACAACTGAAGACCTAACAGTGGTACAGAGGTATTTAAACAAAAGTGATAAATATTTTGAATATTTCAATAGATAACACCTAATAGTGGTACAGAGGTTTACAAGCAGAACGTGATAAAAACCCGGAGGGGCCTTCTAACAGATATCGGAATGTCGGCAATCGACAAAGAAGGTTATTAAACAGATGGTACCCAAATATCTCAAATAATTTTTTGGGGTTACATAGCTCCGTACAGTTATTCATTATTTTTACGTTATTTTGTTGTACATCTCAAATATTTAGATTTACATAGCTCCATACAGTCATTCATTATTTTTTAAATTATTTTTATTGTGAACGAATTTGAAAATTTTAATAATCAAATTCGTTAACAATAAAAATAATTATCTTGTTCTACGTGCAGTAATAAATATATAGGACAAACAGGACGTTCCTTCAAGACGAGGTTCAACGAACATAAAATGAGTTTCATAAAAAATAAACAGAATTCTACTTTTGCCACTCATTGTCTAGAAAACGGTCATACCTTTCCCACCATAGATAATCTTAAAATTTTACATGTAGAATCAAAAGGAAAGAAACTCGATTATCTAGAATCTGTTGAAATTTTCAAATTAGTTTACAATAACAATAATCTAAAAATCGAAAATATTTGAGATATTCAAGAAGTAACATCTGTTTAAAACCTTTTTCAACGAACATAAAATTAATTTAATGAAAAGTAAACAAAAATTCAACTTTTGCTTATTCTTTGCACTCATTCTTTAGAAATTGGTAATTCCTTTCGACAAAAGAATATCTTAAGAAAATTTTACATGTAGAATCAAATGAAAAGAAACTTGATTATCAAAATTTTCAAATTCGTTCACAATAAAAATAATTTAAAAAATAATGAATGACTGTATGGAGCTATGTAAATCCAAATATTTTAGATGTACAACAAAATAACGTAAAAATAATGAATAACTGTACGGAGCTATGTAACCCCAAAAAATTATTTGAGCTATTTGGGTACCATCTGTTTAATAACCTTCTTTGTCGATTGCCGACATTCCGATATCTGTTAGAAGGCCCCTCTTTTTTAACCGGGTTTTTATCACGTTCCGCTTGTAAACCTCTGTACCACTATTAGGTGTTATCTAGAATCTATTGAAATATTCAAAATATTTATCACTTTTGTATAAATACTTCTGTACCACTGTTAGGTCTTCAGTTGTCTGATGATGGGATAGTTCATTTCCCGAAACTCAAGTCACAAGAAAATGTGTAAAATATATTTTTATTGGTAGTAAAACATAGTAATTTCTACAATTTGTTTTAATTCTGATCGATTATGTCTAAGAGTTGAAAATTAATCATTGAAATAAAAACAAATTATACTACATATCCATGGAGTTTTATTAATAGTAAAGTCAGCCATTGTAGAATAGTGTAGCAAATTTGAAATATCAATGTTTTTGGCTAAACTGTATCTGGCATCTGTTTCCCAATAGTATCATTGTACAGGTATGGAAAAGACAGTCGGAAAGATACGAAATTCAATGTTAATTAAGAGGACGACCAGGGTCAAGTGGAGCAATGGAAGAATAAACGATTGTTTTCTCTCAATAGCAGTGGGGACTGGGGATACTTCGATCGAAATGCTCTGCACTCTGCTTTCAGCACCACCGAATCATTCGCACTTCAAACGTGAGATGCGTTTGACCTTATCGGTTGAAAATAATGTGAATCGAAATGTTCGGTGTAGAAGAAAAAATTCAGATCATAAAATGGTACTTTGGTGGTCAATTAATTCAAGAGACAATAAATTCATTTATTGTTGCCTTTAAAGATAGGCCGATTCCTTCAAGTTCGGCTATTTCTGAAATAATTAAAATATGCGAGAAATGTGGGGGTTTACGAACATGCAGGCATTGTAAGATTGATAAACCACCAAAAACCATTAGTGAAATTAGTCTAAAAAAAGAAGTAGACGTGTGTGCTGCTGTCGAAACCAGTGCACCTTGTTCAAGTAAACAAATTACTGAACAAGTCGATATAAGCGATTGTTGAGCTATCCCGTACTTCACGGAGTACTTTAAAGAACGCTAACCTTTTTATCGTAATCATCTAGTGGCGGGAGAATAGGACGTTATGTTGTGTAGATAATCCAAATATCACTTGAACGAGAACGAGGAAACAGTGACTGAAAGTTCAGATTACAAGGTTAAGTAAAAAAATACAATATTTGTTTGCGGAAGGTAGGTTCCCGCACCTGACTCGATGTATGAGAGCGAGGTTATACTTTAGGACAAAAAAAGAGTCGGGGATAAAAACCTCTCTTCAGCTCCCATACATTTTTCATAAAATTAAGTTTCCAAAGATTGACAACCTTTTTAATATCCAAAAACATAGTTAGTTTGCAAGCGAAGGTGAATACAGCAATCAGTTGAGTGAACACACAGATAACCTGGGAATAGGAACATGTAAAACAGATCTTCGAGGTAGTTTAACAACAACCCTTTGGTCAGGAATTTCCCATTCACACACCTTCTATGTAATTAGATTATTATAATCTGGACGCATAAAATCGTTGTTCAGGAATGTCTTGTTGCGGCATTCTGGAGACATATAGGTTGTGGTGTCTGTTATTCAACTCCCTCTTCATTATAATATTTATATCTAATAAAAGTTGTTCAGGAAGGCCTTGTTGCGGCCTTTTGAAGACATAGGGTTTTTGTGTCCGTATCTAATTGTTGATCCACATTTCATTCACTCTAAAAACTCTGAATTCTCAAAAAAGTTACCATTGTTAACCACCACTAGATTCCAATAAATGAAATGAAGATAAAGACGCTTGTATGTATGAAATGTGTTAAATGGTCAATTCAGAATAAAGTAAGCAGGTCGCCCCTAGCTGGAGAATCAATACAGTAAAATCTACCAATGCATAAAGAATACACGATACAAATAACACTCACATTGACCTCAGGTAATTCAATACAATACAATAACTTCACATGTGAGAGCACCTCAGTCGACTTCCTTTGTATCTAACCTTTACTTTTAATGAAGATTGAACAATGGCGTTCTAATTCTAACAAAAGAAAACTGGACACTCTGAAGCCTGCGTTTAGTCGCGGAAGATTGCCATAACTCTTCTGGAGAGAACAGACGACTGCTCTCTCGGGATTATGTTTACATTTCCGAGCGAGCACAAGTCTACGAAGGTACCATAGACGCTTACTTTTGGCATCGACATTGACAAGTAGGCATAAAATTCCCTAGGTGGCTCTTCCCGCCTAATTTTTCTTCATAAAAATATGTGGATCTCTTCAAAGTGTTCAGAATATTTTGAAAAGGAACGGCTTAAGATAATTAGTCTATGGTTGAGACTCTCTAAAAAACTTATTGCTCGTCTATGCAGTCGGAAAACAGCCTCACGATGTGCGCAGCCCCACATATCCCACATGGGATTCTACCAGAGCAAAATACACAAGTATAACAAAAAAGAAAAGCGTTCTCAGGGCCAAAATATTTCGGTTGAGCCTGGTAAGGAGGTTGTCAATGTGTGATGTCCATGTGAGTGCACTTAGAAGCTTGACAATGGTCTCAGTGTCATTATCATTTTATGAGTCTTAGGTTCATTCATACTCAGACCGTTTGCGGAGAAATATTCTAAAAGCCGTCTTGAACGCAACTGCTAAAACAACGTCTGTGAATCCAAGACCTGAACTGACCACTTGGTACCTTTCGCTCAAAAAAGATCCCATCATACCTATCGCCTTCTCATCGAAACCATATTTTTTTAGCTTCGTAAGTAATTTATCATGAGGTACGCAATCGAAGGCCCTCGTCAGATCAATAAATGTGGCCAGATGATAGTCTTTATTCTCGAAACTTTCGAGAGTAGAGTTGGCAATATCAATTATTGCTTCAATTGTGTTTCTGTCCTCGCGAAAGTCAAATTGAAGAATGGAGATTCGTCAAATTTGAAAGATGTCCAAATTGAAGAATGGAGGTATGTCTTATTTACAGATGAATCAAGATATAGATAGCTGTGTTCGGGTATGACTTTTTTTCTACCCAGAAATCTTGGATCGATGTAGGAAGTTCATTCGTTCAGATTCGATTCAGTTTCTGTATAGGGTGGCATCCATTTGGTTGGACGTACAGAAGAACTGTTGATACTTGGTGAACGTGTATATATGAATCGACCAAATCATCAACAATATTGTACGTTTGTTTCATGCTGCCGTTAGGCCAAATTTCTTGTTATTCGACGATAATAACTGCCTTCATGCCAGAATTGTCGATAATGCCAAAGGGCTCCACACTTGGCACAATTACCTCAAAGCCTCTTCAATCAACTAATGGACAGTATACAGAGGTTTATTTTGGCTGTAATTGACGCCTCATAAAGTTAAACAGCTTTCTTCAAGTTTTGTAACAAAAATAAAATTTTTTTGAATAAGCAAAAAATAAAATAAAGCACCCACACAAGAAAGTGAACATTATTTTATCATTATCGTTTTATCATAAGGTGACTAAAAAGACTCTAAAAAATTGATCAACATTCTCAACTTATGTGAAGCAATTTATATATTATTTTCCGCTACACATTAACTTTCTTAACAAACTTTTGTTTACCAGAAGTTTATTGTTATATTTAAGAATTATCTCATTCAGTATATCGTTTAAGAAAACGCACAAAATAAATAATAACGATAATCTTGGGCCATAGAACACTGGCCACCAGCGACAAAGTTAACTTATTAAACGAAAAAAATAAAGTCTGGCTAGAAAGTCTCCGGAATTTATTATTTTTCATAATTTTAATATACTTTTTTTGTAACATTCTAAGACAAAAGAAATGCAGAAACAAGCTTACAAGCTGTAGAACACAAAATAGATGAATGGAACGATGATAAATTTTTTTATTAGAGATATAAATTTCGCAAAATAATTAGTCTGCATGCCAAGTTGTAATAAATGATAAGAAAAATTAAATTTGAAAACTAAATCTGTTCTGGAGTTATTCAGATTTGCCATATTATCTCAATATTTTCGGGAATAGAGAACCAATCAACATGAAATTTAGTGTTTAAAAACAGACTCATGTTCTAAAATAACGACAAGAAGGCTTATGCAAAATTTCGTGAGGATTGTGGGTCATATGGACAAGCGTCCAAAAGCTCTTGACTAAATTTCATTGATTTTCATTGTTTCATTTCTTCATAGGATTATTTCGAGAAAATTCAAATAAAATAAACCTCTTGTCCATGGGTTCATGGAGTAACTGCACTCTTTCAGACCTAACTCGATAGACGGACACAATCACTGAAGGTCACCAGAATTAACGAATATCAACTAACAATTTCTCATCACAAACACGTACTTGTTCATGCAATAAAACCTATCTTGACCCCACGTTCAATCGAGACAGATCCAAACGATATCCTAATCGGAATGTTTTGCCTCTTCGGTTCCTGGGGAATCGACACATACAGAAAATTTAATGTTTCCCACAAACAACAAGTAATCAAACCGCAGTTCGGTATTTGCCAACATTGGACGGAGTAGTGGAGTTCTTGAATTCCGGTTATTTCAACATCGATATGATGCACAGACTACTCGGATTTCTTTGGATTCTGGCTCTGTGTTCAATTGTTTCATGTGATTTTCAATTTCCCAATGTCACACTCGAGGCCTTCGACCCTGAAGGGTTCAGAGTCACCTTCTCAGGTGAGTTTGTCGTGCATTTAAATGGATCAACAAGTTAATGATTCCCTTCTACCACTTGATTCAAATCTATTCCAAATATTCATTTATTTTCGCTTCACTTGAGTATTGTGACTCATTTCAAACAGTTTAATATTGCCTGAAGAAGTTTCTCTATGAACGAAACGGGTGAAAAACTTGAAGATAGTGTAAATCAACATACTAGGAATTATTTAAATATTTTAATATTAGCCTTCTACATATTTAATTTCAAAAAATTATATTTAATAATTATAACTTCAGGAATTAAATTAAATTAATGTCATATAAGTAACACTTATTTCAAACTACATATAAAATAAACATTCATTATAAGACATCCAAATGATATAACAAAATCCAATAAATAAAAATTAAATTGTTAACCAAAATCCTATAAATTAAATATTTTGAGTAGACAAAATTTTGTTTCTGCTGATCAATCTTATGAAAGCAAATATCTTTTCAGAAATTTCTAACATAATCTTAAGAATTTCATCATAAAACTATCTTACTCAGAAAGTTCACTATTATTGGATATCTAACTAAGTTACTTCCTATAAAATCTCAAGATATGTAAAAAAATTATTGAAGTACAAGTTTTAAAGAGACTTTGCTTCGTCAGTACTCAAATAATTCATATTCAATAAAATATAACATCAATCAACAACAAATATTTACTCACCCTTCAACAATTTAGAAAACTTCTGGTAAATTAATACTGAAAAATTTAAATGGACATATACAGATAGTCCTTGTGCTATAACAGAGGCCGTTAAATTGTCTTTCAATCTTTTAGATCAAAGGTAAACCACAGAATTATTTATTTATAGTTAACATTACACTCCATTCATATTAATTTACCAGAAGTTTTCTAAATTGTTGAAGGGTGAGTAAATATTTGTTGTTGATTGATGTTATATTTTATTGAATATAAATTACTTGAGTACTGACGAAGCAAAGTCTCTATTAAAACTTGTTTTTCAGTAATGTTTTTACATATCTTGAGATTTTATAGAAAGTAACTTAGATATCCAATAATATTGAATATTCCAAGTAAGATAGTTTTATGATGAAATTCTTAAGATTATGTTGCACATTTCTGAAAAGATATTTGTTTTCATAAGATTGGTCAGCAGAAACAAAATTTTATCTACTCAAAATATTCGATTTATAGGATTTTGGTTAACAATTTTTATTTATTGGATTTTGTTATATCATTTGAATGTCCTATAACGAATGTTTATTTTATATATCGTTTGATATAAATGGTACTTATATGACATTAAATTAATTCCTGAAGTTATAATTATTAAATATAATTTTTTGAAATTTAATATGTAGAAGGCTAATATTAAAATATTTAAATAATTTTATATACCTTCTATCAAGTATTAACCTCTATTTATGTTATTTTATTCATAATATACTAGGAATTAATTATTCATAATTTTGGAGCAGTTGAGGTGATATTGCAAGAATATGCCAGTTTTTATTTTACTTTTAAATGCTGAATTTCAAATCGTTCGAATCTGTTGTAGACGTTCAATACAATTTTCGGCTCAAAATTCGAAAATTAAAGACATTTGGGCGAAATATATCTATAAAGTAACTGACAAATTCTTATAATATAATAATAATAACTCCATTCGAATACATACGAAGGGTGTTCAATAAATTCTCGGTATAGGCATGAAAGAAAACTCATTTGTTAGATGGAAACTCATCATGATGAGTTTCCGTTGTAATAATTAAAAAAATGCTTTTTGAATATGTCCTACATGTTTTAGGAACTTTTTTTGAAGGAACTTATTTTGAGCAAGAAGTTCTTGAGGTTATGTTTTGCATTTTGGAAAGGGATTTGATTTTAATAAAACAAGGAACGAAACAAAATTTTGTCCCCTTCAAGTATTTATTCAGTAGATTTAATTGATAATTTATATTTATTTGAAATCTTTTATTCCTTTTGGTACTGTGTGATAAGTGTTTAATTCTATACGTCTGCTAAATTGACACAGTGTGTTCTTAGACATTAATTTCATTTAATTCTAAAAGTTTTTAAATAAAAATTTTTTGAAATTAACATTAACAGAATAAATCTGTATAATATTTAAAATTTTTAAATAATCCTTCTATCCAGTAAAATTCTCGTTTTATTTTTTTATTATGAGTTAGCACCTTGTTGATTGAACACTATACTTTACACGCCTATTTTTTCACAGTTCCTCTTATTTTCGTGAAAAAAAATTCACTGTCGAATTTACATTTTCAGAAATGGAGGATGTTAACGTAATTGCTTTTCACGCGAACAAGAACAAGAAAATTAACGAAATTGCACCAGGCGAAATAAGTGTAGATTTGTTGAAGCCAGCAGATAGGGGATGGTCTTATTTCAACCCGAATCTTAGACTCAACATTGGTGATAAAATATACTATTGGATACACGTGCAATACAAGATATTCGGATACAAGAAACCAGGTCAAGTGTGGGAAGTAAGTGGTAAGAACGAAATTAAGTGATGAAATGATTGACTGAACAGTTTTAGAGAGTTAGGAATTAAACATTATATACTTATGAATAATTTTTATGTGGATACTCCAGAAAAACACTGTAGGGTTGCTTCATCATAGTCAGCCTCTTTTCATTCTGAGAATTTCAAAAATTACTTTATTGAACTAACAAGATTTCGAGCTTTCGTGACTTGAAAGATTTCATCGTTTGATAGGTAAATGTAATTATTTAACAATTTCACTCTTTATGAATTTTATTGTTATTAGTCGACTACTTGTCGGGGCAGCACAGGTTTATTGACTGATAAAGGAAGATAAATACCCATTCATGCTTATGCAATATTCAGTGCCTCTTACTTAGTGAATTATTAGAATTTGGGCCTCGTTATGGAAAGAACTGATTCAATAGTGACAACTACCGCCGTATAAGCTTGCTGTTGACAATTTTGTAGGCGTTGAATAGAATAATTCGTGGCCAACTCCTTGAATAATCTAGAAATAGTCGAAATCTTCATTGGGTATCTCATTACAGCCTACTCTAAATTGATGAGAAATGACTGCTAAAGTCTGTGGAATGTGCTGCAAAGTTAACGACCTACAACCAGTCATGTTTCAGACATGTTCACTTGGAAATTAGGTGATCTTGGGAGTCAAGGTAAACAGTTGACTGCATGTAGATCCATGAAGATTATCGTTTCTCTCGCAATAAGCAACGGTCTGGAATAATTTTCTTGAAAGTAGCATTTGGAAAGGTGTGAAAGAAAATTATTAAAGATTAGATTGATTGTGGTCGTTTAATCAAGGAACATCCTCTCTGCACTGCGACCAATAATGTATTTTGTGCATTACCACGTGCGTTTTTACCACACTCCTTCCTAAAGTTGATTATTTACCTGGGAGACTTGACTCTTATATCGGTTGGAATGAAAGTCATGCTATGTAATACTCTGGCTTGCGCTGGCGCTTTGCATTAGCAGAATATGTGTTTGGTGATTTTTATTGCTGGTTAACATAACCTACAGATAACAGAGTATTATTTAACAATCTAATGTATCTCACAACCCAGTGGCCGGTGAGGAGCTCTTTAAGCAGCCTCAGCTCGTACTTTGACATCGATAAAACTATTTGGGTATTCTCCTTAGAGGGTACGATAACCGCCTTGGCTTGTCGTTGGTCTGGGTTGTTGATCAAGTGGGAATTCTTCTCTCATTTTTTCTATCTATCGACTTCAGCCCTAATCAGTCTTGGTGTAACCCAACATGACGGTGCTGGTATGGTGATATGAGTGTTTGCTCCTTTTGTCTCAAGAGCATTTGTTTTTTTATTCCTCTCAATGCCCTGGCCAGTTGGTACTTAAACTAGAATTAGTTTGTTGCTTTTCGACAGTAATATGAGAGTTTTTTTTTTAGCTCCAGATGGTTCTTGACTTACACCCAACTCAACTCAAATGCTTCAGTGCTATCTGACTGTCTAAGACATTATAAATTCTAGTTGTTCCCTTGTAGTTTCTGGAGAAATAGACTTGGGAACATCTCCCTATACCAAGAATTTCCGTTTGGAGTGTTGTTATAGGCTTTTCCAGATGAACAGATTCTCTGTGCTTGGGCCCAATAGTGCTTCTTGCTCCTTAGGGGACCCTCAGTATACCAGATGAGATGGTTCTTCGAATAGAGACAGTGCAATTATTCAAAAATTGAATACAACGGAAAACGTTTTGTTGCATTAAACATGTGCGTGTTTCGAAGCTTTTTGCCTTCAATCATCAGTGCGGCATAATAAGATATGACTTGAGCATGAGTAAAGTTTTCTACGTTATTAAGGTTTGAGTAATCAGGAATAAATTCCTCTGCTTAAATTAGCTTGGTGTATGTAAATTCGCGTGTACTAAATGACGCTGGTATTTGGTAAAATAAAACTCCAGCGTTCCTATGCGGCTTAAATGTTCATTGGGTTGATTTGAAGTATTCTCTATTATTAAAGCTCATACTTCTCATTATAAGGGAAAAAAACATGGTCGACAAAATATTAACAGGTTTCAATTCAACTATGTCAAGTCGATATCTGGATTATTTTGCATCATTTAAGGACCTTGCAACCCCTTCAAAAACTCCACAGATGAATCTGAAAATTTAATCATTTTGTCGTGGTCAGACAACTCGAGATATAAAAAATGATTTAAATCATATATGGGTGTTTCCAATCTTTGTTATTCAGGATGTTTTGATCTTTCTTGCCCCAAATAAATTTTTTTTTCTTCTTAAAATTGATATGTGATATCAAACCTTCAAAAAGTTAACTTATGTCTCTAAATAATCCGACATCAATTCTTTCATTTGGTACTTATCTCATGAAAAAATGATCTCTTCCTATTTATTGGAAAAATAATATAACTTGTTAATTTCCAATTTTAGAACTTCTACCCCTGAAAGATATGAATGAAACCAACTGCAGAAAGAGTATAACAGAAACCTTAAGACCTTCGAGAGTTTGTGAGAAACAACTGATATTCGACGGTTTGTTTTCAGAAAATAATATTGATGAGAAACATTGGAAGATAGCCCATTATTTACCCTCATTTCCGGTAAGTTAACATTTTATAAAATAGAATGATTTTGAACAGAATATTAGATAATGGGAAGAATTCTACATTTCCGTGTAATAAAACATATAAATTTAAATAAGTATTCTCAATGTATAAAGAGACGTGAATCGTTATTTAAAAACATTCAAAAATGTCTTTGGAAATAAAAGAATCTTAACATATTGATTTCTTGTGAATATTTTCTTCCAGGATTTCGAGTTCTGTTCGTATCAGAATAATGCTAAGAATATTTTTGTGAAAGATCGTAATTTAGTAATCAAACCTATTCCTGCTACAAAAGATGAAGAAGTAAGTGGTACGTTGGATTTGAGAAAAGGGTAATTTTCTTATTGATTCAAATGTAGGAAATCTGTTACATTACTGGTCATCATTTTAGGTGTACTAGTCATATGGAACTCGACTGTATAGCTTTTAGTGATAGTGGATTCATTTTACCGCCAGTTGCATCTGCGAAGATGAAAACTCTGGAAAATTTCAAATATGGTACCATTGAGATAAAAGCGAAATTACCAGCTGGTGATTGGTTGTATCCTCGTAAGTATCACAGTGTTGTCTAATATGAAAATGCACAATTTGTAGATTCAGATATGGGTCTATTTCCGCTTGAACAAAACTGGGAAATATAAAAACTTATTTCCGAAGTATTCTGTCTAAGCTGTAAGAAATTGAAATGGAAAATTCAATAGAAATGAAATTCCCTCACGGCAATTTGTGGATCAATTTGTTCGTGAAAACTGGGTAGTTTTTTGACAAAACAACCCGTTCACGTTCTAATCCAGTGAGCACATCTGAAAACATTGCTGCTATAGCCCAGAATGTGGCAGAATATCCGTCAATATCGATCAACTCGTCATCGTGCTCAAGAACTGAACAATTCTTGCACTTCCCTTAGGAAAATTTTGCATAAAGACCTCGGTATGACGACTTGCAAAGTTCAACTATTGCAAGATGTGAGGCCTCATTTTCAACCGATGCGTTTCCACTTCACTCAATGGAATAAAGATATCTGTGTACTGAAAAATTGGGTTGATCGGATGGGGTACTCTGTGGCCATTGGTGGCGATCATTTGAATGTGTATTTTATCATGTAAATTAATATTTTCTCATAGAAAATTCAGTGCTTCCTCAATTTTGATTTTCATCAAGTAAATATTCTTTCCAATTATTATCATTTATCTTTGATATTAGTCAAAATACATAATTAGTATTATTATTTTTATTATTATTATCCTGATACTCCTAGATCTTCTGTGAAGATCCCTCAGAAGCTTTTTCAGCTTGTGCGAGTCAGAAGTTCAGTTTTGTTCTGGGTAGATTTTGTTACGTCGATCTTGCGCCACTTTAGGTCACAGCATTGTTAATTTTTGACCCAGCAGTGAAATGGTGGCCGATACCCGTCCAACTAGAAAATTTCTTTTCCACCTGAACAGGATTAAAACCCGGACCTTCCGGTCACGAGCCCTATGCTTTACCACTGAGCTGTCAGCACTCAGAATACTAGGGGTTTCATCTTAGTTATATTTTTTCCAGAAATATTTTTAGAATCCAGCAGAAATCAGAGTAGAAGAATATGGATAGCGTATGCAAGGGGCAATCAGCATCTAAACGGAAATGGTGGAGATGATATAGGGGGTACCCTACTTTTCGGAGGTCCTGTTCTCAGCTTAATAGAGCCCGATCGTAGTAAACATTTGAGTTCCCTCAAACACCAAACTCCATTCAGTGATGATTTTCATATCTACTCAGTTGAATGGAAGCCTGGTAAGTGAAGCTCTGGAAGCTATTGTTGAATAATTGGTTACACTGCTAATGGTTGCTTAGTCTAATCATAAATTTCATTGCTGTGAAAAATTGGGTATGGACAGAGGAATTGATATGATAAAATGAAAACGGTTTAAACTATCTATTTATTGGTAAAATTATATGTTAGAATGACCACGAATGGAATCTGAGACCTTCTTGATTTGAAATATTCTCTTTTTGTGGAATACATCAGAATACAGTGGGTGATCAAATTATTAGAGCCACAGTGACAAATAAGCCATTCTGGTTATTGTAGAAAAATTATACTATTTTTTATATATATTTGTCAGTTTTTTATTGAAAAACAGAAAAAGATATGAACAGTTCAAAAATAATTAAGAATTAACCTGTTAACATCCAAAATTTTGCCTCAGACCTAATACTTGGTACTACCACCTTTTGCGTCTATGACTGCCTGGCACCTTCTAGGCATGATTTTTGACAATTTTTCGCTCCTGTCTCACACTTCTACTAAACGCTCTATCAGTTGACCCTCACTAGTGATTACTTCGTTTACAATTTCTTTCTTCATCAACTTTCAAAGGTTCTCGATTAGGTTGAGATCTGGAGAATTGCCAGGCCTGTCTAGAAACTTTACTTGGCTGTCAAAAAGAAATTTAGTAACTTTTTTAGCCTTGTGGCATGGCGCAGAGTCATGCATGAATTGCACCTATCTGGGAACCATTCGTGGGCCTGGGGAAGCACTTTTTTTCAAGGACAGTCATATGCTGGTGCTGTCTCATTGTTCCTTCAACGATGTACAGACGAACTGTTCCTTGACTGCTGATTATAGATCACACCATGATGCTTAGAGGATTTTTGATCATTCTAACGATGCAGTCATCCTCAAATTTTTCCCCTTGTCTTCTCCTCACAAATTCTGATCTGTCAATGAGAATTTGTACGGTTCAGTAATTCGAAAAGCAGGCCTGGAATATTTAGGAATCCTATTAGTTTACCGTTTATTTATCATTATATTTGTTACCAAAAAATCAACCATCCATTTCTTGTGATATTTCGCCCATTGGACTTTTTTCATCATGGTTGGGATGAGAAGAGGTTTTTTTGCAGGTCAGCATGGAGAGAACCTCAAAACCTTTATTCGTCTCCGAGCTGTCATTAGTGAAATGTTCACCCTTGATTCTTTTATGATTCTTGTGAGTATCCTGCGAGGCTGTTTTCTGTTTACCATAACAATATCACGTATTATTCGCTCAACTCTTAGTGTTGTAATTTTTTTTCGACCACATTTTTCTTTGCGTCGAAGTTCATATCTAAGTTTTCATCCATTTTTTTCTTCATTTGGTCTACTGTTGCTCTCGAAACTTTAGTATTAGATGCTATTTTTCTGTTGGAGTAATCTGTATTTGATACCAAAGATTTTATCTCAGCTGTTTTTCTGTGTGTGATGATGTCTTTCAACTTTCGCATTATAATTTCATTTTTTTTAATCAAGTGATGTACCAAACACAGAACAAAGACTTGACTGCTAAATTCACGTGAAAATAAAGCACAACGATATAATACGTCGATAAAAAAAACCAAAACAAACCAGAATGTCTTAGAAAACCATAAATAACGTGAAAATATACAACCGCACCGTTAGGCTGGTTATCTAGAACTAACAAAACACCGATGCATCATCGCGCATGAGTTAATTGGTGGGGGTATGTGCCGTGTTGCCGGTATTGTTCTTACGAATAAATATATTCTAGTAGCACGTTAGAAATTGAACGAGAAAAAGCAGATTTAAATGCTTCGTACCCTAATTTTAGTTCATTTCTTGAAGTGTTCAATTTTTTGAGGTGGCTCCAATAATTTGATCACCTACTGTAAGTGTTAAACCCGAAGAAAGTAGGAGTTGGCTTCTGGTCCATTTTGAAGATTGGTTACCTATATATTCGATGAAAATTAAATTAATCTTAATGTGTATTTAGACAAGAAGATCAGTCGAACCATTTGTTTCACAATTAACATACAAATAAATTTGTGCAATATTTTCCTGCATTTATATCGTGCTTTATTATTCGAGAATTAAAATGCATTATACCGTTATGATTTTTCTAAAATTTTAATTCATTTGGCTGGAATAGGATTCTTTTGCGCATGCGAATTTTCTCCTAATTATTAAATGTTTCTGCATAAATACTTAATTTTACTATTCCTTACTTTATACTTATTGAATGAATATCAAAGGGTAATTACTCCTGGGTGCTACATGAATCGAGATTTGTTGAAGGTACACAATAAATAACACAAAATAGATCACACAGTACGACTTACTCACTTTTATTACATGCAATGTGTTCTTTGCTTTTAGACAGTATATCACTCTCCGTAGATGGGGTGCCATTTGGAGAAAACAAAAATGTTGCATCTTCATTTGACGAGCCTGTAAGTACCTGTTAATTTACAACTGATTGGCAATACAGAGCAACATTTTTTTGTACCATCTATTGGCTCTAGTAAGATGTGGGCCATTTAAGATTTGCATTTTTGATCGGCTTTAAATAAACCGCCATGACTGGCTATCAATGCGATCGACACAATTTTTCAGTACATTGCCGATTGTTTGGCACTGAATCTCACGAATGGAAACTTCAATTTCGTGTTTCAAGTTTCAAGGCATCAATCGTTCATGGATGGTTAGCATAACACTTATCCTTAACGGATCCCCACAAAAATAGTCTTTCGAGGTGAAAATGTGCTTTATCGCTAAAGATTTCTCTGGGAAAATGCTCATCTTCTGCCATGCGATCATTAGCTCATTGAACGGAGTGGAAACGCATCGGATGGTCACGCTTTTATACCGAGTTCTTTATGTAAAATTCTCCTCAGAGAAGTCCGAGAAAAGTTCAGTTCTTGAGAACGATGACAAGTTGATGTTAATGCATATTCAGTCACATTCTGGAACACAACAGCAATATTTTTAGGTTTCCTCAACGTAAACGGGTTGTTTTATCAAATAACGATGCAGTTTTCAAGAAAAAATTTATCCACAAATTGCCATGAGGGCATTTCATTTCTATTGAATTTTCCATGTAAATTTCTAACAGTTTGAAAAGAATATTCACCACTTAGGAGATAAGTTTAAATTATTTCCCAGTTTTAATCAAGCATAAATCGACCCATTTTATTAAATGTCAGATATTAAACTAACTTATTCTCAAAACTAGAATGACAGAAGTGTGGCTTGACTCTAAATAACCACTACTTCAAAATGCAAACCCTAGATGGCCCACCCTTCATTAGAGATGCAGGCTAATTGAATTTGGTTCTGGGAAAGGTAAAAAAATTAAGATCAAAATAGAAATTTCACAACAGCAATTAAAATTAAATTTGCCAGATATACTTGGAACCTGTCTCCTAATGTCATAACACCTTTTGCCTTTCTCGTCCCACCATATCTTCATTCAACAAATATCCTGTTTTGAATGAAATAAAGTTAAGTGAACGACATTGATAATACTAAGCTGATAATTAAAATTTGTATAATTTTCATACATGGGCTTGGGAGTTCTCAGATATTGAGTCTATGATTGTATTTTCTCTTCAAGATTTTTCTGTGGGAGAGCTTAGTTTTATAAATGCTGTTCAGTTAGCTCAACAAATTTATTTCAGTTCGCTTTATAACGGGATATTTGTTGAATGAAGATAAATTTTCAGTGATTGATTTCAACCCAAATTACCTGAAAATCGTTTGCAGATGCACGTAGTTTTGGGCATAGGAGTTGGTGGATTAACGGATTTTCCAGATTACTATGTGAGCGCTACTAATAAACGGAAACCGTGGAAAGATTCTGACCGACTAACATACAAGAATTTCTACAGAAGTCGAAATGATTGGTTGCCAACGTGGACCAGTGAAGGAAGTTGCCTCAAAGTAGAACATGTTAAGATATGGGCTCTGTGATATTAAATATTGGAACATAAATCGAACAATGTATTTAAAATAATAAGTATAATTTTTTTATAACATTCGTATCAAAACAAAACTGACTCTTATGTTTTCCCAGTGTTCTTTGATTATATGAACCATCCAGAGCCATTTACAACTCTCTTCACGAAGATTCAATCCTTTCACACACTCCTGCAGCGCTATATCATAATAATAACCTTAGTCGCTGTTACTAGATACTGAGACCATACTTATGTTGAGCCTACTGGAGCAACTGGAAAATCACAGATTTTCTATGTTGCACTGATCTGTGAGAATTAAAACCTTGTAATAGAGAACAATGTTGTTCTTCATTCAGTGTTCAGTAGGGAGCTTCTGAAAACTCTTACCTTTCCATCATGATCGTTTAATTGAGGGAGGAAAGGAGTGTGTTGTGTAGACAACCCAAGTTACACCTAAACGAGGACAAGGAAATAGTGACTGGAACTTCATAATGCAAAGATAAATAAAACTACAATATTTGGTCCTGGCAGATAGGGTCACGCAACTGACTATGTGTGGGTGGGAGTGGCGCTTGAGCAAAGAGTCATAAAAAAAGCTCAACCTTGTAAACCCCAACATACTGTACAACTCTATAGTTTAATTTATTGATCAAATTAAGGTTAAAGAGATCAAAAATCTCCTAATATTTTAAAACATAGTGTACAAACAAAGCTAAGTATAGCAGTCACTGACTGAATAACGTGGCAATGTAACAGAAATAGTTTAAACACCGACCCTTTGGTCGGGAATCCCTCATTAATACATCTGTTACATAATTATTTCATTTTTAATTTGGACGCATATATCCGTTGTCGGGAATATCTTGTTGCAACATGGTTTGAGATACATGGTTGCTATATCGATTCAAATAACTATTCAATATAATCAACGTATATATATATATATATATATATATATATATAGTTAAGTTTTTAGGGTAGAAAACCAAGTTTTAAAAAAAAATAATTTATTTTCGAAAAACAAGAATACAATGGTACCTCTGAACAAGCCTAACTCTAGTCTATCGCTGTTGAAACAAACAGATTCAATTCCCTTTATGGGTTTCCTTATCGGAATAGATGCTGACAGTAATATGATTCAAGAATGGGAATAACAAATATGATGCAATAGAAAAATGCAGAATTGGCAAAATAATACATTGCAATATACAGGTATTACGGCGTATAGGAAAAGATACATTTAATTAGTAAGGGTTGAGATTATGTAATTATATATATATATATATATATATATATATATATATAAAAATATCGTTTTTCAGGGATGTCTTGTTGTGGCATAGATACAGAGTTTTTGTGCCGATTAAAATACCTATTTGTTACAATATCTCGACGACATGTATTCGCTGAATGTGTCTTGGACCATTTGTAAATTGACCCTAATTTCCATAAGAAAAATCATAGTCAGAGATGATTTATGGAGTAGATCAACAAACAAAATTGTCGAATTTAATACCAATCCACATGAGATCCAAAAGCGTCCAATGCATCCCCAGAAAGTCACTGTTTGGTGTGGATTTTGGGCTGTCAGCGTCATCGGTCCATATTTTTTTGGGAACGGCCATGTCATCGCCGAAAACGGCGAGCTCTAGACGACGATGATTACTAACTTCTTTTAGCCTGAATTGAATACTAAAGACATGTGGCTTCAACAGGAGGGCGTTACGTGTCATACAGCTAATGCCACTTGGACATTCGGCAAGGGCAATTTAAGGGCATCTCACGTGGTGTTGATGTGAACTGGCCACCGAGATCGTACGATTTGACCCCGTTAGACTTTTTATCGTGGGATTATCTTTACTCACAGGTCTATGTGAATAAGTCAAAAACTACAGTGGTCCTCAAAGCCAACATAACTCATGCTATCGGTCAAATTTAGCCTGATGTATGCGCCAGAGTCATTCATAATTGAACATTTCGGATACACGACACCCAGCAAAGCACATTTGCTGCATGATATAGTTTTTCAGTTGGTAATTATATGAAAAATATTTAATTTTTTTGATTTTCTCTTAGAACAAACTCAAAGGTAACAAAAAAATCCACTTATCCACATGACAAAAGAAAAATCAAAAGGCAATTTCAAGAAAAAATATTTAAATTTTCAATATTGCATTTAATTTCACAATTTCTGCACTTTAAAGACATCCCTTACAATAATTTATTTTTAATAAAACATGTCTTTTTCACTCTATCATTCGATCACAATAAAATACGAAATGGTTATCAACTAATACATCTACGGCAATGGATTACAAAGATTAAGTACCAACATTAAATGTTATCAATTAAAACCAAATTATAAAACAAAGAGGAGAATCTTCCGAACATGAGTTTCCTAGTCTTAAAAGGTCCATGGCATAAGAAAATGTGGGTCGTCTTCTCCGTTAGCATTAAGATCCTCCAAAGCTCTCATCGAAATGCAAGTCTGTAATCAGAAACTCAAAGGTTGAAAATTTTTAACAAAGTTCAATATAATCAGCATTTTTATCAATAGGAAACTTGGTAAGGCTTCTACTGAAACTGATCTTGACCTACGCAATATTACCTGCCGTAGCAATCAGCGAAACTACAGGGATAGAAACGGAATTTGTGCCAATGGATTATCACTTCAATTTATTTTAATCTCGAATAATGCTTCTGTAAATTGCTGCCTGATATTTTAAGACAACTGCCCTAGCTTGGAGAACAATGTCACGTTTTGCCCAAATAAATACTCAAAATGAACCAATCAGCAATTTTGACTATATTCACTGGAAAAAGTACTACGACAGCTTTGCAGGTAACTTTAAAAGTTGGCGTATTCAATACGCATTTTAGAAAGGTAAAACACTTGCTTGTAAAACTGCAAATTTATTGGATATGCTAGCATGTAATGAAATAACCCTGAAATGTTACGAAATAAAAGAGAAAATTTCGAACAAGACCCTATTTCTGTTTAGAAATGAACAGTAGACAACATCTTATTCATTAAAATTTGTCCAGAAATTGGACCACTCAATGCATTTCACCCATCACTTCCAACGAGTTTTTACACCGGAACGTACGACAAACAAGAATTTTTTAGCATATTCATAAATAGAATTGCAAAATCTTCATAATGAAGCGTCACTCGATGCCTATTTTCAATAAAAATTCTTAAAGCGGTTGCCATTCCGCTTAGGGTGAGGATCGTACATCAACAAATTTTCAATCAAAAGTCACCCTTCAATTGAAAATTGACTTGTTTCGACGTTTTTCGGAAAAACCCATACTTACGCAAATATCCGGCGGAACTGTTTCATGTGGGGCACCCTGTATAAATGAGGTGTTGAATTTTTTCACAGAGTTGAAAATTGAAAGAAAGCAATATGTTAGGGCTTTTATAACTCTGTTTCATGTGAAATTATAAAACTATAATCAATAATCAGTTAATATTTACGTCACGTTCATATTTATTCATTTTATTTGCATTTTTTGCAATATATAATTTGATATGAATCAACTTATTGGAACTCAAAAACATAAAATGAAGTACCGTAACTTCAAGGTACCCAGCCTAAAATTGAAAGGTTGTTTAGAATTTTTTTGAATATGTCATTCTTGGGACCAATTTAAAAATTTTCTTTAATTTTATCTCTTTTTAAATTATTTGAATAAATCCCATGAGTAATCAAATCAAATGGAGAAATATTCTAGTAATTAATTATAATTGACCTTGGCATGAATCGTGAAATGTTTCCCACGATTTAGAATATTTGAGAGTAGATTCCTGAATAATTGTTTGTCCAGTTAGATCGTAAAGGAGGCGTTTTCCACCCTAAAGTAGGGGAGAAATCGTGGACTTTGGAACACAGGGTGAGAGACGAAGACCAGTTCAAGTAAATAACTCGTATACGTGTATAAAGTACATCAGGTATCCTAATTGATAGGAGAGAGAATGAAGAAGAAATAGGCGTTTCGATAATGAATTACACTCCTAGCTAATTGATAAAAGGTCTATAGTATGCCACTACTATGGTTATGATTAAATAGTAATGTAGCGACCACCGAGGAGCGAAGGCTCCTCGTCCAGAAACCTGCCTTGCTCTGTTGCAGCTTGACCAGCGTATCATATAGAGGACACGATAAGTCTAAAGGTACCTGACTGATCGTCCCCGTCAAGTTCAAACAGGGCATGGCACATAGCGTTCAACGACCGTTCCAAAGCGAAACACATGATCACTGGTGTCACAGGCAGAGATGCGCACCACGCCTATCTGAAGAGTTCTAGGTGCGCATGCTCAGAAAAAAACGCCGTCTCCCAAATTATGGGGTCAAAGCTCCCTCATAAGTACCCGCATTCCTCGAGAGCTTCATTGGTGGTCCCGACGTGATTGAGGGGGTTTACTTCAAGAGCGATCCAACCCATTCATTTGGAGGCACTAATTGCTCCTTATCCATCATTCCGAGGCAGCCTTTCATTTCGTTCCACAGATCCCCGCCTGGGATGGCACCGCGTCCAGACCAGCGGCAGGCTGTCTCCTTGCCTGATCCCAATGCCCTATTCCGTGACCTTATCGACACTCACTGGAGGGGTAGTGTCTAGTGACCATCTTTTTCGCTCCTTTTCCAGAAACCTGCCTTGCTCTGTTGCAGCTTGACCGGCGTATCTTATAGAGGACACGACTAGTCTAAAGATTCCTGACTGACCGTCCCCGCCGAGTTCAAATAGGGCAAGACATATCGTGTAACAACGACCGTTCCAAGGCGGTACACATAGTCACTGGCGTTACAGGCCGAGATGCGCACCACGCCTGTCTGAAGAGTTTCAGGTGCGCATGCTCAGAACGGAACGCCATCGCCCAAATTAAGAGGTGGAAGTTCCCTCATAAGCACCCGCATTCCTCGAGAGTTTGCTGCTTTTTTCCGATCATATTAGGAAAGAACCACCAAAATGAAATTAGGTGAAATAGTTTCATTAGCCTTGACATCTTTTATTTCAAATACGAATTATTGTGATGTTGAATGCTTAGTCGGAATGTCGGAATCTTCTTTTATTCCGATTTAGGCTAGGGTAACCTTGTAGGGTTGAAGTACCCCGAAGTTACGGCATTAAGTTTCAAAAAATGAAATTTTACCTGTGAAACTACTTGATAGATATTTCTCACCTCTGAATTGAAATTCTCATCATTGACGTTATGTATGCTTTCAGCAGACAATCCGGTCCCATTGTTTGCATAGAGAGAATTTGGAATTACTGTAAAAGAGAAAAATAATTAACAAATCAATTTATAGTATGAATAACACCAAAACTTACAATGATAATCATTTCGCAACTGTTCCTCTGTCATCATGTTGCCTGTTTCATCCAAAAATTCTATTTCAGCGCTTTCCACTATTTGAGTGGGATCGTACATATTTTGGCAAACTTTGTTACCCATCAAATCCACAGATTCTTGCACAACTAAAAAATCGTAGAGGAGTTTCATTATTTTTTTGAAATATATAAAAACAACTTCAGTGTCCAACTCATCATTTGGAAAAAATATGCCTAAAATGCTAAACTAGTTATTTAATTATCAAGAGTATCAATAGAATGTAGAAGATGTAAGGACCGTGCTCACTGGCAAACCGAAGCGCGACCACGAGGTTGCAGAGAGGAAGTCGACGGGTATCTCTTCTTGAACATCATTCGATCCACAATATCTTCTTATGACCATTGCAACATGTCGGTTTCCAGTGAAATGATTGCCAGTGCCATATTGCCGATTGTATAGGTTTTTACCTATACAATTCAATGAATTTCAATATATGTTCCTCTGCCCACTTTGGATGTTCTCTGCGTGTCATTTCATGAGCGAACTACTCGTAGTAATTGCTTTGCGTACGCAGCAATAATCGATAATTTTCGGAACGGCACAAGCCGTCCGAAAACGCGCGCGTACGATACATGAACCCGTTCACATCGACGTACATCATTCGATTTAAAGCTATTTTCATTGATGTTGCATGTTTCAGTTCGCCAGTGAGTACCCGCCTTTATGGATAAAATTATGAAGTAACACAGATGTATGTTGCACTGTCCTGATTCGAAAAACTTCCTACTTAACATGGTCATATTCGTAATAAATATACACCGATTCAATTTATTCATTCGAATTGATCTGAATCGTATTCTATTTAAGGGGCTTTCAGCTTTATGGCCTTGAAAGTTTTATATAGGCGATTTCTACCCTCTGTTAAAAAAGTTTCAACTTTGAAATCTCCCTAAATATTATATTCTGAAAACATCAGATATACAAAATATACTTATGAATCTGATATTTCCATAAAGAAACTTGATACACAAACAAAAAACATGAATTAGTTGCTGCAAGCAATGTTACTATCATGGGATATTTAGATAACTGACAATTTGATGCTTATTGGACGTAACAGTGTTGAGTTTTATAATTTGCGATTTTTTAATACAGGTTATTAGTAAGCAACACGCGTTTATCGGGAGCATAAAGTGCATAGTTACGTAGTTAGTAGCAATAAAACCAATATATTGAACTAATATGACATAAAATATAATAGAGTTCAGGATCATTCAACCCGAAAGTAGGTAACTATTTGTAAATTTTGGTTATACTGCACAAGATACCGGCTACAACAGTGTCTGATACACTGATACACTCAAGAAAAAAACTGAATCATAGTTTAAACGAATCCTTCAAGTTCTAATGGCCGATACATATGCATAAACTCACTTTGAGGACTAGTTAAGGTGGAAGTGAAGACAAAACTAGTATTATCTGTACTGGTAGATTCTTGTTTGTTCACAATCTCTCCGTTAGGTCCTGGACTCACTATCGACATGGAAAGACCATTTCTCCCACTCTGTTGGATGACTGTAGCAACAACTGGGATTTTTATTTGGACGGTGCTGCCAAAATTGCTACTTCCCGGTTTGCCTGAAAAATAAAAAAACTGATAGGCACTCATGATTTATTGATATTTCTAAAGTTGCCTAACCATTTCGCGGAACCGTAGAATAAAACGTAAGCGGAGAAGCAGTAACGAATACATTTCCAATAAGATTTGCGAACCCTTCCAATGGATAACTGTTCAACGATAAATGTTTGGACATATCACTTACAAGTTTTTTATTGCGCTCGCACGCCAGATACATACGAAGAAGGTCCCATGTTTAGTATTTGTGTGATAAATATAAAGGAAACGAATTAATATTTTGTCACTCAGTCCAATCGATACCAAGCCGAAGTAAGGTTCTACTCCTATAAAAATAACTCTTCAGATAACTTACCTTAAATAAATCAAATATTTTTTCAAATGAAATAATGAGTTTGAGCTACATACAGCTACAGCAGCAAATTCTTTCAATCGGAACATCAGTGTAACATTTCATAACTCAAATCGACTCAAGTAGGTATCGTCCATAGTCGAACCTAGGTAACAAACATCATCATGTTTCGAAGCTTATTGCTTCATCTTCAGTGGCAGCTCTGACAGTAAACTTCGAAACATAATGTCTGTTGTTTATGCCCCGATTCAAAGCACTCAGTAATTATGTTATTATTTAATCGTTAACTGTTTTTTGTTTATTTCCTGAAAACTATTTTGAAAAAAGAGTAATTTTCATATATAAAATATGTGAATAAACCATCTTACGTCTATATAATTCCTATTGTATTTTAATGGAAATCATTAAAAATATACAAGTATAGTTTAATGTAAAATTACTTCGAAGAATCACACAAATTGTTGGTTTCTTTCTGGCGAGTATCAATTTCACTTAATTAATGTTCCTCCTAAGGAACTTACTCTGTTTCAGGGGATTTTCCGCTTATTCTGTTTTCTCCAATTTGTCACTATTTCAATTGTTTCTTCTAGAAAGTCTTGAATGTCTTGATTTTCTTTCTATCATCAGGCTAATGTATTTTTTGACAATAATATGATATTTTCTTTTTTTAAGTTATGTTGAATACTCCCTTTCACTTCTTTTTAAATTTCTGAATAGAGTTTCTAATTTGAACAACGTTTTTAGAAGGTTTTCAATCGACTAGTTCTCCCAAATTTTGGCTTTTTAGTGTTTTTATGTATCAAATTATAAAAAGTTTTATCAGAATTGATCTTATTCAAATGATTTTCATCAAATTACTCTCTAACTAGTCAACTTATATACAATGGTAAGTTTTTCCTTGACAATTCAATGATCTATGACATTAGTATAACGACTCATAATAATTTATGATAGATTGGGCCGTTGCTTGGTAGAAATCAGTTGTAATTGTCATTATAAAATAAAACACTTGTTTACATTTTCTACTTTATTTTTGGTATTGACGTACGTTTCGTCTTTGCTAGAAAGACTTCATCAGAATACGAAGTAACAGTTGTTGTACAATGAATTTATAAGATTTTTTACAGAAGGTGTACATGTGTTTTTAATTGTTCGTCGGGTTGGTTTTCTCAAAGAATATTCCCTTCAGAATCGTGTTCACTCGATCCCTTGTAAATATTGAATAGAGGGGTGTAATAAAAATCTATTTGTTCATTTACTAGGTTATTGCTGTTTTTATGTTTATTTATTTCGTAAATTTCCCATAAGTTCAATTTTAGACCTCTATTTTCAACATGTAGAATTTCTATTTCTAATAGAAATTCTTTGAGAAAACCAACCCGACGAACAATTAAAAACACATGTACACCTTCTGTAAAAAATCTTATAAATTCATTGTACAACAACTGTTACTTCGTATTCTGATGAAGTCTTTCTAGCAAAGACGAAACGTACGTCAATACCAAAAATAAAGTAGAAAATGTAAACAAGTGTTTTATTTTATAACGACTCATAATAATTGGTGTAAAAGGTTTCATTACATAGAATCCGAGATAGTACTCACAGTTCTCCTTATCACTGCTTTTATCGTTTTGATTATCTAAATCTGGGTCCACTTTTGGGATGATAGAAATCTGACCATGTTTCTTCAAATCATCCGCAGTGGCAGGTATCAGCATTTGCTTATCGCCAGCCGGAAGAACCCTAACAAGCACCGGTATGCCTGTCAGTGGTCTCAAAAGAGCAAACGGCGTTTGGTTAGATTGCATTGCCAGTCGCATGGCATCCGTTCGGATAGGATCCACAATGATAGCGTTAGAATACCTAGACAGAAGACGAGAATTATTCATTGTTTTCCCTCCAAAATTAATCTATGTCTTACTTCAATTTATCTGATTGAGATGGTGAAGCAAACAAGCTTTGATTCAGACCATGTTCATGCTGTTCGTGGTTACGCAGTCCAATTCGTTTCGGAAAATCTTGACCACAAATCCTGCAGACATATTTTGGTTTTTCGGCACGTTGATGCGCCTGAAAAAATGTAACAAGTCGAAACAATCAATACATAATATCTATTGGGAAATTACTGAAATTTTTACAAGCTTGTGATTAGGAAATTCTAAATGGAATATTGCATATGGTAAATAAATTTTATAGCAATGGAACCCAATGTATTGATCTGAAATAATTATTCCATTGTTGATGAATTCATGCTGTTGGTATATAGAGTTGGAAGTAAAACCGCCGAATAAAAGATTTATAATGACAGTGTAAGATGTTCGAGTCAATCCCATCAAAATGAAATGAATACACGCCATCAATTACCAATACCAAGTATTTAGCTGAATCACTTAGGACAGTTCCTTTTACCATAGACATAATCCAATAGTATAATCTAAAGCCTAAGGATTTTCTATCTCGTCTAGTTTTTTCTCATTGGATACTTTATTGTAGTAACTAGTCGAGTGACCTTAAAAGTATCTAAGCGGAAAGTCGATTTCCTTATTATTTCACGACCGATAATACTGGTTAACTCTTTTTAAATCTGACGTTGACGTTATGGTGGTCCAGCCCATTTCAGTGTTATTGTATCATAGAAATACAGCCGCACTATTTTAAAGCATACGAAATTCTTTTAGGCGAATAGTAGAGTCATATGTTGTTTCCCAGGAGAACCATTTTCATGTTTTTAAATTAACAATTTTAGGAGAAAAAGTGAAGACACCAAAAAGTTTCGTATTGGATTTTTTTTTAATATATTTGGTAAATTACGAAACTGTCAAAAAGAGGCATTGAACTGCTCCATAGAGGAGAATAAAAACAAAACCTTTTCCCCAATTTCAAAGGGCAGCAACTTGGAGGGAAAGGAATTTAGAACAACAAATTATCTAAATGAAGTTCAGTGATGTTCATAGATTTTTTTTTCAAAATATTACCTTTAATTTGTGACACATCAAGTTGGACATCTGGTTAAATCCCTTTTCACAAATGTCACATTTATATGGTCTCTCGTTTGTATGGGTAAAGATATGGTTCCTCAAGTTACCTGTAACATCGGGAAGTTTGAAATACTTTCCTCTATATACTACATACCGTCTTACCTTTCTGATGGAAAGCTTTATTGCATAGATGGCATCTATGCGGTTTCATTCCTGTGTGAGTTTTTCTATGAGAAATAAGCGTAGATACCCGATTGAACGTTTTTTGACAAACTCCACAAATAAAGGGTCGTTCAGCAGAGTGTATAGCTCGATGTTGGGATAAGGTGGACATTTGACGGAATGCTGGAATCAAGGATGTGGTAGAGGGAGTTTGACTATAAGATGGGAAGCCAGTAAGTGTTTTGATGGTGTAAAATATTGTTTAATTAACTCTCATTAGGTATAAGGGGTATTAGTACAACGTGACCAAATGATCTATGTCCCACTTTCTGAGGTATATCTAGAATTAAACGTTCCTATCCAACTTCTAGAGTTCTAGTGAACTTCAAAAATTGAGACGGCTTCATTATTTCATTGCTCAAGTACGTTAGATTTCAGATGTGAGGCGTTCTATCAAGAAGTATTCAGAAATTTCTTCTCCTTCACACAGAATCTGCATTTATCATTTTCAGTCGAACCTAATCTCATTAGATGCTTTCTGAGGCAGCAATGTCCTGTAAGGAAACCAGTCAGAAGATATAGCATGTTCACTGAGATCAATAAAGGGGATCCTCCGCTTCAAAAGTTTCGAAAGAACTTTTTGAAATGCTCCAAATCTGGAAGATTCTCCTAAATCCTAAATGTTCCTATGTCAGTTTCCTTTCTCTTCTTTAACTTTTCCTCATAGGTGTGTTCGAAATCTAACTAATAAAGTCGGTAACAATTGAAAAGAAATTGGATATTGATGTGGGCAACGTTTATTTCCAAGAAGACGGATCTATATACCACACAAGCAACGAAAGAATCGCAATTTTACAAGAAAAGTTTTCTGGCCGTATTATTTCTCGAAGAGGTGATCACAATTGGCCACCGAGATCTTGTGATTTGACACCTTTAGACTTAATAATAATAATGGAATTCGTGAAGTTATCGAGGACATACTGAATACCTGGTGGACACTACAGTGGAGATATTTTCCCTTTTTTTTTCAATAACATACATAACTGTACATTTAACAAGTTATATACAACAAGAATAATGCGAGCAATTAACGATCTAACCTTTTCCACATGTATTGCACTGAAATTTTCTTTCATCTGTGTGAGTCGGTAGATGGCGCATAAGAGTATACTGATGGCCAAATTCTTTTCCACCTGTAACAAAAATATGGTTCAGGAAATTAACTCAATATTTTCTCTATAAGCAAAACAATACAGTGAGAATCTTGTTAAGCCTTTAATTGGAAGGAATCCATTGTACATTTCAATTAAATGCTCATATTTACAGGTATGGAAAAGACAGTCGGAAACATAAGAAATTCAATGTTAATCTAAACGATAAGCAGGGTACAGTGGAGCAGTGGAAGAATCAAAACCTCAGCGCGATGAGATGACGAATAAAGGACTGTTATCTCTGAATGGCAGTGGCTAGTGGTGGTGATGCTTCGATCGAAACTAGGCTCTGCATTCTGATTAGAGTGCAGGTACTGCATGATAATTGGTAAACACCTGACAAATGTGATTTGTTAATTTTAGGTTTTGACATTTATGCCTAATGAATTATTAGCACGGAAAGATGTTTATATCTATGTTATTGGGGAATTTTTTCATTTGTAGTGATGATTTACCATAGTAAGCGGCAACCACTAAAACACAAAACACGACATGTGGTGAGAAAGAATACTCCACCAATTTCAAAATAGAATATAGGTTAGTTTTGAACGTTCTATCTTGGAAGCAATATGTACGTCCCACCTTAAAAACTGGTCAATATTAATTCCCAGTAATTAATAGATTGTTCCTTACCAAAAGTTGAACAATCACAACAAAACCTTTCAAGTGTTGGCAAGAATGTCAAGAATAAATAACCTATCAACGTTTGGTTAGTTATCTTATAGAAAGGAATTGCAACAAATTTGGTTTTTTGACTTAATCTCAATTTACTCTGTTTCATGCATTCATCACACCCAAACTCTTCCGTTCTACTAGTTTCGTCCCATGTTTTCCTCAAATGTCAACAGAATCATACATTCAACATACGAAATAACAATATAGGTCCAAGGACTGTTCCTTGAGGTGTTCCTATATTTTTGATTTAATTGTTAAATAGTTTTCGAATAATTTTAAGCCGATGGCTCTTTCCTCAACTTTTTAAAATCACTCCAAAGGTAACTGATAGTAGACAGTATCAAAAGCTTTTGACAGGTTTTTTTTGTTTTCGTTGAAGTTAACCAGAACTTTTTTCACGAGTTCTTCGATTGCCTTACTCATTAAAAGCCCCTCCCCAATTAGTATATCTTAAAAAAAAATACATGAAAATCAGATGAGTTATACGTCAGACACCTCTATATACGCCAGAAAGAATTTTGACCTAATATTAATGTCCATAATAAAAGTGAAAGCACCAGAGTAAGACTTCGGATACGCAATAACTTACTGTTTCATTTTTCTTTTTCAAATAACCTAACCTAAGCTAAAGTTTAGATATTTAAGATGTGATGTTAATTTGTAGGGTTCATTCAAAGTGTTAACCTGAAGAAACCACAAAATGACGAAAACAATTATTGCTTATCAATAAATTTGTGAAAATCATTATCCATTATTTTATTCAATTAAAATGAATTTTCATTAAGATCACCTCGATATTATTCCATGAAACTTCGTAATTTTTTTATTTTGATATTCAATTTCAAGTCGGTTCATTTTTCGAATGAAAATTCAAAATAAATTCCGTCAATATAATATGAATAAAACTTACATATGCCGCAGGACCAAATTTTCACGTGCTTGCCATCAATTATTTTATATGTCACAAAATGTGGACTATTTTCCGTTTTCATACTATCTGGTTTACAAAAAATTTTCGCTGCTTCGGGCTTACAGAAATTATTTGTGAATACATTATCACCCAGTAGTCCCCCAAAGTCAGAACTACTAAATGACTCTGGGAATACTAGAGAAGCGCTATCATCAGAATGCTCCTGTAGATTTGAAAATGAATTCGATGTGGTGGGTCGAAAATGATCCAGTTGGGAGAAAAGAAGAACTTCATCGTCTTTTACCTCTTCGGTTTTTATCCCACTGAAAATAAAATCAATCAAAACAATTAATCAAAAGCGTCCGTAATTATGTCAATAATCTGCGAGATTATAATTACCTAACCGATAAATTATCTTCATTAATAGATTGCGCGAAATCTAAATCCGATATCACAAAACCCTGATCTAAATTCATTTCCCCAAGTAAATTCTCACGAAAACCTTCAGTTAGTTTCACGAATGACTTTTCTAAACAGTAATGGATACCATCGATTGAAAAAAGGTAAATTGATAAATATGAAATAATTTCACTTACTGGGGTGAAAAGTTTTCATCTTAATGTGAATATATTCAATAATTTCATTAATTGAATCGAAAAAATAAAGGGAATATTATTCATGACACCTTTCATTGCTCCCTTCACATTTTTACAAATACGTTTCAACAACCGCATTTTGTTTATAAGAAAAATTTGAAGATTTTTAGATTTCAATACTGCATCGTCTTAGCAAGCAATGGCTCTGTCAAAAATGATCTATATAATCTGTGATCAAGAAATAACTATTATCTATATCCCATAAAAATAATTTCACTTACATATTCATCATTGTCTCTGGAGTGTTCATATTCGAGAACGTTAATCGAATGAAGAAAACGATGTAAAATTCCACTGGAAGCAGCATTTGAAGATAAGGTTTCATAGAATATAATAAGGTTTTTTAAACCATATCATAGAAAAACAATTCTTTGAGTGTCGAGATTACCAATACAATTATGCGACATAGCCGAATTGCTTGTTCCAAGGCAGGTAGGCTTCCGTTAGGAAAAAAGAGAACATAATTATGAAATAATGACTCTATAAAATTTTTTTAACATATTCCCACATTACTCACAATATTTATTTATTCTTAGCTTATAATCGTCATTGATTCCAATTCCAGTTGGTTGTCATTTCAAACCATAGAATCCTATTGACAAATATTCATAAACTATAAGGGTAGACTGATAATATTTGTACTGTGAATAATATGATATGCAGGTAAATAAAATATCAGAATGGGTGGTGCTAAATGATTTTTTAAAATGTTTATTACATATATCATATAGTGAAAAATTGTTCTTACGAATATTGATTTAGTAGTAGAATACATGTATTGATGCTATTAATTTGGACATCAAATTTCAACCATAGAACTATATTACGACGTATATAGTACCAGGGGTAACCGATAATATTTATATCAACATAGCTGACACATAATGGTTAGTTACGGAAATTGTTGGTTTCAAATGAAATTAAAAATGTGATTATATCATACAGTTAGTGAAAAAAAATTCAAAATATTGATTCAGACAGTTATTGATTGAATTGGCATTGGCAACGAATTCTAACGGAACTATTACTAACTGGTTGGATTACTGGGAACATTCATCATCTTCTTTATATATTTTTCCCAAAAGATGGAAATATGAAGTCTCTGTATAACTGAATATTTAACAAATGGTTCATTTAGCTCTTTCATTTTATACACATAGCATATGCCTGCAATAGCATCTGAACAGCTCATCTTGAGGGTATCTTCATGGAATACATTCTTAGTCATCAGCAAGAAACGAGAGGTGTCTTCCTTCATAACTACAAGAGTAGTATACAAGGCAATCGCTGCAACAAACGACGGCGCTAAATATGAAAATTTTGGAAATTTCGATAAACAGTCGCATACAAAGTAACTCCCATGATATATGTGCTGAAAACAAACAAAAATTGTGATGAGAATAGGAAATGATGATATTGCTAACTTTTTAATTTATCTTTTGTATATTGGAAAAAAATTCATTACATTAACATTGTTTTTCATCAACTTTTCACAATTCGTATCATTGTATGGTGAGGGGAAAATTTTACACCTTAAGAAGTGGGGATCGGTTTATCATTAATTGATAATTTAGTGTTTGTAGATTAAGATTTTTAAAAACCTTGTTTAATTCCAAGCATTCCAACAAATTCGAGGAATTTAATTCCAAGCATTCCAACAAATTCGAGGAATTTTAAGGTTGTTAATATCTATATGGTGTTTGACAGATTCAACATGTTCCGAGACTACGACCTTTTGTTTATAGTCAGATGTTCTTTCAATCTCTTTTCCAGGTTCTTACCTGTTTCACTTACGTTAGTTGCATTACAAGTCCCTTGAATCAATTATAATGAGAAATTAAGGCAACTCACAGAACAGGTGGTAACTTTGAAACGGAATTAAAACACCATGTAAAATGTTCTCCTCGCCATAAAATATAGTGTTTTATTTTCCAATATAGAATAATTTATAATTATTTCGAATGAGTTATGAAAGATGTTTTCGAAGGTATTTTTTTTCAAATAAATGTAGTTTACCCGAACTATTTTTTTAATGACTGTTTCATTTATTGGCATATTGATTATCTGATACAATTGAAAAATTTGAGTGATCCTATTAGTTAGTCACATCTTTTTACTGATTTCTCTGAAAAAAAAAACATTTTCAATTAAATTAGCAACTTTATAATTATGAAAGGAACCTTAAAATTATTACAATTACTTCAAGTTACAACAACATTACAACAAGTTACTCGATTCATCTTTGGTCGGCTCGTTTATTTTTTCAGATCATAACCCCATTAGATTCTTACATGTTTGTAACGTGTCAGGTAGTACGAAAATCAGAACATACCTTATTTGGCATCAATTTCAATTTCCTTATATAGTGTTCCAAGAATATTGATGGATCGGGAAGTTTAATCATGAATTTGGTAACTACTAGAATTCTTCTTTCCATCCTGAGAATATCTTCTAATCTATACTCATAACTCAGAGAAGGTTCCAACTTTAAAGACTAAAACAATCACATTCTATATAATTTTCTCAACCAAGACAAAACTTTTTTTTTCAAACATCTCCGCAAAATTTAACATACATGTTACCTTCAACATAGACTTGGGCGATATCACATAAGTATTGTCTGTGTATTTATGGACCAACCAAAGTGATGTAATGGCCAGCAATACGCATTCCTTCGGTTCTAAACAGACTTGCGAAGAATAATCCATCAGTTTCACAGCCATGTAGTATTCGTCATCCTGGAGTTTGAAATATTGCTGAAAAAGGTAGGGAATTTATTGACGCGTGTTTTTGAAAATTACTGTGAAAGTAAAAAAGGAAAAGGATGGAACTTGTGGTTTGAGGCCATTTTCGGCTCGAAATTCGAAATTTACAGACATTTCAGCAGAATGAAAATAAAAGCGCGCAAAAATAAGAATCCAGATTTGTATTTAAATGCATCATAGATCGAAAAATTAAAAACACACACTTTTCCTTACGTTAAACTTAATTATTTAGTGAATCACTAGTGAACGGGTAGATCTACAAACCGATAGATTAATGGAAGTGGTAGATCAATTTAATTGGTAGATACACCTAGCGGGTAGATCCATCTAATGCATAGATCCGCTCAGCTGGAAGATCTACACAGCGCATATATCAACATCGCTTTTAGATTGAAATAGTGCGCAGATCAATCTAGCAGAAAACTGCATACAGCGCTTAGACCTATTCTGGTAAATATTACATATAATAAACAGCAAAATATAAAGAAATGTAATCGCATATAATACGTATATTGAATATTCAGAATGAATTATAACGTATTTATTTGCAAATTTATTATTTAATTTATGACCGTGGGTGAAATTGGTGAATTTCCATGGAAACGAGCAGAAAATTAAGTGTGATAAATTGAAAATTATTTGACGTTTTGATTTAGTTCTGAAAGCTAATATTCAGATATTTCCAGAAATATGATTAATGGAATTGAGGAAGCCACGGAAAACGGGAAAAATTATAGCCTGATGCTGAAAAATCAAATGATTTTTACGAGAAAACTTGCTTGAATGTTTCAAATGGAGTAATATGGGAAAGAATATGTATGTGCCTATGGTTTTCATTTTTGACGTTTCATTATGAACTACTGGGTCATAAGCAGGCTTATAAAAAGATGATTATATCAAAGAAATTTGGCTATGATAATTATATTATCATGTGTTCGTGCATAAAAATTATTTACTCAGCGTCATGAAAAAAAAATTAGTTATAGGTATAATACCCGGGAAAGTAAACGTGCTTTGTGCGAGCCCGGGTAGCTCAGTCGGTAGAGCATTGGACTTTTAATCCAAGGGTCCAGGGTTCAAGTCCCTGCTCGGGCGAAAGCTCTTTTTTACTGAAGGATGAATTTATATCACGATTCTGGAAAATATAAAGTTAAAAATTTCGTAAATCGTTTTACCTGTAATTTGAGAAGAAGATTCACAATGGTAAATCGGGTAGACATTGTATAAATAGTTTTTTCTAAAAAATTTCTACTCAGGATAAATTTCTTCTCATCGTATAGTAGAAATCTTATATAATCCTAGAAAAAAATATCATTTTATTAATAAATTTTCTTGTCAAAAATTATCTAATCGAATTCAGCGCCATCATCGTTTGCAGAGTGAACAGAGAATTATATATTTCAACCAAAAATAGTTCAGAAATACTGTAAAATCTCTCCAAAGTCCCTTTCTAAATGATATATTTCCCGACTATCTCAAAACGCTTCGGATACTTCCGATACATAAGAAATTTGAGCTATTTAAATCTACATATTTTCAGAATCTGAGGTTTATTGACCTGTAGCGAACAACTTCTTCGCTCCTCGTCCAGAAACCTGGCTTGCTCTGTCGCAGCTTGACCGGCGTATCAATAGAGGACCCGACCAGTCTAAAGATTCATGACTAACCGTCCCCGCCGCGTCCAAATAGGATGAGGCATACAGCGTTTGACGATCACTGTTTCAAGCGGAACACATGGTCACTGGCGTCACAGGTAGAGCTGCGCCTCACACCTGTCTGATCAGTTTCAGATGCCCAGACTCCGAACGAAACGCCGTCTCCAGAATTAAGAGGTGAAAGTTCCCTCACAACACCGCATTCCATTCGAGAGCTTCATTGGTGACCCCGACGTGATTGAGAGGGTTTGCTACAAGAGCGAACCACCCATTCATTTGGTGGCCCTAATTGCGCCCCTATCCATAATTCTGAGACGGCCTTTCCTTTCCTTCCGCAGATATCAGCTGGAAATGACACCGCGACCAGCCCAGCGGCGGACTGTCTCCTTGCCTGATTCCCAACGTGTGACTTTTTTTTTCGACACTCACTAGAGGGGGAGTGTGTAGCGAACAACTTCTTCGCTCCTAGTCCAGAAACCTGCCTTGCTCTGTCGCAGATTGACCGGCGTATCAATAGAGGACCCGACCAGTCTGAAGATTCATGACTAACCGTCCCCGCCGAGTTAAAATAGAGCAAGGCATATAGCGTTTGACGATCACCGTTCCAAGCGGAACACATGGCCACTGGTTACACAGGCAGAGCTACGAGTCACGCCTGTCTGATGAGTTTCATATGCGCAGACTCGGAAACGAAACGGCGTCTCCCGAATTAAGAAGTAGAAGCTCCCTCGCAACATCCGCATTTCACCCGAGAGCTTCAATACTATAATCCATGTCAAGGCCAACATTTTTTGCTATCTGTTGAAGGTGAAAATTCACATATGTTAAAAACCTCCTACTAAAAAAGCACCTGTAGAGAAGTTCAAATTATGACCTGGTCCAAAAGTTGGCTAGGGGAGGCGAATTTGGTGGAAAAAAGTGAGTTTGCCATATCTATCTTGTAGAAAAGTTGCCTTATAAAGAATCAACACGATTCTACTTCTTCATCTTGACAATGAATTTATGAATCCATGAATTTGTGATGTCTTCATTCATCCAATTTTAATTTCTCGGACAACCATTCAATGAGTAGATTCGTGATACGTACCCATTTAAAATATTGTTGATTTTTACTTTAGCTATGAAAAATAGGTTTATCTATTTAATATTTTCATGGAACAAGATTAAATTTTATAATTTTGAGGTTTTCCCTCAAAATTATTTGTTCCATCTCCACTAAACACATATTCCTCAAAGATGGACAAAAGCTCATAACCATCCTTGTTGTTTGCTAGTGAAAGCTCAGTAGCTCTAAGAGTATATCACCGGCAAAATCTAAATTGAAAAGAAAAGCTGGATATAAAGGGTGTTTCAATAAGAGCGCAAGATTTTAGTATTGACTTAGGAAATATACATTTGGAAATGGTGTATGAAACAAAATATCTTATAAATGACCGCCAAGGCTTTGCTGGAATATGCGTACCCTTTTGACGAAATTTTCAATAACGTTATTGAATACATGTGGTGGTATTTCATTGATACAGCGTCAAATTTCGGCTTTCAATGCTTCGATGGTTGCAGGATTATTGGCATAAACCTTTAACTTCAGATAACCCCTCAGCCAGAAATCTAAAGGCGTTTAATCGCAAGGGCGTGAGACCAATTCTGGTCACCAAGTTGGGAAATGACACGACCAGGAACAAACTCCTGCAAGATCGTCAATGTTTCACGGGCGGTAAATCTTTAGTGAGAATTCGCTGAAGACTACCTGCTGAAATATCCAATTATTGTGCCCGATGGCGAATTGACGTCTCTGGCCTTTCTATCACACTCTCGTGAACTGCCCTAATGTTTTGTTCTGAACGACCTCTACGAGATCGTATCGTATGTTTCACATCAAAAACCGAACCAGTACTGTCGAATTTTTTTATTATTCTTTTCACAGTAGATGAATGAGGCACATTATTTCGACCAACAATGCAATCACGAATAGTGGTACTTAAACTTTCACCATTTTGATAATAATTTTTGACAATTAGGACGCGTTGTTCTACCGTGTAATGCTCCATGTTTACCAACTCCCATCTGTCAATTTTCGATCTGTCACATCATAATCATGTGCTCTTATTGAAATACCCTTTTTATCTCATATGCGAGACTTTTTATTAATGTGAAAGAGTTACTTAAATATAGATTATGGCTGGGAAAAGAAAAATATCAAAAATACAACTAATTTAACTAGCCATTATAGATTTGAGATATGAATGATGTACAGTGAAAAGAAAAGATATCTTTGGAATTCGAAAAGATAAAACGTAATAGAATATTTCAGTGCAGTTTTTGAAGCAAACACAGAATATGTTGCAAAACACCTGAGAAAAATAGATCAAAACATAAATCAATCTCTTTTATCATGAAATTACTCTTAAAACGAGTCCTATATTTTTTGATATTGTTTTGTTTCACTGATAAAGGCTATAACTTTAACTACAAAATACCTTTCAGTAGTCCATTACCTTTTGATAACCGTCTTTGCAAAGTTGTTCTTCCAAAAGTAGTGCTTCATCATCTACAAAAATATGATCATTCAAAATATCGGTCTGAGTTCTTATAAAGGGTTTTATAACAGGAATGTAAAGAAAGAAAAAAAATAATTAAGATCACAACCATAATAGTTTCATTGATACAATATGGTAAGTACATTCAAGTAAATTAATTGAGAATTGCTAAGAGAATGATTGAAAAATTCCAATTCGCTAATATTTGGTGTATGATTTTGAATTGGAAACATAATTGTATAATTTTGTTAATTAAACATAAATAACGAACAAAAATAATAGTAGAAAATATATTTAGCGGTCCAAAAATTCAATAGCTGGCTCTTTGAAATATCCAGGTTACAAAAATAAAACAAAAATCATCTCTATCTATCCGCTGTCTTTCTGCATTTGTAAGGAAAATTGAGAGAAACTTAAATGAACGCAAATATTGGATGGAGTAGTGAAAGTTCATTTTATTTGGAATTATATAAGAAATTACTTTGTTTTCTTTCACTTTTTTTATCTGAATATACAGTGACTCGAGTTTTGTAGTGTTTACTACATTGTCAAACTGAATAAAACAAATTATATCTCAACTATTATATATTGGGTTTTATTTAAAATAATTCACACAGTTTTTATATTTCACAGTTTATTCAGGATCCTGACAGTATTCTGAATAAATGGTGAAAGATAAACACTCTGTGAATTATTTTAAATAAAATTGTTATGAGACAATTTTCGTAAAATGAATAAATATTTTATTATATTATATATTGGCCATTCTGGTCCAACATCTTTTGCCATCTTTCTGATAGTAGCACGTTCCCGCGCTAATAAAATTTTAGGTCTTTGCTGGCAAAAAACTGATCCAGGTGGTTTTGACCTCTTCATTTGAAATAAAGGTTTTACTGTTCAAAAAATTTTGCAATGACCGTAACAAATAATAATCTGGATGTGCCCAATCTGGAGAATATAGTGAGTGTGGCAGTGTATCCCATTCAAGCTTTTGGCGAGTGATCAAACTTGTATGAGGTCTCGAATTATCTTGGATGGAACACTACACCTTTTTTGTTGATTCATTCTGGCCTTTTCTATTGATTCATTCTCGCCTTTTCTGTTGAAGTGACATTGTTTGACATTGTTATATACAACCCATATTTCGTCCCCAGTAATGATGCGCTTTAAAAATGAATCATTTTCATGACCTTTGAGAAGCGAATCACAGACGTCAACGCGACCATACAAATTTCTCTGCGTGAGAACATGTGGAACCCATATATCAAGCTTCGAGGTTAAACCCAGGCCTTTCAAGTGGTCATAAACTGTTGAATTCGATGAATTTAATCTCTCACCGATCTCACGTGTTGTTATTCGCCGACTTGCATCAACTAATGCCTTTATCGTGTCTTTATCAGCTACAACCGGAATGTATTATATGTTTTTGTGGTTAACGAAGAGACAAGACCTCTCTTCTCTCTATGTCCCTGACCTGCAAGCAAGCTGATAAATGTAACCTGTGAATACGTTTAAATCTTACCTGTTGAATTTTACCCAAATTCGAAATAATGAAACTGTTAAATAATTCCGAGTACCGGTATACACGAGTACCCAAGAAACAAATAAACTAACAATTAGTGACCCCGACGTGATTGGGGGGGTTACTTTCAAGAACGAACCAACCCATTCATTTGGAGGCTCTAATTGGCCTCATTCATCATTCTGAGGCAACCTTTTCCTTTCGTTCCACAGATCCCAGCTGAAGATGGCACCGCAACTAGACCAGCGACGGACTGTCTCCTTACCTAATCCTAACGCCACATTCCATGACCTTACCGACGATCACTAGGAGGGGAGTGTGTGGCGTGCCTGCTCCTCTCGAAGAATTCTACTATGCTCTGCTACAGATTTCGATGTAGCATATGAGGAGGCGCGACTGGTAGCAAACAATACCTTAAAAATACGGTTAAGTAAGGCAGAGTACAAGCATTCGATGACTGAGGAACGGGGTCACTCTGACGTTACAGGCAGAGATGCGCACCACGCCTGTTTGAAGAGTTCAGGTGCGCAGACTTAGACTGAAACGTCGTTTCCCTAATTAAGAGGTAAAAGCTCCCTTGTAAGAACCCCCATTCCTTAAGAGCTTCAATCTCTTGCGTTTGACATTGTTATGTACAACCCATTTCTCGTCCCCAGTAATGATCCGCTTCAAAAATTGATCATTTTCGTGACGTTTGTGAAGCGAATCACAGACGTCAACACTACAACACAAATTTGTCTCCGTGATAACATAAGAGACCCTATTATCGAGCTTAGAGGTTAAACCCAGGCCTTTCAAGTGGTCATAAACACTGATTTATCCTCTCACTGATCTCACGTGTTGTTATTAGCCGATTTGAATCAACGAGTGCCTTTATCGTTTCTTTATCAGCTTCGACTGGCATCCTGGAACGTGGTGCAACTTCGACATCAAAATTACTGGATGGAAATTTTGCAAACCAGTTCTGACCCTGGCGAACTGCCAACACATCTTCTCCATACACATCGGTTAATTTCTTTCTGGCTTGAACAGTATTTTTATCTTTTCTATACAAAAAAAGTAAAATATGAGGAAAATGCTGCTATGTCAGCCATCAAGACATATAATCATTATGCGGCTTAAGTGTGAAGTTGGGTTCGAAAAAATATACAATTTAATCCTCTGTCGGGAAAGAATGAAATTACTTTTCGAACGACCTTATATATTCGTTGAAGGCTTCGGCAAAACTTTGAACTATTAAATGACCAGACGGACCTGTGGCACGCTCCACTTTTCGAAGTTTTGTCGAAGCCTTCAAGGAATAGTTGAGAAATAATTTATTTTATTCAGTTTGAAAATGTAGTAAACACTACGAAATTCGAGTCACTGTATTCAGTCAATAAAAAAGTGAAAACAAAGTAATTTCTTATTTTATTCCATGTACATGAACGCTGCACAGTTCATATAAAATTTTATTATTTTATAATGAATAATTCGATATTGAGGTTTCTGGAAAAAAAATTACAGTAAACATAATTGAAACGCTCGTTTCTATTCTTACTATTTTTTATTGCTACTAATGTTTCGACCATAGAAGTGTACTTAATCGAAGTGCAAAATACACAGTTTGGATTTTGTTTAGTTTTCAAAAATGGAATGAACAGATGTTTCTCTAATAGTTTCGACAGAAAGAGAAATATATATTTTCCTAGATTATTTCTGTTTCCTACTATATTTGTGTTATTCGAAAACAACTGATCAAACAATGTGGTATGAAAATTGTTGCAATTAAAATGACATTTAACAAACACGCTATCAAGTTACATTGAAGTGGACATAATATAATACCTTTGTTTATAGAAGATAATATTATGCTACAAATTTTAATACCATGAGTTTAGATTAATACATTTTCAGTGACCTCCTATTTGCTCACCTTTAGTATATCTATCATTCAGTTTCTGGAGAAGGGAGGTTTTCTTAGCTGGATTCGTTATTTTCTCTGTTGAATAATCAGTGGCATATCTCTGCTTCAACTTATCGATGAGAGTGATTTTATCAGCTCTAGTTATAGAGTTAGTGCATACGAAATCTTTATCCTCTTTAATTCTCTTTATTGGAATATTGGAAGGCAAGCTTTTCAGAGCAAGTCTATTCTTCGTTTTTCTTCCTTCCATTTTAATCTGTAACAAAAATTATGAGACATAAGAAAGAGTTGGAATAATTTGTATTCATGCAATTCATTCTTAAATAACTACAACAGTTCTTGATACATCTATTTTTTTGCAGGGTATTCGATGTTTAAAAGAGCCATTCGATGTGCAGACCCATCTAGAAAGCATCCGGAAAAACAAAGCCCAGTTGTAATTCTTAAGTATATATTTTTAATTCTTGAATTAGAAAATTATAACAAAATATTCATCTAATTTACTTATACAACCTCCATTTAACTGTAAACACTTGACTAAACGGCGAAGTACAACCGAAACTAGATCACCTCCATAATTTTCGATGATGGTAGTCCAGGACTGTAAAACTGACTGAATTAAATCGTTTGTATTTCGTGACGCTGCTCGTTCAACTTCAATCTTCATTAGTCCCCATGTGTTTTCAATGGGACAAAGATCTGGTGAAGTTGCTGGCCATAAAATGGTTGTCACTTGTTATTCTTGTATCCAAGCTTTAGTATAACATCTTGCATTATGCTGCTGAAAACGCCACCCCTTTGTATATAAAGCATGCGCCGTTTCAAGGAGAAAATCGTTTAGAATGCCACAATACTTTTTAATATTAATGGTACCATCAACTATACAGAGAGGCATAGCACCAAGCTGAGATATTGCTCCCTAAAATATTATCTTGGTGGGACATTTGGAAATTTGAACGGTAACAGGTTTTCTACCAAGTTGGAAACAACTTTCATCAGATATTATTAAAATTACCTTCTTGAAAATTCTATTCTTCCTTTTGTAAAGATGTCATTATGGGAATGTTTTTTGGTTTCCTTGATAGGTAGCCTTGTGTTTTCAGTGATACACTTTCTGGATATACTTTTATATCTCGTTGATTTCCAAATTTGTTAGCCAATTTGCGAAACCCCAAGCGCTGATTGTGTCGTCCTAGGGCCAATAATGCTTTTAAATTGTTTTCCTCAATCTTACGCGGTCTTCCTTAAACTGCTCTATGCCTCATATCCATGCCATTTTTATCCTTTTTATTGTCTCTTACAGCACTTTTTCCCAGTTCAGTCAATTGCACTAATTTTTTAACGTTTCGAAAAAATTTTCTATACAATTCTTCCTTTTTTCTTTTTTTTGGTTGCGACATTATTTTATAAATTGTATATCTGTTGACAATCAACAAAATTTGACAAATAGTGTTACCATGCATCTTTGGCCATAGCCGACTATCTGCATAACCTCTTTTATGCATTACTTTTGTCTTAGAATGTTACAAAAACGAATCATATAATAATAAACTCCGGATGCTTTCTAGACGGACTATAGATTCTAACATATTCAATAAAAAGAATGCAGAAAACAATAGCCAAATGTCTAAAGAGGATTTCAAAGACGAAAGTTCTTTTCGATTATTTCTTCAAATATTGACTATATAAAGATAAAACTAGCGTCAATATTCCTCTCACTCAAACATTAAAATTGAGAAGAATTAACTTGGACTAATTGTAAAATTTCGTATGGATTGTAGGTGATACGAACAAACTCCTGACTTCACGTCAGTGTTTTTCTCAATTTTTTTTAAAGTTCAGTTCAAGTTGGCGATATTATGATTTCGAATGCATGGTAAGGCAAAGGAATAATATTTTACTAAAAACAGAAATAGTAATGTTGTAAATTAAGGATGTTATGTAGGGAACGGTTATATGAGAAAAAATTTTTAGAAAAGTAATGATTTTCATTCACAGTATATAGATGGGTCATTAAAATTTTGCATTTTTGATCGACTATACATAAAAAACTAACAAATCCATTTCAAAGTTATGAGTTTCTTAGAAAGGTTGAACATTGACGTTTACTAATGAAAAATGATATCATTTAAATGAGCCCCACGACTGGCTACTGTACCCTATCCGATCTACCAAATTTTTCAATACATTGTCAATTGTAAGGGGCCCAATCTCATGAATGACAACTTCGATTTCGTGGTTCAAGGCATCAGTAGTTTCCGAATAGTCAGCGTAATACTTATCCTTAACGGATTCCCAAAAAATAGTCCTCGGACAGCGTCTCTGCTTAAGATGAGTTTTCTGGGAAAATGCTCATCTTCGGCCATGCGATTATCAGCCCATTGAGCGAAATGGAAACGGATCGAATGGTCAAGGGGCTTCACTTCTTGCACTAGTTGAACTTTGTAACACTTCATATCGAGGTATTTATGCAAAATTCTTTTCAGAGAAGTGCGAGATATGTTCAGCTCTTGAGCAGGATGACGAGTTAGTATTGCTAGATGTTCAGCCACATTCTGGGCTCACTGAACGAGAACGTGAACGGGTGTTTTATCAAATAACTATTCAGTTTTCACGAACAAATTGATCCACAAATTGCCATGAGGGCATTTCATTTCTATTGAATTTTCCATTTAAATTTCTAACAGATTGAACAGAAGATTTTCCACTTTGGAGATGAGTTTAATATTTCCTAGTTTTGTTCGAGCGTAAATCGTGATTTGTTAATGTCAAATATAATTGTCAAAACACGAATGACAGACGTGTTGCCAGTCTCGAAATCACCACAACTTTAAAATGCAAACTCTAGATGACCCGTCCATTTTTAGCTATTATTTTTAGTGCCTATAATTTTTTGCGTACATGGCCAAGATTTCTTTCAATTTTCTGACAGCTCATATTTTCCTCAAAATACAGCATTTGGAATGAAAATACTAAAACGTCGTGAATGAATATGCATGAAAAACGTGGGAAATTATATCACTGAAATTTATTATTATTATCGTTAGTACATATTAGATTGAAAGAAAATATATGTTTATTTGAGACATATATTCATAATTTTGAGTATGGTTTTGAATAATATTCATCTCAATATATATTTTTTTAGAGTAATTAATGCAATTTATTTGCTCAAAGTAATTTTTCGAATTTAGTTGATAACGATATAGAAGTATTTCATGATAATCATCTTACTGCCGAAATGTTTCTCGTTTGAATGTTCAAAAATCTTCACTCCACTTCTATTCAAAATTACGCTAATGCTAAAGAATTCTCATTAGAACAATAATATCAACAATACCTTTCCTTCGATGTTATAATAATAATTAATTTAATATATCAATTATTCAAATCACTTTCAATCGAAGAACGACCCCACGTCTCTAGTGATTTGGAGCGCATATAATTAAACACAACAAAACAAAAATTTTAATAACTGAACTTGAGAGTAGTCAAAAAACTAACTATTCCGACACATGCTTATCGCACCATATATAAACATAGGAGAAAAGAGGGGGATCAATCAAAATAAGAAAGACATTTTTATTTTTTGCAAGTTTTACGGAACTAACTGAACTAAGTTTAAACATTCAACGACATCCGACTGGCATTAAATGAGCCAACATCATCAGTAAATATTTGTCTTTTCCTGATCAAATCTTGTTTTAAATGATAAAATATGTAATATGATTCGAAATTTTCACCAAATCATTTAAATATAATACTTGTTTCGCTATACAAGAGCTTCAGATGATATATTCTGACTGAGTAAAAATATTTATTTCAAGATATATTCCCACAGAAGTATATACAGATGTTCCAGAAGTTCAAGTCAAGCCGGAAACGGGTCATAGGCCCTGTCCTACTAGTTAGAAAAATTTAAAAAAACATTTTTAAATTAAAGGCATTTCAAACAAAGCAATAAAATTTCCCTTTAACTCCTCTTACTATGAAACTTTATTTTATTTTCAATTTTATGTTGATTATGTAATCCTGAATGCTGAGTGCTGCTGTAAACCGTTACTTAATAATTTAAGCTAATTTCCCTAGTTTCTAAGAAAATATTAGTTTTCGCCAAACTATATATTCGAAATAAATAATTCACCTAATGTAAGTTACCACTACGATAAAAAAGAATACTATACTAGCTTGGCTAATAACTTTAGAAAATTTGAATATCAAAACAGATTTAATCCTTGAGTCTTCTTCAATTTTAATTTCAAAAAAATTTTATTTAAAAAATTTTTAGAATGAAATTAATGTCTTATAAGCACGGCTTATATTTAATAGACGTATAGAATCAAAATTCAATATACAATATCAAATGGAATAAACAAACCAACAAATATAAATTGTCAATTAAAATTAATAAACAAATATTTGAAGGAGACAAAATTTTGTTTCTAATCTTATCATTATGAAAACTAATTTCTTTTCAAAAATACAAAACATAATTCAAGGTCTTCTCAGAAAATATAATTTTATTTGAAATATTCAATATATTTAAATATTTAAATAAGTTAATTCAAAAATCTCTCAAAACATGTATTATATCTTCAAAAAACAATTAGAATTCCAATAATCTCTTGCTCGGTCCTAAATCCTATTTAGAAAATCAAAATCAACCAACAATAAATATAACTTACCTAATTATTATTATCGGAATTCTAAGGGTTTTTTGAAGTATAATGCATGTTTTGAGAGATTTTTGAATTAACTAATTTAAATATATTGAATATTTCAAATAAATTATATTATTGAGAAGTCCTTGAATTATGTTTTGAATTTTTGAAAAGGAATTAAGTTTTCATAATGATAAGATCAACAAAATTTTTCTCCTTCAAATATATATTTATTAATTTTAATTGACAATTTATATTTGTTGGTTTAGTTATTCCATTTGATATTGTATATTGAGTTTTGACTTTATACGTCTATTAAATATAAGCCGTGCTTATAAGACATTAATTTAATTCTAAAAGTTTTTTGAATAAACATTTTTTGAAATTAAAATTGTAGAAGACTGACAGATTAAATCTGTTTTGATATTCAAATTTTGTTATGTTTCTTTCATCAAGTAAAAGGCCATTTCCTATTTTATTCTATACATAATAACTTTAGAAGTTTAGATTCGCTTGTCTGATCTGTGTTTTATTCACGTTTACTTTGGAACGCACAAAATGGATAATCCTGTATATGGTAGTACAAAATATTCTCTTTTTACCTAAATTTGACTTTTTTTTTCTTGGACATAGTATAAAAACAATTCATGAGATTCTGTACATTGAATAGGAAATAATGAACTCTTGTAGGGACAATGCAGTTTCTTTCATTTCATTTAGTGAACTCTTAAACAAAGTCATACGAGAACAATTTGTAGAACATTTTATAATTGGCATCCTTAGAAAATTGGTCACGACAGTTGTGGTTGACCATGATAAAGAACTACTCATTCATTCGCAATGCATCATTTCATAAATATGTATTTTTTAAAAACATGTATTATGAAGAAATATAGAAAAAAGGTGAAATGCAATAATGTGAAATCAGAAGCTTTTGTGGGCTAGTTCACGATCCTTGAAAAATATATTTTTTTTGATCTTCCAAATATACGATCTTCAAGAAATTTTATATTAGCCTTCTTGTTCTTATGTACTCGATCATTGAACTTTTGACATATTTATTGCTTATGAATAAATAAAATAATCCGCGACGTAGCATTCGGAATTGTAAACTGTTTCATTCTACTCTTATCGACTAGCGTTGATCTCATATTTCTTCTATAACCAACGAGAAACCGTCTTTCTAATAAATTTTGTTAATTACCCTATTCTTGTTAGGAGGGATGCATTGAGCTCCTCTAACATTCAGTCTGAACAGACTGTGAAATCATTATCTCTTCGGTAATAAAACGCGTTGCTTGTGACATTTCGGTCCAAGCTATAGCATTATCCCTACGGTAATCAAATTTGTCGAATGTAGCTTCTGCTACATTATGCACTATCTACGAGATAGTCAATAGCTTGTGACATTTCGGTTCAAGCTATTGTATATTACTTCTAGTAATAATTACCCTTTGTTGCTTGTGTATGCACATAAGATTATCGCGATTACTATAAATATATTAGGAGTACAAATAAGTTTCCGCCGTACGGAACCCAATTTCCTTGTTTATGAATCATTCCTAATGATTTTAAACCATGTGAGACTGCTTGCTGAGTGACTTCTAATGTTAGAGTACGTCCTTTTTGTGTTTGAGACGAATCTTCCTCCAATAATTCCTTCAATTCTGCATTCTCGTAAATTTTTGGCCTTCCACTGCGATCTTTGTCTTCTACGTCGAAATCACCGTTTTTAAACTTTTGAAACCACTCTCGACACGTTCTCTCACTCAAAGCACCCTCACCATATGCTTCCACGAGCAATTGATGCGCCTCAGCAGCAGATTTCTTTAAATCAAAGAAGTAAAGAAATATTCCTCGCAAATGACGCTTACTTGGCTCAAATTTTGACATTTTCAACTTATAAAAATTATATTTTACCAATATAAAATCAATGATATTAATAGGTTATGTTGTTCTTGAATGTCCAAACTATTTTTTAAGCCGGTTATCATCTGCGAAAGCTAACCGAAACTCCGTGCCGCGCCATCTACAATAAAACGGCGGAAACTTATTTGTACTCCTAATAGTAATCCACATACTCATTGCTATAGTTTAATATCCTATAAAGTGTTACTACAATATAATTGTTGTTGTTAAGATATTAAGTAAATATGTAAACAGAACATCCTTACTTAGTAAGGTGCCATATTAATGCTAAGTGTCTTCATATTTTGAACCCAGCATTCTTCAATTCAAATATTTCAAATAAAGATTTTATAAAAGAAAAGGTCAGGGACGAATATGTTGCAGATCGAATTCGTCTTTAATGTAAAATAGAAAGGCTTTTTACTTGATAGAAGAAATATAACAAAATTTGAATATCAAAACAAATTAAAATATGTTTGTCTTCTACAATTGTAATTTCAGAAAAAATTTTTATTCAAAAAAACTTTTAGAATTAAATTAATGTCTAAAATAAGCATCGCTTACATTTAATTTGATAATTTGTTTTGATATTCAAATTTCGTCTTTAACGATTATTTTTTAAATGGGAAAATGTAGATGCCATTAAAATTTTTATGCCGAATATTATATGAATTGATTATGTATAAGAGCAACTCAGGTTACAAAATCCGTCATTTTACAAGCGTTAAGTATCTCCTGAATCAAATATTTCTGAATTCTTTTATGGTGGAGATATTAAAAAAAAATATTTTCTCTCCTCTGACTTTAGATGACTGAAACTTGGAAAGGGGGGATTTGCAATAAAAATTTATAGGAAAGATCGGCTTTAATTTTCATCAGTTTAAAAACATATATTTTAACACTACAAAACTTCAAAATGGTAGGAAAAAGTTCACAGTTTTTCCATAGTAGATAAAAGATCTTTCATCAACAGCGCCCCGTTTTTTTTTTGTAAATAAAACACATTTTTTATTTGAAAATTATTGAAATTTTTATTTCATTATAAAGTACAATGGATATCATTAGCTATGAAAGAAAATATCAATTAAATTAAATGTCCATCACAGAAACGCTGCCAGGAGTGAAGTCGTTGAACCGAATTTTCCATGACTCTCTCACTCAAATCAGTCTTATGTTAGCAATTACTCGTTCAATATTGATCTGAAAATCAATAAATTGCTGGATGATTGCTGTAAACCAATGACTTAATATAACTAGAAAGAAAGAAGTCGAATGGAGTTCAATCGCAGGGACGAGGCGAATAATGTATCGGTCCAATTCTTGAAATAAACACCGAAACGGTTTTTCGTACGAGTTGAAAAAGATCGCCATCTGATTGGACAGCAACCGATAAACCTTATTCAAACTGGCCAAAAGCGCAACAGACTGCTGGCAAAGTTATGGCGTCCGTATTTCAGAATGCGTGCGATCTTTTGTTTATCGCCTATCTTAAAAAGGACAAGACAGTGATTAGCTTTTGCTCTCAACTGTATCGAGTGAACGAGAAAATATCGAAGAAACGATCTCATATGCAAAAATAATGATCTTTCACCAAGAAAATGCAGCTTGTCACAAGTAATTGACTGCGATGGAAAATTGCTCGAATTACATTTCGAATTGTTTCCAGACCTACCATTCTATCTTTCAGATTTGGCCCTTGGGACGTAGGGGTGATCGCCAAATGAACCATATTTAAAGGCCATTGATGAATCTTTCTTCAATAAAGGAATTGAAATGTTACAGAAGTGCTGGAATGATTCTATCGCCTTTGGAGGAGACAAGTGTTGAAGAATAAAGTCAGATTTACTCGAAAAAGTTGTTTTTCCATTTAACCGGGAACTTTAAAGTCGATGTTTCTCGATGGAAAAAAATTAAGCTTGTCTGAAGAATTTGCAATATTTCTCCAATTTCAAATTTTCTGTATAGAAGGCGATCGATAGTTTTTACCCTCGATTACAACATTGTTTCTTCCAAACACTGGAAACGCAAAAAAAGTGACAACAAATATCATCAGAATGCCATTATCTTGGGTTTTTCTTTGAACTAATAACGAAGACTCATCCAACAATCGGCTCTCGTGAACTGTGATATCGGTTCATAACCTCAACTCGAAATAGATTTATTGATATATTTACGTACCTAAAACCTGTATCGAGCTATGGTTATTCCACATTCTGTATGTTCGTAAGCGGGAATTCCAGTTAAACCACTTCGCGATCTTGCATATACTGTGTTAGTAAACTCAAGTTCAATATTCACTCATTCGGTAAACGACTTTTGCGGTTGAAAGGTTAGCACAATGTTTACTAAATGGACTTGCCGAATCTGCACAGTGTATGTTTTTATTGTTGTTTGGTGCGATGCCTACGACGTTCCCGCTGCTAAAATTGAAGTCTTTAGGCCTCGAGGATTCAAAGTTTCAATTCCAGGTGGGAAAATCCTATATCTATTTAGATGAATGTGAACTTGAAGAATTGCAAATTCCATCAAAATTTCGTAAAAGCAGTACGAATTTTTAGTGATAAGGTGTATGTTAGAATATCAGAACTAAAATTTACCTATTGGTTTCTTTGAAAATTAGAACATTCAGTTGCAATATGAGGCTGCAAATAATGCATTAGATTTATTGGGGTTTATCATTTCCAACAAAATTCCTCAAGAATGAATAATAATCATCAGAAACTGTCGTATAATATTTTGAGGTACGTGAAACCATAAAATCTATCCTTGTGGATAATTCACTCAGAAATAATTGCCAACATGTTATTATTATTATATTATTTTTCTGATACTGCTCTAGATCTTCTGTGAAGATCTCTCAGAATCTGTTCAGCTTGTGCAAGTTAGGGAGTTCAGTTCTGTTCTGGTTAGGTTTTTTACTGAGTCCTTCCGCCACCTTAGGCACAGCACTGTTGATTTTCCTCCTTACAGTGAAATAATGGCAGAAACCTATCTAACTATAAAATCCTCCCTAAACCCTCTGAACGAATGTACAAATTAATCAAAATATTGCTTACTACTTTGCCCGACTTTTCAAACAATTTCCGAATCCCGTCTAGGAAAAACTTCATGTCTTTTGAGATGATCCAATTTTGAAGCCAGTTTTCGATTTCTTCGAATGAAGTGAAGCGGTAACCTGCCAAATCCTGTTGTATCCGTCGAAACCGCCAGTAGTCAGAAGGAGCAGTGTCCGTATAATACGGCGGGAGCGATAAGATATCCCATTTGATCATTTTTAAAACTTTTGCGACATGAGGTCCAGCGTTGTTATGCAAAAAATATTATAACTATATCACCTCTGTCCTTACATTCCGCCCATTTTTATCGTAATGCACGAAGTTCAAACGAAGTAATTGCAGTACTCCGATCACCAGTAATGGAATCACTAGATTTTAGCAGCTTGTAGTATACAACGGTCCCTTGGTCCCACCAGATACACAGCATAACTTTTGAACCATGAATGTTCGGCTTTAGTTTTGATGTTGAGGTCGATAGCAACGATTGGCCGGGCAAAGAGTAATTTTTTTTCTTGTGGTTGTCGTAGAAGATCCATTTTTCCGTCACCAGTCACTACCAGGTGTGAAGGACCCTTTTGTTCTTGACTTTAAAGCAGCTGCCCACAAGAAAATAATCGCCTTTCCAGATTTTTTGGTTTCAATTCATAAGAAACCCAATTGCCTTGCTTTTGAATCAGGCGTTTCAAACGTACAGGTACTGCTTGTTGGGACACCCCCAACGTAAATGCAAACTCGTCTTGCGTTAGACGCTGTTCCGAACGAAGTCTATCTTCAACGCTGAAATGACCACTTTTGAAGAGCTGAAACCATTCCCAACATGACTTGTCAGTTGGAGCATTGTGACCGAAACTTCCCCAAGCATACGATGAGCTTCAGCTACACTTTCTTTCCAATTAAAATAAAAAATGAAAACTTCCCGCAAATGTGTTTAGTTATCAAAAATCTGATATTATCAACAGTGTAACAAAACACTCAAAACATTTCAAACTGGATGTTCAATCTGTTTAAAACCAAGGTAATCAGCTGTTACTACTTAATGTTTTCAGAGCCATCTCTTGAAAACAGATCCAATCAATTGATACTACATTTATCACTCTATTGGATATGTTTAACATGAGGTTGTCAATTTGCAATTGGTCTTTAGTAGGTACTGTTAGCTACAGTATGCTATAGATTAGAAAGACAATTAAACAACTGTTATCTCATTTAGAATTACTCCTGTCGACGAGAACGTTGTCGTCTTACTTAATCCCAAAGATTTTCAATCAGATTTAGGAGTGGATCTGCGCAGATAATGATTTATTTATATACTCATTTTCCAGAAATTTACGTGCCAATCGTGCTATGTATGGATACCCATTATCAAGTATGAGCTGGAAATTCGATCCGATGTAAATTATGGAAGCAATTCTGGTTGCAGCAAACTATCACTATAAGTGACAGCATTCAAAAAGCCACCCGAAAAAAATCTAATCAATTCTTTTTCTAACCAAATTGTGATCCGTCCTTGATTAGTAGAGTACCACATTTTGGATGTGCCCAGTTTAGATACTAGTGGTCATTCTAGTCTCAGAGCGGGATTGCCCTTACTCAATTAGGTACACGAAGCAGTCAATTGGCGTAAAGGTTGAACTCGTGTAGCCTGTTTCTCAGAGTTTGGCTGCTCACGATAGCTGTTGTGAGCTACGTTGCAGCTCATTTGCTAACTGACCTGAAGTAATTGTTCGATCTCGTGCCAGTAACCGATTAAAACGATCCTGAACACGGTCAGTTGCTTTGTCACAATGAGTATGTCGTCCTCTAACCATACCAGTTTTACGATATGTTGTTATCAATCGACAAATCACAAAGTGTTGAAGGCCTCCGCTATACTCTTGTAGTTTTGGCTCACTTCGGCCATTCCTTCTGCCCTCCGTTGTCCTTCGCGCCATAATTTTTCAACCACATAATTTTATCACTTGCCAACGTCTACATTATGAAGTAAATTAAACAATACAAGTACTAAAAGAAATTTTCAAGATAATACCTTGAGCTGTCCCGTGTTAGACTCTAAGAAATCTGGGATTTGGCGGATTGCTCTAAGGAACGCTAACCTTTTTATCGTGATCATCTAGTGGCGGGAGAATAGGAAGTTACGTTGTGTAGGCAATCAAAATTACACCTAAGGAAAGCAAGTAAACAGTGATAGAAGGTTCAAATATTCAAAACACAGTAACGTCAGAATAATATATTTATATTAGTAATATTAAAAAGGAACAACCTTCAATGAATAGAAACAAATATTTATTAGCCTGTGGTTAAATCTACTCTACTCAGTGGTTCGCAAAGCTCTACAGTGAACCAAATAGCGCCCCGGTTTTAAATGACTTATTTCTACATATCGTTAGATCAGTAACTCGCTTTAATCAGATATCATTCTTATGCAGCGGAAAGGGTTACAGAGGACAGGATACAGCCAGCATGTACCTTCAACTGCACTTCCGGTAGCCAGTGCAGAACCTAAAAGTTACTAGGGGTAAGTTTGAATAGACAGTAAGGGTAACTGTGGTATGCCCAGGAGATCTCTTTGAAGAGATGATTTAACATAATTCGAGTCGACTGGAAAAGTTACTACCAAATGGACTGTATCTGGCCTCCTCGGGATGGCCAAGGCCCAGGAAGGCTAAGATATTACTGAAGAACGAACCGAACACTAACTGAAGGGTCACGCAGACTAATCCTGGGGATATCATAATATCCCAGAACAATGATATAGCAATCACTCACATATTCTCACAGTAGCGTTGAATATCCGGAGCTATTTACTGTCTCTATACCAGGACTACTCAGTGATTTACCCTAAAGGACGCCACCGGTTCACCAGGAATACAATCTCTCAAAATAAGCTGGCGCATCCATATGGCAAATATGTAACACAAACTGACTAGGACATTATAAAATAGATATAGATCCCATCACCTGAGCGTGTCAATGAACGATACAATAAAAGCAAACAAAGAAATAGGTAACCGGGGGATCACACAAGAGTACATGCAATCAGTTACATATCAGGTTCTGCGAATACCATGAACAGTACAAATAAAGAACCACTATTAATAAATACAACAAACAGCAACCAGGCACCGAGAGGAAGTATACAATACAAATAGATAACTTGTGAGGGACGTGCCGCTTTAGTTATATACAAAGGCAATGCATTTCAGTTCAAAAATTCCGGTCGGAATAAATAACACTGAAGTAAAAATACAAGAATGAAAAGCGATCAGTGGACGAGCGTGCAATCACTAATTTTACATTTAAACTAAGGTGGTATTCAAAGCGAAAAGCATGCAATTAATCAGAAGCATTTAAAAGAAGTTTACTTACTAAGAGTCACCAAGAGGGACTGTTATAAGTACTATTATCTCGAGTATGTTTTTAAGTCGCTCCATAGGTTTATTTCCAAGAATCTTCCTCTTTGCCGCTTCAAAATACAATGGGAACGCCATTAGAACGTTGTCCTCTTTTGTTATTGTCACTGATCGCATACGTATCAAGAGACAGTGCTATAGAATATTTGACACATAAATAACGCGGCTAAATACCGTGATGTAATTTATATAATCTATGAGGCACTCTGTCACTCATATAATCCTTAGAGAATACGGATCTCTTCAACCTGTAGTGTTAAAAAAGTTATTGTAGAATTCAGTTTTATTTATTAAATTATGATATGTGTTTAATGACAAAATACAGCCACAGATCTGTGTTCCAACGTGTCGCAGGTTCTGCAACTGAGAATTGTTGTTGTCAAAACATAACCCCAAAACGCTATGAAGCCGGTGATCCCAGAGTTAGGATTCTGGGTTCGAATCCCGCTCCACCGATGGGTATGTTGTGTATCTTGGCGTGAACGAGGAAAACATCGAGTTAATCTGCAATCTGCATAGCCTGAGTAACAAATAAAAAGAATATGAAGGAATAACCACAAAAAATCAAACTAAGCCAGAACGTTAGAAAATACTGAAAACAGATAATTATTGTAATATAACACTTCCATTAACTTCAACCAAAAAAAAATGAATATTCATTGCAACACATTGTATTCCACAAATCATGACAGTCAGTTCAACAGCCCTATTTTTATGGATTTGAATTGTTCAAAAGAACAAGCTAGAATTATATGAATTTTTACTTTCTGTTTTAATTTATAATGAAGCAGAAGAAAATCTGCTTGTAATAAGGTATATTATGTGTACTAATATTTCATAGCTCTAAATTTCTAAACTCATCTTTGTTGCACAGATGAAGAAGGCATCAAATTGTTCGCTTTTCATGGTAAAATCAACGAAGAAATGAATGGACGAGAAGGTGGAACATTTTCGAGAGATATAACAAAAGCTAAAAATGGAAGATGGACCTTCTATGATCCACATACCGTATTGAATGTGGGTGACATTTTGTATTATTGGACCTATGTCGATTATTTCGATGGGAGAAATAAATTAGGATATACAAATGATGATAATTCTTTTACCGTAACAGATGCAGGTAAATAAACAACTTTTATTTCAATTTATTTTATTTCTTGAGGATAATCGATAAATGTAGTTATTATCTCAGCTTGTCCCTTGACTTAATTTTTCACGGAATTAGAAGTCATGTTATGACACAAAAATTTTGGTATGAATATTACAAATTAGCAGAAGTTGAAATTGTTTTTATTTTACAAATTTCTAATCAATTTCAAGAATTTTCGTATTTTTTTTCCAGACATTGTGGCAGGTCCAAGTACACCCACGCGAACTCCCACGCGAACGCCCACACCAACGCCTACACCAACAGCTGCTAGACCAACTCCACCAATTGACAGTGTTCATACATGTGATTATTCTATTACAACATATAATGATGGAATTAGAAGTTGTAAAGGAGAACTTTTGTTTTCTGATGAGTTTGATTATTTCAATAATAAATGGTGGAATCCAGAAGTAAAATTTGCGGGAGCACCAGTAAGATTTATATTTGTAAATGATTGAATTTATGTGACATTTTGAATGTCAGTTCTTGAGGCTACTGGATTCCCTTATGTTCTTTGAATATTTCGAGAACAAAATTTCCATTTTTCGATGGGCGTAAGGGTTCGGAAACTATGTTGATATATAGTTTGTAGATATTCCAGATTAGGTAGGCAGAAGCACACTTGATATCAAGTTGTTGTTATAATTAATCTTTGTAAATGTCTGCAGGCAAATCAAACCTAAGTAATAGAAGCAACATAGATAATTTCACCTTCATTTGATAATTATTGAGACGGAGCAAGAATATTCAGATTATGACCCTATCTCTTTTCTGCTTTAAAATTTTGAAATCCGAATGCAAGCAAAATGGAATAACATGCTCTAGAATTTGCGTTCTCAGTTGTTGATCATTTTATTCTTGAAAGTGTTAAAGATTAATATTCTCGAATTCATGGATTCGGCCCATATTGATTTTACCATTATAAAGAAAAGTTCAGTATGATACAATAATTTATTAATGATTTTTGATAGTGTCGTTTGCATGTTTCGCTAAATGGACGATAAAATATGTGTAAGTGTGCTGCATAGGTGTTTAAATTCTTAAGAAATAATAATAATCTAGTTTTTATGCTAGTCTATTTGTCATTGTTGCAAATGTGGCATCAGTTGTGGGCCAAGATATCGAATTTTTAAGCTATAATAACGCATGTTACAAGATTTGAAAATGAATTCATGATTGAAACAAAAAAGAAAGTACATCCATATTTACGTTTATTCTTCAAGTTGTTTTTGAAGATGAGTTTTTATTTTTTAAAAGAAGGTAAACTTATGAAAATCTTGCATATAATTTTATTTCAAAAGAGCTGGCTTAAAAAAACTTGTTCTATGACCCTACTTGGTGTAGAAGTATGAAACCAGGTATTTAAAAAAAACCTGGTTTCATGGGTCTGTTGTTTATGAATGCCACACCTTAAAAACAGTTTTTCTTTTGAAGCGAACCAGTTATTGATCTATTTTCGTACAAATACATATGAATTGAAGCGTTCTTCAGTGAGAGCGTGTTTTAGTGATGCAAATAGCTGATAATCGGAAGGAACCAAGTCTGGAGAATGAGCCGCATATACTAGTATTTCTCAAACCCTTGATCATTTCCCTGACCTATTTTTCTGTGTCATGGGGCATTATTATTGGGCAAAATGACTTTGTTGCCTTTTTTCATATTCCGGTCGTTTTTCATGTAATACTCGATTTTAATCAATCAGTTGCTTTTGGTAGCCATCCGTGTTAACAGTTTCAGCAGGTTTAAGCAGCTCATATTGGATTACACTCATCTGGTCATAGTGAACGAAGAACATCGTCTTCTTTACAAAGCAACTTTTGGTAAAACCGCCGGGTCCCCAGTTGAATAGATCAACTGAATTAGATAACTCAGTTTGTTCATTCAATAATTTCCCTGAATTTCTAAATCGGTTTATTTCCATACTTCACAACAGGTTCAGTTTTAGCACCTTATTTTCTTTATGTGAAATCCTAAAACGTTTGTCAAAATCATGTTTCTTGTTTATTAGATGTTCTGCATACCTAGAACTAATTATTGAGGAAGTAATGTCTATGTTCCATTATTCTAGTTTAGAAACATCTTCTAGTTTGTCCGATATAAATTTTTGAGCAGGTATCACATGATAATTGATAAACGCCTGACAAATGTGATTTGTTCCTTTTTGGTTTTGCATTTTTTTTTTAATTCCTAATGAATTGTCGGTTCTATAAGTTACATTTATATCTGTATTATTGATGAATTTTTTTAATCGTGATGATGATTTTCCATGAGTGAGTAATGAGTGAGGGAGTTGTATGTTTTTCCCAGTTTTTAGCATAGAGTATATTTCATTGATATCATTTTTATATTCTTTTTTGGTTATCATACTATATATTATCAATATTATACTATTATATATTACACAATATAAAAAATTACAATACTGAAATTTATAATTTTGTGAGAGTTACCACTAATGATAAATTTATTATATAATAAATATATATTGTGAAAATAAAAAAAAGTGTAGTTATAAATTTTATAAATCTGAGAAGGCTACAGAATATTCTTTATTTAAATTTGAAATCAATGGTCATTTGTTTGCTCAACACTCAATGTTACTTTTTTTTGTAGGATTTTGAGTTTGTGATATATACCTTACAAAATGTAATAAAAGTCGGCAATGGTCTTTTACGGATTAAACCTGCTTTATCCAGCAGTTTATTTGGGCAAGGTTTTGAAACATCACCTGATCCATACAATTTGGGACCAAGGTAATTAACAAATTGATTGTATCATATATTTCAAAATAGAAAAAATGTCACTAAACCTCAAGGAAAGAATCATGGTTATACTTCGAACTTTACGAGTTTTTAAATGGCTTGAAGTAAAAACGTGTGCAGGATGTAGAACTTGTCAAAAGATATCGCTTCATAAACATTGTGCATGTTATAAATACAAAATAAGAGAGGAATTTCTCAATGTCAACGTAAACTCATCCATCGTCTGGGCCGACGTAATCCCAGTAGCTAATTTCACAACTGTTATTGATTAAATTCAGGGTCAATACTCTAAGGAACGGTTTTCTACTACGAACTTAAATTTTTGTATGTAGCTATTGATGCAAACCGTGTTTATGGCCTTAATTATCATTTCTTATTAGTGTTGTCCTAAATATTTCATGATGTTAAGTGGGTGAAATTTTTTTCACATTGCTGCAGATATTCACTCAGAGCATTGCCAAGTGACAAAAATTCTGTGGTAGCTATTTTACTGCAATAGAATTTTGTTGGTGTATCCTGAACTATAAACATTTTACAAATAATTCTAATCGTTCTTATCTACACAGTAATTATCATTACATTTTTTTTATATAACTGAAAATCTTAAAATATCCTCATTGTACAAAAAAAATAATCAGCCGAGATTTTTGTCAGCTGGTTGAATTTTCTTTGTTCCAATTCACGACTAATTCTGTAAAGTCCAATGAATACTAGGTTCGTATCAGTGTTCATTTTTCCAATCATGTTCTTAAACTGGGCTTGTGGGCAAATATTATATGAGCAATTTTTAATGAAATTATTTATTTTGATGAGTTTTACCTGCTGCTAAAAAGCACTCTGTTTCCCGAGAAAATCAATTCACATATTATTTCCCCCATAATTAATTGAATGTATATGCTTTTTTCATTTTTATCTAATTTAATTTTTTTAGTTGTACTGGTAAACTTGGAACATCTGACTGTACTCAAGAAGCTGACGCTTTTCTAATCAAACCACCAGTTGCTTCAGGACTAATTACCACTAAGGACTACTTTAGTTTTTTGTATGGAAAGATAGAAATTAGAGCAAAATTGCCTAAGGGCGATTGGATATATCCAGGTGACTGAATATTTCAATTTTTTCTAGTCTAGAGCTTACCAGATGAGTAATTTCAAATATTTCGCCCTGAAATCTTTAGCCACCAGAAGATCAAACAAAGATCTATTAAAAAATTCTTATCCTACTATAGAAGGAAACAAAAACCTTTTAAACTTTCTTTCAGTTGAGGAGAGAGGTGTTAGTGGGATGCAGGAAGATCATGTGAACAAAGGGTGTATTGGAGCAATTCAATCTATTAGGCATATCCTGGATTTAGGATTTTAATGATTTATTTAGACATTCTTTTACTTAAATTTTATTGGACAGCTCTAATTTGACTTCGCATTGATACTTTTGATAGCTTATTGTTTGTTGTTCTGGTATTGCAATATTTTCTTAATCCATGGAACTGGTCTAGGCTAACAGATATCAATAGATTTTCATTGAAGAATGCAAGAAATAATTACTCATTTTCATTTTAGAATTATATTTGAATCCAAAAAATGAAGAATATGGGGATAACTATCAGTCAGGCCAAATTCGTATTGCTTTTTTGCCTGGAAATTCACAATTTTCAAAAGTAGTTTATGGAGGAGTTATATTGGGCGCATCTAATAATGGAAGAAGTTACGGCATGAAAACTATCAGAAAAACAAACGGTTGGTCAGATGACTTCAACAAATTTATAGTAGAGTGGTCAAAGGGTAAGCATTAAAACACGTTTTTTTTTTCAAAAGAAAGATTAAAGAACATGGAAATAAACTTTTTGATGCAGATAAAATAACGTTAAGCGTGAATGACAACATTTATGGGCATATTTATCCTCCTGATGGAGGCTTTGCCTCTTTGGAATCTCAGCTTGATTTGCAAGGATGTGAAAGATGGAGAAATTCAAATTCGAAAATGGCACCATTTGATAAGGAGGTAAGTTGCTCAATTAATGTTTTCAAGAAACACAAGAATAGATGATAATCGGACAGGGCCAAGTTTGGAGAATAAGCCGCATGGTCTAGTATTTCCTAACTGAGTGCCTCGATTGTTTCTCTGCCCTGTTTTGCTGTGTGTGATGGGGCTTATCATGGAGAAAAATTACTTTGTGCTGTTTTTTGCTAAATTCTGGTTATGCAGTGGGTGTTAATAGTTTGCCTGGATTCATTCATAATTTATGACGCATAGGATTCCCAGAATATATCCATTTCTGTCACGATTCGAAGGAGAAATTACTTTCTTTTATATCTGCCGAGCAACATTTCACAAGTGGTGTTTCGATTTTTTTGCTGCCTTTCACTCAGTTCATTCAGAACGTACTTTGTGAATCATTCTCTTTTTTTGAATGTTATAAGTATTGTTTACAATAATATTTCCAAAGTGATTTTTATAATGGAATACCATAGTTTAAACTAAAGGCAGAACAAGATAAAGAAGTTTAGTCCTCTATCCATTTTCAGTTTACAAGTTTTGAACAAGCTGATATTCATTTTGTTTATGGTTTTTTGCAAACAATTGAAGAATACATAGGCACTTTTATAAAAACCAATATATAACTATAATTTTTTTCAGATGTACGTTGCAATTGGAGTAGGTGTTGGTGGATATAATTTTCCTGACCAAAATACGAAACCATGGTCCAATGATGATCCAAAAATGCAGAAGGCCTTTTATAGGAAGAAATCTCAGTGGTATAATACTTGGAATGCAGAAAGTAAATTGGAAGTTGATTATGTGAAAGTATACGCACTTTGAAATATTTTTGCTCATGTGGATGATAGCAGAGTTTCGAAAGATGTCATAAAGAATCATCCACTATTTAATGAAAGATGAAAGACTTAATTTCAGTTTGAATTTTCATTCTATAGGATGTGGAATTTTGACTGGAAGAGAATTATAATGGAAATTCACTGAAATGAACTGAAATTTCATTCAATTAGTTTTATAGATCTATAGTTTTTTGTTGATTCATGATTAGCACAACAGTTGTTTTATACAATTTGTAAATAAATGAGTGTTGTTGCTTTTATTTGTATTAACGATATGAAATAATAGTGGCCCACTGAATGAGGAATCCAAGTGGTTAGTTCATCGAGTTATGTTTCATTATGAAGTTTGAATTTCATGGTGTTCCTAAAGTTTGAAACTGGCACATCACAAGCTATGTTTCAAGGTTTTATATTATACTAGCTGATGCCCGTGCTTTGTTCACATAAACTTCATCTGAATGTATGAAAATGAGATTTTTTGTAGATTTGCTCGAACTTCGGCTCAATTTTAGTATTTGATTATTTAGAACAAACAGATGGATACAAAATGTTGATCTATCTGTGAAACCTGCATGAAAATCCATCAAGAAGGTTTGGAGATTAGCGACAACACCCACAAAATTTCAAAAATCTTTTTTTTGTGTTGTGTTCTTTTATTCTATTATTCCTAATCGATTTTCAGCCAATATATTCAGTAAGAAGACGGTCCAATTCTCCTGTTTTATTTAATTTATATTATCTCGTTACTCCTAGATCTTCTGTGAAGATCTCTCAGAAGCTTTAGGCAAATTCTTGAAGATGAACACTGGTCAATTAGCTTATTTAGGAGTTTTATACTCAGTTTTTTCTTGAATCAACAGAGATTCTTAAATACAGCCTTTTAAATGAGTAAACGGACCTATGAAATTCCCTACTTATCAGAATTCCTAAGGAAATGAAACATTCCTCAAGTATAATATTTCCGGCACAAAATTCGAAAATTACAGACATTTGGGTAAAACAATAGTTCTTGTGGCGTTCTTCACAATGATAACAACAGATATACCAAGTATATCTGTTAAAACTAAATTTTTTCATAACACCAATCGTCAAGATAATGAGATGAAACTGATTCGAATAAACATTTATTTTTCTCAGTAATAAGATATTATTTCAGTGGAACTTCAACCTCTCATGAAATTATACTGTAATAAGGAATATTTGCTCAAATTATAACTTATTTGATTGTAGTTTGAAAAATATTTTAAAATTATAGTTATTTAATAAACCAACAATATTATACAGCAAATACTTGAAACTCACCAAACAGAAATGTATTCTTATAATAACATATATGTTGCAAACGAGTTTTCAAAAAGTAACTTAATCCCATCAAGTAGAGTTATTCATTTTTTTCATTTCATAATCTATTTTCTCCTTCACTTTATCTTCTTCATATTTGATATTTTCTTGAATAACTTTGAAGTGATTATTATTTTCTGGCTTGCCAAGGGTATTAAGGTATTGCTTTCTCAAGTATAAAACAGTATCTATGTGTGTCTTATGTTTCATTGCTAATTCTAGAGATCTTGTCCAGTTGTACAACTGTACATTAGTCCAAATAGCTTGGAAAACCATTCCATTGTGCAAAAGTATCGACTCAGCCTCTTGGTGCTTTCCACCGAGGAGAGCTAAAGCCGCTTTCTGTTGAACTGAATTCGGTATACTTTTGATATATTTGATATAGTACACTTTTTCATAATTATTTATGTTTGCGAATGCTTCTTCAGCAATATCAATTGTCTCGTTTGTCTGAATGGTTTGTGTTGAAAGCACTGCCAAGCAAGCCCAGAGAGTTGTATTGTTCATTGATCGACATAAATTTAACGCTGCAGTCCATTTATTCTCTTGTAGATATTTCAGTAGAATAGATGGAAGTGGCGAAATGAACACATTAATCAAAGATCCGTCAGCTTTTCTAACAGAAACAGAATTGCCAATAAAATCATTTATTCGTGGACTCCTTCCTAACTCTGACGAATCGTAATAGAAAGAACATAATTTCAATAACTGGGTATCATAAGATGCTTGGGGACAATACCAAACAATCAATTGTGTATCTTGAATGGCTGCTATTATATTTTCCTCTGAATTCCACTGGAATGATTCTATTTTCCTGGATAACTTACAAAATGATTTATTTGAGGATTTTACTGCCACAATGTAAAGGTCTTTAGCTCTGTCTAAAACCGCCATGTTCCTGTTAGTTGCAGGTCCCCACTGATCCAAAGATATCTGGGAAATATTCAAGATATGTTCAACTTTTTGAATATTATCTCCACCAGCACTGCGGTTGCTAAGCAAGTCAATTATGTAAATTACCTTAGGATCTCCAGAATCTCTTACAGCTAGAGTATCAGAAGATAGTGAGATATGAGAACTTTTTAAAGTTTCTAGCCTCATATTTGGCCATCTGGGTGAGGCAATCAGCCTGCCTTGATAGTTGTAAAGATTTATATTGTGTTTTTCTACCAGTAACATGTGTTTTTCAGCTAATAAAAGAAGAATTACAGATCCTTCCTTTAGATCGAAAATGACTGGGGTATTCCAATTTGATGTATTATAGATATAGCATTGTGTGGGCGTTGTAAGGACCAAATAAGTGTACTTCATTGCCATTTGTATAACTCTATCTGGAATTTCTAACACTTCCAGAGCGTCATCTTTAATATCGTGTATTGTTATAGTTTTTCGTTCCGTTAGAGAAGCTGTGAAATTTGCATAATGGGCATGCCTTTCTACAACATGTGCAAATAGGACGTGTCCATTAGCACATGCAGCAGCTAGTTGGGTTCCATCAGCAGACCATGACATATTGTATATGCAACCAGTATTGGGTTTTTCTAAAGATCTGGACCAGCCTGAGTAGTCACACAGTCTGAGAGTATTGTAGGATCCTACAGCAAATAAGTCGCCTGCTGGTGACCATGCTAATGATACTATATGATTGTCATGTAATACACTTGAAAACATTTGTCGTCCACTGCTGTCCCATACACGATATCTGCAGTCTTCACCACCAGATACTATTAATTCTGATGCACTACTCCAGGCTAGACATAGAACAATACCTTCGTGTGCTTTCCATTTCAAAGGTTTAGTATTTGGAGCAAGTTGCTTGATAACTATGCATTTTCCTTGAGTGTAAGCAATACTTTGACTGTCCGGCGACCAGCATGCTGCATATATGGAATTATCACTGGACACCATCGTAGATCTCAACATACCACTTCTTGACCAGATTTTGATAACGCCATCCTCTCCACCTGTTAGCAAACCTGATCCGTCGTTGCTCCATTGTCCAACTAAAATAGCACCTTTGTGAGCTTCAATTGAACGTTCTATTCTTCCATTTCTATTCAAAATGTGGAACTTGCCGTCTGCTGCGGTAATTAAAATTATGTCACCGTGTTTTCCCAGACCACCACCGATTCTTGGAAGGAACTGCATATCAGTTGGATATAAATCCTTGTTGAATTGAGCTATTTTAGAAGATGTGTTATTGGATACGGACCAAGATAGCAGGATGTTATCATCTCCGGCTGAATATACTTCTTCTGTGGTACTCCAACCTACACAGGTAACAGGGGCCTTATGTGAGGGATTTTCAGCTTGTGATACTTTGAATCTCATTATTTTTAATGATATCTGTTTACTTCTTACTTCAAAATAAATGCCAAATGTTTAGTTTGTATGGCAGTTGCCATGGAGATATTATGAATCTGTCTTAATATGTTAATATTAATCAAGAATATTATGAAATGCAATTGAACAATTTTCGACAGCTTCTAATAGAGCACATTTGTTTTTTTATTTCGTTAATGTTCAGTAAAAAATAGTCTAAATTCCAGTGGCGGCTCGTGGACATTTTATAAAATGTTTTATGATACTTCGTGAATGAGTTGCTTAAGTATATTTTATTATCCCACAAGAACAATAATGGAATTCTTTTTTGTCTTCTATCCATTGAAAATAGAAGTCGAAAAGTGATTAATTGAATTTTGAAATGGTAAAAAGTCGACCGGAGCCATATCATATATTGTAGTTGTTTAATGAGATTTGTTGAGTTTTTGGCTAAAAATCAGCAATGATAGCTATTGACTCAGATCTTTTGACATTAGTCGAGCGGCAATACGTTTCATGTCCAAACAATCGTGTAAAATGGTACGATTTTCATATTTTTTTATTCAATTACGTAATATTTTCAATGATTCCATAAGAAACTCCATTTGAAATGCAACATTTCTGACGGATTTATTATTGTTATCCTGATACTCCTAGATCTTCTGAGAAGATTGTTTATTCTATATTTGATACATTGTAAAAATCGTAAAAAAAAACTTGAGATCAACTGATAAAATGGAACAATCCATCCGAGCGGGCCTTTTAAATGATCAATTCCCGGTACTTCCTTGAAATAATGTATATCGGAGTCTACAAACATTTGTTGCTAGCTTTCATTCGATTACAGTCATATATTTTATTTAACGACAATAAATAAGTAATACAGAGATACTGAGTATTCTTAATTGTTTGATGAACTACTTGGGAATGGTTTTTATGCAAAAATTTGTATAGAAAAAAAAATACACGTTCGAAGTTTAATTTAAAGCGCCCACACCTTAATATAATCTATTTTGAAGGCTTGATCATCAGTATCCATTTTCCAAGATGGCAACCAAAGATTGACGCCATCCCAGAAATCTGCGCTCGCTTTTGGCGAATTATTTGTCCACGGTTTCCTCCCACCACCATTTGTTGCATCGTCGGGAAAGAAAGCTGTTCCTCCCACAGCCAAATTTATAAGTATGTAGAACTCTTGATCGAATGGAGCCATTTTCGATCCTCCTCTCCAAGGATTCACCATGTTCGTGTTGTTGAAGTCGCCTAGTTCCCAGAAACCACCCTCTGGGGGTGATGATGTTCCAACGACTTCGTTGTCGATTCTAAAGGTAATGTTATTAGGGGTCCACTCCATTTGATACAGGTGCCAGTCTTCATCAAATCCTTCGTTGCTAGACTGCTCGTAATGGGTCTTGGTGTATTTATTAATTGAAGACGAAGGTCCCCAGTGAAGAGTGCTGGAAGATAGCTTGGTTCCTATGTTTTTTCCATTTGGGTCGATCAAGTCTTTATTACCTCGACTTTCCATTATATCTATTTCTCCTGAAGCAGGCCATCCGCCATACTGATTATTACGTGGCAGTAACCACAGAGCTGGAAAATATTCAGTTGATAACATTAACACAAGCTATTTGATGAAATTGAGATGCATACCTATCAATGAAGAACACCTAGAAAATGGATTGGCAATGAGAGAAACAAATATGATTTATGAGTATGAGCAAGTACATATCATCTGCAAAACTTCCTAGTGATGAAAGTATCAAGAGTTTTAGCTTTGAAAATTCTCTTCTCAATTTTCTGGGGAAATCGTATTTGAATAATATGCCACAGGGTTCCATGCCGGGCCTCATAATATTCAAATTATTCGTGAACAACCTAATGTGTGGTAGTTGATCTACAGAGATGTTTGTTGATGTTCAATGTTCTTGGACAGATCCAAAAATTCGGAAAATTTTGTTATGAAGAATGAACAAAATATCAGAAAAGTATGCTATAGACTAGTTAGTTGAAAGTGGCTTGTCGGCGAAGGCAGCAAAAACAAGAAAATTTCTGATTATATCGAAGCAGAGTATACATAAACTCAAGTGCAGAAGACGGTCAACACCCATCTTCCTGATGAGAAGAGTAGTGGGAGAAAATGCAGTAGAATAGTGGAAGAAAATGCAGCAGAATAGTGGGAGAAAATGCAGCAGAATAGTGGGAGAAAATGCAGCAGAATAGTGGGAGAAAATGCAGCAGAGTAGTGGGAGAAAATGCAGCAGAATAGTGGGAGAAAATGCAGCTCTACTAACCTACCATGCGTATTTCTATAGTTTGGCGATCTAAACGGCTATGGGGAAGCTTTTCAGTAAGCGCCTTCAGGGTATAACTTGAACAAAATAGTATTGTTAGAATAACGGCAAGAGTAAGCAAAATAACAAGTTGCAGAGAAATATTTAAAACGAACCAGATTCTCGCCATATTCATACACGCCAGCAACATAGACAAAAGTTTTCGGAACATTATTGGATATAAGTTAAGAGAAATAGATGATTTTTTTTCACCAAGACATTTTTTTTTTGTAGGAATAACCCAAAACTCGTATTTGTATCTGGGTACAAAGTATAACCGCTTACCTGAGGTCACTAAAGCAATTCTTTTTAAGAATTCTCAAATCTTTGTTTGGAAATATGTTTCAAAGTATAGAGAAGTTTTTAGCACACAATTAATGTTGGAAATTGTAAGATTTTGTTTGTTAATGAAACATTTATTAATATGTATATGTAAAACACAATATCCGTTTGTTGCAATAAAGTTTAAATACTTTGACAGACCTTGTAAAGTTGATATGTATATGATATGATCTACAATGCTGACAACATAGTAATCAACAGCATTTTACTCACCTGGCCAAAGCCAATCCCCTGCAGGAATTTTCATTTTAGCTTCAAGCTTTCCATATTTGAAACGAAATGAGTTCAAAGTTCTTATTCTAGCACTTTTTATCGGATTGAGTACTGTTGTCGGACTCCCCGATCTTGAACAACCATACCAGGCAGGATTTGTACACCTAAAAAAGAACGAAAAAAGAAACTAAGTATTATGTAGTTAAAATTCATTTGATACAAGTTAATTATGAAGCAGCGTATTCTAGACCAGTGTTTCTTAACCTGTGGTCCATGGACCCCTGAGGGTCCTCGAATATATGTTTGAGGTCCGCAGTCTCATCTCTACACCATTTAACAATAATAAATAAATACCACTAACAGTTTCGTAATCGCGGACGCTGTGCAAGACATATCATCATAGACAAACTACTTACTAAGAGCATTGCAAAATTTTTCAGAAATTTATTGCTATTCCTTTTATTAAGGTGGTCCTTGTAAATTGTGCTTGATTTCCTAGGGGCCCGTGACTGAAGAAGGTTAAAAAACGCTGTTCTAGACGACCGATTGAAGGTTAAACAAACACCTATTAGGAAAATAATAATGAACCGAAGACTACTACTAGTTTTGTGACACAACACAGTATTAATGAAGTGTTAGCAGAGGTGATCAAAATCCATGCTATCATTAGAAATCCCAAATCTGATAAATTGTTCTCGAGGTAATGAAATTTTGGTGGTATATAAACATTCAAATTCGTTATTGGTATCTTACTTCTTGATTTCAACTTGGTTAAATTAGCTCCTATTGAGATTTGAGTTAATCAAACTTTGTAATTGTTATATTTGTATACCTGAACAGATTATAGGCTTTAAAACACTTGATCTTTCGATTTGTACCTAAAATCCACGCAAAAATTATGTATCTAATTTCTTATTGAATAATTTCATGACATATATACTCTAATATCAATATACTCATGTACTTAAAATAAAAATGAACTATAATTACTCGTCAGCTGGAGATCCGCCGTTGATATCGAGTGTACCAGATGTTAAAAATTTTTCTCCAAATTCATCTGCTAATAATCTTGGTTTTATCATTAATATATTTTTGTCCACATAACTGATTGTCCTATTGTTGGTGTACCATTGAAATTCCCAATTCTGAAAAAACTCATTGTTAGTGATTTATCTCGACATATTATGCCATTAGTATCGTCTACTTTCTCGACCCGAGAGTTACCAGCAAGTAACTCCTATGGTATTTCTATAGAGAGCGTTCTTACCTTAACTATACCCAAAAAGTCGTCCATAAAATCGTGCAGAAGTAATTATTGTTATGGAATAAAGATAAAACAACAAAAACTACAGATCAAAGAGCATAATATCGTCCGTGAGTGAGATTAAGAAAGCATAATACACAGAAGACTCAGATCCAAAACAATCGGAAAAGAAATCATTCCCGAGGAACTGTTTGGGTTCAGACCAGAGCAATCAGCTACATCGAAAAAGGACAAAGCATTTGACAACGTATGGCACTAGGATCTAATCCATAAAAGGATTAAATTCAACATAAAAAGATTGTTGGAATTTTTACTGTAATAGAAAACATGAAGTATACAGTTAATATTAATGAGTAAAATTCAAAAGAGCAGCTCTCTATTTTGTATACACAAAACAATAAACACTCAGATTAAGTAAATGACACCTATCCAGCTCAAGAATAATGTACACAATAGAACGCAGTACCAGAACACTGCAGTATATTAGAAGAATGGAAAAATGAGAGATCAAAGTAAATAAAAAAAAAGCAATGCGTTAATACTCTATTACAGGAAGGCAGAAAGCAAACCAATGAACAACATCAGAATAAAAAAAATCCCTATCACGAACAAAGGTACAAACTACTTTGAAGTTACAATTCGCAACAAATTAAACTTCAACAAGATTATCAGGAATATAGACACCAAGAAAAGAGGAGTAAATGGTAGAAACAACATAAACATGAAAATACCATGTACATAACATAAGCCTTATCGAGCTGAATTAGAAACAACATGAAGAAACTACAAAGAATACAGAGCATGTCCGTGAGAAAAGCATTAAATGCACCAAGGTATCATACAAACGAACAAATCCATAAAGATATAGAATTTTCAGAAATCAAAGAACAATCACAGGAAGTGAAAAGGAATACAATAAGAAAAACAAACCCCAGATGAAAAATCATCATAGACCAAATTCTAAGTAAGATAAAAGAAAAATGAATGGAAACTAATTCACAAGACGAATAATGAATCACTAAGCTGTGCAAAATCAGATTAATGTCAAATCAAGTAATTGTTGTTGCTTCTCGTTGCTCAGAGTTTCCCGTTAATTTTCACAAATATATATTTAACTTTTCAAGTATATTGATTCGAAGTATCTGCGTCAGATTCTTATTTTGAATGATTATTTCAACTTGAATACTTAAAACTAAGTAACTATTAATCAGTAACTACTTACACCCCCTCCTCCTAAAGTTTGCTCATGTTGCCATATATCTAGATCGAATGTTTCAAAATTATCTTCAAATATTAGGTCACCGGAACAGATTTTTCCTTTTGGCGCATATGTACCACTTGCTGTCGTAGGGCTTTCTATACAAGGTGGCGTTTCGAGAGTTGCCAAATTGATTATATCAAAAACAAGGCTCAATACTGTCAAAAGGTGATTCATTTTTGAGAACCTGCAAAAATAAATTACTCATTGGTTCCAAACACCAGATATCTCTTATATTTATAGGGTGTCCGGATTTAACGTTAATATATTGCATGGAATAGAGGTTGGAATATGAAAAAACTTTAAATGCACAACCGAAGAGTTAGAGATCTTTCCCTTATCATTACCACCACAAATCTGTTTTTTGCGATTTTCAGAATTTCCTAAATATTTTAGATAATAACTGGATCAATTCTCCGAATCCTCTACAAATTTAAACTAAAAAATCTCTTAAACATTTTTCAAAATTAAACCATCTTCAAAGGAGTACAAAAAGGAATTGCTTTGAAGATGGCCGAAAGACCGAAACACGTGTCAGGATAAGAATAAGTGAAACATAAAAACTGTGTGAATTATTTTGAATAAAATTGTTATAATGTTTCACCTAGTGGCAACCGCATACTCCATTCATGTTAGAAATAATAATGGTGTATACGCTAAAATCAAAAAAATGCAATACAATCCAAAGACAAAAAGTAAGATCGTAAAAAATAAGCAAGGTGAAATTTTATTTAATATTGAAGATGTGGCTGAAAGATGGCATGATTACATAGAAGAGTTATATGAAGGATTGGACTTGAATAGAGAAAGAGATGAAACAGAAAACTATCTAGAAAAGAAAGAGGATGTACCAGATGATATGAAAAGATGAGTTTAGAAAAGCACTAAAGGATTTAGGTTATAAGAAAGCAACAGGCATAAATGATGTACCAGGAGAATTGTTAAAGAATATGAGGAAGAAAGCGAAGCTTACACCGTTTACAATGAATTGAAAAATGCCATAGAAGGTATTTTACCAGATGATCTTATAAAAAGCAAGACCATCACTCTACCCAAAAAAAGAAAAGCGACAAATTGTGAAAATTATAAAACAATAGCTTTGCATCTAAAATTTTATTGAATATTGTAAAAAATAGCCTGAAAGCAAGAGTTGAAGAATGTTTAGATGAAGATCAGTTTGGGTTTAGAAGTGGAAGTCCTACGAGAAAGGCAATATTAACTCTGAAACAGATTTTAGAAAGAGGATGAGAGAAAAATAAAAGCACCTTTTTAATTTTTGTGGATCTAGAAAAAGCCTTCGATAAAGTAAATTAGGAGCTTCCATTAAAATCATTAAGAAAAGCAGGAGGCTTGGACTGGAAAGACCATGTATTCTAAACCTTTACAAGACACATTCTACTATTATACACATAAAGTAAGAAGCATAAGAAAAGCAAATATAGGACAGGGTTGCTCTTTGTTCCCGTACCTTTTCAACTTTTTATAGAAATGGCAATCGACGAAATGAAAGCGAAGACCAGAGGTATCAACATTAACGGTGCAATTATTCACTGCATCCGTTTTGCTAATGATATTGAACTTGTCGCCGTATCACAGGAAGTCATTAGCACCATGCTTCACATGTTAGATACATCCATAACAAAATTTAAACTGAAAATAAATACTACGAAAACATAAGCTATGATATTAAGTAAATTGACAAATACTCAAATTCAAATTTCCGTCTTGAAAATATTACAATTGAGCAAGTAAAAGAGTTTTGCTATCTTGGAAGTCTTGTGACAAATGATAACAAATCTGTTAATGAAATAAGAAGAAGAATCACCTTAGCCAAACAAGCTTTTGGGAAGAAAAGATCCCTCCTTAAAAATAAACGTCAGAGCTTCGAATCTAATAAAAAATTTATAAAAACCTACATCTGGAGCATCCTATTTTGTGAATGTGAAACATGGATGATTGAACAATATGAACGAGATAGATTACAACCAATGGAAAGGTGGCTGTGGAGGCGAATTTATTTTAGGAAAATGCCAGCCTTACTTTAGTTGTTAAAAACTTTAATAAATTGAGTAATGGGACTTACTTTAGTTAAAAAATGATTTTTTCCCGGATTTGTAACCAGTATTTGGAACGTTATGTACACTGTCGATCATTTGAAACTTTCAGATTTTTTACCTTGAATTAATCGCGGATTGATCGAAGTTCAACAACATTATGAATGCAATTACTGTAAGAGGATGTTAGATCATCCTAATCTGAACAAACTGGTTTGATAAAGGAAACCACGATACAATGATTTCAGCGGATCCATAAATATTTTGAAATTCTCCTATTTTCCCATTATTATCTGGTTAATTTCCAACAGACTCGAAAAATATTTCATGACACTTTGACGTATCGGTAGGAGCCTTGGCGTATTTTCAGCACAAAATTGGCAAAATATAAAGAAAATCCTCCTGGTACGAAAATACAAAATAGTGAAAAGTACTGGCGCGAAGTCAGGATCTTCTGCGCGTTTGTTCATATCACCTATCGGGTGTTTTTTCTAGAGTGATAGAACTTTAAATTGAAATAAAACACATTTAAATTAAGATTGGAGACAAAATCATTTTTTATTTGAAAGATAATTTTATGATATTTATGTTTTGAAAATATTTTCCGGCATATGTCCACCACGACTAGCTCTGAGGAACCGCATTCGACCAGACCAATTTTGGATCACTTTTTCGAGTAATTCAAGCCTTATTTCATCAAGCATCTATTGTTTCTGGTTTATCCAATAACTTGACATAACCCCAAAGAAAATATCCAGTGGAGTTATGTCGCATGATATTGGAGGCCAATTAATTGGACCATTTCTCGAAATGATGTTATCGTCAAATCTCTCTTTCAATAAATCAATTGTTACGGTAGCAGCATGAGGTGTAGCAACATCTTGTTGGAACCAAAACACTTCTGGCTTGATACCATTCAGTTTTGAAAACAAATAATCATTGATCATCGATCTGTAATGAGCACCATTCACTGTAACATTAGCTCCAGCATTGTTTTTAAGGAAATACGGACCGATGATGCCTCCAGCGTGCAAAGCAACACCACAGTGCATTTTTCAGGATGCGATGGAACCTGGAGAACTTCTTGAGGATTGTTTTCACTTCATATACGGCAATTTTGCTTGTTTACATAGCCGTTCAATCAGAAATGAGCTTCATCACTAAACACAATTTTACGATAAAAAAGTGGATCAACTTCAAACTGTCTATCACCCAAAAAAAACACTCGATATTATTCTACTTCTAAATGCCGATTTTCGATCGATCGAATCTGTAGTATCGAACATATTGGGAAAAATATGAAAAAATTCGTAACGAGAATAATTGTGAAACCGTTAAACCGATTTTGTCCATTAACAAACTCAACTGAGATATTTAGACTCAACACCTCCCCTGAAAGTTTCAAAGCTCTAGCTCTATCCGTTCGAAAATAAGCGTGTTTAGGGTCTGCCAGTTGGACACCGGATTCCTCATGGCTCAAGAACATTAATAGTGGATGTCTGCTGATGGTACCACGTTTCAAAACATTTGAACTTCGTGGATAAACTGTGTCTGAGTTAGTGGAGGCTGGTGCAAAGTGAACAGTGTCCGTCCTATCATATCCCATACATGTTCGATGGACTTAACTCCGGTGTATGAGGTGGTCACGGACAAATAATAACGGCTGCTACTTGGAGAAATTCCATAGTTATACGAGCAATATGAAGGCATGCTTTATTTTGTTGAAAGGGAACGTATGAACGTCCATAGCAGTACAGTTATTCAAAAGACATCATCAACATAAAGATAAAGAGATAGGTTACCTCAGACAATGGCCTCTCAAACCATTACACCAGGACTCCTGTTGCTTCTCAATAGCAAATTCAGTATCACGTCGCTATTCACGGTAGCGTGTTACCTTTCTAGATCCATGATATGTACATTCTGTCAAGACAGTACCGGGAATTATCGATTTAAATCTGGCGGGGCAATGAAGCAGGTAAAAATTTTTTTTCCTAGGTTGGTACCACTGTCCTTAATTACTATGCCAAGCTTGAGCGGGATCTGTCAACTAGTGTGTTTGCAACAGCTGATTAAGTCAGTCGATGTCAGAGTGCGTGCCGATTTTTACTATGGGTGATTACGTTGAGCAAAGAATTTGTTTAAAGTTTTGTGTTGCAAATGAATTTTCGTGTGCCGATGTATTGAAAATGTTGCAAAAGGCCTTTGGTGATAATGCTCTATCGAAAACTCGTGCATATCAGTGGTACAGAGCGTTCAAGGACGGTCGTGAAGTTGTCGCCCATCGACGGCTTCGATCGAAGATAACGTCGATAAAATTAAGGAAAGGGTGCTGGAAAACCGTCGTACCAGCTTGAGAGAGATAGCACATGATCTTAAGATATCCCACGAGTCCGCACGTACGATTTTGATTGATATTTTGGGCATGAGAAAGGTGGCCGCACGACTCGTACCGAAAGACCTGAATTTTCTTCAAAAACGTCATCGCGAGTTGCTTCAGACATGCTGGATCGCTGTAATTCCGATTCTACATTCATGGAACGCATTATAACTGGTGATGAGACCTGGGTCTACGAGTACGATATGCAAACAAGCCAGCAATCATCGGAATGGGTGGCAAAAAATGAGCCGAAACCGAAAAAACTACGCCAAAGCCGCTCGAAAATGAAGGTGATGCTCATTGTTTTCTTCGATATCCGTGGCGTGGTGCACTACGAATTCGTTCCAGAGGGTCAGATGGTAAACAAGGAGTATTACCTAGGCGTTATGAAACGTTTGCGTGAGCGTATCCGTAAGAAGCGGCCAAATTTGTGGGCGAACAACTCATGGATTTTGCATGACGATAACGCGCCTTCTCACCGAGCTACGATTGTGACTGACTTTCTCGCCAAAAACTCAACAAACGTGCTTCAGCAACCACCGTATTCGCCGGATTTGGCCCCCTGCGACTTTTTCCTCTTCCCAAAACTAAAATTGCCCCTTCGTGGCACCCGTTTTGAGTCGATTGAAGCCATAAAACAAAATTCGACGCGAGAGCTAAAGTCCATCCCGGAAAGCGCCTATAAAAAAAGTTTCGATAATTGGAAGTGCCGTTGGCATAGATGTATTGGAGCAAATGAAGCCTATTTTGAAGGCGACCCAATAAATTTTGACGATTAAATGTAAAAATGTTGTTTTACTTGAAAATTCCCGGTACTTTCTTGACAGAGTAGTATATGTGTATATCGGGACAGAATCACGATTCGTTGCACTTAGTACGAGTACAAACTTTGGTAACTTGGCGAATTCGCGACCTTTCGATTCCTAGTTCGACGATCTAATCACGATGCTAACGGTATTTATTCCAACATGATATATCATCATTAGTTCAAATTCAAACCAGGAAGTTATAGTAGCAGAACGAAAGTTCCCTGACCTACAGAGGTTTAGATGATGATGATTAAAACCGTAAACTTTTTATAGAAGCTTTTTAACAGCACATACCAGACCGTCTATCATCCCAATGAAATATACTGACTGACAGAGAAAGGTAAACACCCATATATTATTATTTTTATTATCCTGATACTCCTAGATCTTCTGTGAAGATCCCTCAGAAGCTTTTTCAGCTTGTGAGAGTTAGGAGTTCAGTTGTATATGCTTATTATGATTATAATTTGGGCCCCATTAGGTAACTAACTGAAAAACTGATTCAATAATGTGTTGACCACCCGCGATTTCTTATGGACTCATTTATACATCTAGGCTAGGGCTTAATGAGGTAGTGCTGGAGGGATCATAAGAAGTCTTTTTGAGTTATAGGATTCCAAGCTGCCTTATCTTCATGAGAAAGGCTGCTAAAGTTTTGGAAAATGTTGAAAAGTCAGTAGTCTGCGACCAGTAATCTTCATTCAGAGATCAGGTGATTTTAGGGCCAGGGTGAACGATTTGAAGGCTACCTGTGATGTGTTCTTTACTAAGAAGACCTAATTTCACTCCTGATTTCTCTAAATTATCTTCTTATACCAGAGTAAATGGTTCAGCCATCTGTTGAAGTATTATGCTACGCGCTCCGTCTTATCATCATTGCTGTCTTGAAATTTAAATATAGAAATTAACAAGGCTGAGCGACAAGCTAAATGTTAACTTCCGCTAAATAGCGGAAGTTAACATTTGTTTTTCATATATTGAAGATGAATTTCCGTCAAGTAAAGACCGAGACAATCAAAAATTTGAAATTTATCCATTTTTTCAGAGACTTGTGTTCTTACGATATAATGGTCTTTCATATTTGAAAAATATAGTGGAATCGTTAGGTATTTTTGACCTAAATCAACTAGAAAATATTCAATATACATACAATTATTTCAAGTAAAACGAAATGTGAGTATGCAGAAAATTCGATGTATGTATTTCATCTGGTATTTCGAATATTTTCAACAGGTATTGGTTCGCGTATAGAAATATTTTGTTTAACTATTGAAAAATAGAGTGCACCATAATATTTATCAAAAAATTGAACAACGGCGGTACGTGTTCCATTATTTAAGTACTGAATGATCCAACATGTATGTATTAGTTAATATGAAACGTTTATTATTTACAGGGTGTTACGAAAAAACTCAATTTGAAGCAGATTTTCATGTACGGTATAAATATTGAATGTTGCAATTTATATTTGAGACTTTTCATTCCTTCGTTTTTCACATATTTGAAATTGAATTTTCGACTCAGAAATTCAATTCTAAGACAATGAATGACAGAGCAAACTGGTGCATAAGTTTAAGAGTTAATTTTTATTAATTTTTATTTGAAATGCGCGGAAGTTTTAAATTCATATAGAATCAACTGCTTAAGATGTTAGCAGTTTTTTGCAAAGAGCTTCTTGATTATTAACGTAGGAAAAATTGAAAAACCTTCTCAATGATTATGACAATTTTCAGACCTTCAGTTTTCATTAAACGTTGTATAATGTTATATAATCTAGAAGAGCTCCGTAGAATAAATATAATTTTATGAAAGGAATAGCTGAAAAAATTATAGAATTATAAAAGGAATGAATTCAACGAATTTATTTTTAATGAAAATTTTTTCAAATAGAAAAAATTACGTAGAAGTGTAACAGAATAATTCTGTTTCATCATTATTACATTACGTACGCCAAACATCTAATAAAAGAGAAACATAAAGAATTAAAGAAAATAAGGGTCTAAAACTGAACCTTTCAGAAAGTATGCAAATAAATTGATTTAAATGTTCAGGGAATTTAATGAACTAAAAAACTGAGTTATCTAATTCACCTTTATTGGATTCATTTATCTAGGAAGCCGGTTGTTTTATCAAAAGTAATAAAAATATTTTATAACATAAATAGAGGTTAATACTTGATAGAAGGTATATAAAATCATTTAATTATTTTAATATTAGCCTTCTACATATTTAATTTCAAAAAATTATATTTAATAACTATAACTTCAGCAATTAAATTAATGTCATATAAGTACCACTTATATCAAACGACATATAAAATAAACATTCATTATAAGACACCCAAATGATATAACAAAATCCAATAAATAAAAATTGTTAACCAAAATCATATAAATTAAATATTTTGAGTAGACAAAATTTTATTTCTGCTGATCAATCTTATGGAAACAAATATCTTTCAAAAATGTTTAATATAATCTTAAGAATTTCATCATGAAACTATCTCACTTAGAATATTCAATATTATTGGATATCTAACCAAGTTACTTTCTATAAAATCTCAAGATATGTAAAAACATTACTGAAAAACAAGTTTTTAGAGAGACTTTGCTTCGTCAGTACTCAAATAATTCATATTCAATAAAATAAAACATCAATCAACAACAAATATTTACTCATCCTTCAACAATTTAGAAAACTTCTGGTAAATGAATACTGAAAAATTTAAATGGAGTGCAATGTTAACTACAAATAAATAATTCTGTGGTTTACCCTTGATCTAAAAGATTGAAAGACAATTTAACGTCCTCTGTTATAGCACAAGGACTATCTGTATTAAGAATGTTAAGGAAACCAAATAATTATATATAATGAATAAGATAACATAAATAGAGGTTAATACTTGATAGAAGGTATATAAAATCATTTAAATATTTATCTTTATACAGATAGTCCTTGTGCTATAACAGAGGCCGTTAAATTGTCTTTCATTCTTTTAGATCAAGGGTAAACCACAGAATTATTTATTTGTAGTTAACATTACACTCCATTTAAATTTTTCAGTATTCATTTACCAGAAATTTTCTAAATTGTTGAAGGGTGAGTAAATATTTGTTGTTGATTGAAGTTATATTTTATTGGTATGTCATATTTGTGGTACTTATGTGACATTAATTTAATTCCTGAAGTTATAATTATTAAATATAATTTTTTGACATTAAATATGTAGAAGGCTACCATTGAAATATTTAAATAATGAAACTATTTTATTGTACCCTTATTTCTAAACAGGAAATATTTATATACTGAATGTTACAAAATTTCAGACTAGTTGTTTGTAAGCATCTGAAGAAATTATCTATGTTAACGAAACGCGTCATATGAACAACTCAAGATAATAAATAGAAATCCACATATACTACTCTGTCAAGAAAGTACCGGGAATTTTCAATTAAAACAACATTTTTACATTTAATCGTCAAAATTTATTGGGTCGCCTTCAAAATAGGCTCCATTTGCTCCAATACATCTATGCCAACGGCACTTCCAATTATCGAAACATTTTTTATAGGCGCTTTCCGGGATGGAAAGCGCCTATAAAAAATGCGCTCTCGCGCCGAATTTTGTTTTATGGCTTCAATCGACTCAAAACGGGTTCCACGAAGGGGCAATTTTAGTTTTGGGAAGAGGAAAAAGTCGCAGGGAGCCAAATCCGGCGAATACGGTGGTTGCTGAAGCACGTTTGTTGAGTTTTTGGCAAGAAAGTCAGTCACAATCGTAGCTCGGTGAGAAGGCGCGTTATCGTCATGCAAAATCCATGAGTTGTTCGCCCACAAATTTGGCCGCTTCTTACGGATACGCTCACGCAAACGTTTCATAACGCCTAGGTAATACTCCTTGTTTACCGTCTGACCCTCTGGAACGAATTCGTAGTGCACCACGCCACGGATATCGAAGAAAACAATGAGCATCACCTTCATTTTCGAGCGGCTTTGGCGTGGTTTTTTCGGTTTCGGCTCATTTTTTGCCACCCATTCCGATGATTGCTGGCTTGTTTGCATATCGTACTCGTAGACCCAGGTCTCATCACCAGTTATAATGCGTTCCATGAATGTAGAATCGGAATTACAGCGATCCAGCATGTCTGAAGCAACCTGTTCGCGATGACGTTTTTGAAGAAAATTCAGGTCTTTCGGTACGAGTCGTGCGGCCACCTTTCTCATGCCCAAAATATCAATCAAAATCGTACGTGCGGACTCGTGGGATATCTTAAGATCATGTGCTATCTCTCTCAAGCTGGTACGACGGTTTTCCAGCACCCTTCCCTTAATTTTATCGACGTTATCTTCGATCGAAGCCGTCGATGGGCGACCACTTCACGACCGTCCTTGAAGGCTCTCTACCACTGATATGCACGAGTTTTCGATAGAGCATTATCACCAAAGACCTTTTGCAACATTTTCAATGCATCGGCACACGAAAATTCATTTGGAACACAAAACTTTAAACAAATTCTTTGCTCAACGTAATCACACATAGTAAAAATCGGCACGCACTCTGACATCGACTGACTTAATCAGCTGTTGCAAACACACTAGTTGACAGATCTCGCTCAAGCTTGGCATAGTAAGTAAGGACAGTGGTACCAACCTAGGAAAAAAAAATTTTACCTGCCTCATTGCCCCGCCAGATTTAAATCGATAATTCCCGGTACTTTCTTGACAGAATGTATATGTGTTTCATTTAAGTAAAGTTTAATATTATATTGTATCAAACATGTATGTTGTACATCTTCTATCTTTTATATAAATTGAAATTTTTGAATTCTATATGTCTACTAGAATGCAAACTCAAGCTTGATTCAAATTCTTCACAATTGAATACATCATGTAGAGGTTTACAGCATGATTCTGTTATTATATTTCGAATTATGGAAGTATATCAACATTTGATGTAAAATATTTTTACAAACTATTCATCAAATTCAATTAACAGAAGCACATAAAATCATTTAGCCCTTTGTTGACTATAATTATTAATTAAATTATCACCTTCAAGTATTTAAAGTAGTCAAAAGGAATTACCAATTCTTTATTTTAACAAAAAAATTCAAGAACCCCGACTAGGAATGGACATTATTTTTATTGAAACTTATTGTCATAGTTTTTTCATATCTTAACAAGTGGAGTAATGAAAAATTTTTGAGAATTTTTCGTTTTAAAGCTCATCAGCAAAACCTATCCCTTAGAAAATATATATTTTTGAAATATGAACCTATCAAAACAGTTTGGATTACTCCCCAAATAGAGTATTCACCTCACAATTTTTCGACTGTGTGGTAGAATTAAAGAAAATTTGGTGTAATTATTAACCATTGCGTAATTTTATAGTTCATAGTTGTAAAAACTTTTTCAGATTTTTTATTTTACGATATTTTATAGACTGAAAAAATATTGCTACAGTAAATTTCAGGCAAAAGGATTGTTATATTCGATTTCATCAGTCAGAATTAATAAATTTGCCGGTAGGATGTGGCTTAGCTTCTTTCATCCTTAATGATGAAACATGAAAGAATAGTTAACAAACATCTCGAAATTTGCGGTATGAACTGATTGTGTTTCCACAAAGAACATATAAATAATAAATGAAAATCCGTGCCTGCTTTTCATAAAAAAATATACTGTACGAACGTGAAGTTGTGACTAACATTCTGAAAAATTTCCATCCATTTCTCCTAATTGCATTTTTCAGAACATGAAACAAATTCTTTGTTTAATAATCAGCTTGCTTGAAGTAATTACTCCTATTCTTGGACAATGTACACCGTCCAGAACTAGAATAAGTGGGTCTTATACAAATGGACGGAGAATATGCTCAGGAGAACTGATTTTATCGGAAAACTTCAACACACTGGATCAAAATCTATGGAACCACGAGTTGACTGTTGATGGTAATGGTGTAAGTTGAATTATATCTTATGCCGGGTTTATGGAGCAAAAATTGGTCGTCCAGATGTGACCACAGTTCTAAGAATAAAACCAATGCTTATGTCGTAGCATAATACCAAACATGATTTTAGCATCCATGAGTTGGCTCAGTGAATATTGTAAATGATAAAGTATGCCTAAATTGTGTTTTCTCTTGAGATAAATACTGAACTCAGTTCCATGAACCCATTTTCATACATAAAATCGTATTTTACATGATTATAAATAACCTGATAGTTTTTTTCAAACCTTTGAAGCTCTGAAGGAATGCAGTATTGTGAGGAAACTACTACCTCTTAATATGGGAGGCGGCATTTAGTTCTGAGCATGCGCACCTGTACTCTTTAGACAGGTGTGTTGTGCATGTCTTCCTGTGACGCCAGTGACCTTGTGTTCCACGTCGGAACGGTCGTCGAACGCTGTGTGCTTTGCCCTACCCGAACTCGGCGAGGACGATCCGTCAGGTATTGCTAAGACTTGTCGTGTCCTCTATGTGCTACGTCGGAAAGTAGTACAGAGCAGAATTCCGGATAAGGAAGGTCGCTACACTTTAAAGCATGATTCAGAAAGAATGATTCAGATTAAATCAACTTCTGTGATGAATACAAACATCACTCCTATATGTTTTGTTTGAAAGGAATGCTGATGGTCTATCATTTTCACCAGACTAAATATACGGTACTAAAACCTATAAAGCCTATAAAGCTGAAGAAATAAGTTTAAATTGCTAATAAAATAAACCGAAAAACTGCACATAGGTAACATGCCCCTTCACAAGTGTGTCTATCTATAATAATAATAATATATTTTATGAGGTGATTGATGTAAAATAGAAACTTAGTTTCTCTCTTGGTTTTATTACCATTTCATCTTCCAATACCGTGCCTGTTTTCAAGCATTGGGTACCACTACAGCGTAGTGTTTTCATTGAAATTTTGCTGTTGGTAAGAGTCGATACTTTTCTGCACTTCCTCGTCACATGCGTTCTGATCTTTCAGCCAGTTTCCCAAATGATTTCAGAGTTATGGATATAAATTTTCTCTCATTCTTATTAATATTTTCCGAAGAACAGATACCATTGATCTGGAATTTAGGCTTTACAAGAAGAATGATAAGAAACATGTTCCTGCGAAATATCATGAGGATCGTATGCTTAGAAGATTCAAAACAAGAAAAAAAATTGTGAGAAGAGCAGCGTCAAGCGCTAAAGAATCCATAGCAACAATGTCACGCTTGAGTTTAAATTCACCATTTATTTGTGAAATAAGACATAAAGTCTAGTGCAAAATATTCATTCTTTATATGTAGCTCTTTCAAGAAACTATTCTGAGATTTTAAATTTTCAGAGGAAATGAACTGTTCAACAAGCGCGCAAAAAGGTAATGACTTCACGTCAGTACTTTCTAGATTTTTTTCATATTGTTGTTGACTATTGATACTAAGTAGTTTGAATCATTTTCAGAATGGAGAATTTCAAGAATATGTTAATGACAGATCAGTAAGTTTCACAGAGAATGGAAAATTGATAATCCAACCAAAAATTGTTGGCGATGTCCCTCCGAAAAAGTGAGTTTTAACAGTAATAGCAGATCTCTCATATAACCATATAATATTACATTAAACAACATATAAAATAAACATTCATTATAAGACATCCAAATGATATAGCAAATCCAACAAATAAAAATTGTTAACCAAAATCCTATAAATTAAATATTTTGAATAGACAAAATTTTGTTTCTGCTGATGAATCCTGTGAAAACAAATATCTTTCAAAAATGTTTAACATAATCTTAAGAATTTCATCATAAAACTATCTTACTTAGAATATTCAATATTATTGGATATCTGACTAAGTTACATTCTAAAAAATCTTAAGATATGTAAAAACATTACTGAAAAACAAGTTTTAAGAGAGATTTGCTTCGTTAGTACTCAAATAATTCACTGAAAAACAAGTTCTAAGAGTGACTTTGCTTCGTCAGTATTCAAATAATTCATATTAAATAAAATATAACATCAATCAACAACAAATATTTACTCACCCTTCAACAATTTAGAAATGTTATATCATTTTGATGTCTTATAATGAATGTTTATTTTATATGTCGGTTAATATAAGTTGTACTTATATGACATTATTTTAATTTAATTCCTGAAGTTATAATTCTTAAATATAATTTTTTGAAATTAAATATGTAGAAGGCTAATATTAAAATATTTAAATAACCATATATTATTATTTTTGTACACATTTATAAAAGTTCTGGTGTGAAGGATGGTATAAAAATAAACCATAAATATTGAAAAACCTTCACTGGTTTAATGATTACAATAAACTTTAAGAACTTCAACTATCGGGTGTTTTTTTAAAGTGATAGAACTTTCGATATGGATAACTGTGATTTGACAGAAGGTAGAAGACATGTTGTTTTGACATTTCTATTCAGTAAGCATTGACAAATTGTCATAGAAAAACTCACGCCGCTACAACGTTCACAAATTGTTGAAATTTATTTTCACAATCAGTGTTCTATTCGCCAAACCTATAGAGCACTTCGAAAAATCTATGGTTTACGTAATCGTTCATCACAGCAGCTTATTCGTCGAACTATCGATAGATTTTCTCTACTCGATGCAACAACAACAACAAGACAAAGAAGTACGTACAGAAGAAAATATCGCTGCTGTAAGTCATAGTGTTAATGATGATCCAGATTTGTCTATTCGTCGACGTTCACCATAAGTTGCACTCTGTGCATCCACCACATGGAAAATTTTGCGTGAAGATCTTGGTTTACACCCATACAAGATCCAACTGGTTCAAACACTAAAGCCACTTGGCCATAATAAGCGTCGTTTGTTTTCTGATTGGGCCCTAGAACAGCTTGAAGTTGATCCACTTTTTTATCGTAAAATTGTGTTTAGTCATGAAGCTCATTTCTGGTTGAACGGCTATGTAAACAAGCAAACTTGACGTATATGAAGTGAAAACAATCCTCAAGAAGATCTGCAGGTTCCATTGCATCCTGAAAAATGCACTATATGGTGTGCTTTACACGCTGGAGGCATAATTGGTCCATATTTCTTTAAAACGATGCTGGAGCTAATATTACAGTGAAAGGTGCTCGTTACAGATCGATGATCAATGATTATTTGTTTCAAAATTTTAATGGTCCAATTAATTGGCCTCCAAGATCATGCGATATAGCACCACTGGATTATTTTCTTTGGGGTTATGTCAAGTCATTGGTTTATGCTGATAAACCAGAAACAATAGACGCTTTGGAAGCCAACATAACTCGTGTTATTGATGAAATAAGGCCTGAATTACTCGAAAAAGTGGTCCAAAATTGGTCTGGTCGAATGCGGTTCCTTAGAGCTAGTCGTGGTGGACATATGCCGGAAATTATCTTTAAAACATAAATTTCATAAACTTATCTTTCAAATAAAAAAAAAATTGGCTTCAGTCTTAATTTAAATGTGTTTTATTTCAATTTAAAGTTCTATCACTCTAAAAAAAAGACCCGATATTTAAAGTAACACTAATTTTTCTTGTAGTGGTTTCTGGATGTTCTTCTATTTCGTTCAGAACAGCCTCTTCGAGTCGTGGTGTTCTCACACTTCGTGGTCTGTGAATACGAGAGAACATTCGATGACCAGGCATCACTCTATTGGGATAGCGTTCCATGTGAAATGCATGTCAGCCATTTCGGAATTCGTGAAATTCGGCATGCTTTGATATTAAATTGCAACCACCTTTCCTTTTCAAAACACAGGAGTTCAATTTTATGTGTCAAAACTAAGAATGACTTTATTCGTCACAGCTTACTAACTGAATTTTTATGACAATTTGTATTTTTCTGAGGATTTCGAGAGAATATTTCAAATGTTTTTTCTCGAAATAGATAGCAGATACGACAAAACTATAATGGATCATAAGTTTAGTATAACAATAAAGCTTTTTTTGCCCTTATTCAAACAAACAGTGGCTCACCAGACAAAAGTTTTGGGTTATAACAGGGAACAGTGTTCTAGAAAAAATAAACTCTAAATTGCAATATCTATGCCAAATTTCAGTTGAACATCTTGTGCAAGGCAGATACTATGAGAAAAAAACTTGAAAAAAATTCCAACTTTAACACCCTGCAACTGGAAAACGAAACGTTTGCGGTCCCATGTTCATGGCAATTTTTTTCTTTAAATTATGCGTGGAATCTCCTCTCTACATTTGTACTTTCAGTTTAGGAACACCTGGTATTTCGAGCTTATTCACCACAAAACCATCTGATGGAACTTCCATATTCTATACAGTTCTGTAACGTGATTACTGAATAATTCGTTTGACATCATATTTCTCTTGTAGTGGGTACTTTAATCCTGTCCAGAGTGCCCGCATGACCACAGCTGGACGTTTCGCATTCACATTTGGAGTCCTGGAAACGAGAGCCAAATTGCCGGCTGGAGATTGGCTGTGGCCAGGTGAATATATGTCCCCCTTTTTAATTGCTCCATTTCCTGATAAATAAAATTTGTACGACTGTACAGGATGGGAGAATTTGATGTTGAAATGCTGTAGCTGGGTACAATTTACTAGCTGGTGGAAAATTACCGTTCCAAACAAAAATGGGGATATTTTGAAAATATCTACAGAATCCTTGGTATTGAAAGTATTGAGTGTTTTTTTTTAGAGTAATAGAACTTTAAATTGAAATAAAACACATTTTATTTCAGGCCTCATTTCATCGATACCACGAGTTGTTGGATTCCAAAGCGTCTATTGTTTCTGGTTTATCAGCATAAACCAATGATTTGACCTAACCCCAAAAAAAATAATCCAGTGGAGTTATGTCGCATGATGTTGGAGGCCAATTAATTGGACCATTTCTCGAAATAATGTTATCGCCAAATCTTTCTTTCAATAAAACAATTTTACGGTAGCCGCATGAGGTGTAGCACTATCTTGTTGGAACCAGAACACTTCTGGGTCGATATCATTCAAATTTTGAAACAAATAATCATTGATCATCGACCTGTAACGGGCACTAACCACTGTAACATTAGCTCCAGCATCGTTTTTGAAAAAATATGGACCGATGATGCCTCCAGCGTGTAAAGCACACCATACAGTGCATTTTTCAGGATGCAATGGAACCTGCAGAATTTCTTGAAAATTGTTTTCACTCCATATACGGCAATATTGATTGTTTACATAGCCGTTCAACAAGAAATGAGCTTCGTCTCTAAATACAATTTTGCGATAAAAAAATGGATCAACACAAGCTGTTCTAGGGCCCAATCAGAAAACAAACGACGCTTATCAGAAAACGGCCAAGTGGCTTTAGTGTTTGAACCAGTTGGATCTTGTATGGGTGTAGACTAAGATCTTTACGCAAAATTTTCCATGTGGTGGATGCACAGAGTCCAACTTGTTGTGAACGTCGACGAATAGACAAATCTGGATCATCATTAACACTATGACTTATAGCAGCGATATTTTCTTCTGTACGTACAGTTATTTGTCTTGTTGTTACCCATGCAACAACAACAAGACAAAGAACTGTACGTCTCTACTCCATAGTAGAGAAAATGTTGTCCAAAATCTATCGATAGTTTGGCGAATAAGTTGCTCATGCAACAACAACGAGACAAAGAACTGTACGTCTCTACTCCATAGTAGAGTAAATGTTGTCCGAAATCTATCGATAGTTCGACGAATAAGCTGCTCTGATGAACGATTATTTAATCTATAAATTTCACGAAGTGTTCTATAAGTTTGACGAATTAAACACTGATTTTGAAAATAAATTTCAACAATTTGTAAACGTTGTTGCGGCGTGAGTCTTTCAATGATAATTTGTCAATGCTTACTGAACAGAAATGTCAAAGCAACCTGGCTTCTACCTTCTGTCAAATCAGTTATCCCTATCGAAAGTTCTATCATTCTAAATAAACACCCGATATGAGGTTGTTCAGAAGCTAATTTCGTTTTTTCCCAACAGAGGATTTAATTGTATTTTTTCGAACCCATTTTTACACTTAAGCCGCATAATCATTATATGTTTTGAGAGCTGATACAGCGAAGTTTCTGTGTGAAAAAGTTCATTTAATTCTACGCGGTCCTTTTTGGTTGGTGCCTTTTTAAATATGTAGAGCAAGAAGCAGCATTTTCGTCATACTTTTCTTTTTTACTGATGAAAAGGAAAAATGCTGCTCAAACCAGAAAGAAATCAACCGATGTGTATGGGAAAGATGTGTTGACAGTACGCCCTTACCAGAACTGGTTTGGAATTTTGATGTCGAAGATGCACCACGTTCCAAGATGCCAGTTGAAGCTGATAAAGAAACGATAAAGGCACTCGTCTATTGAAATCAGCTAATAACAACATGTGAGATCAGCGAGAAGATAAATTTGTCGAATTCAACTGCTTATGACCACTTGAAAGGCCTGGGTTTAACCTCTAAGCTCGATAATGGGGTTCCATATGTTCTCACGGAGACAAATTTGTGTTGTAGCGTTGACGTCTGTGATTCGCTTCACAAACGTCACGAAAATGATCAATTTTTGAAGCGCATCCTTACTGGGGACGAAAAATGGGTTGTACATAACAATGTCAAACGCAAAAGATTATGAAGCAAAAAAAATGAACCGGCTCAAAGTATTTCGAAAGCCAATATCCATTAAAAAAGGTAATGCTGTCTGTTTAGTAGGATTTTAAAGGAATTTTTTTTTTCGAGCTTTTACCGGATAACACAACAATTAAGCTCTTGAGGAGTGGGGGTTCTTACAAGGTAGCTTCTACTTCTTAATTAGGGAAACGACGTTTCAGTCTGCGCACCTGAACTCTTCAGACAGGCGTGGTTCGCATCTCTGCCTGTGACGCCAGAGAAACCCCATGTACTCTGCCCTACTTAACCGTATTTTTAAGGTATTGTTTGCTACCAGTCGCGCTCCCTCATATGCTACATCGAAAGCTGTAGCAGAGCATAGTAGAATTCTTCGGGAGGAGCAGGCACGCCACATACTCCCCTTCTAGTGAGCGTCGGTAAGGTCACGGAATAAGACGTTGTGATCAGGTAAGGAGAGAGTCTGCCGCTGGTCTAGTCACGGTGCCATCTCCAGTTGGGATCTGTGGAATGAAAGGAAAAGGTTGCCTCAGAATGATGGATGGGGCCAATCAGAGCCCCATGGAGCAAAAGAGATGAACCGGTTCAAAGCATTTCGAAAGCCAATATCCATCAAAAAAGGTGATGCTGTCTGTTTGATGGGATTTTAAAGAGTCGTTTCTTTTTGAGCTTTTACCGGATAACACAACAATGAATTCCGAAGTCTACTATCATCAGCTGAACAAATTGAATGATGCAGTTCAACAGAAAAGTCCAGAATTAATCAACAGAAAAGGTGTAGTGTTCCACCAAGATAATGCGAGACCTCATACAAGTTTGGTCACTCGCCAAAAACTTTTACACCTTGAATGGGATACACTGCCACACCCACCATATTTTACAGATCATCAATTTTCATTGGGACACTCTGTATTTACGAGAATACATGATGCCAGTGTTCGGTACAAACTCTGGCGTTCCTATGCGGTTGAATGAGTGCACCGCATTCGTCGGCATTTGAGATGGCGTTAATGAAACCAACAAGATTCAAAATATGCATACCTACTGCTAATGTTCGGTTCGATTTGACTTGTGAACTTTACATGTTTTTTACACTATCCCGATTCAGAAATTATTCATAGCTTGTTACTCCTCAGTACATACCATTACTTCAATTCATTCTCAATATTTCATTTTTTCAGCAATATGGTTACTTGCTCAGAAGAATAATTACGGTGGATATCCACACTCTGGTGAAATAGATCTCATGGAAAGTAGAGGCAACAAAAACCTATACGCATGGGGAAAGAATATTGGCCCTGAAGAAGTTGCCAGTACGGTACATTTTGGCCAAAATTACGGACTTACAGATTTAGCATCCCTAGCTCACAACAAGCCAGGTTTTGACAATGATTTTCACCTTTATAGATTGACTTGGACCCCTGACTACATAGCGTTTAGTGTCGATGGAAGAGAAATAGGCAGGGTAACCCCAACACAGGGAGGATTCTACGAATTAGGACATTTGACCGGCGTAAATCCCTTTTGGAGCGGCACCAAGATGGCGCCTTTCGACAAGGATTTTTATATACTGATCAACGTGGCTGTTGGCGGTACTGGTGGCTATTTCCCGGATAACTCATGGAATCTAGGAGGAAAACCATGGAAAAGAACCTCGTGGCAAGCTGCTAGAGATTTTTGGAATGGAAATGGGCAATGGAGACCAACTTGGAATGAAGGAACCAGGCAGAGTGCTCTGCAGGTCGACTACGTTAAAGTTTGGGCTTTGTAGTCAAGTAACTGGTTCCACAGAAATTATTCAGGTTTTGGCATTAATTATGTATGTTACTAAATAAAAGTTTTATTTCATCCTGTATTTCTCTTCTAGCTTTTATTTTCCTGATTATTATCATCACCATAGTCAGCGTCAAAGAAGATATTGATGTTGTTGTATCCAGTGAAATATTCCAACCTTTTTTGTTCTCTAAATTCTTGTTTCTTGAATGTTCGAAATGGTCTTGAGTTTCCACTAGTTCTTGCTGATGAACTTCTTGAAATTTTCTACTTATTGGCAATGCTTTCCTCGATATAACCTTCAGCAAGACTAGTTGACTGCCATCCTCCATGCCTTTTGAGTGTTTGAATGTCAGCTCCTCTGTCAGCGAGGAAGGTGGCAGACGTCATCCTCAAACAATGGCCAGTGTAACTGGATGCAACTGGGAGTTACAAGAATTCTGTAACTTTTTCAGGTATTTTTGCGAAACTGTTGATGTCGACTGGTTGTGTTATGCACTTACTCTCATTATAGTAAACAAAAAATCTATTGTTTTACTTGTTTGGGTCTGAATTGTGAATACTTATGACACATTTCATATCCGTTGCACTCTGATCCTAAGCTAAATACACGTTTCTTCTTCGTTTTGGTAACAAATACGGTTATAACCAAAATTTTCCCAGTGTCTTCCATATCTTTGACAGTCAAGCTGCATTAGACTGGGCCAAAAAAACGACTATTTTTTTTCTTAATGATACTGTGAAAATATCATTCATGATGATAAAAAAATTATCGTGAAAGTTTGAGCCCTTAATAATAGCATTTAGGGGTGTATCCTTATGACTCTTGGTTTTTTAACAGTAATCGCATTTTTTTACTCAAACCTCGTCAATTATTAATCTGAAAAATTTGAGCGATACGTATTTTCAAAGAAAATTAAATTCCCTACAAAAAAGCTCTCCTTGTAAATTAATGTAAAACGAGCCGTTTGCTTGTTATCCTGCCTTAAACATTGATTAATTTTTTCAATTTTGCGTTTCGATTTTGCATTTTTGTAACTCAGAAATATCAATATTTTTATGGTACAAAATACGTATTTTAAAGGAAATTTAATACTCCACAAAAAAAGTTTCCTAACATTTTTCATTAATTTCACTCCTTCCAATGTTATTCGACGTTGAAGTTAAATTCAAAAGTAATTTATCGTTTTTTTCGCGTTACACATGATTTTTTTCACTTGATTGAAAAATTTATCACTTAAATATTGAAAGTACCTTTTTTCTGTTGAACCACTAAACTTTTTTTTATAAAATCATAATTTATTATATAAATGTATTATTTTGCTTTTTAACGATTAGTTATATACATAAAATCATTTTTAATGTATTTAACTAACTCTAATAATACACGAGTCACGCTCGTTGGATGTCTAAGGCGATTTATTGTATAAAAATGTTTATTTTTTCGAGCAGAGTTTAAGATGACAGCTCGTGAATTGAATAATCTTCATCATATTTGTATTTTCATTTTTACAACTTATATAAAAGCATGGTTTACTTCACCCTCAGCAATCTTGGCTCCAAATAATGATCTGACTTTGATGCAACAATTGATATTATATAAAAAAATTAACTTGACTGTATCGCAAGCTGCTCTCAAGAAAATGGTGAGACATTTATGGTATTTGAGTGATCAATTAGCCATAATGTCTCTATTTGAGGATTCTATTGACCTTACAGTGAAGAAGAAAATGATTGGAAACCTGATAAATAAAAAATCTTCAAATACTAAAACCAGAAAATATGAAGTAGCTAGCGATTCAGATAAATTGCTAGAAAAACATATCAGTGACTTCATTTCTGTCGAATCGCTCACCATATTCAAAGAATTTGATTTGCCGTATGATTTTATTGATGAAGATATAAGCAATTGCCCCATAATGATAGTTTTCAAGAGTGTAAGCAATTTTTCGGAAAATTAGCTGTCGTCAATGATGTTGCTGAGCGTGGTGTATCATTAATTGAAGATTACAATAAGTGTCTCACTAAAAACGAAGAACAACTTCAATATTTGTTGCTAGCCCTTAGTGAAGATCGAAAAATTTTCCAAATTGTAATAAAAGTAATTTCATTGAGTAGTTATTTTTTCAATTGATCATTCTCCATGACTTGATAATAATTAAAGCAATATGAGCTTTTTTTTTGTGAAATATAAATTATAAGTGAAAATAAAATGATTTTTTATCTCTTTTATTACTTCTATTTGTTTTGACTTGTTATTCAATTTTTTTCTGTAAGTAAAACTCCGTCTCTACATAAATAAATAACTTATAATTAAGAAGCCAAATTTTTTGTATTATTAGATTAAGTTAAATACATTAAAAATGTTTTTGATTGTCTCGGTCTTTACTTGACGGAAATTCATCTTCAATATAAGAAAAACAAATGTTAACTAACGCTATTTTTTTGATTTACACAACAATTGTTTCGTCATACCATGACTTCATCAGGTGAATATTTAAACTGAGGTATACAATGCAAAACATGACCTTAAATACACAGCTCTGGTACAAAAAATAGAGGGGTGGAAAGAGTTTTTGTACCAGAGCTGTATATTTAAGGTCATGTTTCGCATTGTATACCTCAGTTTAAATACTCACCTGATGAAGTCATGGTATGACGAAACAATTGTTGTGTAAATCAAAAAAATAGCGTTAGTTAACATTTGTTTTTCTTATATTGAAGATGAATTTCCGTCAAGTAAAGACCGAGACAATCAAAAACATTTTTAATGTATTTAACTTAATCTAATAATACAAAAAATTTGGCTTCTTAATTATAAGTTATTTATTTATGTAGAGACGGAGTTTTACTTACAGAAAAAAATTGAATAACAAGTCAAAACAAATAGAAGTAATAAAAGAGATAAAAAATCATTTTATTTTCACTTATAATTTATATTTCACAAAAAAAAAAAGCTCATATTGCTTTAATTATTATCAAGTCATGGAGAATGATCAATTGAAAAAATAACTACTCAATGAAATTACTTTTATTACAATTTGGAAAATTTTTCGATCTTCACTAAGGGCTAGCAACAAATATTGAAGTTGTTCTTCGTTTTTAGTGAGACACTTATTGTAATCTTCAATTAATGATACACCACGCTCAGCAACATCATTGACGACAGCTAATTTTCCGAAAAATTGCTTACACTCTTGGAAACTATCATTATGGGGTCAATTGCTTATATCTTCATCAATAAAATCATACGGCAAATCAAATTCTTTGAATATGGTGAGCGATTCGACAGAAATGAAGTCACTGATATCTTTTTCTAGCAATTCATCTGAATCGCTTGCTACTTCATACTTTCTGGTTTTAGTATTTGAAGATTTTTTATTTATCAGGTTTTCAATCATTTTCTTCTTCACTGTCAGGTCAATAGAATCATCAAATAGAGACATTATGGCTAATTGATCACTCAAATACCATAAATGTCTCACCATTTTCTTGAGAGCAGCTTGCGATACAGTCAAGTACATTTTTTTATATAATATCAATTGTTGCATCAAAGTCAGATCATTATTTGGAGCCAAGATTGTCGAGGGTGAAGTAAACCAAGCTTTTATATAAGTTGTAAAAATGAAAATACAAATATGATGAAGATTACTCAATTCACGAGCTGTCATCTTAAACTCTGCTCAAAAAATAAACATTTTTATACAATAAATCGCCTTAGACATCCAACGAGCGTGACTCGTGTATTATTAGAGTTAGTTAAATACATTAAAAATGATTTTATGCATATAACTAATCGTTAAAAAGCAAAATAATACATTAATAAATTATGATTTTATAGAAAAAAGTTTAGTGGTCCAACAGAAAAAAGTTACTTTCAATATTTTAGTGATAAATTTTTCAATCAAGTGGAAAAAATCATGTGTAACGCGAAAAAAACGATAAATTACTTTTGAATTTAACTTCAACGTCGAATAACTTTGGAAGGAGAGAAATTAATGAAAAATGTTAAGAAACTTTTTTTGTAGAGTATTAAATTTCTTTTAAAATACGTATTTTGTACCATAAAAATATTGATATTTCTGGTAGTTACAAAAATGCAAAATCGAAACGCAAAATTGAAAAAATCAATCAATGTTTAAGGCACGATAACAAGCAAACGGCTTGTTTTACATTAATTTACAAGAAGAGCTTTTTTTTAGGGAATTTAATTTCCTTTGAAAATACGTATCGCTCAATTTTTTCAGATTAATAATTGAGGAGGTTTGAGTAAAAAAATGCGATTACTATAAAAAAACCAAGAGTTATAACGATACACCCCTTAATATTATTATTAAGGGCTCAAACTTTCATGATAATTTTTTTTATCATCATGAATGATATTTTCACAGTATTATTAAAAAAAAGTAGTCGTTTTTTTTGGCCCAGTCTAAGCTGCATAATTCTGCACGCCGACATGCGTCATTTAAACCAAATATTAGTACCACTTTCATTAATAATAACTGGAGCCCCTTTGATAAACATAATAACGTTTTCCATAGTCAAAACTTTTGATTTCTTTGCTTCGTGAGTGTCATTTTGACTTTTCAAAAAGACAAGAAACTTTTTTTATTGTGAAATATTCACATTTTTGTTTATTTGTATAGTACTAAGCTGGATGCCTTGAGAGTTTTTACCTAAAATAATGAAAGACATTGTATGAAAACACTGAAATATATCAAAAATAGCTTACCTTCTCAGCAAAATAGGCTAGCATTACACTTTAATCGGTTCTCAGTGCGTTTTTTGTCATCCTCCAATTACGAAGTATTTCATATTTTTTCTTGGATTTTAAAGGAAGTAAACTCGAAGACGCTTCTCGAGTGGCATTTAAAATGTCCACAGAACAATTATCTGAAGTGTTGGCAGTAGCAAGAATCATTTTTCAATAAATATTTAACTAAATTTTTTTTTTGGTTTTCTTGATATGTAGCCTGATCTTTTCAGTGACATATGGACGGTTCCTAGACATACTTTTATATTTCGTTGATTTCCAAATCTGTAAGCCAATTTGCGAAACCCCAGGCGCGGATTGTGTCGTTCTAAGGCCAATAAAGCCTTTAAATTGTTTCATTTAATTTTACGCCGTCTTCCTGAAACTGGTCTATGCCTCATATTCATGCCATTTTTTTCCTCTTTATTGTCTCACATACAGCACTTTTCTTCAGTTCAGTCAACTGCACAAATTTTTTAACGTTTCGAAAAGCTTTTCTAAACAAATATTCAATCTGTTTTCTTTTTCTTGTTGCGACATTATTTCATGAATTGTATACCTGTTGACAATCAACAATATTTGACAAATAGTATTGCCATGCAACTTTGGCCATAGCCGACTATCTGCACAACCTTTTTTTTTTTTTTCGAATATCAAAACAAATTGAAATATGTTTATCTTCTACAATTTTAATTTCAAAAAAATTTTTATTCAAAAAACTTTTAGAATTAAATTTATGTCTACACAAGCACCGCTTACATTTAATAGACGTATATAATCAAAACTCAATATATAATGTCAAATGGAATAAATAACCCAACAGATATACGAAAGTAATTAAAATTAATAAATAAATATTTAAAGGAGACAAAATTTTGTTTCTGGTCTTACCTTTAAGAACACCAATTGCCTTTTAAAAATATGAACACACTTAAAGGACTTCTCAAAGAATATAATTTATTTGGAATATTTAATATATTTAAATATTCGAATAAATTATTTCAAGAATCTCTAAAAAATGTGCACTATATCTTCAAAAAACAAATATAATTCTAGACAATCCCGTTTTCAGTTCTCATTTAATATTCCAAATATCAAAATCAAAAAACTAACCTATATCTCTCACGTGTTAAAAGACTAAAGCTTCGAAATTTTAACACGTGAGAAATATAGGTTAGTTTTTTGATTTTGATATTTGGAATATTAAATGAGGACTGAGGACGGGATTGTCTAGAATTATATTTGTTTTTTGAAGATATAGTGCACATTTTTTAGAGATTCTTGAAATAATTTATTCGAATATTTAAATATATTAAATATTTCAAATAAATTATATTCTTTGAGAATTCCTTTAAATGTGTTCATGTTTTTAAAAGGCAATTGGTGTTCTTAAAGGTAAGACCAGAAACAAAATTTTGTCTCCTTTAAATATTTATTTATTAATTTTAATTACTTTCGTATATCTGTTGGGTTATTTATTCCATTTGACATTTTATATTGAGTTTTGATTATATACGTCTATTAAATGTAAGCGGTGCTTGTGTAGACATAAATTTAATTCTAAAAGTTTTTTGAATAAAAATTTTTTTGAAATTAAAATTGTAGAAGATAAACATATTTCAATTTGTTTTGATATTCAAATTTTGTTATATTTCTTCTATCAAGTAAAAGGCCTTTCTATTTTATCTGCACAACCTATTTCATACATTACTTTTGTCCTGAAATGTTACAAAAACGAAGTATATTTAAATTATGAAAAATAATAAATTCCAGATACTTTCTAAACGGACTCTAATACCAAAACAATTTTTGCGCTTAAACGAACGAACTGATATGACGAAAATAAATTATGCAAGAGATAAAACCGCATTTAGTTTTCCTTCCTCTTTGTTTCTTTCGAAATGTCGAAAATGATAAATGCTCAATTTTGATTTCATATAAAATGTTGAGCGATAACTGAAGCAGATGTATTAAAAATTTGGGTGAGTAAAAACTGTTCAATTTCATGAGTGGATGAATTTGAAATGAACTTCTTCCATTAATTTCGCTCAATTATTAACATGTTACTTCAATTCATTACAATAACTAGTATTTTTCATTTGTGATAAATAGTTTTGGACTAAATTTAATATCATTGTAATCTGAGATTTTTGCTCAATTTATGCCATTCAAGCACTAAATAAATACGAATATGCATTACATAATCAAACTTCCATGAACAGAGCTTCAGAAAATGTGCACATGAAAATATAACTATAGTATTATTTAAATATTTTAATATTTACAGATATATTCTACTAGCCTTCTACATATTTAATTTCAAAAAATTATATTTATTATTATAACTTCAGGTATTGAATTAATGTCATATAAGTACTGCTAATATCAAACGACATATAAAATAAACATTCATTATAAGACATCCAAATGAGATAACAAAATCCAATGAATATAAATTGTTAGCAGGAATCCTATAAATTAAAGATGAGTAGACAAATATTTTTTGTTGATTGATGTTATATTTTATTGAATAATATGATTGAGTACTGACAAAGCAAAGTCTATCTTAAAACTTGTTTTTTAGATACTGAATTGTTTCAGTCGTAACTATTTGGTAGTTGATCATAATTAAAACAAATTGTAGAAATTACTATGTTTTACTACCAAAAAATATATATTACGCATTTTCTTGTTTTTTAGTAATGTTTTTACATATCTTGAGATTTTCTAAAAAGTAACTTAGATATTCAATAATATTGAATATTCTGAGTAAGATAGTTTTATGATGAAATTCTTAAGATTATGTTAAACATTTTTGAAAGATATCTGTTTTCATAAGAGGGATGGGCAGAAACAAAATTTTGTCTACTCAAAATATTTAATTTATATGATTTTTGTTAACAATTTATATTTATTAAATAAATTAATATTAATTAACAAAAATCCTATAAATAAAATATTTTGAGTAGACAAAATTTTGTTTCTGCCCATTCCTCTTATGAAAACAGATATCTTTCAAAAATGTTTAACATAATCTTGAGAATTTCATCATAAAACTATCTTACTTAGAATATTCAATATTTTTGGATATCTAACTAAGTTACTTTTTAGAAAATCTCAAGATATGTAAAAACATTACTAAAAAACAAGTTAAAACAAATTGTAGAAATTACTATGTTTTACTACATTTTCTTGTGACTTGAGTTTCGGGAAATGTGTAATATATATTTTTTGGTAGTAAAACATAGTAATTTCTACAATTTGTTTTAATTATGATCAACTACCAAATAGTAACGGCTGAAACAATTCAGTATCTAAAAAACAAGTTTTAAGAGAGACTTTGCTTCCTCAGTACTCAATCATATTATTCGATAAAATACATTCTGTCAAGAAAGTACCGGGAATTATCGATTTAAATCTGGCGGGGCAATGAGGCAGGTAAAAATTTTTTTTCCTAGGTTGGTACCACTGTCCTTAATTACTATGCCAAGCTTGAGCGGGATCTGTCAACTAGTGTGTTTGCAATAACTGATTAAGTCAGTCGATGTCAGAGTGCGAGCCGATTTTTACTATGGGTGATTACGTTGAGCAAAGAATTTGTTTAAAGTTTTGTGTTGCAAATGAATTTTCGTGTGCCGATGCATTGAAAATGTTGCAAAAGGCCTTTGGTGATAATGCTCTATCGAAAACTCGTGCATATCAGTGGTACAGAGCCTTCAAGGACGGTCGTGAAGTGGTCGCCCATCGACGGCTTCGATCGAAGATAACGTCGATAAAATTAAGGAAAGGGTGCTGGAAAACCGTCGTTCCAGCTTGAGAGAGATAGCACATGATCTTAAGATATCCCACGAGTCCGCACGTACGATTGTGATTGATATTTTGGGCATGAGAAAGGTGGCCTCACGACTCGTACCGAAAGACCTGAATTTTCCTCAAAAAAGTCATCGCGAACAGGTTGCTTCAGACATGCTGGATCGCTGTAATTCCGATTCTACATTCATGGAACGCATTATAACTGGTGATGAGACCTGGGTCTACGAGTACGATATGCAAACAAGCCAGCAATCATCGGAATGGGTGGCAAAAATTGAACCGAAACCGAAAAAACCACGCCAAAGCCGCTCGAAAATGAAGGTGATGCTCAATGTTTTCTTCGATATCCGTGGCGTGGTGCACTACGAATTCGTTCCAGAGGGTCAGACGGTAAACAAGGAGTATTACCTAGGCGTTATGAAACGTTTGCGTGAGCGTATCCGTAAGAAGCGGCCAAATTTGTGGGCGAACAACTCATGGATTTTGCATGACGATAACGCGACTTCTCACCGAGCTACGATTGTGACTGACTTTATCGCCAAAAACTCAACAAACGTGCTTCAGCAACCACCGTATTCGCCGGATTTGGCTCCCTGAGACTTTTTCCTCTTCCCAAAACTAAAATTGCCCCTTTGTGGCACCCGTTTTGAGTCGATTGAAGCCATAAAACAAAATTCGGCGCGAGAGCTAAAGTCCATCCCGGAAAGCGTCTATAAAAAATGTTTCGATAATTGGAAGTGCCGCTGGCATAGATGTATTGGAGCAAATGGAGCCTATTTTGAAGGCGACCCAATAAATTTTGACGATTAAATGTAAAAATGTTGTTTTAATTGAAAATTCCCGGTACTTTCTTGACAGAGTAGTATAACATCAATCAACAAAAAATATTTTTCTACTCATCTTTAATTTATAGGATTTTTGCTAACAATTTATATTTATTGGATTTTGTTATCTCATTTGGATGTCTTATAATGAATGTTTATTTTATATGTCGTTTGATATTAGCAGTGCTTATATGACATTAATTCAATTCCTGAAGTTATAATCTTAAATATAATTTTTTGAAATTACATATGTAGAAGGCTAATAGAATATATCTGTAAATATATATACCTTCTATCAAGTATAAATAACCATTTACCTTATAACAATAGTAGTAATTATAGTTTAATGTGCACATTTCATGAGGCTCCGTTCATGAAAATTTTTACAGGATGTTGAGATTTAACGTTCATATATTTCAACACGTGATTCTAGAGATCTAAATATGAAAGAAACTACATATTAACTATCTGCGTTTTGTGTTTCCGTTTAATAAAATGATCAAATATATTCTTCAGAAAAGGTAGGATCTTCATGAAATATTATTCATTAAATTAAAGTTGAAAAAAGCTTCTTCAAGATACCTCATATTTAATTTTTATGAAGGATCATGAAGTTATTGCTAATGGTAGCTGCTGTCTACCTGTGGTTTCCTCCCCCTTCTGATGCTGATTGCAGACCAAGTGTGACACAGATCGGAGGATCCCAAGCGGACCGAAATAGGAGAATCTGCTCAGGCGATCTTATATTTGCCGAATGGTTCGATAATCTCAACGAGAACCTCTGGAATCACGAACATCAAGTTGATGGATGTGGTGTATGTATAAAGAAAAATATTTTTGCGTTCTTCCATGCGAATTATTTATTTTGTTTCAGAATGGTGAATTTCAACAATATGTGAATGACAGGTCAATAAGTTATACTAGCAATGGAAATCTTTTCATTCGTCCGAAAGTAGTAGGTGACGTTCCTCTCAATAAGTAAGTTTCTGAATGGCATTCGAAATAAGATTAGGAAGACTGTATTAGTTCAGTTAATTAATTCGTGTCCTTGATTGTACATCAACAACTCCAACTGTGTCATCTACAATGAGGGATATATACTTCAGACCATGAGTGCTTGGTGGGCTCAATTCTAAGAAAGCAACTGAACCAGACGGAATTCCTGCCATTGTACTCAAAATGTGTTCAGCATAGCTTACACCAGTTTTATGTAAGCTGTTTACAATGGAGGAATTTCCCCAGATTCATAGCAGAATGCACGAGTATAGTCTATACCAAAGAAGGGTAGGAACTGTTTTCAAACTACCGCTCATTTTGTCGAAAATTATGAAAGCAGCTATCATTCTCAAAATGGTTAGATACCTACAGAGCAAAGGTCTTATCCGTAAAAGACAATATGGTTTTTGCAAATTCCGATCAACAGGTCCTTAGCTATGTGACGCAAGTATGAACAAGGATTATCGAGAGCTTTGGAGAATCTAGGTAGGTTACTCTGGACAAATAGACAGCTTTCGATCGTGTCTGGCATAAGATTTTTCTGAATAATCTTCGTATTGCCTTATTTTCCTAGAGTCTGTGCGATTGGATGAAGAGTTTCCTCATCAACAGGAGCATTCATGTGATCGTCAATAGTGTCGATTACGGTGGTTTTAACGTGAACGCCAGAGTGCTCCAAGGATCAGTTTTCTCGCTCACTCTCTTTCTGATCCACATGAACGATCGAGAATCACATTGTAAGCTCCGCGGATGATAGCACCTTGATGTCTTCTTCCTCCAGTGATAAGACTTTGGACTGAGTATCACCTCCACAGATGCCTTCAAATCGATTTCCTAAACGAAGATCTCAAAGAGATGAATTGGGTCAACGAAGTCTGGTGCTATTCAATGCCTCGAAGACCCAATCAAAAACTTTTTCTGGAAAAACTCAGTTTGTGAATTCTGAATTCATGATGGAAAAACAAGTTCCTTGGCCAAAGGATTCCATGCATCTTCTTGGCGTGACTGTCAACTCGGGTGGTCAAACATAAAAAATGTCGAAGTTTATACACAATTCAGGAGAGGTAGAAAAGAAAATGATTAACTCAAACAAAAGACTTTTTCCGTATATTTTTTTAGGACTCATAGAGATAATAAAAACTTATAAGTAAAAGAAAAGTCAAGAAATATTAAATGTATAAATTAATTTTTTGAATATTTATACTTTATTAGCGATCAGAATTAATTTATTTATATGAGCTTGTGATGGGTTACATGCTCTCATATGACGTTGTGATAGCCTCTCCAGAGATTAGTTCTCTTTAATATTCCACCAGGTTTATTGGCCAGTTCCTTCAAGTCTTCTACCATCCTGTGGATCAAGTGGTTGGAGAGAAGTATTCTTCAAATTTTCATGCTGCTTCATATTTTTTTTGCTTGATGATATCCTTCACATATGATACATTCATGTAGGTCTGACTGATAACATACCATGGAGGATTCGTTACCAAACGTAGTATTTTCGCTGGCTTCTCTGTATGACATGTTTGACTTGCTTGTACATTCCCACAATTCTATTTCATACACCCGTATTTCCATTATGACAATTTTGTATATTAGGAGTTTGCTTTCTAGTGATAAACTGAACTTTCTTCCTTTTATACAGCATAGATTTTTTACATTTAAATCAATTTTTTTATGTTGTTTGCAATCATGTTCTTTTCTAATTACTCTTCTTTCCATGCATTCTCAACTATTTGCTACAGTTGTACCCTGGTACCTGCATTATTATTTATGGACCCAAGTGAACATGGATCTCTCCGCAGTGTGAAGTCTACTTTCGTACAATAAGTTTCATTAATTTTGATTCTCCACTTTCTTATCCATTTTTCAGTTTCGTTCAGATGATTTTGTAGCTGATTAGATGCTAACTCTGGATCTTTGTGCTTGGCTAGAATAGTTTAATCGTCAGCAAATGTTTCCATGATGGTGAGTCTGTTGGTAGGCAGATCTTTTATACAAAGTTGATATAGAAATGAGCCAAGTACACTATCTGGAGTCACTCAGATATGACTTTAGAAGTTATCGAATGCCTGAGTCTTAGAATAAAGATAGATGGTACTATTTGTGCTCTAAGGCCTAGATGATCTGATGTACTATGGTTTTACAGTTTGAAAATTTCAAAGGATAATGTTGAATTAAAAAGATATTGCAGACCTCTGGGCAAGAGTTAATAAATTTTAAAGGATAAGAGAACTAATTATCTCAATGTTTTGCAGCGGATATTTCAATCCAGTCAAAAGCGCTCGGATGACAACACAAGGAAAGTTCACTTTTCGATATGGTAAATTAGAGGCGAGAGCAAAAATTCCCGCTGGGGATTGGCTTTGGCCAGGTAAAATTATTTTTTAATCATATATATGTGTCATTTCATTCCAAATCGGATCTCAGTTGAATTGTACTCATTAATATTTGTCTATCAGGTTCAAGATTAAACTGGAACTGGTTTTTTATCAGTTCGAGGTCCCTTTTGAACGAGCACGAAAAATCTAATAAGCCTCAGTGGAGAAAGTCTGTAACAAAGCTAATCGAATATTTACTATTAACCTAATATTCTACTATGGCAGATCTGAAAGGTTGCATCCAAAATTTGTAAACTTTGCCCTCGTTGACTCGAGCATGAGGAAGATGTTCTACGTAAGGAACGTTAGAAAAAGTCGGGAATTCAGTTCATTGCTCGAATCAACTCGTTGGGAGATTTTAACATCTCCGTGTTCTTTCAGTATTTCCCCCAGAAGATTTTTCGCTTTACCCAAAAACATATATTTCGATGTAACATACCGAATTGTTTTTTTTATTGTGGCTGTTCTCTTCATCAACAGTTTAATTAATTAGGTCGAGACGTTGCCCTTCTCTAAAAATGTTTGGGTAAGTTATCAAGCATCTCAAAAGTAGTTCAAAAAATGTTCACCACAAATCACAGCTTCGCTGCTGGAGACTGTATATTGTTAATGAGAAAGATTTTAGAAAAATTCTGTATACAAACTCATTGCAAAGGTTCAGTGTAAGTTATGAACCATTTGTTTGCACACACATCAGCTACGAGAAACATGAAAGTTTAGCAAATATGCCTTCATTGTTAAATGATAACATATTAAGTCATATTATCATTGGTTTGGCATACATTTCACGCAATGATAAGGAACCATTTCCTTATCGTAATGCACGGATAATTAGTGCACTCAAATCCATTGACATCATTGGTTGTGGGAATTGGATTTCTAGTTTGGATCGATCTAATTTCAACTTCTATATAGTGTAAAGACAAAACGCATGGAATCACTTAAAAAATAGGAGATTTAAATGGCATAGATTCGAAATGTTTTTGTGGCACATCTTCCTATCAGATGTAGAACATCTGGTTCGACTTCATTTTTCACTTTTCTTTTGAGTTGGCAGTTTGAAAGAGGCTTTTCAGAGAACATTTGTATTTATCGGGGTAAAATAAATCTTCAAGTATTTCGTGGAATTTCGAAAAAATTGACAGTGGATTCCTATTGGCCCCAGAATTACGCTTTGTCTATTGCTTGTCCAATAAGACGTTGGTGGAGGTGCTGTCCAACCTAACTAGACGTGGGATCAAAATCTTGGACTCTCATATGGCATTATCAGTTGGTAGAGAGACTTGAGCGACGTGAATGAGTCGATAGACGTGAACGTAGTCAGTCTAAAGACATGAGTGGGGCAAAACGAAGTAGAAAGGTATGAAAGACGTAAGACGGAGTAAAATAGACGTGAAAGATGAAAAAGACGTTAAAGACGAAGTTTCTGAGGGTAAAGTTCTTTAAATTCCGTTATCGTAAAACCAATTGTATTTGAGAGTTAAGACGTTTCAAAGTAGTCGAGCGGGAGTTAAGAAAAAGTATAAGGTGTTTGAAAATAAATCAACTCCACAAAAGATATTACCGTAGGACTGACCAGGTGAAAATGTCTGAACATAGCGTCCTCCATATATCCCTGATGTTTCGCCTGGGTTTACCACCTTTTTTTGGTCTGGACAATTTTATTTCATTCAAAATCCATAGTTTGACGAAAGCGGCATAAAAAAGTGGTTTCCGCAGAAGTATTATAGCAGATATAGCGAAGAGAAATTCATTAGATTTCCTCAATAGATATTTATATCGAGGCCTTAAATACAGTTATTTATTTATTTATTTATATCCAGTGTTTTTTAGAGTGATAGAACTTCAAATTGAAAATAAAACACAATTAAGATTGAAGTCAATTTTTTTTCTATTTGAAAGATAATTTCATGACATTTATGTTTTGAAAATAATTTCCGGCATATGTCCACCACGACTAGTTCTGAGGAACCGCATTCGACCAGACCAATTTGGGAGCTTATTCAGGCCTTATTCCATCAATAACACGAGTTATGTTGGCTTCCAAAGCGTCTATTGTTTCTGATTTATCAGCATAAACCAATGACTTGACATAACCCAGAAGAAAATAATCCAGTGGAGTTATGTCGCATGATCTTGAAGGCTAATTAATTGGAATTTCTCGAAATAATGTTATCGCCAAATCTTTCTTTCAATAAATCAATTGTTACGGTAGCAGCATGAGGTGTAGCACCATCTTGTTGGAACCAAAACACTTCTGGGTCGATAGCATTCAAATTTGAAGAAAATAATCATTGATCATCGATCTGTAACGAGTACCATTCACTGTAACATTAGCTCCAGCATCGTTTTCAAAGAAATATGGACCGATGATGTTTCCAGCGTGTAAAGCACACTTTACAGTGCATTTTTCAGGATGCAATGGAATCTGCAAAACTTCTTGAGGATTGTTTTCACTCCATATACGGCAATTTTGTTTGTTTACATAGCCGTTCAACCAGAAATGAGCTAAACACCATTTGACGATAAAAAAGTGGAACAACTTCAAGCTGTTCTAGGGCCCAATTAGCAAACAAACGACTCTTATTAAGGTCAAGTGACCTTAGTTCTTGAACCAGTTGGATCTTGTATGGGTGTAGACCAAGATCTTCACGCAAAATTTTTCATATGGTTGATGCACAGTCCAACTTGTTGTAAACGTCGACGAATAGAAAGATCTGGATCATCATTAACATTATGACTTACAACAGCGATAATTTCTTCTGTACGTAAAGTTTTTTGTCTTGTTGTTGTTGATGCATCGAGTAGAGAAAATACTGTCCGAAATCTATCGATAGTTCGACTAATAAGCAGCGAAAAAGAGTCATCTGGTGTCACACTCCAAAGGGAAAAAAAGCGAATGCAACCTACAGTAACCGAACGACTTATCGACTTTGAATTTATACTTCCAAGAATAAGTTAAAATTGGATTTAATATACTTCTTAGCTTCTGTTTTGAATTTGCTCTTATCTGAAATTATTTTAATTTTTGACGGTAGCAAGTTGAACAATCTTGGACCTAGATAGAAGGTAGTGTTTTGCATAAATGATTTTCTGAAAAACGGCATCACCACATTTCCTTGCATCCTTCTTTTCTCACATTCTTCAAATTTGAACCGCCATTGTTTTGTCCACAAAACGGATCTCGAAGCAAACACCTACCTGACTGACTTAATATTGGCTTCTTTATATAATATTTCATTTGGCAATCTACGATTTTTTTTAACATTATTTTGATGACTGTACTTTGGAACTTGGAACTTTGAAGTTTTTTTAGGGCACTGTAAGAACAGCTACTCCAACCCGTTATATAGGGTGTTTTAGAGTGATTTTTTTCTATTTGAAAGATAATTTTCTGACATTTATGTTTCAAACATAATTTCCGGAATATGTCCACCACCACTAGCTCTGAGGAACAGCATTCGACTAGACCAATTTTGGACCACTTTTTCGAGTAATTCAAGCCTTATTTAATCAATAGCACGAGTTATGTTGGCTTCAAAAGCGTCTATTGTTTCTGGTTTACAGTGCATTTTTCAGGATGCAATGGAACCTGCAGAACTTCTTGAGGGTTGTTTTCACTCCATATACGGCAATTTTGTTTGTTTACATAGCTGTTCAACCAGAAATGAGCTTCATCACTAAACACAATTTTACGATAAAAAAGTCGATCAACTTTAAGCTGTTCTAGGGCGCAATCAGGAAACAAACGACGCTTATTATGGTCAAGTAGTTCTTGAACCAGTTGGATCTTGTATGGGTGTAGACCAAGATCTTGACGCAAAATTTTCCATGTGGTGGATGCACAGAGTCCAACTTGTTGTGAACGTCGACGAATAGAAAAATCTGGATCATCTGGTTGTTGTTGTTGCATCGAGTGGAGAAAATGTTGTTCGAAATCTACCGATAGTTCGACGAATAAGCTGCTC